>OX104063.1:23684842-24190684 GCA_944474145.2 Dicrocoelium dendriticum
ATGGAGAAGTTATGTTACACTGAATCAAATGGTATCAGTAGAACTTCGGTACGCATTACTAACGCTTCTCTGTCGCGCAACCGTCAGCAGTCGCGCGTGAACCTATGATACTGCACAATTTGACCTGTCCCCTACGCAGGCCCGAACCCTCGTCATCAGCTTACAATGTAAACTTTTGATAATTTACTCGCCGGACCAGCTTACGCTGAGTAATTATAACACTTAAACATATCACAGCAATAGGCAATATTTCTGCGGTGTAATGCGCATAGTGTTTGACGCCGTCACATTGCTCATGTAATCTAGCATGACTTTATGGGTTTGCAAATTTTGGATAGGGTTTTTGGCTGATGCTTGGTGACCGCAGATTTAAAATGAGCTTCGTTACAGGTAATCCGAAACTTCGAAATCTTGTTGATCAACAGCGTCACCACGCTGTACTGTTTTACTGAGGTGCAGACGAGCGAAATTTATTCTACCTCAGAGATTCACCTTAAAAATACTTGCCTCGGATAACGTAACATATCAACCATCACAGGAACAGCATGTACCATACTGGCACCTATAAATATATGCTAAAATGCTACTGGTAAAACCAATTACCACTCGTCGCAATTCAGAACCCAGGTACGTTGGAGTGGAAAAGATAGTTAATTCGAAACTCGCAGGTCGGATCCGCATGAGCCCATATTTTATAGTACTTGTATTGTTGCAGGATCTTGTTTGGACATTCAGCCCATTGGGAGATAACAGCCTAGATGGAAAACCTCCACATAGAAAGCATCATATAAGATGGCAGATGTCTTCCGTAATTGCATTTATAGATATTGACTCCGTATTTCCCATAAACTATAGTTATCAGTCGCTAGTAATAAATCACATAAAGAGTTAGACGATAAAAACATCAATTCAACGGAGGTTTTGAGATAAACATGGTTTATCTTCCATTAGGTAGAAAGTCGTATGCAACATAATCTCTTGCTAAGTGCACTCCTTCGCATTTTTAACTCAAGTCGCATTTGTTGCCAGACAGGTTCGTATTTCAGTAAAGGATATAGTTGTATACAGCGTTGGACGCAGTTTAATGTAGTTATGGAACACATGTCATAGATACCCCACAATGAAGCGCTTCAAAGCATGGAGTTGAAGCAGACATTTACCTCTGCGTAATTTTCAGAGTCTCCTTTTTGTACCATCGTTAATCGAAAGCTTGGTTATTTTATATATGACTGCTGCTCACTAGCAGTATACAAAGGATCATTGGGCAGGCATTATTGTGGAACGATATACTGCAACTCGTTTTAGCATTGTTATACGTTTTTTTGCTTCGCAAGGAACTAGCACTTTGTTACTCCCATTGCGGGCTTATGAAACGCAGCTTTTGCCGATAATTTACTTGAAGCTACATTAAGAACCTCAAGAGGAGCGTAATTGTTTGATGAAGTTGGTTTTTATTTACCGTGTTGGGATGCTCTCGGAAGATCTAATATTTGACCCATAAAAATATATAATCCATCAAATTTCCTAATAACGCCCACTGGTATGCTTTGCGATAATCTTTCACAATGCATAGGAGGATAACTACCCCATTGGAAGGATTATAAAAGACAACCGTGTAAACCGTGCAAAAGTGCAAGTGGCGACGTAGCCACGTATATTTCCGTAAGGAGAGAAGTCGTTTAGACCAATTACTAGAGCCTGCGAAGTGATGACGTCCTGTCGCTAGCCGCTGTCAATTGCACTTGAAGTTAGGAGATGCGCGTTATTTTTATGTTACTGGTTAGTAACAGCATTTAGTAGTAATTTTGTTGACCAAAGTCGTAACTACGTGCTCAAGTCTCCGAGCCGATTTCTTGATACCAATATGCCAAGTAATCGATTGAAGACCTCGTGGTTTTGGCCTAATTGGTGCAGAGACGGCGCATAATTCTCTCCGCGGAAGGCAGGCAACTAGTGTACTGTGGGCATGATTTAAGCAACGTCATCATTTCAACTACAACAGACACTGAAGTGAAGCATCAGATGGTTTCTAGCAAAAGAGCAAATGGCGGACCTCAGTATTTCTCAGCCTGTTTCCCGACAAGATCAAATCATGAAATGGGCTAGCTGACAAAAGAACTGTCTCCAACTCGACTACAGACTGAAGAGCCACTTGTGGTAAGCTAACTTCCCCATAAAATGCTGAGATACCGTGGCAAACAATGCGCATCAATTTGGCCGGTTTAGATGGGTAGAGGCCGTCTTCGTGGATTGGGGCCGTGTGCTACTCCAAACCAAAGGTTAGAGACTCCATCGGACCTAACGTATTATCGAAGTCAGTGCTGCCCCTGCCTTTCTTCTCTTGCGTTTACATGTTCGTACTTCAATGCGAATAGCTTCGTGTACCTCTTTCTTGCTTCCATTACGCTAATAGCATATTTACATCTAACCGTGTTTACTTATCATTGCTCCTTATTGCAAATATTGCGACGCGGATCGTGTGTACTGCACCCACAGCACTTTGGTGCCCGAATCATGGTTTATCAGCTGCAGTGTACTGAACTGAAACAACCGGGTGCACTTTAAGTGTTGTAGGTTATTTAGGAAAGAGAAATATCAGATAAAACTTGGCTCACGTAAAAGGAAAGCAAGACACCAAAATCGATAAATTACTTCTCTCTCAAATCGTTGTTATTCTTAATGTGAAAGGCGTAGTTGAAATTGGTGTCATTTTTCCTGCAGTGGTTAGTTAAAAGTTGGTTCCCAGACTACCAATGTGCCCATCATAACTCTGTTCTAATATTACATTTGATAGAGATACGGACACATCGAAAACCTATTACTCAGATGCGTGGCAGTATTGCATCACGTGTACGTTGGTCCGACAACGCGATGTCCAATTTTTACCACAGTAAACCCTGTAGCTAACGGTTATTTCAGTGCTACGATTAAACATGGCTCAGTACAGAGCCGACAGGCTGCCACTTTTCTACGAAACATTTGACCTCAAACACAGACCAGGATGTATTGATCGTTCACATGTGGATAGTCTGCGCATCGTCGCGGAGAAACATGCAGCACCGTGGAATTTTCGTATACAGACGCCTCAATTGTGTGAGTCAGTGCATCGTGTGAGATCTGATTGGATATCCGGACTGCCGTTAGAATTCCTCAGGATTTTCTCAGTGCGTGTAATGTGCGGCAATTTACGATGCATCAATGAAGATCGGTATTAATTTCCCGGACGGGCTGTGCTGTACGCTTAACTAAGCTCGGCAATGTGCCCTAAATCACCGAAGAAAATTATGCTCTTGGTCCTTTTATGCAATTTCTTTTTGCTGACCTCCACACAATCTTTCAAATATGTAACCTGAGTTTGGTGGTTACTATTGCAGGCGAACAAAGATTTCGACTTTGCAAATGACTACATATTATGTTCTCAGGCGATCTCAAAATGTCATTTTTAGTTTATCACCGCATACGTTGAATGATAACGAATCCGAAAAACTAGTCAAACTGATAAAGTGGACCTTAACTGACCTCCAGAGCTCAATCACTGCGTCTATTTTATTCTTGGGGTGATTAGTGTGGCTGACTCTGTTAGCCGGATGAGGTAACATCTCTCCTGCTCAAGTTAAAGAAAAGCGAAGGTGCTATATTTGCCAAAATGGAAATTGGTTCGTGTAGTTGGTTATCACGCGTTATTATCTGTTGCTCAATAAAATGTGTATGCTTTTCAGTCAAATAATCAGCCATTTGCGTTTATCGCGAAATGCTGGAAAGCATTCTAGCTACTGACTTTTGTTTAGTAGCCAGACAAATCGCAAATTCATCCACGCTTGGCGTTGGAACCGTTCAACATGTCGTCTCAGTGAAGAATTCGATTGTGTAATTGCTGCAGTGCTTACTTCTTAGCGTCACTGTCACAATTGATACCTAGCTACCATTACGCTAATTCGCATGCGACACATAGAATTTACTTCAGTACTGAAGGCCCATAGCTTTAAGGATCACAAATCTCTCAGTATCCCTGGCAGTATTTTGAGCACATTCGTGATCGCGAGGCACCGAAGCGTCGTTGTTGAATACCGGCTACTGAGATGTCTTTCTTACTTCTTTGGTGTACTTGTATACACTGGACGATGAAATATTTCTGAGCCGGTCATCACTTTGTGCGAAACGCTCAGTCCAAATGAGCCATCAGTGGCGTGTCTTCCATCACCAACACGTAGCCAAACGTGCACCATTGACCGTCGCAAACTTAATGCCGTGTATTTCCACAACATCGTCTCTTAGCTAGATACCCACCCATTATAGTAACATAAATGACGGCCGTGCCAAATAATTTTATCCAGAATTTTTCAGCTGGCTTACTATGACGGCAATGAAGAGAAATATTCCATTTTGAAAAGCACAGAAAGAAGACGAAGGCTGGTTCATGCATGCATTTCGTATTGTCTCCTCAGTACCATTAACAATAACCGATATACATAGATATAACTAACAGTGGGTACAACCATACAAGCTTATTGTGCAAAACGAATGATCTTTTCACTTTGCTTGTAATCCTAAACTACACAGTTGTCTGGGGTTTCGGGATGTTGCCTATGAACCTAATTAGCACGGTCATGCGCAATCATTAAGTGTAGGCTTAAGTCGATTCCATTTTGAGTTCAAAGTTCTTATCCTCTGTAGGGATGCTGGTTCCGGCAGCACAAAATTTGACGTGCAATTCGAGAACATGGAAACCTGCTTGAGGTTAAGGACGTAGGATCTCAACCAAACTCTTCTACTAAGGTAGGATTCTTACGATGGCATGTGCAACGTAGCTAGGGCCATCACGGACAGCCGTTAGAATAAACTGTAAAAAATCGTGTACATTGAGATCCGTTTGATAAGCCATTTCGTTAGATAGGGCTGCCAATTTGCCTGAAAGTAATTAAGGAGTCTAGTCTTTCAATACCACTATGAATTAAACTGTACTTGAACCAAGTTACTGTGTACTTAATCTGCTGGTTACCGAACTGCATGCATAAGAGATCGATAGCAGTACTTTTGTTATATCAACGAGCTAAAGCGTGAACAAATTATCCCAGTGATAGCCGAACATACATTTGGTGAGCTCAACCATCTGTCAAGCTGTAGATGCAGCACGGATGATTCCTTTTCCTTTTTGTTCACTAGGATACTTAGGATAATTTGAATGAGGAAACAAGGAAGATGGTTTTCGAGTACGAACAACATAATTGTTTAAAATAGTTAATCATCCGTGAATGGAATGAAGGCAGTCAGATACCAGGGTGATCCACATGCGAGAAACGAAAAGTGTCTTACCTGATCATGCACTTAACACGCTTCGTAATAACCGAACAAAGTGGAGGAATGTGAATATGTTAATCATAGGCGAATAAGCAGATTATAGATTTAGTTTACGCCATGGTACTTCGAATAAGCCGCATCTGCTTTCCGAAATGGAGAAGTTATGTTACACTGAATCAAATGGTATCAGTAGAACTTCGGTACGCATTACTAACGCTTCTCTGTCGCGCAACCGTCAGCAGTCGCGCGTGAACCTATGATACTGCACAATTTGACCTGTCCCCTACGCAGGCCCGAACCCTCGTCATCAGCTTACAATGTAAACTTTTGATAATTTACTCGCCGGACCAGCTTACGCTGAGTAATTATAACACTTAAACATATCACAGCAATAGGCAATATTTCTGCGGTGTAATGCGCATAGTGTTTGACGCCGTCACATTGCTCATGTAATCTAGCATGACTTTATGGGTTTGCAAATTTTGGATAGGGTTTTTGGCTGATGCTTGGTGACCGCAGATTTAAAATGAGCTTCGTTACAGGTAATCCGAAACTTCGAAACTTGTTGATCAACAGCGTCACCACGCTGTACTGTTTTACTGAGGTGCAGACGAGCGAAATTTATTCTACCTCAGAGATTCACCTTAAAAATTCTTGCCTCGGATAACGTAACATATCAACCACCACAGGAACAGCATGTACCATACTGGCACCTATAAATATATGCTAAAATGCTACTGGTAAAACCAATTACCACTCGTCGCAATTCAGAACCCAGGTACGTTGGAGTGGAAAAGATAGTTAATTCGAAAACTCGCAGGTCGGATCCGCATGAGCCCATATTTTATAGTACTTGTATTGTTGCAGGATCTTGTTTGGACATTCAGCCCATTGGGAGATAACAGCCTAGATGGAAAACCTCCACATAGAAAGCATCATATAAGATGGCAGATGTCTTCCGTAATTGCATTTATAGATATTGACTCAGCATTTCCCATAAACTATACTTATCAGTCGCTAGTGATAAATCGCGTAAAGAGTAAGACGATCAAAACAACAATTCAACGGAGGCATTGAGATAAACATGGTTTATCTTCCATTAGGTAGAAAGTCATATGCAACATAATCTCTTGCTAAGTGCACTCCTTAGCGTTTTTAACTCAAGTCGCAGTTGTTGCCGGACAGGTCCGTACTTCAGTAAAGGATACAGTTGTATACAGCGTTGGGTGTCGTTTAATGTAATTATGGATCACATGTCATGGATACCCCACAATGTAACGTTTCAAAGCATGGAGTTGAAGCAGACATTTACCTCTGCGTAATTTTCAAAGTCTCTTTTCGCACCATTGTTAATCGAAAGTTTAGTTATTTTATATATGACTGCTGCTCACTTGCAGTATACAAATGATCTTTGTGCAGGTATTAGTGTGGAACGATATACTGCAACCATAGTTATACGTTAATGTTGCTTCGCAAGGAACTATCCCTTTGTCACTCCCAATGCGTGCTTATGAAATGCAATGTTTTCCGATAAGTTACTTGAAGCTACATTAAGTACCTCAACAGGAGCGTAACTGTTTGATGGAGTTTGCTTTTCTTTCCCATTTTGGTATGCTCTCGGAACGTCAAAGATTTGGCACATATAAATATATCATGCATCAAATTTCGTAATAACGCCACCTGGTATGTTCTGAGATAATCTTTCACAAAGCATAGGAGGATAACTACCCCATTAGAAGGATTATAAAAGACAACCGTGTAAACCGTGCATACGTGCAAGTGGCGACGTAGGAACGTATATTTCCGTAAGGAGAGAAGTCGTTTAGACCAATTACTAGAGCCTGCGAAGTGATGACGTCCTGTCGCTAGCCGCTGTCAATTGCACTTGAAGTTAGGAGATGCGCGTTATTTTTATGTTACTGGTTAGTAACAGCATTTAGTTGTAATTTTGTTGACCAAAGTCGTAACTACGTGCTCAAGTCTCCGAGCCGATTTCTTGATACCAATATGCCAAGTAATCGATTGAAGACCTCGTGGTTTTGGCCTAATTGGTGCAGAGACGGCGCATAATTCTCTCCGCGGAAGGCAGGCAACTAGTGTACTGTGGGCATGATTTAAGCAACGTCATCATTTCAACTACAACAGACACTGAAGTGAAGCATCAGATGGTTTCTAGCAAAAAAGCGAATGGCGGACCTCAGTATTGCTCAGCCTGTTTCCCGACAAGATCAAATCATGAAATGGGCTAGCTGACAAAAGAACTGTCTCCAACTCGACTACAGACTGAAGAGCCACTTGTGGTAAGCTAACTTCCCCATAAAATGCTGAGATACCGTGGCAAACAATGCGCATCAATTTGGCCGGTTTAGATGGGTAGAGGCCGTCTTCGTGGATTGGGGCCGTGTGCTACTCCAAACCAAAGGTTAGAGACTCCATCGGACCTAACGTATTATCGAAGTCAGTGCTGCCCCTGCCTTTCTTCTCTTGCGTTTACATGTTCGTACTTCAATGCGAATAGCTTCGTGTACCTCTTTCTTGCTTCCATTACGCTAATAGCATGTTTACATCTAACCGTGTTTACTTATCATTGCTCCTTATTGCAAATATTGCGACGCGGATCGTGTGTACTGCACCCACAGCACTTTGGTGCCCGGATCATGGTTTATCAGCTGCAGTGTACTGAACAGAAACAACCGGGTGCACTTTAAGTGTTGTGGGTTATTTGGGAAAGAGAAATATCAGATAAAACTTGGCTCACGTAAAAGGAAAGCAAGACACTAAAATCGAAAAGGTACTCCTCTCTCAAATCGTTATCATTCTTAACGTGAAAAGCGTAGTTGAAGTTGGTGTCATTTTTGCTACAGTGGTTATTTGAAAGTTGGTAATCTGACTACCGACGTGCCCATCATAACTGTGTTCTAACATTACATTTGATACAGATACGGGCACATCGAATACTTTTTGCTCAGATGCGTGGCAGTATTGCATCATGTGTACGTTGGTCCGACAACACGATTTCCAATTTGTACCACAGTAGACCCTGTAGGTAACGGTTATTTCAGTGCTACGTTTAAACATGGGTCAGTACAGAGCCGACAGGCTTCCACTTTTCTACGAAACATTTGACCTCAAACACAGACCAGGATGTATTGATCGTTCACATGTGGATAGTCTGCGCATCGTCGCGGAGAAACATGCAGCACCGTGGAATTTTCGTATACAGACGCCTCAATTGTGTGAGTCAGTGCATCTTGTGAGATCTGATTGGATATCCGGACTGCCGTTAGAATTCCTCAGGATTTTCTCAGTGCGTGTAATGTGCGGCAATTTACGATGCATCAATGAAGATCGGTATTAATTTCCCGGACGGCTGTGCTGTACGCTTAACTAAGCTCGGCAATGTGCCCTAAATCACCGAAGAAAATTATGCTCTTGGTCCTTTTATGCAATTTCCTTTAGCTGACCTCTACCAATCTTTGAAATCTCTAACGTGCGTTTGGTGGTTACAATTGCAGGCGAACCTAGATTTCAACTTTGCAAATGACTACATATTATTTTCTCAGGCGATCGCTATATGTCATTTTTAGTTTAGCACCGCGTACCTTGAATGGTAACGAAGCGAAAAACTAGTCAAACTGATAAGGTGGAACTTAGCTGACCTCCAAAGCGCAATCACTGTGTCTATTTATTCTTGGGGTGATTAGTGTGGCCGACGCTGTTAGCCGGGTGAGGGAAAATCTCTCGTGCTCAAGTTAATGGAACGCTAAGATGCTATATTTGCCAAAATGGAAATTGGTTCGTGTAGTTGGTTATCACGCTTTATTATCTGTTGCTCAATAAAATGTGTATGCTTTTCAGTCAAATAATCAGCCATTTGCGTTTATCGCGAAATGCTGGAAAGCATTCTAGCTACTGACTTTTGTTTAGTAGCCAGACAACTCGCAAATTCATCCACGCTTGGCGTTGGAACCGTTCAACATGTCGTCTCAGTGTAGAATTCGATTGTGTAATGGCTGTAGTGCTTACTTCTTAGCGTCACTGTCACAATTGATACCTAGCTACCATTACGCTAATTCGCATGCGACACATAGAATTTACTTCAGTACTGCCGGCCCATAGCTTTAAGGATCACAAATCTCTCAGTATCCCTGGCAGTATTTTGAGCACATTCGTGATCGCGAGGCACCGAAGCGTCGTTGTTGAATACCGGCTACTGAGATGTCTTTCTTACTTCTTTGGTGTACTTGTCTACACTGGACGATGAAATATTTCTGAGCCGGTCATCACTTTGTGCGAAACGCTCAGTCCAAATGAGCCATCAGTGGCGTGTCTTCCATCACCAACACGTAGCCAAAAGTGCACTATTGACCGTCGCAAACTTAATGCCGTGCATTTCCATAACATCGTTTCTTAGCTAGATACCCACCCATTATAGTAACATAACTAACGGCCATGCCAAATAATGTTATCTAGAATTTGCCAGCTGGCTTACTGTGACGGCAATGAAGAGAAATATTCCATTTTGAAAAGCACGGAAAGAAGACGAAGGCTGGTAGATGCATGCATTTCGTATTGTCTCCTCAGTACCATTAACAATAACCGATATACATAGATATAGCTAACAGTGGATAAAACCAGACAAGATTAAGGTGCAGAACGAATGACCTTTTCACTTTGCTTGTAATCCTGAACTACACAGTTGTCTGGGGTTTCGGGATGTTGTCCATGAACCTAATTAGCACGGTCATGCGCAATCATTAAGTGTAGGCTTAAGTCGATTCCATTTTGAGTTCAAAGTTCTTATCCTCTGTAGGGATGCTGGTTCCGGCAGCACAAAATTTGACGTGCAATTCGAGAACATGGAAACCTGCTTGAGGTTAAGGACGTAGGATCTCAACCAAACTCTTCTACTAAGGTAGGATTCTTACGATGGCATGTGCAACGTAGCTAGGGCCATCACGGACAGCCGTTAGAATAAACTGTAAAAAATCGTGTACATTGAGATCCGTTTGATAAGCCATTTCGTTAGATAGGGCTGCCAATTTGCCTGAAAGTAATTAAGGAGTCTAGTCTTTCAATATCATTATGAATTAAACTGTAATTGAACCCAGTTACTGTGTACGTAATCTGCTGGTTATCGAACGGTATGCATAAGAGATCGATAGCATCACTTTTGTTTTATCAACGAGCTAAAGCGTGAACAAATTATCCCAGTGATAGCCGAACATAAATTTGGTGAGCTCATCCATCTGTCAAGCTGTACGTGTAACATGGACGCTTCCTTGTCCTTTTTGTTCACTAGGATACTTAGGATAATTTGGATGAGGAAACAAGGAAGACGGTTTTCGGGTACGAACAGCATGATTGTCTAAATTAGTTGATCGTTCGGGAATGGACTGAAGGCAGTCAGATAACAGGGTGATCCACGTACGGCAACCGAAAAGTGTCTTACCTGAGCATGCACTTAACGCGCTTTGTAACGACTGAACAAAGTAGAGGAACGTGAATAAGTTAATCATAGGCGAATAAGCAGTTTATGGATTTGTTTTACGCAATGGTACATCGAATAAGGCGCATCTGCTTTCCGAACTGGAGGGTTCCTGCATTGTACTCTCCAATCCTTCACTTCGGTGACGATCTCAGTGATCGAATGGCAGAGGCCGATTTCAAAGTCAACCAAGGCCACGATTTAGGTTGCGTGTCTCAATCTATGACAAAAGGTGTGCGCTCTAAAAACCGTAAATCACATGTACTTTATTTTTGGATGGGCGAACATAAGGAAATGCTGTCAATTTATCAGTTTATTGGATCCAACACCGACGGCATCACTGAAGACCGGTACCTTCGAGCAAGATCTTAACCACTGTAGCGCACATTTCAGACAGTGAAACAGGCGAGAAAACGCATAATGCTTCCAGGATTGTCGCCACACATTTGTCAGAAATCTGCTAACAAAGCGAGCGAAGACAGCTTGAGTCAGCTGCGCAAATCAAACGAGAATTAAGAACTACCTGAGTAATTTTAGGAACAACCTTCTCTGTAACCTATACGCTTCCGCCTAGAATCTATAGGCTACTGCAAATTGCCAAGCCCGAAGTTCAATCGGAAAATTGTAGACATTATCGGTTCGAGAAAATATTTGGATATCTGGCATTTTTCATTTGATATTTACAGAAAAAGAAACCGGATTATAAGGAACTTTTATTAGTTCGCGCAAAAGTTAGCAGGGCTGATCATAGCGTCAGGTGAAATAATGATTAATTTCGATCTTCACCAGTGATGGACTAAGTTGTTGAATGATTATGCATTTGGGCAACCTAGTGTTGTTTGACTGAGTGCAAAAGTCGGAAGAAGAGAACGTAGCATCTGGTGGATTTGACAGCTTCATGCATCTAATTTTGCGTATCTATCTCATATTCCACCTTCAATTATAACTTATTAGTTTCTTATTGCTAGTACACATTAGCTTATTTCTTGGACCAGGTTCTTTTGATTGCAGTGCCTTTCCTTTCTATATCTTGGCAAACTATCGCTTGACTGTCTGTAAGCTAACCTACTCCTCTGCGTACCATATTTTCTACATGATTGCAGTTTGCTGATCATGCCTTGATGAACGTGTTTAGCATTGCACATCAAAATGTTTAGTTCTGAATCTCTTTACTTGTTTACCTTCTTCTCCCACTTCAACATCATTGCTTCTGTTGCATGCTCGAGAAAGCCGTATATCTCTGTCTGCAAATGTAGGCTGCAAGATAAGCAATTTAGGCCACCTAGCCTCAAAACTACTCCGTAACACGCAACCCATCTTGTTTGATAATGTCAAATCAAGTTCTATATCTAAGAATGTTCAAGCAATTCATTGTGCTTTAATTAGCCACTATTTGATTAATACTTTATACTATTTGGCCAACAAAGCTAATGCTTTGAATATCCATGTACAGCCACATTGACAACCTAATCCTAGCTTAGGTTTTTTCTTTCGCATAAGAATAAAACTGTACCAATTACAGATAACTTGACCTAGATTTCTCTGGACTGCTATGGGCGATTGGGTGCTACTCCTGTGATTTTGCTTGTTGGCTCCAAATGCATCATCCCCTTTCATATTTCTTTCCATTCCATGAACGCACCGCCTCCATGGTATCCCCCAAGTACACCGGAATCAAAACCTGAGAGTGCTCGTTTAACGACAGGAAACGAGTGCAGAAACTCCGAATAATCTTCCCAAGCCTAGCTTTTGCGTCCCTGCGCAACCCCCAATCGTTGACAAGCTTGCGTGCCTGAGTAGGTTGTACAGTTAAATTTGATCCGTCCCTTTGTGGACACCGTCTCTCGGTCGCACGAGAAATATCTAGTATTATTAACTTCCAGTCGAGAATGCACACTCTGGAATAGGGAATTGACATGGGGTCGCAAAGATCTCTGGCATTGGCAGCTATGCATTTGGAAGAAGTTAAAAGAAAGCGCTGACAAATTCTAGCAACTGCTTTTTGTCTATTAAGCGATGGATGATGGAGAATTTTTCATCCCATTCGAACTCCATTAAAAGGAACAAAAACCTTACTGCGGAGCTAGAATGCTACAGTGGCGCAATATCGTCCCTTGATTCACAAATTCAAAGGAGCAGTGAACCGTTAAAAACGATTTGCTGCAAACCAATAGTTAAGAATGTATTAACAAGTATAGTAATTGTCATCCAAAACATCTGTAGCTGGGTTGTATCCTTTCTGTCTGACAAAGTTCCGATTCTGTGCACAGCGGAATACGACGGCAAGGCTGCTGGGAAGCAGGTAGTGAGCCACTTGATAGGCAGTGGATATTCAAGGCGCTTAGGGAAACTTCAATTTCAACTATCTCGATGCACGCTGAAGTGATTCGGGATGGTAGAAGCCATTTGTAAAGAAAGAACGCCGGAAGCAATTAAGAGAGTACTAAACATGCAGAAGATATGGGTAGTTTCTCTATGGAGTCAGATCTTCTGTTCAGCGATTGTCCATTTAAAAGATTCAATGCGAAAAATAGTGTAACTAAAGACACCTACCAAATCAGTTACAATAAATATGTACACGTGTACATGGGCCAAATAGCGAGAGAACTGAGCACAAGCTTAGCAGAATATGAGAGGTGCACTTCGCATCCACGAAGAACAAGCCTGAATACAGGGATCCATTAGGAATTTCAGCGGTGACCGTACACTGTTTAGACGCGGAAAACGATATCAACAGGACTGATATCTAAATTAATAGGAGAGGCGTAAGAGTGCAAGAACGACGGTTTATGACGGAGGCGGCGGAAATCTCTTAGGCAAATTACAGTAAACACAGTGGACAGGGTTTTACTATTAAACGCGTGGAGGGCTGTCTTAACTCGATCAGACTGCACAGCGTCGGCGATTTCCGACTGAGGTGTGAATCAGCAGAAGCAGTATTGTCTTTCATGTGAGGGACACGTGACGCGGACCAAGCAGGTACGTTCCATGCCGGTTGTTACAATAGAATGGCCCTTTGACTCACTGACCATAATGTATGTATCCACTGAGTCGTGTCATTTCACACATTTTTCATCCTATTATGCCACATATGCCAAGCTAATTATGTCCCGATACATCATTCTTGAAGAAACGCTTTAGTCCAGAGCTAAATACTGCTACAATAAAAGCCACTTGGAGCCAATGTGCATTCTAATCCTCATCAGTATATCATTAGAAACGTTAGCTAGAGGTGAAAAACACCTCGAATACAGTGCTACAGTAGATAAAAAAAAAATAAATAAATACAACAGTTGAATGTCAGCTGAGCTACCAGCAGCGGATGGTCATGGTTTCGGAAAGGTAGCAGGCGGCGCATTCTAAATCTACCAAAATTTAATCCCAACAATGCTTTGAAAACAGCCCAAAATTTCGGTCTACATGATCGCTTTTTTCTGCGGTTCCTCTCCAAATATTCTTGCGCTATTTAAAGCAAGAGTTCACCGGTTTAGGATTTACCATAAACATTATAAGATAAATTATTTGTGCATAACATTTCCGACACACTAGGTGTGCCCTAAGCAAACCTAATGTGCGTCTCTTATGCCATCGACTACTGGCAAAAGGTATATGTCTAATTTTAGTTGCTTGGCAGTGTGTGGGCTATATAATAAAGCTAAAATCCCGTACTGATCGAATAAGAAGAAGACGAGACTTACATTGCATTTTAGCTCGGGTTAAATGTTATGCTCATCGGCAATGCCAGAAAAAGTCCAATGTAATAGACTCGATAAAGTTGTACAGCGCGCATTCGGCACCGTGATTGTAAACGCTACTTTTACAGAAACGTGTGTTGACAAGGCAATCGAAATCGAAATTTCCAAAAGGAATGTAAATCATAAAGAAGTAGAAATGAGAGGTTTTTATTCTTCACGGTAAGATAATCCATTTGTAAAATGAGTGGACGGGGACATGGTTAAATCTGTGGTGAATTACAACATGAATTCTGTGAGCCATATATGAATCACATAGTAATGTTCCTATGAATATTTAAGAAAAGAAAATAATAAGCAAAAGACATATATGCAGGTACATTAAAAGGTTTATTTAAAATAAAGCGGCAACGCGGCAAGATATTAAGGTCTTGCAAAAAGTTAAGAAGTTTGGGCAGTGGAACGATGAAAGCGAATTGGAATATCAACTTGTTATAGCTTAAATTTTGTACATTAGGAATCCATACTAAAAGCAAATAAAACATGGATTGTAATTCTGTTAACCAATGTCTAACATACAAATGCGCTCGTGCATCAAATGGCAACGGGTAAATGTTCAATGCAGGTAAAACTAAAGAGAAGTTTAAGAGCCACACTGCATTGAATACCTATTAGTGGCAAAGGTGTGTTCAAAGTACCGGTGTGGTGGTGTGCTAACCTGCAAGCAGTGCACTATCATGCAAAGCAACAGTGGAAACAGGTGTTAAAAGTAACTGTTAATAAAAGCTCAGTGCTTCGATTGCTCTGCATTATAACGTTGGTCTGGTTAATATAGCAGCTATATAAAATTCAGAAAGGTAAAGTTAATGAAATTTCTCCATGACTTACTGGGTCCATCGAATCTTTCTATCACGCACAACTTGGACTTTGTTTATATACTTGATCTAAAGTTATTATGCGATCCGAAGGACTGGCTACACTAGGAATAGTTAGGAAGCTACTGATCGTCACATGAAAGTAATAATCTAATGCTGCAGCACGAATGTCAGTCGACAGCTTTTCAACCTTTTGGTGAATAGGCACATGAAAAGATTTGCCGATGTGTTTAACCTTGAGATGTTATCATAACGCTTTCCCTAGTACCTGCACTAACTATAGATGAAAGAATAATACGTCTGTTAGATGCGTACACTTTCTTGAGAACTTTGACGCATATCTTCATTTTTGTTTTCCGCTGTGTATCTAAATCAAGCTTGGGTTGTTCACTGAGTAGGATCAAGCTGACTCTGAGAATATGCCTACGAGAGGATTGCTTAAAGGGCACTCTGCTTGCTATCCGACGATACGGCCTTGTTTCCTGGAGTTACAGCTTACAGACTAGTAGTATTATAATGAAGCGCGAGCAAGCGATCTATTTGTTACACACATATCCTGTAAGTAAATAGTGTTATACTCGTCCTATTTGTCGTTATCATTTGGAATTGACTAAACAACTTCGGCCGTAATATTCTCACACAGATTAACAATGGGAATACTAACCGACGGGGCATAAGATATCTAGCCGCCAGATGTGTGCTTGTGAAATGCAACTGGAGACGATAAGCTCGACCCAGACCGATTACAATAAGACACCTAAAGCAATGGTCGATAACAACAGCTAGTTTGTTGACTGTCAAATTTACCTGTCTTTCACATTTTAATTATCATAGCTCGATCTTATAACAACGTATGAAGGTGTGACACATGAAGTGCACGCAATGCCAGTGTCCTGAGGATAACGCACTTAAGGTCAGTGTGATTTGCGACAGCAGCTGCTGCAGTGTCACTTGGGATAACTTAGGTACAGCATACGAAGATTTCTTTACATACACCAGCGGCTTTAATGAGGATATCTCAGCTATAACTTGCCCGGTATGAGTCGCCGCTTGGTGATGATACTGCTGGGGTGAGCTCTGTGCAAATTCCGCGCAAGAAGAGAGCTCTACATGTCTGCACATGACCAGATCAGGCATTAATGAATTTCGTGAGCTGTTGTACGGAAAATATGAGCTGCATGTGTGATGAGGCTTAGGTTATTTACCGTGTAGCCGTGACTAAGTGTTTCGAATTCTAAGGTCGTGGATCTAGGGTTAACAGGGTACCTACAAATTGGCACTGCACCAGTAGTTTGTGAAAGATGTGCTCTATATGGCGCTACATGACTCAAGTGCATGAAGGGCCGGCGTTGGCTCAGTTTCTGGGTTACCCTTCATTTGTTATACCCCTGTGCAGTCATTAGAGCGTAGTGTAAGTCAGAAAAGCAGGAACAACGCTTCTAAGTATTCTTAGCTTTTGACCAGATGTAAGTTATTACAGTCTTGATCGTAGGCAATGGATGTATTCGTCGTAGAATAACCGTTATGACGTAAAGCAATTAACTAATTTGGTTGGATTATTTGCCATACCTGTAGTGCTGGTTTCCAAACCGTGAGCTATCAATTTCATTAAGAAATGTGCACTGCGGTGCCATCAGTTTTTACTTGAAGTCCAATATCTTTGTGAGTACAAAAACAATGAGTTATTTTATCCTGTCAAACAATTTTCAGATTCTATATTATATCCGAGTCACGTTAAGAGCTCAGTGATTCAGTAGTGAATGATAGGATGAAATGCATAACTTTATTGGACCCACAGGATGGAAAATGAAAAAGAAAAAAAGCAATGAATTTCTAACGTGGAACTTATATCATCACTAGTAAAGACATCGAATTTTAGCACGCCGTTGTGTAGCGTTTAGCACTAAGAGGAAAGTCTAGAAGTCTCTCGGATGTCACGTTGTCTGTTGAGTTCATCACATGTGTTGGTAGCGTATGCCAGTGTGAACAGTTTCTTAGAGCGTAAAATTAGTTCCTACAATCTAAACGGGTGTTGCGTCACTAGTTTAAGTTGATGACTTCGACATTATTCGTAAGATGCTAGGGTCAGCAGTGATGCACACGGGTGCTCGCTTTTACTTAGTATCCGCTAAGTGAGGACAAGATCTTCGTGCAGCCGCCGGTATTCTGAAGAGAATACACCAAGGAAACGTAGGCACGATTCGTAACTGAGACCGGATATTCCACATGTTGCTAACCTAGCCCTTCTTTGGGGTTGCTTCAAGAGTCAAATCTCTCGTTTTAACCATGAGCGTCAGGCCTAAACGGCATATTAAACGTTAGGACGAAGAAATGTGTTGATCAACATTGGTATTAGCCGTAGCTCGATGGGGCAGAGAGTTAGCCTCAAAAGTCTCAAGATCAAGTTCTCCACATCTGTTGCTTTCGGGCATTGCAGCGCATTGTCAACACTTACTTGCACGATGAAATTGTAGTCTCTTTCATTAGCCACCTGTTGCACAACGTGCTGTCTAAAAGATATGTGTTGATAATGTTGCTACGCATCGTCAGCAGGTAGCACTTTGCAGTGTTTAGTGGGAGCGGGTTCGTTACTGCCCACTAGTTATTCCGGTCTAGATCGTTTTGGAGATAGCTATTATTGGATGCTGAATGCACGCTGTCCACATTTAGCATCGTATGGAAATATCTGCTTTTGGGTTAAAATGGTTTCTAGGAGGTCATTTATGTATATTAAAAGCAATAGCAAGCCGTGCATGGATCATTACCGTTCACCAGTGGATAAGCAAAGGCCTTCGGAGTCAGTGTTCGCTAGTCTTACTTTGATGGTTCTATCTTGTGGGTAATCTTCCAACTAGGTGAGCAGGAAACATCTGATATCATGAGCTGCAAGCTTTTGGAGGAAAACGAAGTGACTGACCCTAACTAACGCTTTAGAAAAATCTACGCAAACAAAATCCGTGAGGACTCCTTCATCAGCTGCTCTGGTCCATAAATGCCCAGCATGGAGCAGGTTGGTGAGGCAAGATCGTCTGCGTTAGAAACCATGCTGGATATTGGAAATTATTTGCATACTTTCAAAATATTGCCTCAGTACTTCAACGATTACCGATCCCATCACATTTGATAAAACAGGTAGGAGAGTAGTAGGTCGGTAGTTGACAGGATCAGATCTCTGACCATCTTCGTATATCGGAAGGATGATTCCACCTTTCCACTCAGATGGGAGTGTACCGGAGTCAAACAGACCCTGGAAAACACTGCAGATATTACTGCTATGATGGGGGAAAGTTTAGTATGTACCTTTGAGCAGATCTTGTCAATTCCAGAGGCACTGTTTTCTAGGAGAGACTGTAGTTCGTTTACGAGAGCCCCTTGGTTTAACTTGACACTGGACAAGCCGACGGCATTTGTTTGGCCATAGAGAAGTCCTTTTGGCTCCTAAGGATTTCAAGTCGCGCGCTTACCATTTTCAACTTGGTCCGTTCCACAGGAAATCGTCCATTTTGTTAACTTAAATGTTCTTTAACTACAACCAATCTTTCCATCATTTCAGCTCATTGATGATGCTAGCCTGGACTGTGACACTCTTCCTGGCCACCGTGCAACTTCTTGCTATCCGAAATCATTTCACTGGGTGACACCTCCTCCGGCGTTTGTCTTCGTACCTTTTGTTATAAACCGTTTGCTTGCTCAATGAAATTCGATATCATGATAGAAGGAACGAAAACGAACTATCCAAGTAATAAGTCCGGTGCACCATAAAATCTAACAAGAACTAACGCCGACAACACAGCAACGGGTGCGGAAACTGGATACTGCCAACCTCAGCGCTTGTAATGGAACAAAGCCATATTGCGTCCAAAACATAGGATGGAAAAGCGGTCAATTCGTAACTCAACCCAATGACTATGGAGTGTTTCCTGATGGGAAAACGGTTAAAGTAAGTGCTTTTTCCGCATGAATTAACGCGTGCTTGCTAAGGTTTCAGTAGTTTGAGCATGGACGTTTCTATATCGATTGTGCGAATTAACTATATCTTAAACCTACATATGACAATGTGCCTTGAGGGGTTTCAAATATAATTATCAAAGATAGCCACCGCGTTCTTACAAGAACAGCTGGAAGATGGCCGTAAATGATGTTATCTTTCAAGGCATCAACTGGTAAGTAAATTTCACACGTTTGATAAAAAGTAAAGATTATTTACGTTCATTTATTACATAAAATGGGTCACCCATCTACCAAGCCAGCCACAATGACATTAAAAAGCACGCAAACTACGCTCGGTGTACTCCCGCCGAGACTTCCCTACTCTACGTTGCGGTACTATATGTTACGTAACAACGCATTAACGATGTCACATCGATTGGTGATTAACTGTTTGAATCAAACTCGCCAACCTCGGCAAACAGTTCAAAGGCCATCTGAGCAATCCAATCTGCCAGTTATTGTTTCTAAAGCCAGAAGATGAGTAAATGCAAAATTCCGAGCGCCAGCTTCCAAGCGCAGACGTCCCAGTTATGCGCTTTGAAGTAGAATCAGATTACGGTGGTCCAATTTTTTATGGTTTTGTGGGCTGTGTAAACTGCGTACTTATAATTTTGACAGATGCTGCCCCTGGAGTCAGAGGTGTTCTCTCTGGCGTGTGTATGGTGGCGATGCTCGGCTTTTCTCGATGAGCGGCCGACACTTGCTCGTGCCACCATCATCACCACTGCTGATACTAGTCGAGGCAGACACGCTTGATACTTGTCCCGTTAGGGAATTAATATGAACAATGGGATCTGGAGACACGGACACTGAAGTGCTATTGAAGCTTCTGGCTTCCTCTCCGTCTAATGATGGAGTTTGAAGGGCTTGACTGGCGTATGAGAGTGGCCATGTTCGATTGGAAGCACATAAAACTTGTGGTCATCGAAATTTTGATTGCTTAAGTCAAACTGGCGCACTTCTTCATGAACGCACATAAACAGTTGGCAATTGGGATAACTTGACTAAACGACATATCTTGGGTCACTTTGTTGTGTAGCCTCTATTCTTATGCCGACAGCCCTGAACATTTAGGGTGGAGAACATAAGGCGAGTTATCCCCATCGTAGCGACTATCGGATTACTGTAAAAAGCATGAGCGACACTAAATGTTTCGGCTGCTACCTGTAGCTTTCCGATCACGTAGGCACTTTCCCATATATTATTTAGAGTTGCAGTGCAATGTGTTATACTTTCACGAGGGAATAAACGCTATCATTCCGGGTTGGTCAATGAAGAAACACGGTAGTATAGAAGTCATTACTTATGGCAGTTAACAGGCAAAGAAAACTGGTGTTTTATTTAACAGTAGCAATGACTTGATATTTAGCGGTTAAAAACCCATTCACGTTAATCGTTCTGTGACTTAATTACAAAGTAATTGACTGAGCTTTTAACTTGAGCGCTTAGGACGCAATGTGCCGATGCGGTTTCTTTTTGGGTATCAAAGGGCTGCTTAAGCAATTTTTTGCTGAGATTTTAAATTTTCTCCATTTTCACGTTTTATAGGAAAGGGTGAGAAAAGACCCAAAAGAAGTTTAGGTTTTAACATTTTGTATTATTGTAGGAAATATGATAATTTTATAACAGTCTGTTTTAAAGGAATTTTGTAACGAAAACTCAGTGCGGGTAACAATGCGACGATTAAATAGTCTCGTTGGATGGAAATTGTTGCGAAACTAAAAAAATTAATAAAGTGTAGTGTTTCGGTGGATTCACCAAAGTTAGAAAATTAAATGCAAAGAAGACAACGCATTTTCAGCTCTGGATTTAAATATCGCTATATTGAGGCAGAGACTGCATAATTGGTGTGAGCGTTTCACAGCTGACACACGTAGGGAAAGGTTTCTGTGGCATTCCAGCAAGCTATACTGTATTGTTCGTTTCTAAGGGTGACCTCATAGTTTGGTGTTGCAGTTCACTTCAAATAGCAGGCTACAAATGTGATTTGGGATCATCGCAATCTTGTCAACCATTATGCCGTCCCTGGGCTGGCAAAGCAGATTGAAGAGGTTCTTGACGTTCTTGGTTGGTCTCTGCAAAGTATTTTCAAAAGCATCAAGTTCTTGCCTCCGCCATGGTTGCAAGTCTGGATATCGTATCCGCATGCAATCGCAAATGGACGTTAAGCAGTTGTGGGAAAATGGAGGGGTCAAACGGACCGAATAATCTTCAAAGAAAGTCTAACTGTTGATTACCGGTTCCCGACGTACTCTCCGATTGTTTCGAGCAGCTGCGCTCCTCCAGTTTCAGTATACCTGGTGTAGACCCCAAGCTTGTGCACGCCCACCGGCTGGAGACTAACCGAAATCACCTAGCACCTTGTTGTGTTGAAGTAGAGTAGGTTCCTCGCTGAACAATCAGGAACGCAATCCAGGTCAAGCTGGAGTAGATCGTGAGCTTCCTAGTTATTTATCACCCGCAATGTGTCAGCGTCATAAACAAAAAGCAGGAATTTGATGAGAACATAATTGCCAGGTAGTTAATAAACAAAGGAAATAAGCGCGATCGCAGCACCGAAGCATGTGAAATAACGACCTCAAACATAATCGGGTTCGTGACTAATTTCCTGACACGAACTTGAGGCCTCCGTTACAGAACAAATTACTCAAACAAAGAACTGGATCACTGGTCTTATGGCTCTGTAGCTCTTGAAGTAAGTTGCGATGATCCAGACGGTCGAAAACTTTGTGGAAGTTCAGATAGATGACGCCACCATCAGCCAGTTTCTTCCAACGGCCTCGTGCCTTCAGTAGATTGGTGGTGTACGACAGGTACTGACAGAAGTTTGAGGTTGCGTTTATCCAGGTAGTAGGCTAGATCGTCAACGATGATCGATTTCATCATCATCGAGGGCACAGGAAAGAGTGTCACTGGGTAATAGTTTGCATGAACTGAACGGCTGCGGCTTTAACCTTTTGAGGTACTAGTACCAAACACCTACATAATAGGGACTTGTCCATCGAAGCATTTTTGGGAAAACGGTGACTGGGGTTCAGCTAGCTAGATGATCGATGCCTTCGATGTATCGGGCGAAGATTGTCTGTACCCAAGGAGAGCTATGATCTCGCAGTGAGAGTAATTTCCCTCGCAAAATTGCTGGGTTGAAAAATAAATGTGTAAACCAGGGAGTCAGTAAAGTGCATGAGGGTATGCGACAACGACAGACCGCAGTGATTGCTTGCTTCGTCCGCATTATGTACTTTACCTTCCGGTGTGCAAGGTAGTGGGATGCCAAGCTTTAATCTACAAAGGCTGTTGGCATTCTCATGTAGTAGATTGTCGTTTATCAGAAACCTCATGGCAAGGCAATGTTGGGAAGTTATTTTAACCTCACTGGCAAGTTTAGTGCAATGGTTGCGATTGATCAGGAAATGCCCCAAGTTCTGAGTCGGGATTAAACTTATAGGCACGCCATGAAGTATCCTTTCTAGCCAAACATTTTCCATTCCTGCTTCTGAGAACTGACAACAATTTTGCGAAACAAAGTGACATGGTTTCCGATGTTCTGCGTCTTTCGAGGAACTCTATCCAAACCTTGTAAAGGGGACTCTTTTTCCATAACTCCTAGATGGATGACTCGACGAGAGCTTTCATGACATGCTAGCGTGTGATTGTGTGAGTAAGTTTCTATTGTTTAGATGGATTGTCTACATAATAATCATAGTTACATATATGACTACATTATCGTTGAGACCTATTGCACTCATCATTATCAACTCGTCGACCAAGTACTCTTTATCCGTCAGCACAAGGTTCAATACGGAACGTTCGTTTCCTATCCCGAATATACCGGATGAGCTCAGATTGACTTAGTTAACGTATTACCAGCCGTTCTCCTATATATATTTAAGAAATAAATATTGTTAATGCCATGTTTGCACACTACGCTGTCTTTCCCACCCATGTGACGAATTTTTTGGTCACAATTTTCAAAAAATTGGCTAATAGCTTGTCATAGCTCTAAGTTAATAGTAGCGTACTTTTATCAGTTGGACAGAAATACACTCCAGGCAGAACAAGAGACAATCTGAGTTGTTGAATAATTTGGCCTACCTGGCTTCACTCAGACGCATTCCGCATAGAAAATACTAAACAGTTGGTACACGTAAACACCAGTAGGACAATTTTGGCATATGATTGACTGGATATTTCATTGTTATTATTATTATTATTATTAGTGGTATTAGTAGTAGTAGAATGGGTTTTGCCCGAGGTAGGCTGGGCATTGCACTCGTGGAGCGAATGATTGGAGCCACTAGGATACCTTACCCTTAATGGTTAGCATTTGTTCTCCTGATGTCAAAGTCACATCCAGGATTCAGGATGCATTTGTGTACCTGCAAAGTTTCCTTTCTGACGTGTAGGTCAAATGCTTCAGCGTTTCCGTGAGACAGATAACACGGGGGTTTGATGGAGCAGTTAGGTCGATGAATCGTCCATAGGTGAACTTGTCAAGAGCTGGAACAAAGAATATTTACCAGTGAATTTATACAGGCTAAAATGCACAGCTTTACTAGTTCCGTTGAGCAGTCTGGTTGGATTATTGAAAAATAATAATAAAACAAGTATGTTTCAGGTGTGAAAAATGGACTTAGCTTTTGTTGCGCAGTAATCTTGCATCTCGCGTAGTTTCTCAGCACCTACAGGTAACAGCAAGTAAATCCAAAGTATGTTTCAGGAGCAGGATGGAAACACAGTGCTAAGTAACAAAGTAGCAGTGGACAAGTGCGTCATCCAACCGTCTTTTAAATATTGTTAGTGTCATTGCAGTGGCAACCGATTCTGGGAGAGCATTCCACGAGTAACTGACACAAATGGAAACAGTGTTTGCGGCACTCCAGATGTGCATACTGTTTTACGAGTTCCAGTGAGATCATTCTCAGGTTTGTATTCTGCTGCGTTGCAGTAAGGAGTAGAAAAGGTGCTTTTCAGTGCAGTTAATTAACTCTGATCCGAGCACCCATCTGCGGTGAATCCAGTTGCCAGGACTCACACTTTAAGAGTAATAATTAATAACACCGGTAGAACAGTGGGGTTGGGTGCAAATAGAATGTATAAAAAGCAAAGCAAGAAAGAAGACAAACCGGTATGGAAGAACTATTAACAACCAGATGCAAGAAGAGGAATGCAGGGACGCCACTGACTTCATGAATGGGTTATTTCTGACAGAGTCTGCAATCATTGATGTGGACCGACTAAAGACTTCCATACAGAAAGACGTACGTCGCAGTCTGACCAAGACTTTCAGTTTATTTCTTCAAGCTCCTATGCCATGTCATGGACTGGCCACCTCGGGGTTTCGCCAAACTTGGTACATCCACGGTGTATAAAGCACTCTGAGGAAGCCAAAAAGAACAGGAAGAAGATGGATATGGCTTAGCTAACGCAACCGACTAAGGTTTAGCAAACACTCGAGAGATGCTCCAGAGGGCTTCTTGCCAAAACCAACTGGCGGACCTTAGCGTTGCTTACCCGTCGTTCCAAAAAAAGGTGAGCTATACTTCGCAAGCACCGGTGGTCAAACACGACGGAGCGTTTAATGTCTTCATTGCGAACAGGCCATATCTCCAATCCCTACAGTAACCCTAGCCTTCTCACCGTGTCTACACCCTACCTTTCACTGACAAGCTGAAATCCCGCTTTCTCCATAGATGTTTGAATCTCTGAAAAGCCACACGGGTCTTGCTGATGCGCGAGGTAACCTGATGTGACCACCAGAGGTGACACAGCTATCAAGGTAAGTGAAACGATCAACCGGTGACTCTGAACGAAATAGCGTACTACTCGCGCACCTGTGTACTCTGGGCTTCACTCTGTTGCTCAGTGACATTTGTTCGCACTCATTTTGGGCTGTGCACATTTGCCTTGCTTTTACAATCTCTACCTCGTGATACCATTTTTCGAGTACACTCCAGTGCAATCTATGATTATCACGAAGTATATATTCACGTACTTATTTTTTAAATAAATAAATAAACGTTTTATTCCTCAGAAGAGCAAGAAAACAGACCAATTGGGTGGTATTATCAACATGTTAACGTGATCGCATAATATAGTTAATTATTCGTCTTTTGATCAGTGGTTCCCATATGGGTTTTTGAATTAATTAGCAGTTTGGAAAAGGTAGAGATATAAGAAAACTGGGAACAATAATAAATGTAGATTTCACGGAAAGTTCAAGTAAAGTAATACGGTCGTCCCTGGAACTGTCCCCAGGGGACTTGTTTCCATGCAGGGTATTTCCACGATGGGTTTCACCCGCACTTCCATGCTCCAATTAGCTCTGTGCCTGTGTGGCAAGGTAGTAAATAGGCCATCAGAACTAGGTATCAAACCTCTTTTTTAGGGCTGTTTTATGCATACATAATAGGCGATGAAGCCTCAGCCCTTTCTGTCATGCGGATTAATCAAGTATGGCACTTTTTATTTTAAGCCAGCGAGTCAGTAGTAATATGATTTGCATGGGTATACTTTTTTATTTTGGAAGCTGTAATCCGTCACCACAAAAAATCAGCGCAGTCATGACCAACGGTAAAACAAAGAAGAGGATAAAGTATGAGGAATATTAAAACATAATGATGAATACAAACGCTTGCCGATAGGTCAGTCACAATTTGATGGAAAGTCTTGGCGAGTGACGACGAGAGTACAGAGACATCAGCTTGAAAGGCGTAGTGCATGTACGAACCAGTGCGTATTACTTTACTTGTGCACATCCCATTCCAACTTAAAACTATCGTTATGCAGTAGGGCACTTAACTCGGTGGACGCTTGAAACAGCGATTTACGTATTAGATGATCCTGAAAATTTTAATTTTAATCCAACCATCCTACGGGACTTGTCAAGCACCTTCTACTTTACCCGTGATAAATCATTCTTCATTGTTCATTCCGGGCAGTTTTTCACTGAAATCAAAGGTGGGCGGGGCATTTAAGTCTGCCGTGCCGTTATCACTGAACATCATTTTTATATAATCGCTACGGATACGTTAGTGTTATCAGTATATTTCAACATGAATATTTGTGAAGCTACTTTTAAGGGCACCGCTGCTGTCCTCCGCGTAAGCTTTGAGAAAAATTTAAGATACTACGCATGTGAAGGTGGATGGTTCCGGTTGAAAGTCTAGCTTGCAAAGCTGGCTTTAAAGTATTTTGTCCGGAACTGTTTAATTGTTGCTCCTTTACACTTATCGTTTATTTACGTGGCACTTCTACATAGTGTCCTATGATCCATTCCTACCAATTTACCTTTGATAATTTAACTTCAGCTCATCCATTGTCGATATTGTAAAGTGCTGAAAATGTACCCAGCTGGATACATAAAGTTTTGTTTTACTTGCCTTGACTAACTTGAATACAACTTTGTAACGACAACAATGGGAGATCATGTTTGCTCTTACTCGATAGAGCAATTCAACGACCTTCGAATAAACGCTCACTTGTTCAAATCCAACAATGCTTAGAGCCGCTATAGGCCACACGGCATGTTAACTTGGGATAATCCATAGGCCTAACCACTGATGATCGCTGACAAGTCATCGTGTAATCTGTCCCACATTCACGCGGACGCATTCCACTGGCACGCCATAAAAGACAGTCTGCAAGCCCGCGACTGTGAAGTGCACGCTGTAACCCTGGCGTTAACGTAAGGTACAGAACAACGGCTTACCATATAGGATGTGTCATCCTAATGATCCATAACGTTTGATCAGCAAGCGCGTGGCCTGCGTACCACAGTCTAAAGATGAATGTGGATTATGTGCTAAATTTGTTAAAGGGGATTCCGCGTCCCAATTGTTACAGGATTTTTCATGCGCAGTGGGTCCGAGCTAAATCTAGTCAGGCCATTTTATTAAGCAATCCAGATTCTCTTTAGTTCTGCGTGGAATGCATGGCTATCCTACTGATTAAAAGGCATGCACCTGTTATCTCAAAAGTACGACCAGCTACTAGCCAAGTTTTAGAAACTTGTGACTACTACAATTACCACATTTGGAGTAAGCTTGGCTGACTGTGTAACGCAGACTTCCCTAGTAATTATTGCTGCAATCCTGAGGAGAACGGCTGGTAACACCGCAAAAAACGACACCAATGGCGCAGATAAGCAACTGTTGTTCCAATACCACAGGCGGCTCACATTCAACGGATGCGTTTTTATCTTCAACCAGAATAACTACTCCTAAAGCTGTGTTCAGTCTCCAGACGGAGTGCATAGCAAAACAGCAATCCAGTACCAGCAAAAGTTGTGTTACTGTTGCTTCTAAAATATGGCGGCATTTTACATTGACGGTCCCCATCTGAATGGGAAATCGATGAAGGTAGCAGAGTCCTCCCGGTGTAAGCACTATCAGTTTACTACGGTATACCCCCGAGTATTTCAATCGCTACCAGGGACAGATCGAAAGATGCGAAGTAACAACAAACTGCACTGAGCCTTCTGTCCAAGAATCAAAGTGGACGTCAATAATAAACAGGCAGTTGGACGACCTCAAACAGTGGGACGTCATTAGTAACCGAATCGAAGTGCTACTAGAAACGGTACACGTAGGGTCAGTCAGGCGATACCCCAAGTCTAAGCACTACAGAGAGGCGAGCCTTCTGTGCGTTGTCCTTAACTCCATCATAGAAGCAAAATCATTTCTACTGTCGATAGAGAGGCTGAGAAAGGAACACTGCTCCAACCGTATCGTCCCAGACATCCCATGGGACGAGCGTTATCGTAATAAGCGCAACTAAGTGGACTACCGGTAAGACACTTTGAAAAAACCATTCTTGTTCGCGGCGTTCTTGCAACTAAAGTCGGCGGGGAGTATGAAATAATAAACTGTGATAAAGAACAGTGGAGTAATATTCGTAAGAAACTCTCATTGTAAGACGTGCTAGCGAAATTGGTGCCACGGCTGTGTACCCACCGAACTAAAAAGAGGGTAGACCGTGAGTGTCGAAAGTTGTTCTACAGTCAAAATATATAAAAGCACGGCTGCTAAACAGCTGGTGCATGTTTCACTTGAGGCTGCCAACTGAGTTTCGGCTGAACGCAGTCTGCGATATGCCCCTCAGAGAGGAGATGTCCCCAAAGAATCAAACTCGATTGGAACTATAAAAGAACAATTCATCAGTAGTGTATTTGATGAGGCCATACAACTTGCTGAAGAAGACAGTGGCCAGGCGACTTACGCCGTATGTAGAGGATAAGCTTCGGAAGTAACTACACAGAAAATGAGTAAGACGTCGAACGCTCCGCCAAATAAACACTAAAAAAGCTTAGTTGCAACCATTCTATCAACTGTAGAACTTCCAACATGTTGTTAAATCTGATAACCCATTATACATTCACACTAACGCCCAAGAGCTCCTGAGTAAACTTACTGTACTTTGTCTACGTCAGGTCGCGAATGCTTGGGACCTAATTTCCTTTACTGATAATTGGTGGCACGAAGAAATGGCCGATGATGACGTTGCGATAGCAGGAATGTCAATCATTCAGAATGACTGACCAAGGACAGAAGGTAAGGTCATTTGTACTACTGCAGCGACCTGCACTGTGCAATAGTTGATGATTTGGAAACTCATTTTACCGACTCACTCTGGTACCGTCTCCAAATAAGACACAACGACGCACGTGTCGTAGTTGTCCTTAACCGCACGCCAACGTCCATTTCGGATATGGATTCCCGCTTGATAAGTGCCATGAACAGGGAAATACGCACTAGGCAGAGCAACATTCTCATCTCCGGGGATTTAAATGTACACGATCTGCAGGTATCGGCAGCAGTTCACGAACATTTGGAAGAAAAAGCACGTACTTATCGCTTATATTCCCTTGTGCACTAATGTCAATACGCCCACTACATTCAGGACAGCAAAGAACCCGCCCATATTGAAATTCGTGCTTAAGAATGAAGACCTCATGATTGACAAGTTATTGCTGGAGAGTCCATTAGGCCTTAACAATAATGTAGTCATAATATTTAACTGTGTTTTTTATGTAGACAATCCATATGAACACTAGAAACTTACTCACACAATCACACGCTATCATGTCATGAAAGCTCTCATCGAGACATCCACCTAGGAGTTATGGAACAAACGTCCCTTTACAACGTTTAAACAGTGTTCTTCGAAAGACGCAGTACATCGGAAACCATGTCAATTCGTTTCGCAAAAGTGCTGTCAGTTCTCAGAAGCAGAAATCGAAAATGTTTGGCTATAAAGGATGCTTCATGGCGTGCCTATAAGTTTAATCCTGACTCAGAACTTGGGGCATTTCCTGACCAATCGCAACCATTGCACTAAACTTGCCAGTGAGGTTAAAATAACTTCCCAACATTGCTTTGCCATGAGGTTTCTGATAAATGACAATCTACTACATAAGCATGCCAACAGTCTTTGTAAATTAAAACCCGACACCCCACTATATTTTACCACAGGAGGTGGAATCCAAATCGCCGAAGAAGCAGCCACTTTTTGGCGGTTGCAACGCGTCCCAAATGTTAGACTTGCATACTCCACCTCCAACTTAACATCAAGTAAAATACCGACCCCTTGGTTTACACATATTTTTCACCCCAGCAATTGTGCTAGGTAAATTACCCCCACTGCGCTTTCAAAGCCTTCCGGGAGCACACAACATCGGTCCAAAAGAAGTAAAGGCTGTGGCCACCGAACTCGCTGAACCACTGTCACAGTTGTTCTAAGGTGGCTTCGATGAACAGCAAATCCTCAGTATGTGGATGCGTGACGTTAAATCCCCAACTTTTTAAAGCTGGCAGCAGTTAAGTTCATTCAAACTATCGTCCACCTACTCTCCTCCTTGTTTTCACGAATGTGAGGGTAGCGGTCGTTGCTGAGTCTCTAATGTAATCTCTGGACAAATGCAAGGTCTTGGCATCAGAGCACTGCGGCTTCATTCTAAACCGGTCACGCATCACTAACCTGCTGATGGCACCAGGCTGTTGGACGGAAGTGGCTGATGGTGGGGTCGGAGTTGGTATCATCTACCTAGACCTTATCAAAGTTTTCGACCGTCTGGATCACCGAATACAATTTCACAGGCTACAGCGATACGGAGTAGGAGAGCATATTTTTGGTTGCATTGGCAACTTCTTTACCAAGGGGGCTTAAAGTGCTTGTTAAGTGCTAACTCTCTAACCCGTATGAGATGGATTGTTGTGGATTTTGAGGGGTTCTCCGAGCTGGGTGATTATTGTGCAGACGTTTCGTTGCCTGACTAGGCAACATCATCAGTGCGGCTTCAGGGGCCTGGTTCGCAGTGCCTCGTAAGCGACTTCAATGTCCAAGTGCTTATTGATCGAATTCTGCTTTGAATGCCAGGCTTCAATGAACTCACGTGCTTGACGGCTTTTAGCCCTTCCGAGGATATTGGCATGCTCTATGTCGAATTGATGATTCTCAGCATCCATGTGCACTGACACCAAGGTGTTCTGATCGTGGTGACGTATGGCTAGGCTGTGTTCGTGTAGCCTTGTGCCAAGCTTTCTCCCAGTCTGTCCCACGTAGTACTTGTTGCAGTTCCGGCAGCAGATCTTATAAACCACACCAGTTTCTTCTTCTTTTCTAAATTTACTTTTCCCCTCGAAGAGCTTACTGCGAATGTTTTCCGTTGGCTGGTGTGCAACTTTGATTCCAAAAGGCAATAAAAGCCTCGCTACCATTTCAGAGATACCGTTGATATCGGAAAATGTTGTTCTCTCTTCAGGCGTTACATTTGTCGAGGTGTGTTGAGCAACCTTTTGTGATGCGAGGCAGCGTAGAATCACGCCTTTTGGGTACGAGTTCCGCTTGAACAGGTTGAAGAGATGATCTTCCCCTGCCCGTCCCAGCTGCGGTGTGCTACAGTGAGTTTGTGCTCGTTTGAAAAGAGTTTGCACGCAGCTGCGTTCGTGGGCTGCCGGATGATTGCTGCCGTAGTTGAGGATCTGGTTCGTATGCGTAGATTTTCGGTAGACTGTTGTTTCAAATCGTTCAGCACCAGTCAGTCGTATGAGAACGAAACGTCTGCACAATAATTACCCAGCTCGGAGAACCGCTCAAAATCCGCATCTACACCCCCAGCTACGGATATTCTCATTTATTTCAGATGGATTATTGTGTCTCACAATAATCGGTAAACGTATTTCTCCTGTTCCATGTGTTTATTAACGACCTGGCCAGGGTGATCAGGTCAAATTTCTGGCTTTTCCCCGAGGATGTTATGATATGGCGGGCGATAAATAACAAGAAAGATCACGATCTATGCCAACGTGACCTAGATTGCTTTTAGGAATGGTCAACGTGCAATCTACTTCTGTTGAACACAGCTAAGTGCAAGCTGATCCACCTGCGTCACCAGCCAGTAAGCGTGTACAATTATGGGGGTCACACTTTGCAGAACGCCGCTCAAGTGAGTCACTTGGGTGTACAAATATAGGAGGATTTCGGATGCTAAAACAAGCAGCGAAGTCGTCGAGAACCGGCAATCAACACTCTGGCCTCCTTCACAGATGGTTTGATTGGTTTGACAACTAAATCTTTCCGAAACTGCTTAACAGCTACGTGCTACCGCACATGGAATAAGTCATCCAAGGGTGAAACCAATTACAGAAACTGGATCACAATCTTGTCGCGACTGTTCAACGAAGGGCAACAAAGTACGTCTAGGGCCTTTTTCAAATGCCCTATCAGGTTAAACTAAAGTCTCTAAAAATGTACAACAGTCGATATCGGCCTTTGCAGGGATTTAAAAGTGCTTTACCAGATTCTGAAGAACCCAAACCACATTTTCCACGCTCTGTACGAACTAAACCACAACACAAACGTAAGGGTTCATCCTCTGAAACTAACAATGCAGTATAGCCGGCTTGAATGCCCTAGAAATGTCTTTTCCCTCCGAGTGTGTCAGCCGTGGAACGCTCTTGCAACTTACGTCGTTTCTGCTCCCATTCTATCAAAATTTAAAAAAGGACGACGATACGTTGCTCATTTGCATTTTATTTTACATCTTGTTGGCCAGGGGGTCACAAAACGCAAACAAACTGTGTGCTTCCAACATCCCAAACAAAGGATTAATGGATTTATACTTTTAATTCACGAACATCTCCGCTCTTCTCCATAAGTCTATGTGAGTGCACCGAAACGACTTTCAGTTTATAGTGAATATTTTCGCAATAATTTCCATCCCACGGGACTGGTCAAGTATGCTTTTTTACCCATAGGACACAATTGTTCGATTATTTCGTTGTTCCGGTGGCTATTCGGAAATAGCTGTGTTGGTCCAGTTTTAAACAGCACATTTCACTTTGGAATTGCGAAGTACATGCCAAACCTTGCAGTGCTACGCACAATGCTGTGCAGTAGTGTTTGCATAGCAAATGCTTCGGACTCAAGAAGAACTATGTCGTTCACCTAATCTAGGTTTGTCATTCGGTTGCATGGCAGAGCTTCCACTCCAGTATAGTCTGAAAGAACCGAAGCATTCACCCTCATTTCCATCACAAAGCTGCAGAGGAAAGGAGATTTGGGACAATCCTGACGAATCCCACTTGTCATGGGGAACACAGGAGAGAGTTCTTCGTAGACCTTTACATGGCTTCTGGAATCAAGGTAGAGGGACTTCGGAATGGAGAGGAGTTTAGCTGGCACCCCCTTCATGGATAGGCAGTGCCATAAGCTGGGGCCGTCAACAGAGTCCAAGGCGGATTTCAAGTTAAGGAAAACCAGCATAGTCGGTACTCTGTATGTATGTCTCTACTCTAAAAGTTGAGGAAAAGTAACTATGTACTCAATGCAACCACGTCCAGGGCAGAAGCCAACCTGGTTTTTAGTGATTCGGTCATTACAGGGACAAGTAAGTCGTCGTAGAATGATACCCGTGAGTAGTTTTGAGAGAATGGAATTAAGACTAATGCCTCGATGCTTTTTGCACAAAGTACGCTGACGCTTTTGTTATGGGTCATGAAGAACCAAGTAGGTCTTCATCAAATCGTTGCGAAATCTGCGATAACGTCGGCTGAATACCCCGATCGTTTCATCTTCTGCTCTATGGGAAATTGTGCATTCAAATGACCTATGTGGATGCCCGAGTTTGAGGCTGCTCCCATGCATTAAGGTCGTGTTTCAGTCATGAGTGCCAGGACTAAATTGCGTACTCGACTTTAGGCAAACATACGCACTTAGCATCCGTCGAAAAACAGGGATGCGAATTTGTCCGAACGCTCAGGGCAACATCTCGTGTTGGTTTCCAGGCTTCGAGGCCATTTCGGATTGCATGGCGCAACCTAAGTCATCTTGAACCAGCACACCCAGATCACGTTCGATGGAAGCACGTCGGAGTACATGCGTTCCGAGACTTTATGAGTAGTTGCTCAGGTGTCGCATGGAGATTAGCCTGCATTTATGCACTTCGAAATGCAGTAAAGTTTTAATTGACCACCGGTGTAACTTGTTTAAGTCAGCTTGAAAGAGATGTTTGTCTGTGTTCACCAGAATCCTGCGCCAAAACTTGGTGCCGTCGATAAACAGTAGGGATTTTGAAGCGATTGCCTGTGCTAGGTCGTTAATAAAGATTAAAAAAGACAGTCATGGACCTGGAACTGAGCCTTTCGGCACACGACACACGACTTGTGTGGGGTCAGATAAATAGCTCCGAACTCTGACCACTAAGTGTCGTTTAAGTAGACGTTGTCGATTGAGCGTAGAAGAGGGTCCTCGATCCCATAATACAGTGACTTGGAATAAAGTATCCGATTATCTAGAACAAACGATCTCAACCTTTATTCAGCCGTGGTCCTCTTTTGGACTTTTCCATTTCCCATAGCAACCCACCCTTTATGACCACGATTTCATCGATCCGCAATGCCTAACAGATGCAAATCTATTATTACCTGCGGTCATATTGCATCTTTTTTATGGTGGCTAAATTCCTAATGTTGCTAGCACTGAACTTTCCTATACAAACATGATATTTTTAGCTTTCACAGCCTTTTGTATATACATCGATTGATCGGCAAATTCAAGCCACTTGTCAGTAATTACACAGTTCATCAGTAATATTTAAACTTTGTTTAATTATTGTTGGCTTTCAACTGTAAGACATGTCATGAATTAAGAAGTGTAATACATCGGTAACAATATGCTTGTCGAGATATTACTGAGTCCCTTGAGCCTGATGTCTTTGAGCAAACTTACTCATGTCCGACTCCAGAATTGTAAGGGAGAGTCAAATACTTTTGGTTATGATGTCCAATCTGTTTCTACTACTTGTTATAGAAAGCACTTTGCCGGATCTACATTCTACCAAACATGTGGATAGAAAAGCAAGAAGATATATTTCCGCTATTCCTCACAGTCTGAGATAACTGTTTGGGGCATCGGACTTTATCCAACTATTTTATGTTGCGTGCATTTCGACCTTGCTAGTGCGTCACTTGAAGTTCTGTGAGGCTTTCCTGGATTTTTACCCTAACTGTTGTACAAGAAATCGATCTACAACATAAATTGGGATTTGCATGTCAATCAGGTCATGAAACTTGTTTTTCTTTTCTTTTCCGAGTTGTTGTAAATGACTGATGTAACCAATGAAGTCTTCATTTTCATCTCCTCCGTGACTGTAACGAGCATAGGGAACCATGAAAATCCTCGACCTCCGAGGATTTGAGTAAACACTTCCAACTTATTAGAAAAAGTGATAATGGCTTCTTTGCTCGTGATGGGTTCACTCAACTTGCCGCGAAGATTTTTGTTTAATAAGCTGAGTTCTTCGAAAACAACCGACAGATAAAACACATATGACTTAGCTGTTAACAGATTTCTTTCATAAGCAGTTCCAGAAAGGAATGTGATGATGGTGTCACGCAGTGCAACAAAACGACAAAGGCAGTTGCCCTTTGGAAACTATCAAACATTCGTATGCAACAGTAGAATCAGGAAATCTTCACTGTTCTCCTCACAAATCCGCCGGAAAAGATTGGTCTTGAATAGGGTGCGATCTAGTATTGTTGACTGCTATTATAAAATTTGACATTAAATCCTTTAAGCACTCTCCCAAGTTCTTAGTCATTAGGTGCTCTCGATAAATCACGCAGTCAATTGTGCAGAAAAGGAAGAACCTGTTTTAGTTGAACGATAAATCCTTTGTATATTCTTACAATTGCGGTTGTACCGTCAGTTGTACCTGCAACTATGTTCTGTATTGGCATGGTGTTTCCAGATAGATAGTTAATGACGACCTCAAATTTAGAATGACCCTTTGTATGAGTTTGAATCTCTTGAAAACAGACACTCTTCCAGTAATACAAAATCCTTGAAGTATCAGACATATGCCATGAGAAGAGCGTCGTTATCAGGTAAAGTAGCATCATCCAATTGTAATGAAAATTTTCTAGACTGTAGTAAAGTAATTAAAGTACCATTTTGTCCTGAGCCATCTCATCTGTTCGCCTATACAGTCGAATTGCTGGGCTGAACGGGTTGGACTTCTTGTGAATTTATATTAATGAGGTTAGACAGTATTATTGATACTGAAGACAAGATAACATTCTCTCCAGCATTAGATGGATTGTAATTTTTGACAATCAACTTGCTGGTATTATAAGAAGCCGTAAGTCCATTCGCCTTATTTCCGTCTTGTCAGAAACTATTAACTTTACAGTTGGTCTGTTTTCGAAACCATCCCGCAGGCTTCTGAAAAAATTGACGGACTTTCTGCTTTCGACTGCATGAACACATCCCAAATGATTTTTAAGTTTACTTGGTCGCATACTTTCAATGAAATGAGTGTTTTGGCAAATTAAACACATAGGTAAAGTGGGTTTTGTGTGAAGCGATAAATCCAAATGACAGGTATTCCGCGGAGCACTGCCGACACTTCTTCTATGTCGAGGAGCTCATATAATGAGTGTGACCTTGAGCGAACATGCGCACAAATCGCTCACTTGTGCACTCGTGCTTTTTTCACTGTGGCTCAGCGGCATTTAGTCACACCTTTGGATCTATACTCATTCGTCCTGCTTTTAAACCCTCCATCTTGTGATACTATTTTCTCGAGTACACTCCAGTGGATTCTACATTTACCCTGAATTCTAAATTCCGGACTGTGTTTCACCCATATCCAAGCACAAAAATTGCTTAACTCCAACCATCGAAGATATTGCTTGGTCTAACTCGATAGACCATATCAACGGTTTTCGAACGAACTGTCACTCGTTCCAATCCAACATTGCTTGGCGCAGCCACAGGTCTCGGGGCAAATTCACCCAGTGAGATCCATAGGCTTAAGCACGAAAATTCGCAATCACACCCTCTTGTAATCTGCCCAACATTCAAGCTCATACATTCGACTGGCACGCCAGAGAAGACCATCTGCGAGCACACAACTGCAACGTGAACATTGTGACCTTGTAGACAACGTCAATGACAGAACAACTTTTTACCATAGAGGGTGAGTCATTCAAATGGTTCGTAACATTTCCTCAACAAGCGCGATGCCCAGTGTGCCACAGTCTAAAAACCTATGTGGACCATGTTCCAAACTTGGTAAAGGGGAGCATCTTGTGTCGTTACTGTTGCAACTTTTTCCAAATGAGATACCTTCCAGTTAAATCTAGTCAAACCAAGTAATTAAACGAACCAGGCTCTCTATAGTTCTGCGTGGAATGTACATCTATTCCACAGATAAAAATTGAGCTAACATTATATCAGAACTAGGACCAGCTACTAGCCAAGTTTGCAGAAACGGTGACCACCAAAATCGCTACGATTGGGGTAAGCATAGCGGACTGTGCAACCCAGTCCTCCCCCGTAAGTGCTGCTCCTATCCCGAGAAGAATGGCTAGTAACACCGTAAGCAACACGACACTAAGAGCCCAGATCATCAACTGCTGTTCCAATACCACACGTGGATCACATGTGACTAATGCGGTTCCCAATTTGATCGGTAAGTACACATAAGGCCAGTTTCAATATCCCGACGGAGTAAAACAAAAAAGAGCAAGCCGGTATTAGCGAAAGTGGGGATACTGTTGCTTCAAAGAAGAGCCGTCATTTTAAATTAAATCAACCCCAACTGGATCGGAAACTGGGGAGCGTAGCCATATTTTCCTAGTGCAAGCACCACCGGTTTCCTGCGGTACATCTCCGAGTATTTCAATCACTAACCACGACTTGTCAAAAGTTGTAAAAGTATACAACTACCTGTACTGAACGTATTGTGCTTCACGTCCCAGAATCAAAGTCGACGTCAATAAGAGGCAGGCAGTTGGATGACCTCAAACAGTGGGACATTATTAGTAACCTAATCGGAGTTGTACTGAAACCTGCACAAGTAGTGCGTATTACTCGACACCCCAACTCTAAGCATTTCGGAGAGCCAAGACTTCTGCGCGTTGTGCTGAACTCCATCACTGAAGTAGAATCAGTACTACTATCGAAACCTAGTTTCAGAAATAGACACTGATCTATCAGTATCTTTCCAGACATCCCATGGGGCGAGAGTTTTCGAGTTAAATGCGACTGAGAGGACTATCGGAAGGAAACTCCAACCAGAACCATACTTCTACACGGCATTCCTGTAACTGAAGCATGTGAAGAGCATGAAATAATAACCCATGATAATGAACAATGGTGTTATATTCTTGAAACACTCTGCTTGGATGATGCGTTAGCGAAATACTTGTCATGACTGCGTAACTCACCGAACTACAAAAGAAATGTCCGGACAGGGTTGAAGGCGGGCCTACAGTCAAAACGTATGGTAGCACAGCTGTTAAAAATCTGGTGCATGTTTCGTTGCAAGCTGCCATCTGAGCTTCGACTGAAGACCGTCAGTGATATGCATCCTAGATTTGATATGTCACCCAAAGAACCAAACGCGATGGGATCTATAAAAGAGCGATGCACCAGTAGTGTGTCGAATGATCCCATACAACCTGTAGAAGATTATATTGACCAGACACCTTAAACTGTACGTCGAAGATTAGACAAGGGACTAACTACGCGGATGATGAATAAGACGTTAAACACTTCACCAAGTACACATCGAAAAATACGATTAGTCGCCGGCCATCCACTGGTCGGCGAAACTTCACGTATGAATTGTGCAACCTCCGAAACATTGCTTGACTCTGAAAAACATTCATGTAAATACACTAACGCCCAAGGGCTTCTCAGCAAAATTATCGAACATCGGCTGCGTAAGGTTGCGAATGCTTGGAACCTATTTTCTAGTACCGAAACCTGGTTACGCCAAGAGGGGACTGATGCTGACGTTGAGATAACCGGAATGTCACTTATCCGGAACGACCACCACAGCAGAGGAGGTGGCGTCCTACTCTACTACCCCAGCGACCAGCAATGTACAATAGCTGATGATCTGGAAACACACGTTACCGACTCACTCTGGTGCCGTCTCCGACTAAGACTCAACGACGCATATCTCGTAGCTGTCGTTCACCACCCCCCAACGTCCACTCAAGAAATGGATTCCCGCTTGTTGCTTGATCTGAAAAGAGTAACATGCACTAGGTATAGACACGTTCTCATCTCCCGGGATTTCGATCTACACGATCTGGTGGTTACGCCATCACCCAGTGAGCAGTTCAAAGCAGGTTGCACGAACTGATCGTTAATATTCCCTAGTACAATCCTGTCACCACGCCCACTAGATTCAGGACAACATACAAACCGTCAATATTGACCCTTTTGCTCATTAATGACTAGTTATTGATGGATAGTCCATTAGGTCTCAGTGACCATGTAGTCATAATGTTCAACTATGTGCGTTATGCAGTACACCTAACAGTACACTCGGAACTAACTCATATAATCACACGCTACAATGTCCTGAAGGAATTCGTCAAGGCATCTGCTTGAGAATTCTCAAACAAAAGTCCCCTTGACAACGTTTGGACAGAGTTCGTTACTAGGCAGAGCGACATCGTCAAAAGAGCTTCAGAGACCAAGCCCCTTCGTCCCGCACAAATGCCTTCAATTCTAAGGAGCAGGACTCGAAAATGCCTAGCGATAAGGAATGCAGCATGGCGTGCCTACGCCGTTAACCTTGACTCAGAGACTTGGGGAAATTTCCTGACCCATCGCAACCATTGCACTGCACTTGTCCGTGAGGACAAATAACTTATCAACAGTGCCTAGCCACAAAATTCCTGGCAAACAACAAACTGCTGTATAGGTAAGTCAACAATCTTCGTAAAGTGAAGCATGGAATCCCTCCACTTTTCACGACAGGCGGTAGAATACAAAGTGCCGAAGAAGCAGAAAGTGTCCTGCGGCCACAATACGCCGCAATTAGCAAACTCACAGCCTCTACCTGTTCCACAAGGTTCTGTACATTATCGAGTGTATTGTTTATAAACGTAATATTCAACTCATCAATATTGCTAAGTAAGGTACTGTCACTGCGCGATCGTAACTCTCCTGAAGCCGACAACATCCGCCTGAAAGCACTGAAGGCTACGGCCAACAAGCTAGCTGAACCACTGTTACTTCTTCCAAAGGTGCTTTGATGAACAACAAGTCCCCACTATGTGGAAGCGTGGCATTATCACCCCAATTTTTAAAGGCGGTAGTCGTTCAGATCCTGCAAACTATCGCCCAGTGACTCTCCTCCCTGTGCTCGCGAAGTTGATAGAAGCGGTCGTCGTTGTGGCTCTAATGGACTACCTGGAAAAATGCAACATCTTGGAACCTGCGCAGCATGACTTGCAGCAACACCAGTCATGCACCACCAACCTACTGATTGCACGAGGTAGTTGGACAGAAGTGGCTGCTGATGGGGTCGGAGTTGACGTCATCTATCTGGACTTCTCCAAAGTATTCAACTGCCTTGATCACCGCATCATACTTCACTGGCTACAGAGCTACGGAATCTGAGAGGCAGTGCTTGGTTGGACTGACATGTTTCTTGAACAACGGAAGCTACAAATATGTGTCAGGGGATCAGTCACTAACCAGATTAAGGTAGAATGTGGTGTTCCACAAAGCTCAGTGCTTGGAGCACGCTTATTCCTGGTGTTTATCAAGGACCTGGCAAAAGTTATCTTCTCAAATTCCCCGCTTTTTGCTGATGACGTCAAGATATGGTGGGCGATTAGTAACAATGAAGATCACGAAATACTGCAACATGACCTAAATTGCATATTTGAAAGGTCTAATAGGAACCTGCTCCAGATGAACATAGCTAAGTGCAAGGTGGTACATCTGCGTCACCAGCTGGTGAGCGCTTATAATCTTGGAGACCACACCTTGGAGAAAGCCTCTCAGGAGCGTGATCTGGGGGTATTGGTACATTAATATCTCGGGTGTTCAAAACAAGCAGAGAAGGCGACGAGAACCAACAATCAACACTTCAGCCTGCTTCGCAGAGCCTTCGGTCGGTTTGAACCCTCAATCTTTCCCAAAATACTTAACGCCTACGTTCGACCGCACGTGGAATATACTATTCAGGCGTGGCAGCCGTGGCAGAAACAGGATCTCGTTGCTCTCGAGACTCCTCAACGACGCACAACCAAGAATGTCAGGGGCCTCTTTCATCTGCTCTATCAGCTTAGACTGAAATCTTTAAGAATGCACGGCAGTCGATCTCGGCTTTTGCGGGGGGATCGCATAATGATTTACCAGATTCTTGAGAACTCAAACCACATTTGCCGTCCGCTGCTGGAAGTGAGCAGCAACACTAACCTAAGAGGTCATCGTCTAAAAACGAAAATACAATATAGCCGGTTTGAATGCCGTAAAAATTTCTTTTTCCTCCGAGTTTGCCATCTTTGGAAAGCCCTTCCTAATTATGTCCTCTCTGCTCCCAGGTTGGCGATATTTTAAAAAAGCAGTCGAGGATGCATTGTCCCACTTGCATTTCATTTTATCGCTTGTTAGCCAGGTCTACAAAACGTAAGCAAACGGTGTCCTACCAAACTCCTAACCAATGGATTGATAGATTTATACTTTTAATACGCGAACATAACCCACTATTCTACATAAGTCTATGTTGAGTCCACCAAAAAACTTTTCAATTTATCATGCAAGTTACTTTTCGTAATAATCTCCATCCCACATAACTTGCTAAGCATTGCTTTTTTACCCTTAATACACCATTGTTTCATTGTTCCATTATTCCATTTTTGAACTGCGTAACTTTACATCGTTAATTTGTAATAGCATGCTTCTATTATGCTTTTGTTTTATTTTTATTGCATAGTTTTATCATGGGTATTAAATAACGTCATCCAACGAGGCGTAACAAGCAGGTAGTATGAATCATTTCGGTGCTAAAGTTTTCTTTCCGGACATTTAGTAAACATATTGTAACAACTGTTGGTAGATACAATGTTAACATGTAAAAGTTTAGGAACACTGTTAAGGACAACCCTAAGGTGCTTTCTGAGGGTGGTTTAGAAAACTTTGTGGATAACTAAAACGACTGCAGAAAACTTCTTGGCAAAAACCATTGAAGAAACCGAGTGAATCACAGAAACTGCAAGTGCGCACTGGACACACATGAAGTACCGAAAAGTTGGAGCAACAAGTGATAACAAGTAAAATGAAGAACGGAAGATACAAACCCGGAAAAAATCGCTGGATCTTTCAAGAAACCGGCATGAGTGAGTCAACAACAAACATAATCACTCACATCGGCTACTGCCAAACATGACCCCCAAATGCCTTCTGGCAAGGTAATTAATCATTATGAGTACTAGGAGAAGTATATTTATGTACACATTATGTTTTATAAAATCACCAAAGAAATCCAATGGCAAACCTGCTCGCTACTTTGAAAATGTTGGCTGAACTGCATGTCAATAAAGTGCTATATCACGTCCTAGTGGTTTCCACTCTTGGTCGACACGACCAAATCTTCTTCATAGATAGAGCCCCAGGTGCGCAGATTAGCCACTCGAGAGCAGAGACTGAAGGCGTAAAGCGCGTCACCCAGCTTTACCGCACTTAGATACAACGGGAAAGAAAGACTGGCCGGTCCAGGATTTTACCCAATGGTAATGTCCATAGAAAAACTCAGTTAGTATCCGTGTTGCTTTGTGCATTGACCGACGCAGTGTTCTGACGAGAGTCCGCTAGGTCCACTGCAGCTTGCACAGTTGACGCGTCAGTAGGTGCATCAGTGTCCTGAGTAAAGCTCAGTTGATTCACTGTGGCTAGACGTAAATTCGCGAAGACAAATCGATTGTTAATTGCACAGTCTAAGTTGCTGCATGGTACTTGTTGTGTGAGGCGAGCCTGATGAAATCTGCACACGTTTGCCGGATCTATGCCAGTTCCACAACAGAAAGTCTGTCCGGTCTGGCATTCCTACCTTCATAAGCAGCCACTCGATCACGCGTGATTTGTTTAACTGACAGGTAGTTACTTGGGAATATTAGGGTGGGAGAGAAACTAACAGAAACGTTTTTACATGAAGTATGTTACTTGTGTTATCTTAACCCATATTTCCCAGCATCGCCCCTATGGCCCCCCTAAAAAGTTTCTCATTCTAGGACCCCCGGTAATTCTATATAGACCCCTGAGGGGGGGGGGCATATGGCTCCCTATGAGAATGGCTAATATAGATGAAGGAATGCCTTGGAAAACTCTAAGTAGATCACATCAGCTGATTCTCCAGTGTCAAATGACGAGGTCAAAATAATCCAAACAAATACCAAATGTGTTGTGCACGATCGTCGTCTAAAGCAGCCGTGCTATTCGAGAGTAATAAGGTTACAGTTTTCTAGATAACAAACCAATGTATCCGCAACGATGGATTCCACGACTTAGGACAGCATAGAAAGTAGGGCTACTCTGCAGTAGTTTGAAGGCTTAACTCTGCTTCCACCCTTGTGAATCGGGGTTATTATTCCAAGCATCCAAATAGCGGAAATTTGGTGCAGTTCTAAACAGCACTGCAAAAACTGAGCTAAAAACACTGCCAGTTTGCTGGCAGTTGCATCCAGTGCCTCTGAACGAATGGTATTGAAACCCGAAAAGCTGTGGTTGAGCAGGCATGTCAGCTTCTGCATAAATCTGTAACGGTAAGAGCGAACTAAGTCCTGGTTGCGGGGTGACAAAGGCCGGAATATCTCGTGATGTCAAGACCCACTGACACTTGGAAGCATATCGCATCCGCAGCTAGTTTGTTAGACCATTCGTGGTTCTGAGTGAAGGAAATCCTTGTTTTACTTACGAAATTCATTGAGGTGCTTGTACAACAGTTCGTGATTAACGCTGGAGGTATTTACTACACCCTGTTGATATGTGGCATTGTCCTCTCTACTCGGGCGATGGATCTAGTCGATACGCCGGCAATGTTGCGTTGCGTACCAACATCTATTTTTGTGTTCCGTTTCTAACAAAAAAGCTGATTTAGACCAGTTGTAAGCGCTCGTTTTTGAAGTATCTGTAACTAGCCGACTGAATTTGTTGATGAGCTAGAGCAAGGCAATTTCCGTGGTTTCTTCTGCAAACAACAACTAAGTTGTATCGCTGACGAGCTCAGATAATCTAGCGAAATTTGTGCTATTCTCATAGTTTTCATTCGTATAATCAGTATAGCAGACGAAGTTGAAGCAAATGACTGCGTGATCACTGCTACCGAACGGACGGCCTACAACCAACACTTCAATCATATGCTCCTCGGTAAGCACAAGATCCCGCACCTATAACCTGTGACCCGTTTTGAATCGAATGGACAATTGACGTTATTGTAAAGCGGAAAACCAGCTACTACAGGTTGGTTTTCAATTACTCTCCGAACTTGGCAGGAGTTCCTTAACACTGCTCTTTGAAATCACCCATGATAGGAACGTGAGTGTATCTTCCCTAAGGTGCGTGTTAAAGCAGCAAGTTGACCGTCCGTTTCGTTTGTAGAGTTAGGGTGGCGGTACACCAAGGTAACACTTCGTATCTCGGCCCTGTAACTGCAGGCGGCACTAAAGATAACCGGGGTAACTGCGAGTCTGGATCCTGATTGGCATCACACTGTAAGTGGCTTTGGTAATACAAAATTACCCCTTCTCCTTTATGAGTCTATCATTCCGGATGAGCAACACGCTCGGTAGCGAAACTGCAGCGTTCGTCGTTAAAGCGTGCAACCACGTTTCAGTGGTGCGGATGATATCACAATCACAAAAACTTGGGGCTTTTCCAAGTCGGCCCACTTATGGAAAAGACTCTGAGCATTCGCATACAAGCATCCTAGTTTCTAGGACTATAGAGGCCCCTAGTGAGTTAAAGGGGTCGCGTATCGTAGAATGCTGAATGATGTGAAATCGGCGCTTACTATTTTTGATGAATTACTGATACTTCGTCCGTAACATGATTCGGCCAAGCCGCCTCCCTTTAGCTGATCCACACGATGTTGGAATTGGATGAGTGAAAGTTCGCTCGAACACCGTTGAAGTGTTCTATCGAGCGAAACCAACAAAGTATCCGACGTTTTGATGTAGGCAAGTATTTTGCTCTTATGTATGGATTAAATGCTTCCCGGCATTTACGATTCGTGGTAAAGATGATGCGTTGTTAGAGTTCTCTAGCAACTGATATCATGAGGTGGAGCTTGTGAAAGCAAGACGATTAATTACAGATCCTGTAGGAGGGGACAGAATGCTGCTGCAAAACAGCACAAAACCGGGAATGCACACAATAGCGACTAGCAAGTACATTTGTCAGATCAACTTTGACTCCAGCAAATAATTATATATGTGGATTGGAATTTAACCGAAAAGAGGAAACCGCATTTTTTGAGAAAATACATAACTATTTACAGATTCCAATTGACAGTTAATATGTCGTTCTAAGAAAGAATATAATAGGCAGTAACCTATTGCAAGAGTATATATATCCCAAATGTACAAACAATGTGTTCCATTTTTCTTGCGTGATATATTGCAGAGCATACTCCGTGTAGTGACACAACACACATTGAGAAGAATATATCAGTCTTCATCCCACAGGACTAGCATCATCTTTGTTTTGTCTTTTATTCTAAGTGATACCCAGATTACGATGCATCCGCAGGTAGACTTTTGCAATAGCTGGTTAGAAGGAAAGCATATCATGTTGCTCAAACCTATGTTCAGGTTATTTTCGCCACAAACGCTAAGCATGGTTAATTGCAACATCAGGGAGAAAAGCGAATATTAACTAAAACCACCTGTAGTTGCAAAAACTAATTTGAAATAGACCAACATTTTGAATCAAGCAATTAGCTTCTCCCAACAAAATGTTTTCAGTTCGCTGAGCACCTCTTCACTTTTGTCGGAGGATACCCAACAACAGCAGCCAAGAGAAGATAGAGGCAGAAAAGAGCTGTAGTCTCAAAAGACTGTAAGACAACAGTTACCAGACAACATTCATCAAAAAGTATGCAGTGATCCGCTATCGCCGTGAATTGATTACTACTGTCCTTAAGAAGGACGTGTTTCTATCAGTTCCTTTTAAAGGCGATGTCTTTGATTTGTTGACCAGAATAATTTTCAGTGCAGTCGCTCGAACCTACCCGGCCGCCTGCCCAAAGGTCTTACGGAAACCGCTCCCCTTATAACCCCACGCTTTAAAGACAGACTTCCGGTTCAGAAGCAATCTTAAAACTTATATCAGTTTAGCTGCGCCTGTGATGCTAGGAACGTGGGGCACACAAATAGGCATCTGTATAAACCTATTGCCGAGCACTGACCAGTGGCTTTGCGAAAAGTCATCGTCCGTCGCCCCGGTAGTTCCATCCTGGAACATCCGCTGGAAAGCAAACACCAGAATAGCACCGCTGATGCCTACCAAGTATTTTATGTAGTAAAGCAAAGGTACACTAAAGGTCTTAGAAAGCAAATCTTACTGACGGTCGAAGCGATTGCGATTAGGCTAATTAAACCGAACAGAATTGTGCGAACAGAAGGTTTTGCTACAAGGGCTTCTTCTACCTTGTCCCTAGTTGGCTTACCAAATTTATCACTTCGTGCGCCAACAGACATCGGATCATGCGCTTGGCATTCCACCGATCAACTAAAAAGTGCTCTCTCATTTGTTGTTATTCGACTGTACTGATCAAGATTTTGGAATTTCTGTTTTTCGTGATTTCACTATTACCATTTCTTTGGCTTATTCAGCTATTTTTACTCTCTCCTTCCATTTATTATTGCAAATATCTGAGGAGATTTGTCGAAAAGAGTGCTCTTCGAAACACTGTGTTCTAACAACAGAGTTGCTGACAAGAGCCACAACGAAGCCATCATTCAAGGACAAAACGAAAGCGTCATCTCTTGTGTCAATCAGTAATCATAAGTAGCTCTGTTTATTTTTCTCAGGACATTTGTGTCGCTGGGGTACTCGTGTGTTCTAGTTGTTCGAGCAGTCTCGATTGCTCTTACGCCTTTGTTGGTTAAGACTCCCATGAACGGAAAGTCTGTAAAAAAGTGTCCATTCTGGAGTTGGTGCATTAGACCCATAACAAAGTAATATCTCAAACTTTATGTCTTGACATATTTGGCCTGAGTTCGTTGGAAGTGATCCAAATAGGCAACACAACCAAGAGATGTTGCAGTGACTAACCGATTACAGCAGAATCTAATAGGCTAATAGGCTAAAAAGAGATTAAGCATCCTGAATCACTTCATTAAAATCAAGTGTATAAAAGTTTTGTCCAACACCCGGAAGCATAACGTAAATTTATCCTTCCAGGACAGGGTCACCAATTTTGTCATCTTGTTAAAGATATTTAACAAAAATATATTGTAAGGTTGCTCTTTAATAAACGGGGTAAAATAAAACTAACATAAAATTTTAATAAAAACAATGAAATAAAAAGGAAAATCATGTTAGTACAATAAGAAATGTTTCACAGTATAAAAGTAAGAGCTTAATATATCATAATATTTATAAAATATGAGAGTACTTTCAATCTTATCACCAATAAAGTAGCTATCATAGCTTATAAATCACGGTGTCATCTTGGTTATAGTTATCAGAATAGGACAATGAACAATGAATTTATACGGGCTAAGAAGCGTTGCTTTACAAGTCCCGTTGGATAGTTGCAGGGGATATCAACATTACAATAAGGATAATAAGGATAGTAAAATAGTTAATAATTTAAATATGAAAATGAGGACTTATCGTTTACTCCGCAGCAGTCCTGCGATCCTCTTAGATTCACAGAACCCATAGTTAACAACAAATAATTCCATGGCATACTCCAGATGTAGGATGGAGAACTAGTGTTAATTAATAGAGTGTCAGTGGATGAGTGTATCGTCCAACTGTCTTTTAAATACTGTTATTGTCAGTGCAGAGACGACCGATTCTGGGAGAGCATTCCACAGGTGACAGACACGAATGGAAAAGAAATTTCTGCGGCACTCCAGACGACTGTATTATTCTGCGAGTATCAATGAGTGGCTCCTCAGGTTTGTATTGCTGCTGACGGTTTCAGCTCATGGATCTAGTGGCTGTGATACATTTTAAATGAGCATTTGTGACAACCTTCTCTGCACCTGTAACAGCACAAATATCGTTAAAGTTTAGTACTTTTTGATGAATAATTAATTAAAGCATACTAGCTTTATTGGATCTTCCACTTCTTTTGTGATCACACAATAAAGGAAAATATTAATTAAAAGTAAACATGGCCTAAACAAAATCATTTCAAAAGAATGAGGATTAGTATGTAAAGCAATTTTGTAAGCAAAACTATTAGAAATAATAGAATAACTGAATGCGTTAGACTATGCTTTAAAAAGTGCCTTAACTATGGAAGCCATCAGCAAATGCTTCAAAATAATAGACGTGATATGTCTGTGAACTCTTAAAACCCAGTCGTAGCTAGCTGGCTATAACTGAACGATTAAAACAAAACTGTTTTCTCAATCTAGACTATTTTGACCTGTAATGATAAGTCAGCCTGTTGTATGATTAGAGATAGGAGAAAGCAATGCACTATTATTATATTATTATTGTTATATAATTATTATATTTTAAAAGCACAAACACGTAAAGCTGTATCAATACTCCTAGTCCTATCTACTACCTAATAATCAGATCACCTACTCAGACTAGCCCAGTTCATTACAACGGGCGAGGGAATTAACTACCACAAAAATTGCAATATCAGCAGAGGAATTCTGTGTAACACTTTTGCAACAGCAGGCACAGTGCGAAGCCGATCAGCTCCGTTTACTAGTTGCGCTGACGCGCAATCTGTGTCTAACTTACAAGGCTAAAACACTGCAAGAAGAGCAAACCAATGTGGAGTAAGTTGTTTACATATTCCAGGTTTTGTGGCATGAATTTTCATATGGCGTCACTTTCGGGTCCTTGTTCAAACGTTATGAGGTGGTATTCCGTGTTGAATTCAGTGATAAATATGATGAATGGCGATCGCAGGCACTGATGTGCAAGTTGTGAGCCAAGGAACATGACCGCTTTTCAAATACATTTTGCCGAAACACCTACGAGAGTTGTCCTTCGATGAAGCACTTCAGTGTCTGACGCAGCTTTTTGTCGAACGTTCGGAACTATTTAGCACATGCTGTAGTTGTTGCGTAGTCTGCCGTCTCATTCAGAAGCGGACACCCGCTCTCGGCTTTTCCCCTAGCTGGAACAAGACCCAAAATTACATTGCGGATATGCTTGAGGAATGTCTGCGCCTCATCAACCTGAAGCATAATTCTATTATAGTGGAACAACAGGAGATCAACATGTTGGATGTCAAACCGGTCAGATCACATCGGAATAAGTACAAGAAGCCACCTACGCCATGCTGGAACTGCAGGACATAACCGTACGCAACACAATGCACTTTTCGCTGACATTGTTTTAATCACTGTCAACGTTACGGTCACAAAGTTGGTTTTTTCAAACTGCATAACAGGACCAGAAATGAAAAGTATAAACATCGATTTTCGGAGCCAGCACCAAAACGCAACCCTTAGCAATGTTGCTTTCTGTCAAGTCAACGCGACATTGCTATTTTACATTGAATATCAACGGCTATGCGGTAACACTTCAAGTAGATAATGGATCCGATATCACAATCATTTCCCAGGCTATTTGGGAAGCCGCCGGGGGATCTCCAGTCTGGCTCAACCAACAAATTGCCCTCAGCGCATCAGGAACAACTCTGGAATCGATTGTTAAGTTTCACCCTTTTTTACCGTACGATGATCGTACATCTGAGCACTAAGCCTCCGTGACTAAACATACCCAGTATTGACTGGTTAGGTAAGTTCAAATCTTGGAATATCCCTTTGGACATCTTGTGCAATTTGGTACTGGCTATCAAGGTTTCTCCCGTATGTCCTGGTTCAGTCATAGAATTCGATTTCATTCCTTAACATCCATGCCAGGATAGTTTGTCAATATTTGACTAATGTTTACTCTACGCCGAACTGTGGATGCCTCCATATCGCCTCAAGGACACAAAGGTCATCAATGGATCACTTGAACCAAAGCGCTGGCCATAGGTTACGTCAGTTGGCCCAACATCGATAACGAGACCGCGCGTTCGTGACTACAGTGTGAACACTGTTATATCACAGAGGGCATAAAACAACAAAATCCTGATCCCGCGTGACCATAGATTTCGTTAAGCCTTCTGAAAGCAAGTAACTTATTATTGTGATCGAGGCCAGGGGTTATCATACTGCTTCTTGTATAACCGCGTCACCGTTCCAACCAGGTTCAGAACAGGAAACAACCCATCGATATTAGATCTAGTGCTCACTAACGAAGAGCTCATGGTCGATGGACTAAAGGTGTGCAGTCCTTTGGGCCGTAGCGATCACGTGACTTTGCAGTTCGATTACATCTGCTACGCCGAATATCCAGCTGCGGAGCTCGAAACGAGGCAATCTGTTATCCATTACCACGTTCTGTCTGCTCTAGTTGAGAATACCAGTTGGACGTTTCTAGCTAACTGCACCCCAGAACTAGCCTGGGAGACATTTGTGAACACCATCATGTCACTAGTCATAGAAGCCTCAACACCAAAAGTTTCCCAACATCGCCGCACAGCGAAATCATTCTTGCGAACCCGGACGCGAAAATGCATGACTCTAAGGGATCGGGCATGGCGCACGTATAAAAGCAACCCCAGCGCAAAAAACTGGACGGAATACGTTTCGCATCGCAACTACTGTGTGCTTCTAGTTCGCGAAGACAAGAAAACGCATCAGCAGGAGCTAGCCAAACGATTCTGTTCGAACAAAAAGCTTCTTTACAAACATGTGAATGGACTTTGCAAGGTGCAACGGGGAATCCCACCACTTAATACGACCAATGGGTATACACATACTGCGAAGGAGGCGGCCAACGCACTACGGGCCCAGTACTCCCCAATCTTCCAAGGTGTACAAGCCTCGACGTATATTCCGCCACTAGTTACCCCACCGTCCGTTTTATCCAACGTCACGTTCACTGCAGAAATGGTGCTGCAAAAGCTGCTATCCTTGCGTCCACACAGCTCTCCCGGGGCCGATAACATTCACCCGAAAACATTACAGGTAGCTGCCATCCACTTGGCCGAACCACTAGCTGCTTTTTTTCAGCGCTGTTTCAATGAGAGCAACGTACCTTCGAGGTGGAAACAAGGTGTAATAACGCCCATATACAAAGCAGGAAGTCGATCGGATCCTGCCAATTACCGCCCCGTAACACTTCTGCCTGTGATCGCCAAAGTCATGGAAGCAGTGATAGCAGATGCGTTAATGGGATACTTGGGAAACTACGGCATAATTGCGCCAGAACAGCATGGGTTTCGTCAACATCGTTCATGTACGACGAATCTGCTGATAGCTCGTGACAACTGGACCGAGACTGTCGATGAGGGAACAGGAGTCGATGTTGCATTCTTGGACTTTTCGAAAGCCTTCCATCGCCTGGATCATCGAATCCTGCTCATTAAACTCCAACAGTACGGTATCGGAGACCCGTTGTTAGGATGGATCAGTAACTTTCTCTCTGAATGGCAGTTAGAAGTTGGAGTTCGATCATCCTTTTCCGATCCGATTCGAGTGGGATGCGGCGTACCGCATGGTTCGGTACTTGGGCCTCGTTTGTTCCTGCTTTTCATTAACGATCTAGTAAGAGTTATTACGTCGAAATTCTTACTCTTCGCGGACGACCTCAAGGTTTGGCGGGCGATAAAACGATCGGACGACCATGAAGTCCTACAGCGTGACTTGAATGAGGCCTGGAATTGGTCGGTGAGAAACGCCCTGCCATTTAATGTGAACAAATGTCGCGTTGTTCATATCCGCCATCGACAAGTCCACGTCTACAAGCTTGGGGCACACGATCTGAAGACCACCACTCAGGAACGCGACTTGGGTGTGCTGGTACAGGAAGACCTCGGGTGTTCCAAACAGTCAGATTCCGCTTCTAAAAGGGGCAACCAGCACGTTGGACTCATGCGAAGAGCATTCGGAATTTTGGATCCATCCATCTTCTCTTTGATGCTGAATGCCTACGTGCGTCCTCACGTCGAATATGCAATCCAGGCCTGGCAACCCTGGCTAAAACGTGACCTTGCAGTGCTTGAGACCCCACAGCGTCGAGCAACGAAAATCGTCAAGGGCTTGCGCCACACTCCTTACCAGGAACGACTGGAGGTACTCGGAGTGTTCAGCGGACGGTACCGGCGACTTCGTGGAGACCTCATACTAGTGTACCAGATATTGAGCGATCCCAGTCACGTATGCCGCCACCTCTTGAAGCTCAGCCCGGAACACTAACCTTCGCGGTAACAGTTTAAAGCTGAGCCAACAGTACAGTCGTCTAGACTGTCGGAGAACCTATTTCTCCCTCCGGGTCTGCGGGCCCTGGAACGCCCTTCCAAACTCAGTTGTTTGTGCCCCCACATTAGATACGTTTAAAAAACGATTGGACGTCGCACTGAGCGTCCTGCGCTTTGTTTTATGAACGAAAACGCTTGTATATATTTAGGCTGACCAGCCTCTTTGGATTTATACCCCAAATTCACGGTCGTAAATCTGTGCGAACCGGCGAGTACTCCATTTTGATTTGCTACCATCACCAACGATAACAATTTCTTAGCCAGTTTTGCGTCGTACCACTTTATCCCTCTAAAACTGTTATACTTCTACCTTTTATCTCACTGACGCTCCTTATTCCAACCACTTATATGGTTTGCCAATTTGTTAGTATTTCTATTGCCAACCTGCGGGAATCGTTAAGTGTATGCTTTTTTACCCGTCATATACCATTGTTCCGTTGTTCCATTGTTAACACAAGCACAACAGGCTCTACCCATTAGTTGCTCCAGGAGTTCAGCCGTTTCGGTATGACAGTATTAGTATTAGACAATATGCCACAGTTCAACTAGGGAGAATTGAAAGCTTGCGTCACTTCAGTGGAATTAAGTATCTGCGATCGCCATCCCACTAACCCCAGTCGACCAGACAAGCTGACTTAGCTGTCGATACTTTCAAACGGTCAAGGAACGAAGCGCAAGTGGACGGACGAACAGCATACTGATATTTCTCCCCCCCCTCACCCCGAGCCAGCACGGAATCGCCTACCACCGGATCCATTCAGATGGACCCAAAGACCGAAGGCCTCCAGCAAAACTTGCAAAGAGAAGAGCGAGATGTTGTATACGGAATCCCAGCCCACATGGTGTATCATTCCTTCGATCCCAACAATTGATCACATCCATCAGACAGAGCCACAACTTAAACAATCATCTGGGGTCAGTGCCACTGATTTGGCTTACCTTGGTATCCCGCTGTATCGATACTACTGGTCCTACCCACGGTCTATCTACCTAGTGATAGTAGCCCAGTTTATAGCACATATTACGAAAGAATACAACAGGATGTTCTTGAGCGAGGTTGTGCATGTCCCGAGCGCATGAAACAGCCGCGCCCAATCGTTTGCACAAAGTTTGTGATGGAGTAATCAACAACTAATTAGTTTAAACATTTTAAATGAACTTAGCTCCTTCATACATTTCCGTGGCCTCCCTGAACCATACTAGTTATCGCGTTTTTGATCACTCAAATTACTTTTCACTAATATTGGCAACTTGGCATACAGTGTGTAACAAGTGATTAAACTTCTGTGCGACTTTCACGCATTCTCTGGTTTGCATTATCGGACTGTTTTAACTGACATATCTACAACTGTGATACAAAGGTTTGAAAATGCATCGCAGCCTCACATATCTTTTTAGATTAATATGCGGGATCAGACGAAAGGTTTGATCAAACAGCCATATCCATTCTAAATATGTATTACAAATTTGTATTAAGTACGATGTCCACTTTTCAGTTACTAAAGGATAAAGGTTATTGGTGGAATACTTGCTTCACATAAGAATAACCTCTACGCAGTTCTCACAGAAAATACTTCTTCTAGGCACAATGACTTACAAAGCAATCCGTTTTCTTTTCGCCATGCGGACGACGAGAGAAAGGATGGCTTCCTAGTTGTAATTACAGTGCGAATTCATTTAAGACCAAGAGAAAAATATCCACCTCACTCATTTTCGTCCAGTACGATCTGTATTCCTAGGGCTGACTTTCCAACGGGATTTCGTCTACAAAAGGTAACTTCACGTTACTGGGATCAGTTGCGTTTCTCCATACTTTCAATGTTACTTTTACCCAGGGGGAATACCTACATAACATGCAAACTGAAACAAATCTTATGACCAAATCCATGCTCTTTATAGATTAACCAGACTTCAGACACTGTTAATACATCTTGCAATTCAGTAACTTACCGTTGGCCGAATGCAGACATTTTGCTTTCGGCGACTAAACTAATCCGTGTTGTGTTCTAGAAACAAGCATAAAACCATCGACAAAATTGACAGTTCTTCAGCATGATGCCACATCAGTTGTCCTGCATCCGCCATGTTCACAAGTCAATGAAGTGCGGGCAATGTGACGCTGTTGTTTATGCGTACCGTTTGGAAAATCTGCGCTCCCAGTCACATTAATATCTCGTGGTTTTATGTTTTCTCGTTGATGTAATACGAACTTCGGAGTATGGGGATTAATTCTCCTGTGTAGAAATCGCGGGGTACAATAAACTAACGTTTTCTGAAAGTTTTTCTAGGAACTGTTTACCTCAAATGTTTCAAAGCTTTGCTTTCGTTTATACAAACCGGTTCTCTCCCTGCATATAGGGGCAAAAGCAGTGGATCATTTGCCTTAAATAATATAATCCAGAATTAATATACAATCAAAATAGGTATGTAGCTTTATAAGAGCACTGGGAAGACACGCGATCCAATTCATCAATATTTGTGGACTAAGTATAATCTTCGGCCAATCTTGTACTAGAATGCCCTGTGTGCACCAACTGAGTAGCAAAATCAAATCCGTTTTGTGAGCGCTGGCTTGGTTACACCGCGTCAACCAATAGAGCAATGGTATTCTACGAGCAAGAAAAGAAGATAATTTGCAAATCCCAACAGGACGGTCAGAATGAGAATCACGAAAGGCTGAATAGAAAGCAAAGGGATACAATGAAAATTGTTTCGATGGACTTGCCAGCGTGTTCACACAGAGGCATACATAAAGAGCCAACTTCAGTTGTGTTGGTTACTACTGGCTGTGTCTTTCATCATATTATTTCGTCTGTCGAGACACACAAGTTATAACTCGCAATGTAGGTGCGTTAGGGCGACCTCAAGGCGATTTTAGACACCGGTAAATTGGCGGCACAAACAACCTTCTAGTCGACCGTGTTGCGTCACAAAATGAATCGGTGGAACCTCAGATTCGTGTTGTGACTGTTGTAGTAAGCGGCGGTAAACTTGGTTCGAGTTCCTCAAAATCTGGAAGACTATTATTAGTTCGCCACGTTGCCGCCGATAGAGGTCGCTGCATAATTTTAGGGTCCTCTGCCTAAGTTGATAAGGAAGTTGGAACAACCCTTTGAGGTGCTTTGTTGCTCATTGATTTGGAGTAACGAGCGCGGCGTAGTTTTGTTTGCGCACGTCTGTCAGGCCAGGATTGAGTATTCCCATCAGGACAGACAGAAAGATTAAAGCGCCCGAATGCCCTCCGCGACGTACCAAATTGCGGACTCACAGTCTTTGGCTCCTCTGGCTGTTCTGAGCAGTCAAGATCAGCCTTGATTAGCACCCCAACGTCTCGCTGCTGGGTGACTGCTTGCAGCATATGGTCTACAAACTTGTATATTATATTCGGATAGTGGCTAATGTGAACCATCTTACAGTTCTTCGAACTGAACTGTAGCAGATTGTTGAGTGACCACTCATGGGCTCAGTTCAGGTCCTGCTGAGATGCATCGTGATCTGCTGAAATGGCGATCACCTTCCACATATTAACATTATCAGAGATAAGTATGAAGTCAGTGACAAGTAAATGATGAGCTCGTAAATGAACAAGAGGAACAGACGCGGCTTTAGAGCTGATCCTTTTAGAAATCCACATTTGATATGATCCGTATCGGCCGGCGCACTTCGAACTCTGACCAACAATTGCCCATCCTGCAGAAAATTCCTGATCCGTTCAAGCATATCGTTCCCAACAGCATAGCGTTCGAGGTTGTGAATCAGAATACTGTGGTCCAGTTAGTCGAAGGCTTTGGAGAAGCCAAGGTAAATGACGTCGGCTGCTCTGCATTTATCGGCCGCTTCGGTCCAACTACTGTTTGCAATCAGTAGGTTGCTAGTGCATGGCCGGAGTTGACGAACACCGTGCTGCTCTAGTGCTATGATATTGTGGCGTTCTAGAGATTCAAATAAAGACTCCAAGATGACCGCCTCCACCAGCTTTGAAAGTACAGGTTGGAGGACCCCTAGGCGATAGTTGACTGGGTTCCGAGCGATTACAGCTGTTGAAAATCGGAGTGATTTTGCTTTGATTCCCCCTTGTAGTTGAGTGTGAACACGGAGATTCTAGGGGCGACCATAGGTGTGAATAGAGCCTGAATTCCTAGATTAAACGTAACGATTTTCATCAACCTTTACATAAACCATAAGAACTCCGAAGGTTTGGTAAAGAAGGTTTCTACTTGTAAAGTCGCATACTGTGCGCCGGTAGTGCATAGCATATACCAGTGTCATAGCCAGCAAGCAAAGTGCATGATCAGTGTTCCATTCCGCATAATTAAACAAGTTAATATTTATTCTAATGAGTTGAAATTACCCACACAAACCAAACAAATTACTTCAAAGCTGATTCGACCATTGCTTGCACCAATGCCGACAGTTTTGATGGTGGATGAAATGATCGATAAGCTTAAAAATTTTGTTGTAACTGTTTCGTCACCACCCGAGTAAACAACACCAGTGCGTTGTAGAATAAACTGTAGCCGGTAGCGTAGCGCAGGGAGGCCACTCTCCAAGGCCGCATGGAAGGATAAGTGTACCAGCAACTGAGAGGAACACCCATGGAATCACCAATTTCGGGGCTCATTGCAGAAGCCGTAATGTGGAAATTGGTGCTCGTTGCACTGCCATCTATCAGCCGAAAACTCTGACTAGGATACATAGACGAAGCATCTATCATCTTAAAATGGAACAGAGTACAGGCCACGCACGAATAGTTCAACAGCACTTTCGAGGATAACACATTTACTATTGAATTAAAGATGGATAACAAGTTACCATTTTTGGATGTGCTGGTCTCTAGGGATACCGACGAATCTTTGCAAACTAGCGTATATCGAAAGCAAACGCATGCGGTCCAGATATTAAACTACAACAGCAACCATCCTATGAAGCACAAGAAAAGCTGCATTCACACTCTTTTCAAATTGGTGAAAGTGCGCTGCAGCACAGCCGAATCGCGAAAACTAACAAAAGCACCTATATCAAGTGTTTAGAAACAACGGTTATCCGAAAAATGTCATCAAATGAAGCTTAAAGAAGCGGATGTTTCAGCAACATCAGCAGTAGTCATCTGAGTAAACAAAGAACCGGATAGTGCTCCCCCACATCAAGAATGTCTCGGAACTCACAGGAAGATTGTTTGAATCGCATAGAATCTCTGTGGCTCATAAACCAAGTGCCACCCTAAGAAAACTGATCTCAAGACCCAAATAACATGTCAGCCAAGTCGACCAATGGGCTGTTATCTACCAGATAAAATGTAGGGATTGCGATAAAAACTAAGTCGTATGAACTGGAAGAAAAGTTTGTACACTAATCACCAAACACAATATGACCGTCAGAATACATGATCTGCCCTCATTGATTTATACGCATGAGGATCAAGGAGACCACCATTTCGCTCTGCAGCATGTAACGATCCTAGCACACGGAACCACAAAACATGCGAGGAAGTTTTTGGCAGCCTAGTACTCTACAACAAATTCAATCAATCACACACCGAACTGGACGTGGTATACGCAACACTACTGGCGAACGACCGCCAACTGGATCAATTGAATGCAGTGGAACGTGGGACTAGACAACCAGAACTGACGACAGACTGGCTCACAATAGAAAGCAGAAAATGGCCCCGAAACACAAGGGGTCAAGGTTAAAGGTCATCTGCCCATCAACTAAGATGAAGGCGCATCGAAGTCCCAATCAATAGGATTGTTGTTCTCCAAGGGAAACCACTGCGGTATGAAACACACGCACACTATGCTCAGCACACTTTCACCGAGGCTCCTCTACGCTACTCTACGCTACTGCAAGCCACTCAACTACGCACTGGTGATATCAGCGAACATTTCAACCGACTAGGTAGTATTAACCTTTGATGGAAACGTTTCTGAACCCACAATGGCGGCTCGTACAGGTCATTCGCGATGGCCTCTGTGGATTCATTGTAACAACTAGGGACGCAGTTTAATCGCTGACCGGTGCCTGGTCAAGATTCATCATTATACACGTTAGCCAGAGGTGGGAAGCTCCTCAGGTACGGACTGTAATAGATAAAACACGAAAAGGAAAAATCAGCAGATGCTAGCTAGCTGACCAACGGTAACGGAGATGCATCGTTTCGGCAAACTACCAGCCGGCTTCTGTGCAGCAAAACATTTACTATCCAAGATTATATTAGGCTAAGTAGTGAAATTGTGGTTTGACTAGGACGTTAAGCGGAAGGGAGTGGAACAAGGAAAATCACCTCACGAACGTTATTATTTTCGGCTGCTAGATATGTCAGCACCTGTATACAGCCAAACTCTTTCATCGTCTAGTCGGTTGGGACAGTTTCCTGCTCCCACCGTTTCACTAGTAAATAGTATAAATCATCGTAATAAACAGCTCCTCCGAATTTGAAGAGGGCGGGAGGAAGATCATCTGGTCCCGCAGCTTGGTTCAACTTCAACAGCCCGATCTCACGTTCTACTTCTGAGCGGGAGGGAGGATCCAAAGGGACAGAGGGCAGGGCCAACACTGACCGGCAAGAAATATGACAATTTCGACCAATTAAACTGCCTTTCAAAGTGCTCAGCCCAACGCTCTAAGCGCTGTGACAAGTTGTGAACAGACTGTCCACTACCCTGGTCACGTATGTTTTTACTAACACCGGGCCTTTTGCTGCCAGTTTCCCGTATTGAACGGGATAATGTTTCAAGGTTACCAAGGGCAGCGGCCGCTTTCATCTCGGTTGCACGATGAGACCACCAGGATTCGCGATCTCTCTTCAGGCTAGCACGGAGTCTTGCCAGGATCTCGTTGCGAGTTTCATTGTGTTCGCTTCCAGCCGAAATATGCCGGCGAGCATTGATCAGTTCCAGAGGTTGCGAAGAGACCCAATATCCATGTTGGCTATTAAACTTAACACATGGGATTTGTCAGCTATTAGTAAGGTCTGGTGAACCTGAGACCAGTGACGTTCAATTGTCTCAAGTAAGCACTTACTCAACTCGCATGACAGCGTACTTTGATAGGTATTTAGGACAATTGGATTCGTCAGTTGGCTGGTGTCAATGCGCTCACAGCGTAATCGTGGATGTCCGCCAAACCGCATCTGCAGGTCAACACATACAAGTGCATGATCGGTGTCCACACATGTGCTCCAAATCGTGCGACAGTTCTGGACGCAGCCTCTCCAGTGGTAACTGATTTGCAACGTGATCGATTTGCGTCCAAGGCTGGTTCGACATTAGTGGGCGCAAGTCACCCTCCGGCGGGTGCTGTGTCGGAAGTTATTGCTCGCAAGAAATAATGGGGCATCTTCACACAAATGAAGTAACCGCTCACCGTTATCATTACGGAAGCGTACACTGTGCTGGCAGGCCAGATGAAGTTCATCCATGGATAATATTCCAACTTAAGCGTTCAGAACTCCGCCAGCACAACGGTGTCTTAGCTTTCTCTGTGGCTAAGGATCTCGTTCAGTTGACGACAGAAGTCGTCTTTTACCGAAGCATTACTAGAGTTTGTTGGCGCGTAGGCAGCGATGACGAATAGACACCTATTAGTTCCGCGCTACTTCAAAGCTTTGGACGAGCCAGCCAATCGAACCGCACACAATCGGCTACTGATATGAATCAAAACAACTAGAGAGCAGCTTCAGCCCAGAGACTCAAAGCATTGCCAATGCCAGCTTGGGCGGTGCTCGAAGCTGCACCGTCACCGGATAGGCGCAATAAAAAAACGCTACTAGTGTCATCTAAAGTGGATCGCAGAGTGAGCACAGAACTCGAGTCTTGCAGGCGGGTCTCCGATAAGCAGCAGAAATCGATGGAGAGGGACTGTAATGTTCCGCCAAGTGATGCCTGTTGAACGATCTGTAGCAATTAGCGTACATGCCAATCTGAAGGAGGATTGCCGGCTACAAATGAAAGATGGTGAACTGGGGTGAAACGATTGGTTGGACTTGGTTTTGTTAACAGGGAAGGAATGACCCTCCGCGTTCACTTGTGAGTTGAGACTAGAAGCAAAATACCTAGCAAAGCAAGTCGGGAAGGCCAAGAAATTGGGGTTGAAAACATTGGGGATAAAAGTGAAGCTGGAATGGGACGATAAGGGTAAAACGTGTAAGCGAGTGAATAAGAAGATGGCAAAGGCTTGAGCATTAGCATCCAAACCCCTATCCACCTCGCCCATGGCATCAGATAGAACACCGTTGATTATCCTTTGTGGTGGCCAATGCATCAGGAAATTGTTTGGCAAAGTATTCATAATATTGCCTTGGGCAGGATACTGTCAGGTTTCTCAGGACTAGACAGAAGAACGATTAAGTTCCTCAAACAATCGGTGACTGATAGATCACTTTGAATGACTAAGCTAGCTTAGTTGCATTGCCATTGTCAGCGAGATGCGTGGCTATAGCTGAGCTGGTTGATTTTCGACAATCAGTCATAAGCCAGGCCAGATGGTGTTCCCTAACCCTGTCAGAAAGGAGCCTCGTCATTCGGCCAATATAAGCTGTCCCACAGGAACTGGTGGACGAGTAAACGAAATTTGATTTGGCATGGGCTGGCCTCTTGTATTTAGAGCTAGTTTTTACCATTAAGCTACCAATGCACTTTATTGCATTTTAGCTGCAGGGAAGGTGTGTCTGAGCGCACGGGAAAGCCGGCGACTTAGATTTTCGGTTGCTATTTCTCCTTTATATGGTAGTTTTAAAAATATAGGTTTTCGCTGCGCTGTGAAGGTTGCAGAAGTCTTCTTACCTTGCGTTTTGATGGCTTTCAGGAAACTATCTGGGTAACCATTTTCCCGTAGCGTCGACCGGCCTGCTTGGAAGTATTTAATTACCACGCAACGGAAAACGTGGCTTCCGACCAAATCGATCGTCCACTACAGATATACTACCATCAGGACCCAGCTGAACTGAAGCACTGGACTCCGACATGGGAGGTGATGTAGTCTTTCTCGACTTCTCAAACTCGTTCGACCGGTTTGACCATAACATTCTGCCCTTCAAATTGCAGACCTATGGTATTGGTGGTCATATCTTAAGATGGATCAGAAGCTTTCTTCTACACCGGCGCCTGCAAGTATGATTGCGTGAATCCATGTCAGGTCCCATCCGATTTGAATGCCGTGTACCACAGGGATCGGTACTTGGACCGCGATTATCTTTCACTTATATGAACTAGCCCACACACCTCATAAGCTCAAACTGCTTGCTTTATGCTGACGATATGAAGGTGTGGAGGGCGGTCAATACACCAGATGATATCACAGTACTTCAAGCCCATCCGGATAGGATATACGCGTGGTCAAGCCAGCATCAACTTCCATTCAATGTGGACAAATGTAATGTGATACACCTAGGGCACAACTTGATGTATTCCTACAAACTCGGCAATCAGGAGTTTTAAACGTCTTCTGGCGAGTAGGACCTGGAATTATTGGTCCAGGTGCACCTAGGATATTCGAGCAAGGCTGAAACGGCTTCAAAAAGAGGCATCCAAAACATGGGTCTCCTGAAACATGCATCTGAACCAATCAATGCTTCTATTGTTCCACAAATTCCAGCCGCGTACATAAGGCTACATGTGGAAAAAGCAATAAAGGTCTGGCAGCCATGGGCGAGGAGAAACCTCATCGCCTTACTTACTTCAATTTACTGCGGCTAGCTCGTGCAACAGGATGAGCTTGCTTCCGGAATGTCGCGGATGACAACTGGCCAAGCGCGGCGGTGGGTGGCAAGCTCCATGCAGTTACTAATGCAATGCTTGCTGCAGCTTTTTCTTCCTGTCCTTTGTATTGCGGCGCAATAGTGGAGGAGTTTTCCACATGCAGCTAACATGTATAATGAATGAATGAATACAGCTACCAGTACCATGCTCAAAATGGAGTCCCTGAAGATCGGCATCCACGTTTTCAGTTGTCTACCACGGCGACGACACCAACCCTAGTTAGGCGAGGGTGAAACCACGGCCCCAGTGAAGCCAGCGTCTGGTCTGCGGATGATGTGACTAAACCACTGAAGTCTGCGGCGTTGGATAAGCGCTGAAAACTTCGGAAGACCCTAACAGTGCTTATGTCATTGGTGATAAGCTCACACCACTACATTTTCAAGACATGCTTTAGGCTCCAATGGTAGAAAATTTCCTGCTTTCGGGAGTCTTCGGATAGCAGAGGCCTTGTTTCGCAACTATAGAGAAAAATGGCACGAATGGTTGCTGCAAATACTCGGACCTTCCTTCAGACTAATTTCCATCCGTCGCCACAATGTGTTTCTCAGTTGTAAGAAGACTTTTCTAGCGCGGTCAATATGATTCTGGATTTCGGGTGTAGCCTGACCAATGGAGACTATAGTGGATCAAAGACACTTGAACTCAGGAAGGGATTCGATGGGTTGTCCATGCAAGGAGAGCGAAGGGGCGGACTGGGTGGCTAACAATGAGAGTTAGTTCTTCTTGCTGATGTCAATTTCGAGGCCACCTTGGAGATACCAGAAGATCTGTCAACCAAAACTTTTAATGGTCGGTATAATTTGCTGTATGAACGGAGGCTCCAAGTGTTTGGAGTCTTCAGCGGGCAGCATCTGCGACTGCGCAAAGAACTCGTTTTGACTCACCAGATTTTGAGCGAACCCAACTACACGTACAGGTACTTGCTAGAGCTCGGTAACAATAACAATTTCAGAGTGCACTATCTCAAGCTGGTACAGCTACACAGTCGTTTGGAAATCTGTCGGCATTTCCTTTACGTACGCGTTTGCAGAATGTGGTATGCCTTACCGGAATTTGTCATTTGTGCACCTACGCTGACAGAGGTCAAAGCCAGAGTTGACCGTGCACTTACTTCGCCGCAACATCTTACATGACCCGTTACCATGGATAAAAACAAGTGCCCGTTAGAGATTTTACCAGAGGCCCCAGATTTCGTTCCACTTGTTCACCTCCTGTATATGTGCACCAGGAGAATATTTTCACCAAATCCCATTTGCCGTCATACTTTCTGGATTTAGCTACAAGGAAAGGTTGCAGACCTGTGTCATTCCACTCTGCAGGGCGAAGGAACTGTAACTGAGCATCATCAACGAATGTCGGGGAATGTTGGTGGACACTTTGCAAAAAGTGGTATACAACAGCGTCGGGACAATACTGCTCTGCAAGCGAAGCAACGTTGGTCATTTTGAACATCTACTTCCTTGACCTTTTGTTCTTGCAACACACTTTATGTAAGTATATGTATAATGCATAACGATTGATTTCACTACCCCATTGTTGCGATGGGTAAAGGTGCCAATACTTCGTCAGGGTAGAATGAAAGCTACGAGAAAATAGAACGAGACAGGTACATGAGAAACGCTCGATCGCACGACAGGGTGTAGATGTCGCTGTAGATGTTAACTGTAAATTTGTGGGCGGTGGACGAATCCGTTGAATCTCGGTAGGCTGCATTCGGCGCTTCGTGCAAGCCAGCGTCACGTACTTCCGTTACAGATTTAATGTTAACCTCGTGTTTGGCAAGCAACTCAAACGTCATTACCGCTATTGCTCTGTCAAGCGTGGTTCACACATGGTAAGGGAAATATTGATGACAAGTAACGTAAGAGCTACAAGATGGTGGTGCTTCAACCACCGATTCTAGCTGGCGACTTCAGCGCTTCGCTTCAAGATGGCGCACCTTCCCATTATGCACAAACTGTGCAGGATCATCTAAGCGAGGTGTTCGGTCACCGGTTGATCGGTTGCGGATGTCCAAAAAATTACTGCCCGGTCGCCTCCTTACAATTCTTCCTATAGAGTTATCGGAAAAGAAGAGTTTAAAAGACGACGCATACTTCACTGGAACAATTAAAAGACAGTATTGCCAACGAATATAGCGCAAAGAACACGGAAACTTTGCCTCATGCGACTTACGCACTGCAAGAAGAAACCCGGAGGGCAGGTTAAGTATGTTCCTCATTGACATACATATCATGGTTTTATGTTGTTTCTTTTAATATATCTATATGCCGTTACCACTGTTTTCTGGACTACATTAGTGCATGGGCAATTAGTGTCAAAGATGCGTCGGGCCAGGAAGTTTTCCACCAGCGAAGCTGATTTGACAGCGCTTAGATTGACCACTGCTATGCAGTTTGGTTCACAATTCCAACACTTGTTTTTCATGGTTATGCCTAAAGAATACTGGGAGGATGTGAACGAGATGCTGACGTCAGAATAGGCTACGCGGCTTCGTATTTTTATAGTGTCCTGCGTCCTACAGACTGCGGCGTGGGATCAGTGCTTCTAAACTATAACATACTAGTTACATACAAGGGAAAAGAGAGAAGGTCCGATGATTTTTCAATAAGAATACAGGCGGTGAAAGCGTGGCTTATCGATCCTTTTGAATTTGATAAGAGGTTACCAAAGGGATAATGGGCTTGTGGTGGACCGTATGCTTGAGAACCCACATGCGGGTCTTTGGTCCCACGATTTGTCATTCAGTTGTGCGAGCCAATGAGCTTCGCGCTTTGTGGAATACGTGAATCTCAGTATCCGCTTGGATATAATCCACTAGAAATGCAGCTTCTCAGTTCCATGCTAATGGAATATTGCATGATCAGTGCGTATGTTGGAATGAACGAGCAAGTCTGTGACGGGAGAATAGACCATGCGGCAGCGAGTAGTCTTTAGGCGGTAAAACCTTTCAAGCCTCTCTGCCCAAAAGGTTACATTTTATAGTTGCAAGGACTAACTGTAATGAATGCCTATTTTGCTAAGGTGCGTTTTTGGAAGGTAATTTTCAATCTGCAACAGCGTTGCCAACGACTCTTTTGTCATTAGTTGGGATACTACTAAACCCCTATTGAACATTCCTAGCTCAGGTCAGTTAGGCCTGTCCAAGGGGCAGCACAATTCTACCGCAGTAGCCCGGTAATGGTGCACTGCTGCCTTTAGTTTACACACGCGCATTCGTTCCAACCAGCATGAAACAGCGTGTGTATCGATCGGTAAACTTGCCCTTTGTCCTGCGGTATTTGACTGCAACTCAACGACGCCCGCCCATCCAGCGTTTTCACGATGGACGAGACTGGCAATACACTTGTACCCAGATCTATGCATACGGCCATCACTCCAGTCGTTCATACCCATGTGACCGCATGCGAGGCAGTTTGTGATAGACCAATATCTAGTGTTGGACATTTGACAATTTAATACCCGCTATTCTCCCCCGAAGGCTTGACTCTTAGTCCCCGAGTAACAGAGTAAAAAGAGACAAGACTTCTAGGACTAACTATACTTCAGTGAGTTAAATGGTGTAAACCCAATTTTGCTAACAAATTTTTATATTTTGGCGTTTCATCGTGACCATCTTATAGGAATTGTTAAACATTAGCTATTTTGCCAGTATAGATTTAGTTTCCATTGTTCCATGTTACAGCTCTTCGGAAAAGTTGTCTTTCGCGAAAATGTTTTCCGCTCGACTCGATAGACTTAGGTCTAGGGTTCTTGTTGACCACAGTGGAAACAAACTGTGGAAATTAGTGTCTTGGTCATTTCAAATATGTATCCTATATACGTGACGCTGTAACGCGCCATCCTGGAAGCCCTTCATTTCCTCATCAAGAAAGTGTAAGGTATCATTTGCTTCTGCTTCTGAGGTGAATTTCGGCGCTTCGTGCGCCTGATTGTATTCGTTAGTAAGATCTTCCAGGTTTCGAGAGGTATGGAACATGATAAAGTCGTCTTCGACGTAACGGCGGTATAGACAAAGGTTCACAATGGCCGACTTTAACTCACCTTATTCAAGTGCACCCATGAACATGTCAGTGAGAAAGAATCTATGTGAAGAACCTACCGCAGCTCCATCGTGCTGTCGATATACCTCACCGTTTAACAGAAACCGGATACTGAAAGATCGCCAAACAAGTAGTTTATTTAGTTCCAATATAGGCATGCCAATATCTACCTGGTTCTCTTCGACATAATCATAGAGGTTATTTATGGCTTTGAATAGCGGCACCTTCTTGAAAAGAGAGATCGCATGGTTAGGTCCATGACATTTAGATCTTGCACGGTATCAAGGAAATCAAAACTGTCCTCAACACTGAGCACAGCAATTTGCTTTTGAATATGTTCCAGAAGCTCGACAAGCCACCGTGCAGTAGAGTGCTAAGATGGTTCCTTCATGTCCAAAATTGGTCTTAAGGGAATATCAGGTCTATGTGTTTTAGGAAAACCATACAGTCTAGGAAACGCGGTGTCCGTGGGGCAAAGATTTTCACAAGTATGCACACGGATGTAGCGACCAACCATATGCTCTTTTAGACAGTTGCGGATTTGGCTTTCGTTCTGCCTTGTCTTGTCTTTCTCAATAGGCAGCTTCGAGAACTTGGTATCGTCTGCCAAAATTTCGTTCATTTTCCGGATGTAATCGGTCTTATACATAACAAGCATAATCGCACCTTTTTCGGGCCGAATAAGCAAAATAGTTTCTTCACTAGCTAGGCGGTTTAAGGCCTGAAGGTGCCCTTGTTTTACTGAAGTATTACGCTTTATCCGCGCTCTGCTATATTAGTAGCACGCACGCACTAGGAGCGACTTAAACTCTTCTACATATGCGTCAAATGACATAGTCAGTTGGGAGCTCTGTGCGTACAGATTTTCGAATTGAGCCTCAATTTTTAGTCTAGTGTCCCTTAGAGTGGGAAGAGAGAATTAACGCCCCAGTGATAGAACCTCTATTGTGGCACGATCCAGCGTTAAGGAGGGAACATAGCGTTGGCTTTTCTTCTTTCTCACACTTCTTCAAAAGCGAACTGCGTCCTTTTGAGGTTTGCTCTCCGACAATATCGTTAACTGTCCTCTCTAGATCTACCCGATCCCTCTTGAAAAGACTAGTTACCACGGTAGCTACGTCTTGTCCTCACTCAAAGAATAGAAATCAGATCAAGTAATGTAAAGAATGTAAGCATCATCGAGTCGTTTGTTATTAATGGATGGCTTGACGCTGAAGTGATAAATGTCGAAGGAGCGTTCCACAGTTCACAAACGCGAAGGGAAACATAATTCAGGTAGCATTCCAGCCAACTGTATTGAGTAGCAAGTTTCAATTTATAACCCCTCAATTCTGTGTTGCAGTTAAGCTGTAGGAGGTGGCGTCAAGCTTGACCAGGGTTATCCAAATCTGGTACCCCAGGATGTGGTAACCCCGTAGACAGCGATAACTTCCGCTGTACACACCCAGGGATTTCGCTCGCCTATTTTATTGCAGACGGGACAAACCCTTCCAATTTTTCGTTGCCCGCCGCTTTGCTGTCTCCAGTGCAACCAGGCTGCGTCTTAACCAGGATTTCCAAGCCTGGTTTGCGTACTTCACTTGTACCTCACATATGCCTTGAGCATTTGGAGAAGATGGAGGGATCAAAACACTCGAATGCCCTCCGCAACAGACCAACATGTTGGTTCGCGTTTCTAGACGCCTTCAAGTACTGCGCCGAACAGCCGAGGTCGTCTTGAATCACCAACCCATGGTCTCGCTCTTGTGAGGCGGAGTTCAGCATATCGTTTTCAAGCTTATATGCGTGCGTGGGCTTGTGGCGGACATGAACTATTTTGCACTTGTCCGTGTTAAACGAAGTATATATAAGATGGCCCATTCAAAAGCGCAGTCTAAGTCTTGTTGCAACAAATCGTTATCTTCCTGACATTCGCATGCCCTCCGTACATTGATGTCATCAGCAAAAAGCAAAAAGATTTGATTTGATGACACTCGAAGGTCGTTACTGAAGGATATGAATAACCGCGGCTCCAACATCGACCCATGTGGAACACCACAGTTCACATCAACTTGATCAGGGAAAGAGCACCGAACTCGAACCTGAAGGTGCCGCTGAAAGAGGAACTTTCTGGACCATCCAATTACAAGATTTCCAACGTTTATGTTTGTAGCTTCTGGAGAAGGATGCAGTGATCTATGCGCTCGAAAGCTTTGGAAAAGTCTAGGTTGATGACATCAATGCCTGTCCCACTGTCGGCTATATCGATCCTACTGCCACGGGCAACAATAGGTTGGTACTACCAGACCGATGCTGATGGAATCTGTGTTCCTCCGGTGCTCTGATGTCAGACCCTTCAAAGTAGCCTATTACAGCCTCAGGTTTGATCGATTCCATCACCTTAGAGAGCCAGTGATGAAGAAGTTCACCAGTCTTATTGATCCGAAGCCTTGAATTAGAATACGGTGAGCAACGTCGTCACCCCCTTCGATAAATCAAGGTAAGCTGTATCGAATCCATCCCCAACATCGACGGATTCCGTCTAGCGGGCACGGATTAACAAATGGTTTGTGCATCATGAGACGTTTCGGCGGAACTCGTGTTTATCCTGCACAATGATATCTCCCCTATCTGCACGTCCTATGAATTTTTGGCTTGAGAGGTTCTACAATTTTAGCGAGCATAGTAAGAATAGCAGTAGGGCGGTAATTTGTGGATAAAGCATACTTACCTGTTTGATAAATGGGAGTGAATAATCCACGCTTCCACCTAATTGAAACCTGTATCTGTTCCAGACAGCGCCCGAAAAACTAAGATAACGCCTCGGATAAGCTTATGGCAGCTACCTACAATTACTTGGGATATATGTCATCCGGACAAGGTGAACAGTACTGGCGTAGTGCTATCAGATGCTTCAGCGCACCCGCCGCAGTGAAGATGTAGTTAAATCCTGGTAATGACTTGGTCTGTGTGAAAATTGTAGAACAAGCTGTGTGTATTAAAAGTACAAGCTAATTGGTGTATAAGATAACGGGCTGCTGCTTGAGCAGTCTGAGCTTACCTACATTCGATATTTAGAGGAGGGACGCCTCGATATACTTTGCGGAGAATGTTAACTTCTGTAAAGTAGCTTTGGATTGCAGCGACACTTATTCACTACATCCTGTTGACGCTTCAATTTGTTCTCGTAAAAACGTTTTGCCACAATGGCATCGTTCATGAATATAGGCTTTTATCTTAACTTTGTTTCCAGACTACTTTGTGTGTCTATTTGCACACAGCGTGATATTTGTCGCTTATCGAAACTATTTACCAGTGTCAGCAAACGCGGTCAAACTGAGTGCAGAATACCCTTCAAGTATGTTGAATATGATCAACAGACGGCGGCTGCTGCGACCTGCATTCTGATATATATATATATATATATATATATATATATATATATATATATATATCGTTCATGGCAGCCAATCTGATGGAAACGCTAATGTCATTGCGCGTGCACAGCTCACCAGGCGTGGAGGACATCAAATCAAAGGCCTTGAAGACAGCGGCCATGAACCTTACCGAACCATTGGCTCGATTCTTTCAACATCGTCTCGACGAAATGCAGGTTCCACAATGTGGCAATACGAAGTAGTCACTCCTATTTATGGAAGTGGTGATCGTTTGGAGTCCTCAAACTACCGTCCATTCACTCTCCTCCCAGTTTTATCCAAAGTAATGGAAGGTATAGTTGAACAGGCGCTCATGAGATATGTTGAGAGTAACCGCCTCCTAGTATCACAGCAACAGAGATTCCGTCGAAATCGATCCTGCCCTACAAACTTGCTGTTGGCCCGAGCAAGCTGGACAAAGTCAGTCGATGCCAGAGTGGGAGTCGACGTTGCCTACCTGGACTTCTCGAAAGCGTTCGATCGTCTGGACCACCGCTTTCTACCTCACAATCTTCAAAGCTATAAAATCGGTAACTCTATACTCCGCATCGGCATCTTTCTCGTTCAACTTCAGCTGAATGTGAGAGTCCGCAGCTCCATTTCCGACCCAAATGACTCCAGTGTGGCATGCCCCAAGGATCGGTACTGGTGCCACGTTTATTCTTAACCTTCATTAACGATCTTGCAAGTGTACTGCAGTCTAATTTCTTACTATTTGCAGTTGATGTCAAAATTTGATAGGATATCAGGACATCGGATGGTCATAAGGCATTGCAGAGCGATCTCGACAGGGCTTATGCGTGGTCATCCGACAACCGACTCCAGTTCAACGTGACCAAGTGTAAACTCGTGGGCGTACGCCATCAGGTTATCCATGAATATCGGCATGGGGACCATTAATTGCAACGTGCTTCCCAATAAAACGACCTTGAGTTGATGTGCAGCACGACCTTGGTTACTTGAGATAGGCTGACAAGACATCAAAAGGTGCCGGTCAAAATCTTGGACTCTTGGTTAAGGCTTTCGGTAATTTGAGCCATCAATCTTTCCGCAAATGCTGAAAGCCCATGTGATGCCTCACGTGGAATATGCGACGCAGGGCTGGCGTCGTTGGCGCAACCGCGAAGTCTATGCACTTGAAACGCCACAAGATAAATCGAGTACATTAGTTAGAGGAAAGTTTCTTCTTTCCTACCTTCGCAGACTGTAGTCCATTAGATTGTACAGTGGTGAATATCGACGTCAGCGCGGAAACCTAACCATGGATTACTTAATACTGAAGAAACCAACCCACCCATTGCGCAGTCTGTTGCAGCTGAGCCGAAATATCAACCTGAGTGTCTATCAGCTCAAACTGGCTACAAACTAAAGTCGGCTTGATTGTCGACGAAACCATTTCTCCCTCCATGTGTCCCGTGCCTAGAATGCCCTTATGACTCCCGTTATGCATGCCCCTACAGTAACGCTAATCAATATAGGTCTTGATAAAACCTTTCCCAAATTGCATTAATTGCTATAGTCCGTTCCACTTGGAGGACGAAATAACGCAATCCTAACCATGTGCTTAACGGTCCTCTTCTCAAAGTGGCGGTGAGGATGCATGCAGAAGTGTGCATGTGAGCAGCCTGGATGTATCTAAACTGGATTAACATATCACATCTGTCAAATGAAGTAACACACCAGTGAGCGTTGTCGTTTCCTTTTCAATTTCTCACTTAGTTACTTAACTATAACGGCACTTTATACTCTTTGATATGTGCACATCCTATTTCTAATTTAAACTATCGTTATGCATTTAACTTGGTGGATGCACAAAATAACGATTTACTTATGCCGCGATAATTCAATTTTACTTTTTAGTCCAACCATTCTACTGGACTTGTCAAGCACATGCTTTTTTACCCATTATAAACCATTGGTCATATATATATATATATATATATTGCAGTTGGCGGTTGTTTCTCGTTGGCCTCCGTAGGAAACATACAGGTCGCCTGCTATTACTCAGTGACCACGAGTGGCTTGCGCTGCATCAACCACAGCTTCATCCTCAGGCCATATCCTGTGTAAATTCGAAGAATAAAACCGAAAGTCAGGTGAACAGGGTCCTCTTTTCATAGACGAAGTCGGTCTATAGTCACTCAACATGCACATCAGTAGCATTCCAATCAGTCTAATTGGGGAATCATGCTTACCAGGCGTACACAAGGAAGTGGTTGGTCCCTAGACCGACGAACATTGGATAGAAACTTATATGAGCCCATCACTGCTCCGAGGACAATAAACCGGAACCCAAGCAATGACCAACTGCCTCCTGGAGCCGGCACTCCATTTTGTGAATGTAAAAAAATGTAGGCACTTTGTAAACATTCAAATCAAGCATAGCCACAGCGGCGATATCAATAGAGAGAGACAAGGCAGTGCGAGCCTTGCAGATCGAGCCGAGAGCGGATCACGAGCGATATCTGATAACGAGCCTGGGTCCAGAAAAAAGGAGGAGGTATTTATCGAAAACGCAGTGAACCTGACATAAACACTGCTAGTGAAACCCACAGGACAGAACGCGGGCGGGGTGTTGCAGCTACAGGATAGTAACTTGGGAGCGTTCGAAAGACTTCTGGCTGACCAGAAGCGGTTATAGCAAGGCGGAGATGCGGGATGAAATCTTGGAAGGATTGTTCCCACGCTCAAGCTTGCAAGACACATGGAATAGCTTATGGCACAAATCCTCAAACATCGTGCTTGGTGTGATGGAAACACAGTCCCTATCTGTACTGGTATGTGAGTGGTCAGTTTGCTCATTGTTGTGGCAATACACGCTCTGCTATCATGTCATTTTCGCTACACGGTCTGCTTCTACGTCGTTTTCCATACACTAGCACACGGTTGGCCTTAAAGCACTTATTTCGGTATCCGCTCCAAATTCCAGCGGTGAGCATTCTCGAGCCAACTCAGATGCTTCAGCAGAAGTACCCAGTCCACTCCATACTTGCCACTACTTCGGAGCACTGTCTTGTCTGCAAGTTTGGCAAGCCGGCCGATGCGCAGATTACGAAGCAGGCCTTTTTGTTTGAAATCGCTCCAAATCTCGGACATCTTTTATGTATATCGCCCAGGTTTCGCTGCTATATGGGAGGACAATCTGTACCATCAACACGTGTACAATCAGCTTCTTCTCAACAGTTAGTTGGTGGCTGTTCCACAGACGTTTTCCAGCTAACCAAATGCAGCAGCCGCCCTTGATTTGTGCATGCGCAGGTCTCACGTTTTCTACAAGTTGGTAGGCATTTAGCTGCCGAGACTACAAAAGTTCGAATTGAATTCCAAAGCTAGCTTGCTACTGTGGTTTCCTGGCAGTCATACGGATTTCACTTTTGGAGAAGACGGAAAATGTCAAAGAGTGTTGCATGTGTTAATGTTGAGTCGAAGATAATTGTTGCCACAGCAAAAGCCGAAGTCATGCTCTGCAACTCTTCCACGCTGGGTGCAAACAACGCAGAATCGCTGGCGAACACCGACTTACGAATTGTTGTCTTACACACTAAGCTACTCGCCCCGAAATGACATATCTTCAGAAACCACAATCAATACGATGCTTCATATAGGTGCCGTAATCACAAGCAGGATAAAGACAAATAGTATCACTGCATGAAGATAAATATAAACCAGCGCAGGGACTAAGACACAGCCTTGCTTCACGCCAGAGACAATAGCAAATTAAACTGAGGTTTATCCACACAGTACGATCCTCACCCGCGTATCACAGTGCAGACATTCAATTAGGCTTACCAACTTACTCGGACAGCCAAAGTGAACCAACACCGGCCGCAGTGCTTCGCAATTCACCGTGTAAAATACCTTCGTAAAAATAACAAACATCCAATACAGTGGATGGTTTCGCTCTCTGCATGTCTCCTTCAACCGAGGAGCTGCAAGGCCCATATTTATGGTGCTTCAGCCCGAAAGGATTCCGCATTACACTTGCTCCAAGTTCATTTCAACGTCATTAGTGAAAAGGCCATTCTTCAGGATTCGGGCGCTCAGTTTCCCACACAAATCAGCAAGTGGATGCCGTAATAAATAGTGTAACATTGCTTGCTTCCTTTGCGCTTGTACAGAATTAGCACAACGACATCCCCCAAATCAGCATATAATTACTCATCAGTCCACACGCCTTGCAACTAGTGGTGCATTGCATTTACCAACGCGAGTCTACCGTGTTTTAACACTTGGGGCGATATCCCGTCAGAACCAGCGCACTTGCCGTTTCGCAACTGCGCAAGTGCTCTCTACGTCTCATCCAATGTCGGTGTGTCGGCCAGATACCTCTTCACATTTTGCTGTTGCAGCCCGTGAAACGTAGGACATTTAAGCTCTGAATGAAGTTTAATATACAAAGGTTCTCTAGCCAAGTCTACATAATCACTGCAGTCGGTGTGCAGGCAGCGAGTGAATTACTATCGACCAGGTCTGCATCATTTACAATCTGGGTCCATACACCGCTCTCATGGAGACAAAGAATAGCCCATGTTGGCGGCATTCGGCGTAGCATTCCATCAGCTTCGCCTTCTCCGTCTATCTTGTATTATTGATTCGACGGAGCTGTCGAGTCAGTCGCAGTCAAAGTTTGCGAAAAAACCCTGAATCTTGCGGTCAGAACGGTCTTAAGGATGTACAGCGAACGCTGCATTATTCGCCGACACAAACACGTCAGTTGTCGCACTCCTGACATCAAATTAATTGGTTCGATCATGATATTCGCGCCCGGTCACTTTTTTCCGGCAGCATCCATCACCTGCTTACGAAGGTGTTGCCACCGGTAGCTCACTGAGGTGTTGGGTTCGACATCACCAAGAGAATTGGCCAACACCTTCTCGATCCACTTCTCAGTAGTACCTAGGAAAAGAATATTATATTTGCACCGGTTCACGGCTAGTCAGCAATACAAGAATTTACGCTAATAAATGTATAGTTTGGTTCGCACCAAGTTGTCATCAGTGCTACACAGCGCCACGCACTACACTTGTCCTGCGCACTTCACATATGTCACGCTGACGTACGATGACATAGACGAGCAAATGAGCATGACCACTCCGTTGGTGCGTCCAAGTAGCTATGTTACTCGCACCCAGTGCGAACCGGGTGTTCGTGATCGTCAGGCCGTGAATCGCAGCGAGTGAGAGCAGCCGGTCATCGTTCCCATTGGCTGTGCCAATGCCATACAGACCGACTATGTCTGTCCACACCGCGGCACGCATCCAACACGTGAGTTGAAACTACCCATTAGGAATAGCCGGTCGCTCTTCGGCACAGACAATATCACAGAGGGCAACTGAGTGTAAAGTTGATCCTTCTTATCCTCAGGGTGACACATGGTAAGACCATACATGTTAATATAAGTTTCAAACTTAACTCTTCCAATTCTCAGACGAAGTGTCATCAGTCGTGGGCTAATAGTGACCGGGAGGGTATGGCCAGGGGGGAATGAAAAAGGGAGGCATCAGAAGTAGCATGCGTTGGGTTATCCACCGCGCTGTGTATAACAAAAGGCGACCATTTTGCTTATGCTACTGCGCGATGCCATGGAATTATTAGTATTGTTGCAATTCATAGTTGGGAGTGGAGTAGTATACTACCAGAGCGTCCACAGCTGGCAGGAGAAGAACTCGGATCCTGAACCAAAACTTTCGATCAAATGTACACATGAAAGGCAGCAGGTCATGGGCCATAAATCAGTGGACCGACGCACGCGGAATAGTTTGTGTCCCAACTCTTAGCTGGAAGAAGGGTGTAATCCAACTCTCACTGAGCGGTCGCCAAAAGGAGGCGAACAGAACATGAGCCCATGACACAACGTTTGCAGCAGCGGGTCCATGAGTTGTCCTTATCGTGCAACCATAACTCTCAGCACACTACGGTCTCAACCGCTAAACGTTCAATTAGTTGGCTGCATCCGGTTCCGGATATGACTGTCACTGAGATCTCTATAAAACGTCTACAGAATGCGTGCGCCAACAGAGGGACCATGAATGGCTTTCGACGCACCACAAACAGCTCCATCCACACACCCCATTTCAAGTGTAAATCCGAAGAAATCAGACCATGTAGCATGAGGATGAGAGCCACGTTTCAACGACGGAGCCAGCTCACTCTCCTTCAAAAGCAAACGCAAGCACACTATATGTGAGGAATCAAACGCACACAAGGGGGTGGCTGGACCGTAGTCCGCTCCACACTGGATAGAGCCACTCTTTGAGCATAGCACAGCCACAAGGACAGTGCACTCCGTCCCCCCAGCAACAATCCTTATACCCCCTTGGATCCGGTAATGTAGGTGGAGGGAGTTAGACAGGTAGTAAAGTTATCGACATGCACATCAAGCGCAGCCACACCGATGATAAAAAATCAACCAATCACTTGAAATGACAATATCCAATAAAGTACATCGGATAATACTTACGGTAATTTTGGCATAAATCTACACGGAATAAGCACTTATGTAATAATCTGGTTATCAAAATGTGGCGATATGTGTAAGATGTGAGAAAATACATTTTTAATGCGAAAAGCTTAGTAACCTTAACCATATTTACGTTATGCGACGTGTGCAAGCAATTGGAAGATTATTCAGGTGAACGTTGAAGTTCAAAAATATGCATTGTGGCACGATAGAAAACTCACCAGCTGAAATAAAGGAACTCAGCACGCAAGCGGGCGGTTAGTAAATCGAATGCAGCGAACCTACCAACGCTGCACCGGTTCAGCTTACATTCTCAGCAGGACCCGTCGTCTTTTCGATGCTGGTCGGGAGTGGGCCCGCTGGCTGCTCACTAGGCCTGCTGACTCAGGCAGTCGCAACCGCAATACTACAGCTCCCAGCGCCCGACGTCGATGGAGTACACCTCAAATGCCATTTCTTTTCTGCATGCACGAGGGTTTTCATTTGCATCTGAACCTCCAGGACATGAGCTCATGGTACAACAGTAGCATCAGTGGGTAGACCATCTTTCACGATCTATCCACCGCAAACCGCAACGTACCATAGGCTGTCCCCCGCATATATATATATATATATATATATATATATATATATATATGTTTGTGTTTGCCATTGAAGGAATGTGGGCCGGCTCTGTTGATAAAAAGTGGATCCCATCCACATGCCTCCCCGTCTTATTCCTTCGTATTTACGCTGGATATGGGGTATGTGGTTGGAGCTGTGGGTGGTGCAGCGCAAGCCGCCCATGGTCCCTCTGTAGGCGCAAGCGTCCTGTGGTAGGCCACAGTAACAGGCAAATCCGAAACCGGATGCCGCCAACCATGTTCAGAAGGAGAATAGTTAACATTTTTCTTGTCATCTCATTTGTAACTAATATGTGTACTGCGTTTCCGGAAACTTATTACCCTGCCCTCCTATAACCGACATTTTTTATCACTAGGAACATCGTCCATTTCTCCATTTTATTAACCTTGTGAAGCACCAACAATTCGGCGGCTTTCCTCAGATACAACGCACCACGAACAAGAACCATGCAAAGTTGTTTATTATGCCAAAAGAAACTGGTCCGCATAACACAGTCAAGTTCAAGGCAATATAACCGACTGCCAAAATTATTTCTGGACACACAGTGCTGAATGATTTATTGATATCAGTAGCAGTTGAATTTTCGATGGTTCGCAACGTTAATTAAGTTGATAAATGGATCTTGTTTCTAGTGCTATAAGGAGTCGGTTATAGGAGCCAAAGTAATACGTTTCCGGATACGCAGTGCACGTATTAGCTGCAGATCAGCTGGCAAGAAAATGGTGAACTGTAACCCATTCTGAACATTGTGCAGTGATTTAAACCCACAGAACCCAATATCAACAACCTATCACAGCTCACAAATCATAAGGGTCCCTATACTCCGACTGTAAGCGTGGAACTCAGTTGACGTCATTAGACAGTGATGACTTTCTATAAATACAAATGTGGTTTAAAGCGGCACCAGTGTGGTGCTGCGTTTAGTAATGATGCGCCTTTAATAACCATCGTATTTGATTGGTTTGCGGAACGCAAGCGTGTCACGCGGTCCATACATTACGAAGCACGGTGTACTCGAACTTTGGAGGCCGCCACAGCGGACAACCTTGCTGCCGTGCAGGCGATGTGGTACAGCAACTGTGGTACAGCTGCGAAAAGTAATCAAGATCTCGTCGGGATCAATTCGCACCATCCTGCACGAGAACATAAGCATAAAAAGGGTTTGTGCAGGCTGGGTACCCCAACTGTTCAATGGGAACCTGAAAGCAGCTCGGGTGATTGCTACAAAAATGATTGTTAAGTTTGGTGGTGGACGTTCTGGTGATGTTTGCAACATCCGCAATGATGTCGAGTCTCGGTTGTAAAGTGTTGACCCATAGAACCATCAAAACTCAGCTCAGTGGACGGTCGTTGGTGGGACGCCGCCTCAGCAATTCTGGCGTGAGCGCAGTTTAGCCAAGCAGCTGGTGACGGTGTTCGTTGCCAAAACTGGTCATTTGACCACTGCACCGCTTGTATGGCAGGGCACAGTCACCGGAGACTGGTATGCAGCCCACTGTCCGTCACAAGTGCTGGAAGCTGTAGGCACGCGTCGTCCAAAACTCGAGCAGGTGGGACCTTGCTGCACCGTGACAACGCACCTGCACACATGTCTCAATGGTGATAGATTTTCTGGCTGCAGAACGCTTCCAGCAGTTTGGTCACACACCCTACAATCCTAAGCTTGATCTTCTTGACTTGTTTGTTCGTAAATGTCAAGCTCATGATGCGTGGAATCCGCTACGAATATCCAGAGGCAGTGGTAGAAGCCTTTATTGAGTTGCTTGAAGGCTAACCCGCTTCTATATGGTCTGGCTCCTTTTCTAAATGATTGGAATGTATGGAACACTATAAGAACATGGAGAATACGTCAAAAAAATGTGATGCTTATTTTGTTGTACAAAGTAAATCATTTTGTGCACCCGGTAACTTATTTATCTACCCTGGTAATAGCAGGGCTGTTAACAGCATTTTCACATATTAATCAATTTTGTTAACCTCACTGCCATTGTTCCATCCCGATTAAGCACCCGTCCAAAGACAACTAGGCGGGAAGTAAAACTAACAGGTACATCTGGTTTCATCTGTTCGCTGAGCTCCATATTTGGTTTGCAAACTTTTCATCACCAAACACGGTGACTTTCTCAGTGCGCTACTGCGTCAGTTGCTATCCAGTGCTTTGGCCGTCGATTTGCCATCGACTAGTAAGAGACTTCTGACATGACCTTATCTATCTGTGCACCGTAGCTTTCAGCGGTCTACCCAAGTTCTCTGATAAACATGGTCGGTCCATGTGATGGTTTTGCTCTGGCTGCTGCAAAAACTCGACGAACAGGTGAAAAATGAATCCATCGATACGAGCTAACAATGCATCAAATGAGGTGCATCTGTTGTTCTAGTCCACAGTCATCCGCTACAAATCCAAAAATGCGAGTCCTGTGTAGCACCTACAGAAAGACGGTCATAAAATATTCCTGTGTATACCTTGCTTCTCTTTGCCGAAGTATCGAAGCAAGCTGGCATAGAAAAATACACTTGAGAATATCAACAATTCATAAGTTCGTCCGCAATCAACAGCATCGATGGATGCTCAACGGATCCAAATAAAATTATTGGGTTAGGAATTTAACCCAGTAAAAATGCACGCATCAGCTGCTTCTTGGTGATAGATCAATCAATCTGCTTTCATTCCGATCATACGTTAAACTTGGGGACATTCTAAACGTCCCCAGTCTCTACAGGTTTGTGGTTCCACAACTTTTATATATTGATAGTATTGCCAAACCAGAGAAATTACAACTTCCAACTAGTTGGGATTAGTACCGTGTTCCGGATTTACTTGTCACTGTCGCTGTAGACATCTGCGTCCGCATGATGTGCATACGGTTTATGCGCCGCAGTGACCACACACCAAGTACCTGGTTAGCCTGAGGGGAAAAGCTGTGGGTTATGTGGGTGGGAAAACTATTGTTTTTCAATATAGCCTAAACAACACCAGCCCCGGTAGGTAGGTGTGTATGTGTGCAGAACTTCAAGTCTCATGACAACGCCCATAGACTACAGACCTACGGCTATTCACATCACACATAGTACGCTCCAAGAATATGAATGCTGTAATGTCGGTCATGCCAGCAGCTCATCCGTCTAAAATTGGAGAAGTGCGCATTTCCATGTACGCAGTCCCAGTGAAAAAATAACGAACAGGTAGGCATTTGGTTGATCCACTCTGTGACTCTTTATTAGTTCAGCCATGGTCCTGCGCTGGACAGAAGGTGAGCGCATTGAAAAAGGTAACACCTTACAACTGTCCCACACTATTTCAGCTTGAAATGAAACCCATAACCAAAGAGATCATTCAGATGTGTAATCTTACCAAGCTTAATACCAATATAATGTCCTAGAAACTTGCGGGAAACAAAACTGCGCTACAACTAGAAATTAGGGGGCAATAGGTAGAAGCAAACCCAAGTTGCATCCCATCTTCTGACACCATGCTGCCAGTAATTGGACCTCAGGTAATAGCACTATCATTTTGAGGTTAATACATTGTTTGACGCGGATAAATATGACCCACAAACGTGCAAACCGATTTTATCCGTTAGCTGCTATGTCTTGGAGAACTCCTATTTCCTGCGCTTCGGAAGTAAACATACTAGAAAAAATCCGCAAGACAGCAGTTTAAGGATTAAGCAGACCACAGCAAAAAATGGCTACAACCTACGAAGCTAGTGATGCTCATGGTGCTTCCTCGGATATTATCAGATCTACCAGTTATATTGTTTTCTGCTATACACGCAGCTACAAGATCCATTAATCTTCGAATGTAGTCAAACCTAGCAGCTCGAAAGTTGACCAGAAATATCACGCTTAAACTCTACTCTGACCAGTATGTAATTTGTCAAGGATAACGTTTAACTCGGTCAAAATGTAATCCTACAACGTAATTCTACCAGCGGACAACGGGCGCATGACGGTGATAATGGACAAACCGGAGTATATCGACAAAGCCAAATAACTGCTGTTTGACATAACTACATATCCCCAGATCGATTAATATCCAAGTTCAAAGCTGACAAACTAGTACAAAGCAACGCTGAAGAAACTACAAACAACGAACGAGCTAACCGACACGGAGAGATGGAGAATGAAAGGTGATGATAAAAACATTGCACGGTTCTATGGACTACCAGAAGTACACAGCGATGGAGTCCCACTACAACTAATCGTCTCGCTCCCCGGAACCCCATCATATAAACTAGCGAAGGATTTGTGGAGGAGGTTGAAACATTTAATTGCTGGATCCGAAGATAGCATCAACAATACTGAACGATTCCTCAACAAATTGCAGTGTCAGAATAAAAGATGACGAAATAATGCTTTCATTCCGTGGTACCGCACTCTTCACTTCAATCGGTCATGAATTGGCCAAAGAAACCAGGACGTAACCAAATGAGAATCAACTAAGGTCAACGACAACCATACGACCTAAAAGCTTTTGGGAACTCCTGAACCTCTGCATGACCACTTATTTCCACTTTGATGGACAAGTGTACAAGCAACTAAAAGGAATACCCATGGGATCTTCGATTTCGGGGCTCATTGCAGAAGCCGTGATGCAGAAATTGGAGCGCATTGCACTGCCTTTTATCAGCCCAAAATTCTGGATGCGATACGTGGACGACACATTTGTCATCGTAAAACGGAACAGAGTACAGGCCACGCACGATTTGCTCAACAGCACATTTGAAGATATCACATTTACAATTGAATTAGAGGGGGATAACAAGTTACCCTTTTTGGATGTACTGGTCACTAGCAATACAGACGAATCTCTGCAAACGAACGTATATCGGAAGAAAACACATACGTACCAGGTATTAAACTACCACGGCAACCAGCCGAAGAATCACAAGAAGAGCTGCATTCAAGCCCTGCTCAAAAGAGCGGAAACGCACTGTATCACAGCCGAATCGCGGAGACAGTAAGAAAATCGCCTATATCGATTGTTTTGAAACAACGGTTATCTGAGAAATGTCGTCAAATGAAGCTTAAAGAAACGAACGTCTCAGCAACACTCACCTGAGCAAGCAAACAAACGGATAGTGCTCCCCTACATCAAGAATGTCTCCGAACTCACAGGAAGATTGCTGCAGTCACACGGCATCACTGTGGCCCACAAACCAAGTGCCATCCTAAGGAAATTGGTCTCAAGACCCAAAGGAAAAGTCAATCAAGCGGACCAATGCAATGTTATCTACCAGATAAAATGCAGCGACTGCGATAAGAAATACGTCGGACAAACTGGAAGAACGCCTAGTACAGGAATTACCGAACACAAGGCGACCGTCAGAAGACATGATCCGCATTCGTTGGTTTCTGCGCATGAGGATCAAGAAGGCAAGCATTTCGATCTGGAGAATGTAAATATTCTAGCACATGGTACTACAAAACATGCGAGGGAGTTTTTGGTAGCATGGTCCTCTACAACAAATTCAATCAATCGACACATCAAGCTGGAGGCAGTATACGCAACATTACTGGCGAACGACCGACAACTCGTTCGATTGAAACCGATGGAACGTGTGAGCAGACAACCAGAACGGACGACAGACTTACTCACAAGAGCAAGCAGACAAAGGCCACGAAACTCAAGGGCTTAAGGTCAAACGTCCTCGGCCCATCAACCCAGCTGAACGGGGATCGAAGTCCCAGCCAATAGGATTGCTCGTCTCCGCGGACAACCACGGCGATATAAAGACGCACGCACGCCACGCTCAGCGCACTCTCACCGAGACTCCTCTACGCTACTCTTCGATATTGCATGACACTGAACTACGCACCGAAGAGGTCACCTCGATTAGTGACGAAACATTTGCAACAAAATTTCCAAGCTCAGCGGACAGTTCAATCGCCATCTGAACAACCTGAGCTACCCGTCTTCAATGCTAAAGCTAGTACACTAAACTGCAGCCATGAGGACCGGGTCCTTTTGACATGGGCAATTGAATGCGCTGCAATCCTATTACTAAAACATAATAACACTGCAGGTCGCTTCAAGATACCAACAGTTACATGGCTCACAGGAACCGCTTCTTTGGAATTCCGGAATGATGTCTCCTTTACTCAAATAACTGGCTAGCAAAAACATGTCTTCCATCCCGACATAATTAACGGTACTCTGGATCTCATTTCCCATCGGGATACCTGCTGTTTGTAGTCTCTTTCTTGAAGAATCTCTTGGCAGCAAGCAATGTGTGGTTAAATAACGCCGATGTCAATACGTAATTACATCGGCTTTTGCTCAGCTTTGCCAAAGGGACTCGTTCCATGACCTGATGAGTCCGATTATTTGGGACAAATTTGATAATTCATGACCTCAACAGTTACCGAACATATTCCGGGATACAGTTAATTTCCGTATTGATTCTGTGGTCCCGGTAAAAGTCTTAAGCCAGATGGCAATCGGTCGAAGACTGTACACAAGTTGCGCAACATTCGGCAGAAATCCACGCTCATTGCGAACTGTGTTATTACTCTAGTACTCAAAGCTTGTCAAATAACTCAGGTAGCAGACTGATGGAACTCTCATTTTAAAAAGGTCCAAATTTTGAGGGAACTTAAGAAAATAACTAAACTTCCTGCTCTATCTAGTAACCTAGATTCGCGTCGTAGTAATTTTCAATTTAGCCAACATTCCTGATGGAACATGCTTTCATGCATCAGTTGATATTTGCAAAGTCTTCTCTGAGTATTTTGATTAATAAATGGTTAATGGATCAGTGGACACCTCTGAGCACGGATGAAAGACTGTGCACAGTGGAATCCAGTAACGCAGAAGTCATTGTCAAGTCTTTCTCTTAAGTTCCTTAACTCCCGCAATAATGATGGAATCCCACGCTGCTTATTAGGCATCTGTAGAAATGACGACTCTAAATTTTTGGCATCTTTAAATTCTAGTTTTACAATGAGGTACATCCCACTCAGTAGAAAAATTCCGTGGTTATCCCGTGACACAAATACCATCCACTCATCAGGTTACCAATTTTCACCCAACCAAAGTCTCATCAATCATATCTACAATGCGGAAAAGCATTGTTGCATTTGGATCACTTGCCTTTTGAACAAGATAACACCTGCAAGTCATAGCATGGTTTTTCAAAATATCTTTCGAGCGCATTATATCAGATGAACTTTAGGCACAAATAGGTTGCGACTGAAAACTGCAAGAGTGTTATAGTCCTGTTCTTGGAGGCAAAGAAATCATTTGTTGGTGTTCTATCATCAAATACTCAAAGATTAAAGGCAACAGGTTCTGAAGAGGCGTTGTATTCGTTGTCCCCATCTAAAGTTAATAGACAGCTAGTGCTGTACAGGGTAACCAGTACACTAAACCAAAAGTAGTTCGCCGTGAAGTAATTCAAAGATGTGTTCTTGAACTACTTCTCAAATCAGCGCGATGCCACGTCTCTTTTTGTGGACCATTTTAGATTCCTCTGCTAACAAGGAATTACAAAAACCAATGAATTCATAGAGCTCATCCAGGATGATCTATGTGTATTGAATGTTAGCACTATCTGTGCTAGATATTAGTTATCGTGGACAACTGTACAAATGTCAAGTAAACCAATGCAGACTGTTAGTAGGAGACGCATACATCGGTTACTACAAGGCCATTCTCGAATTGGACATGTGATATTTTGGTAACTATAAATTTCTGAATATTGTGCATTAAGTTTCGAAGGCTTCGATTACAACTGGATACATTTGCCCTCACATTTATCGATTCTTGAATCTGCCTCCACAGAGCATAGGTATTAGCAAGCATAGAATACTGTTTACAGGACCAGTGGAATCTAAGTAAGTCTGACTAATTTGCATTTGAATGGGTCCAGCGACGTCTCATGAAAAGCTTTACGATTATATTTCAAAGATGACATGCGGACAATGTTACGTTGAGCTAGGACTCAACCCACTCTGGCTTGGCAGAATGCACCTGTTTCCTTTTTTAGGTCATAAAGAATGCTGCGCACAATTCAGCTAAATGTTTCTTTGGAACACTTGCCTTGGAACACTAATTATCCAAGCTTACCCAGAATTTCAGCACGAAAATCAAAGAATGATTTTTCCTATTCTACTATTCTAAAACTCGGGCGTTCAAATTTGGCTGCGCTCAAATTCCGTTCTAGGGGACTTGCCAAATTACGCGCTTTTTGGCACTGAACTGGAGCCGTTTTGTTTTATCTTTTAATAAGTGGCTATGCAACTAGTTACATGATCTTCTCTGAACGCGATAGTATGAAAGTTTTGCGTATTCTCACATCTAGGAATTGATCGCATACCATTGGCGAGACCATGTGAAACAGAATTAAGAGAATGAAAATGACGCAAAGAAATTCCACACAATACTCCGTGCAAGATGGAGGGCTGCGATACGAAAAACATGATGCTATTTGTTTAATCCAGTGCCAACACAATATGGCGACTTGAAAAATTAAAGGACAAAGAAATGGTGATAAATATCATAAATGTTCTCGCGTACGCATCACTGTGCTGCAAGAAAGCTGGCTTCACCTCAAGATTGAAGATGCCGTCATGAAGCTCGACGCATTTAGCTCCTATTCTGTTTTACCACCAATGTACACAGCGAAACCGCAATGATGGCAATTGTATTAAAATTATTTCCTAATGTTATACGTCTAACAAAAGTAATTTTCACTATACATCATTACGCATTAACCGTTTACTCTTGAAATGTATACCAAGACTGCTGAACGATTATCATTCAATTTTATTTGCTGATATTAATGTTTCTCCCAGATTCCCCAGCTCCGCATTCGATGCATTTTATGACTGCTTTACGGCTGCTGTCTTTAACTACCTGGAATCGTCTTTGTGCATAATGGCCGGCGATTATAATAGATCTGGCGCCATCTTTACCTCGAATCTTAGGTGAAAGAAAACCGCGGATATTTCAGCCCGTTTATACGTTAACAGCCTGAGTGTTTGTATTCGGACACCGTTTGGAATGTTTGATCAGGCTAAGGTAAAGTTATCTGTTATTTTTTCTTGTAAGGTAAACCATAATGATTTGACCAGTTGCGAACATCGAAAGTTCCGGCCGAGACAATGCCTTCGCAGTACTTTCAGAGGCTGCATGCAAAGTTTGCCTACACATATTTTAGTTTACGGTGGGAACTTTTCTCAGTTTGTTACCACTTGTCTAGTTACACTTCTGCTTGGACGCCTGTTTTCTAGTTGAAGCAATTTTATCCGGGCCGATTGGTGTTCGTCCCAACGTCTTATTCGCAGCGTAAGTTTAAATAACAAACGTTTGAAGGCAAAGATGTTACATCAGTAAAGTCTCTATAGATAGATATAAAAATTGAATTAGGTCGTCTAAACCATAAATGCTTTTAAGCCATACTTGCAAATAACTATCATGGTGAAATACAGAAAATTCTGAAAACGTTAAGCGTAGTCATCCGCGAGGTCACGCATTCAACTCCGGATGGGGAAAGTAAACCACAATTATTTTGATAGTACTTTATCCTTTGAGATGTCCCCTGCAGTGTTCCAGCTACCTTCAAATAACCTATTTTAGATGAACAATCTGTAGATACTCAAGCAATTATTCGAGTTGAAAGTAAACAAAGCACCTGGTACGGATAGGTTTTCACTGTTCCTTCTCAAGGAGTGAACAGCTTACCTGTAAACAGATTACTTGTAAACACAGTGCTTCAAGCAGAACAATGTAGCTGACAGTTGGGGAAGCACAAGTATCACGCTAGAACAAAGTTTGAAGAATCACTTACAGGTCAGATGCTCTGAGGACTGTTGAGAGGCTTATTCTTGAAAGTATCTCAACCCAGACACATTTTGGATGGCAGCCATCAGTTTGTATACCGCAGCTCATGATCCGCCTTAGTTCCAGTAACATGTCTGGTCGATGCTGTGTTTTTCTCACTGGGTATTAAAAGGAAAGCCATCCACGTCCACCTCCTGGATTTTAGTTAAGCTTCCAATTGTGAAAACCGTGAACCAATGGTGTATGATCTGTTAGGTTCTAAATCTTAAACTTCTGCTTTTTCCATTAAATTGTTATTTTACTAGGTGCACAAACTGTACTTGACATTTTAGGGAATGCTTTTCTGCACTTACCACGAATGTTGTTCTTTAGAGGTATTTGTTCCTAATTACAAATCTTTACTTACGTTACTAAAATCCCCGTCGCTGGAGAAGCTATCCTGTTGATGTATGCGGACAACATAATCATTGTCGTCCATCACCCAATCATGGTCATCAGTCAAAATACCAACCCTCCTCGAAAACTTCACCATTTGGTCCAAACCCTATTGTCTATCGTTACATACCTCAAAATGTAAGGATCTCCTTTGTTCGTTGATCAACAGAAAGAAGACTGATAAATAGTAAGAGCACTTTTACTGGCTCAACCAAGGTAGCCGTGCTTACTGCATCTGCATATTAATAGTTCATTAAAACATAAGTAATTGTATAAACTATAAGGAAACGCGTTTGTTTATGGTACATGGGTTGCCGTAACGATGCCCATCCGTTACCGGTAGCTCAGCCGGCTTGCAACAGTTGCTTTTCTTCGACTTTTTTCTATGTGTTGCGGCACAGTAGCTGAGGTGTTCCCCACCTCTAGCTAACGTGTATGATGATGATGATAATGGTGGTGGTGATGATGATGATGATGATGATGATGACATGGGTGGCCATGTACTGATCCTGTATCCAGGCAGAACGTGGATCCGAATCTGTTTGATTGTTGGACACATCACAGTTGCTCTGTGTGCTCGGTGGCTAAGACAATAGCATGAACGCAGCTCAGAAGGCAGACTGTTGAGTTGAGGCAATTCCTAGAGATGTCATAATAAAACTGGGGAGAGTTCAGTAGAAAATATGCGAGAAAGGTTGGTCGCGTCCTCACTGAGGGTAACTCTGTTGCGACCTGCGCGGATGAGTTGACCATTAACCGCCATTTCCGTAGGGAGTGCTCCTCTCTGAACTGAATTGTTTAGGCCAGGGTATAGCGACCATGTTACCTGGGTCCCATGGATTATTGTTGCCGGTGAAACCCGGATGATTTTGGCAGGCCCGTACCAAGCGTGCAGCATAATATTGCAACTTTCGGGTCTTCTTTCGTGCCCCGTTTTTAAAATCCAGCGCTTAATAAATGCATGTGTGTTAACTTACTGAATCTATTGCTGTCTCGCGATCTTTCCTGTTCTCTTGCGCAAAGACCTCAAGGTAACCTCTAGGTCAACAGAACAAGTACACTGCTGTAGTTGCATTTTAGGCAGGAACATGTTAACATCATTACATCCAGCGATTTCAACACCCGTAACAATCTTGTATCTGAAATATTCACTGATGTTAACCACCCACTTCACAGAGCAAAGTCCGAATAAATATCCTATACCACATGGTGCTCCAGAACTATCTACACCTACACAAGGCTTTGTGATACGTTAGTAGTTTCTTGTTTGGCATGTTTTGTTGTTAAAATGCAGTTATTTAAGAACGGGTTAGTAACTTACTTTAGCGACAATGGCTCTGTCAGCATTGTATCAACGACTGCGGTTTTGTATCTATCCTCATATGTCATAATAATTTATTATTTATTCTAGTCCTTAACGTGTATGTTAGAGCTAACTATTCCCCCTTCGTGGGTACAAAAAGCACATTCCTGACTTGACTTGAACAAGATTCCAATCGGTACCACAACTTGAGGTAAAGCATATAAATTTAAACGGGCGACTAATATGCAATTAAGGGTTCAAAGCACGGTCAATATGATAGGTGCATCCGTTTTTCTTGGTAACGACTTCACAAACTGTTTGGATAACAGCTGATAAAATTACAAATCTATACATGTAACCAAACAAGACAAACACCTGCGTACCAAACTTCGGTCCAGAGCGCCTTTTGTTGCATTTGTTTTTGCGGTCGAACAATCGAGTATGTTTGGTGCAAAACACTAATTAATCGATAAGTCGAAAATCCTTTGTGGAATTCGAATTATTTCCAGTCACTAGCGCAACCATGTAATTTAAGCGATTGCAAGAAAAGTCTGCTTTTTTGTGCTGACGCTTCTATGGATTAGGTTCTCTAATATTCGAGCAATAGAATAACTTTTATTTATTGGTGTGATGTCAAACCGATGAACTCTACTCTCCAATTGGCGCTCAGTCGACCATACCCTCGGCTGTTGCGCTGAAATGACGGTTGCAAAATGCGCCAAATCGGATCTAGTTTAGGCACGGATTAGTCACTTAGTAGAGAGGGCAACTTAAGTTGGCCGAGGTTAGACTTCACCTCACAATCTTTGCACGTTGTTCCAAAAGACATATGTAGCTTTTTGAAGTAATGCTTTTCGAAGGGGACTCTCCACAGCAACATGCTGTTAGACATCCAAGCGCATCCGGGGCAACATTGGATAATTGTTCAAACCTTTTGGAACTTACAAAGGAGAAATAGGGGGTCTGAATCAAATTACTGCGAATGCATTACGTCTAGACTCGTTTGGACGGCCAGCGCATTTCGGAAACGCACTGCACAGCTGTTTCATCCCCTAGGGAATAGTTGGCCGTACGCATTCCCTCTCCACTTTGTACGGTTTGAAGCCACTATTTTATTGTTACCTGTCTGTGGTTTAAATCATTGAGCTACGGGGGAGGACAATGACCGCTGTAACTGTTACTAGATAGGCGATAGCGCCTCTCACTATCCAATGACTTGCACGTTATACTTGTGAAGAGAACTTGGCAGTTACTTTCACCAAACCACGAACTTAAGTAAATTAAGCGATGTAGTAACTTATGGCATTATAAGTGTTTAGTCCACCTACTGATTACCAAGTAGTAGTAGTAGTAGTAGTAGTAACTGTTGTTGTTGTTGAAGTAGTAGTAGTAGTAGTAGTAGGCAGTAGTAGTAGTAGTAATAGTAGTAGTAATACAATTGAACATTCATCACCTCTTATTTCAGTAAGGTAATCATCACATGCCCGGAAAAGCAATGTACGGTAGCTTAATCCATTCGTGAATCGTCCTTAGGGCACATTCCATCCGTCGTCTTCAGATCTAGAAATTGCAACCTAATACCTACTCATCCGTGTTTTCGACGACTGCTATAGGGGAGAGGAAGCCTTAGGGAACAAGTAATTAGCTGAACTACAGCGCGACAACCGTCTTGTGTTTCCATACGTGTTTCCAACGTGCAAATTTCGCACATGAACCGTGACTTCAAGCTTTGGAGCTCCATTGTACGATGGCAATAAGAGCCACTGTATACAACTGTAGATTTTAAGAGAATAGGGAAAGGAAAAGATTAAAGAAAATGCTTAAAGCATTTTCGTCAATACCACACTCAACCAGGCGTCAGAGTATTTCCAGGAACATCATCAGATAGCCGTGTCACTTTTTCGAAATTGTCAGCAATACGAATTCTTCTATCATACATCGATTTGTAAGAATTGGCCACAGTCAACTATGTCATAGACACTGGTTACTTTAGAAACTCCGTTGCAGCTTTAAAAGTACCTAAGTGCTGCTCTAGTGATACCCTAGCAACGGCAATAAGACAGTCTTAGTGTGAACATCAGGAGTTTGTTAGTTATTTGAGATTACTACCACGCACACAAATGGAAAAGTATAACCGATCTAATCAGCATAACTGCTTACTCTCATTTTTGCTTCAATAATTCGAACGAATTCACTTATTGCACGGTGTCTAAGAGCATTCCGCTGTAACATGTTTTACTTCTTGTAATGAAGATTACCTCAACAACCCTTCCCAACTGAAATAAATTGGGTCACATGATTACTGCAGGACTCACCATACTAACGTTCATCTACTAAATCCACAATGTAGGAATGGTATAGTAATTGAGCTGCATGCAAATATCTTTTTCTCGATAGGTATTTTCGCTGATTTATCAAGTTATTTTCTATACAGATATGACATACTTCCATAACAGAAAAATGCATATGTTTTTCATCCCGAGGATTTCTACAACAACTTATTTGTGACGGTTCAGTTGGAGCCTAACAGCGGCGTGGTCCAAGCAAGCTCTAACAGCGAAGCGAACGGCACATTTCTGTGGAACTGTTCCTCACACATGCACGCCTCGAATGCCCACTAATGACGCACCCAAAACTAAGAGAATACAGGCCATCGGCGAATACAAAATGCACAGTCACGATTTCGTAGCGAGGCCGATGATGTGAACTTTCAAGTAGCACGGTCGGCGCAGTCAAACCTGAGGAAGCAAGTGCGTAGCAGACCATGGGGGTTCTTACTTGTTCGAATAGGAAGCGAAAACCTGGCTGATATGCAATTTTGCATGAAAGCAGGGAGTAACAGTAGGCATGTGGAGACATACGTCTTCACTTACTCTCGAGTGCCTCTACCAAAAATGAGTAAAAGGAGACGTTGCTTACTTAAACACGGCTTATGCGTTCTTGTTGGGACGTAAGTTACCCATGCTAAGAATCCAACAACAATGTGGGTTACCAATACCAAAATGTCTACAATGTTCTGCAACCCCCCCAACGCAATGAAGTTTGTTGAATAAAATTTGTGCTGTACGTTTGACTGGGTTATGTGAGGTGGTACAACAATCAATGCTTTGGTGCAAGGACCAAAGTTGTGTGGCACACCAAACAGTAATCTTACGTAATGTTAACTTTGATATCATGGAGTATTAGGGAGGGTTAAATGGTACAAGCAGAAACATGTAGTGAGCTCTGAGATATCATATCTATCCGCTTAGTCACCACGATTGTTACCGTTTCTTTTCGCCTAGTGGTCTTAACCACATGCTGATAAGAATCGGGTTACGTGTTGTAACCCAAAGAGGCCAGATGGAATGTGCGCTGCTGACGATTTTCGGAAGGATGAAAAATCTGTACGATTCTTTTCCTGGTAGGTGATAACTGCCTGACTGATTACGACTATGATGCATTTCCACTACATTTTGTTGTTTGGAAGCGATGTCGAAGCACATACTCCTTGAAATAACCTTCCTACAGCATGCCATAATTTCTTATGCGTTCGGACTGCACACCACCCACCACAAGTAGGCATGCAAATTGCGTTGAAAACATCAGAAACCATGATATTTTCTCATTGTATAGTCGAAGCAGTGTTGTTATCGATGTTAAAAACGCATTTTTTGCACATACCAGTGAAACTTTTAGCCCAAATGAAAATAACCATTTGGGTATGCTGATTCATAGGTCACTGGTAACACTTCTTACTTCTGATACCGAATATGGCCGCAAAGCTAATCGAAATCGCATGCATTCACAGATTCTGTTAACCTGAATACTACAGCACTGGAAACCTATGTACATCACGACTGTGCCGCAGCAAAAGTGGGAACTGCTCTACTATGCTCGAACTTTGCTCTTCATATCTTTGAATTAATGTGTTACTAGTATTGATCCACTCAGCTTGCTTACATAAACCTGCAAGCTATTATTTCCATACGGTTGGTAACTTCATTGCCTTCACAACATTACCACTTAGATGTCATTCTGTTCCGACTGAACTGGATGCTCCCAAAATTGCGTTCACTCGGACAGAGGAAAACTTATGCCAAGTGTGTGTCAAGTCCCGCCCTCAAACCAAATGCGGCTCGCGCTAACGTTTCAACTGGACCGCAGCCTCATCATGGAATACTAAGTTCAGGCTTGGATATTTTTCCTTAAAAACGACATTAAATAGCTTACAAAGAAATGATGGACATCAGGAGTCAAATATTCCATGGCGTTAGATGTTGGCAGAAATTACGGTAGCGGAGTCTTGCATCATTGGAAATTTCATCCGGAACTTGCTAACTGTTTATACTTTAATTGTGCTTTCTGATGACTCAAATGACCCATCGTGTTTGCAAGGACCGCTCGTGCACCGAACTATGTCCCTCACCATCATACCCCCCCCCGATATACTTATCATATAACTGATCAATTATGTACGATCACATCGTTGTAAAGTGAGTCATTTTCATCCGCTTACTGACGATATTTGACCTCATTTACTCACCTCACTCTTTTACTCATTTACACATTTACAGACGCCCCATGTACTAGGTATGATGTCGCTATCTTCATGGTGTTACAACGTAGCCTTCACTGGCTGAGTGCCGCTCAGGTGATCAAGCTGTCTAATCTGTTTATTGTATGTGTGTGTGTTGTTAAACCAGCACTCTGTTATAGACCATCAGTTATTGACCAGTGTCCTTCGTAATAGTTTAATACGTCTATCATGTCTTGACTTGTCCTCCGACAATCAAGTTCGAAGAGCAATTTCCTTTCTGTTAAGAAATTGTAATTTGTCGTTGACGACGATAGACCGGGACCCCGGACAATTGAGATTTGCCCAAGTTTGCTTAAATGTATACATTTTAATTGTACCCTAGTTACTGCGATCCAACCATGTGTAATTTTTGGGATCATTGGATACATATCATGCAACAATCAATGATGTAGTATTGTTTACATTTAACCAGCTAGGAAGCGGCAATCTGTTGCTTTTACTAAGCGAGTCTTAATTAACTGAAAATCTAAAAGATGGGTTTGCTAATTTGGTATATATATCCCAATCTAAGAGTAGCCCGTTCTGAGAACGGGATTTTTGTTTTATCGGTTAACGCAGTCTCTAAATTTGTATTGTGTTATAACTTACTTCATGATACTTCCTCAGACACAACAGCTTCACATTACTTATTATTTAATTTCACGAAAAAACAAACTAGTCTACTTCACTTTTGCACCTCCTACGACAAAAAGGTTTAAACTAAGGGAAAAAATTAAAAAATGCTTAGTTAACATTTTAGTTATATGATTTTCATGCCTGTGCTAGAATGTAGAATTGGAATAAAAAGGAAAATCTGACGACAAAAGGCGTCGTTTCCAAAAAAGTGGCAAATGGAGTTTTTTCACTGAATGACTGAACAAGTGTGCGTGCTTCATTTTTTTGGAGTGTGTGAGTGTATTCAAAGAATTCAGCTTCAAGTGGCACTAACAAAATGAACATGCTAAATAAGACAAGTTGACTACAATTAAACCAGCAAGGATAATGAAGCTAATGGAAGCAAAGTTTGTTTTGCAAACTGCGGTCAGTGAAATGAAAATACCACAAAGACAAGTTTTGATATAGCAAGACTAATCGTGAAACGCTGCAAAACATTTACTGAAGACGAATTTGTCAAAGATTGCCTGATGAAAATGGTAGACAATATCTGTCCTGATAAAAAGCCAGAGTTTATCAATGTTTGCCTGACACGCAACGCTGTGGTTCGCAGAAGTGAATACATTTCGTCTGATAATTAGTGGCAATCGATAGCAAATAGAGCACAAGAATTTTTTAATAGCTTGTTATGACAGCACGGACGCAAATGTCACTTCCAAGCTTCTCATTTTCTGAAAGGAGTTAACGATGACATATGTATGAGTAAGGAATTAATTCCACTGATTCTTAATGACCAAACAAGAAGCATATATTTACTTGATTATGTTTGTTCTGCAATCAATGACATTCAAATATCACACTAAAAATCGGAATTATTATTGACGGCGCCTTAGCCACGACTGGCGAGTACAGTGGATTAGCAACATTCTTTCGTAACAAAGTCAGGGAAGTGGTGGACAATGTTATAAAACTCCAGTGCCATGTGCACCAACAAGTTGTTTGTGCCACTCTTAGCTGTAACCATGTTATGATGTCAGTGATAAAACCTATCAAATATCTTTGCCAGAAAGCCCTGTTTTATCGTCAGTTTCAGCAGCTTCTACCCAACAGCCAGAGTGAATACAAAGATGTTTCCTATCCCAATAATGTAAGATGAATCAGTCGAGGGAGTGCAATTTATCGCTTCAAATCTCTTAGAAAGGGATAAATGATGCCAGAACTATCTGATCCTCTCTGGCTGGCTCATTTTGGATGTTTGGTTGATAATAAAATGCCTCTAAACTTGTTGAATACGAGTTTTCAGCGTCAAACTGCAGTGATAAGCCAATTACATGCGCACTGCAAAGCCTTTAGGAATAAACTGAGACTTTTCCAAAAACAACTATCTCCCATGCAGCGTAATCACATTTTCCATCACTACAAAAAAGCATGACAAGTCTTCCACAAGGTACCACGAATAACCAAACGCAGAAGTATGTCGCGTATATTGTATCCCTGGTTGATGAGTTTCAAAAGGGGCTTCCAGGACTTTGCAACCATTGAAAAGAAGAGCGGGCTTTTCTCTTCACCTTTCTCTGTGGACCATGACAGTGCTTCAGGCTACTTGCGACTGGAGCTCATTCCGTTGCAAAGTTGAATGTCCAGTCGGCGCCAACAGCTCTCTCCTGGAATTTTACAGTGAGCTAGAGGCTGATTCCAAGAGGTTCGGACATTTGTTAAGAAAATATTCGGTTTGCTTTGGCTCGACATACTTGTGCCAGCAGGCGTTCAAATTTTAAATTTTAACAAGAATCGTGTGGAGACGAGGCAAAGTGACTCTCACCAACGTGACATGTTGCGTATCAAAACGAATGTCATTGAGCACGACCTGACCAGTATACTGCAGTTAAAACTCTGTTTCACGTAAGAAACACAGCAAGATTTGCCACAAATGTCATATTTTGCTATTACCTTAATGTTATACGGCATTTGGCCTGCCTTATTTTTAACTCAAAAGTTTGGACACCCTAACCTATGCAGTATAACAGTACGCACAATCTGCTGCCTCTATCGTCACGTTATCAACATCAAACAATCAAAAATTTAAAGGCACAACTGGCTGTTAATGATATTCGTAAACTTCTGCAACGCCAACAAGTATGGTTTTGATATTTTTCAGGTAAAATCTTGAGCTTATGGCCAACCGTAACCGAGATGTGATGCAGCATCTTTTTGAATTACATTTTTGCTCTAAGTATAGAAGTAGCTAATCCACTTAACAGCACAAGTTGATTTCCTCCTGTCTACTCAATCTACATATAAGTGGATATCAAAACGATGATTACAACTGTTGCAGGGACTGTTCAGTGTCACTGATCAACCTTCATCTATGCGTGGGCAGAGGCATTTAGTGGAAGCATCCCAGGTTTATGACAACAGGGAGAACGCGTACGATGTGAGAGTCTGTCATTTGAGTGATTTGTGCCTTCCGATCAACTACTCATGTACTCTTTCGACTAATATCTTGACCAGACTCAACAACTATACTGGAGGACCATCTGCTAGTTTCTTATTTAAGCCTCCCTATGAAACGGTGATCATAAGCCTAATCTCCTACACCATCCATCAGAATTCGCATAGATTCGATAATCTAGTTAGCGGCATCGGACGGGTAGACACTTTGTTGCATGCAATGTGCTTGTCCACTGCTGAAACATCATTCACAGATAAATGTGCAACATGACAGCACTTGTCCGTACTTACAGTTAGAACTCAACAGCACCGGCGATAAGGCGTATGCGAACCATGCATCCCGCATCAGTGTCCGTCCCATCGCGCACACACACACTTTGAGGGTCCGTAGCTACGCACTGGTGACAACGAGGACGCAAGTAAACGTTTGCTAGAAATAGAATTCATTGGTAATACGAACAGTTAAGAGATGATGGCGTCTATAGCATATTTTGGAAATCGGTGTGATCCGAACTAACAAAGTATAAAAAGGTACAAGACTCGGCGCTGCAATTGACGAGAAAATCGGATGACGCAGATGCCGATGGCTAATAGGTGCGCAGTTGACGTAAGTTGATTTTAGATAACAGCCGCAACATCAGCTGCGTGTTACCGGATACCCATAAAAGCCATAAGAAAGCTACACTTAAATCTGACGGCCCATGATTAGTGGCGCCCAGGCATGACAAACGTTACGAACAGGCTGGTCTGCAAGTGCCCTCTCCAGGTACCGCTTTCAAGAGAAAAAATAAGTCAACTCGACACAGCGACAAAGTGTGTTTGGGCACATACAATGCAAAATTTCACGCATCTGTGCGTGTATAAGTCAAAATACTCTATAATACTCCGAATTGCTTTTAATGAAAGGTGGGAGGATCTAATGTACTGTGAAGTCTGATGGCGTAAATTGATTCCCGGAAATTAAAAACAAGAAAGTGTCATGCTCAGTCTGGGAATTGCTTTTACTATCTTATGGAGGTAAAATATATGAAACGCAAACCTGCACAACGCGGCGGATTTAAATTTTATTTACAGGTCACGAAATTTGCATCAACACACCAGGAGTTTCGCAGCATTCCTCCTTCTGTTCTAAGTGATTCGCTTTATTCCCATCGCTATCAGCAAAATTATTGCGCATATTGGTGAACGGTAAAAAGTTCAAAGATACGACCGATTGCTTTGTCATCGTGCTTTTAACTGGAACTGTTCACTGGGGAAAGTTAGCAACACCCGGGTGGATATGATGATCAGAAGAAAAGAATAAATTGAGATTTATGGGCATAAAGCAGAGTTATTCGCAGTCAAAGCGAAATGAGAGCATAGCTTTGGCGTCTGGTCTAAAAACAAATCTCAATGATCCCAGAGCTTAATCAGAGCAACATCTATGAGAGATAACCTAAACTTTCACTGCCAAACATCTGTACATTGCTCATTCGTGAAGTACCCACAAGTGGCACATTACTGTTGTATCTCACCAGGAAGTCTGTTGCTATATCATTCCATACAAGTTGGACAAAGTAGAGCGTTTCCACATGTAGTTTTCGCTCACGCTCATAAATCTTTTCTACAAAACATCACTTTGACCCTATTGCTTAAAATAAACTCGTTCACTTTATAATTTTTAAAGTTTTCTAACATTCTACCATCTACGTTGCAACGTGCCCACACCTATGGATAAGCAAATGGTCAACCGCAATAGCACGCCAGCTTTAAAAACAAAACGTATCCAAATTAATAAATTTAAATACAATAACTTTGTCAGTGTAAGAGCCGGTATACACTGATTAGGCAATTAAGGAACTATTTAAAGATACAAGGAAAAACATGTTGCCCACCAGGGTTCAGAATGAAATAAAATTCATCAAAGTTCACAAATGTTGAATCGCGATTCACACATCACTAGTAACAATAAAGCGAGTGAACATGCGTGTCTAACTTTCAAGGAGGTACTTTGGCAATTTATCGATATCCCTAAACAGTCATGTTACAAGCTTCCTTCGTGGTACTTTTGCGACGGCTTACCATGCTGTTTTGTGCTTTGTTCACCCAGCCACGTCAACAGAAAGAACTCGCATCGACTCTGCACATTAACGCTCTATTCATAAATCTGAGGCAAAGTACAAGTAGTTGTGTAATTAAAACTCACTCGCTCACTCGATCGATCGCCTTATCGACCGCAATGAGGCAGGCCATTCGGTTCGCCCCAGCTTTCAGCCTCCATCACACATACTATATTATTTCTGCAACGCATGCAGCCTAGCTTCAGACTCCCATATGCGACGTCCAAACGCTGAGGGTGTGCTGAAGTTGTTGAGTGCCAAGAGTTGCTGATTTCCTTAGGTTGTAGCAACCCAAAAGATATTTCTTTTCTTATGTACAAATTTGTCACTCAATCGAACATTTGTGGTTTTGTTTTAATGCCAACCCTTCGGTTATTTTCACCTACGTCTGGCTCATGACTTGTGTCCACGGTGAGTTCCGACACTGACGTACGCTCTCCTTAACTTCATCCGTCCATGTCTCCCTGTAGCCCATTGAATACAGTCCGCTGTGTCCGACTGCAATTTCCTTCTGATATCCGAGCTTAATTTCGCGCACAGGTCTCGGACAAGTATTTACTAATTCTACACATTAGTGACCCCGGGTCGCACGCGCAAAGTTTAACTTTTTTCCTCTTTTGTATTGTTTGGTGAGTTCGTTCTTTTTTCTCGATTATATAAGTATATTCATTTGTTTCATGCGTAAGTTTAGTAGTTTCCTCGGGATTTTGGTCATTCTTGATCTTTTCGTTTCACATATCGAAAGTGCCATGTGAGTCGTTGTTCAGCAAAAACATGCTTACTTTGGCTGTTCAAAGTTTCATGGAACACAGCCCAGAGTTTTGGTTTGCCATATTCTAGATCCAACTGGAAAATAAAGGCATTAAGGCGAACCGTCCGAGGTACAATCAACTCTTCTCACGCCTACCTTTGGCGCTTGTGACCGTGATTGAGGACATTGTATTCTGCCCATCGAATGGGGCAAAGTATGAAACAAAGTAGCAAGCGATTCTAAGAGTTACAGCCCAGCGCATGAGCTCAATGTGAACCGCTCAATGGTCTCAAGCTGGGAGATCGCAACCGTCGATTTTGCTCCTCGAAATTCATCCCATGGCTAGTCCCTTGTTCTTGTGCGAAGAAAAAATAAAGAAACTGCGGTTTGCTCGTCGCCCAGAGCCGTTGCCGGTTATGCAGTCCATGTTTCTGGATACGCCCCTGAAAGAATTAGCTACCAAGGCAGACGCAGCGTTTGAACGTCTTCCTCAGCAGACGACGAGTAACTCCATTGACGTATTCTCACCGAAGAAAACCGAGTCTCATTTTTGCTCCTAGTCGTCGTCCTACAGACATAGAAATTACGCTACTTCGCAGCAGGCTAGCAGCAATGAAGGCTTGGAAGCAGCGGATGCCACGGTCAGATGCAGACCACGTTTTTACCGTTCACTGCGGCTCGTCTGTGGCTGCGTCGAGTACATCTGATTCAACAAAAAAGTGCAGCATATTCTCTTCATGTTTACAGTCCAACAATACTACTTCCGTCAAATAATTATGTTGGTATTACCACCAATATGGTGGAAGAGCTGGACGTTGTCGGGCTCCTTGCATTAGGCACGACTCAGCCACTCCATGGAAAGCGAATAGCCCGCATAATACCATGACCAACTTAACCGTCAGTAACCAAACAAATCGCGTGTTTTATGTTGAGGATCGACGTTCTTCCTTCAGGTTCATCATTAACACTGAAGCGGAAGTCAGCGTTATCCCTGCGAACGCGAACAACAAGCACTCAAAGCCTACGTACAATCTGCGCGCAGGCAAAGGTTCTCCGATCTCTTCATTCGCTCAGCGCATGATGAACCTGGACCTTAATCTTCGCCGAGATATTCAGTGGGATTTTGATTGCCTCTGTACCCTTCGCCATTATGAGCATCGACTTCATGGTCAAGGTCATGGAGGACCGGCGTCCTTGCGGTGAGTATCGAACCTTAAAAACAGTTACTGCGCTCGATAACAATACGATACCACACATCGTGGATCTCACCGTCGGTCTGTCGGGTAAACATATATTCAGCAAAATCGACTTGGTACGCGCATACAACTAAAGTACAGTAGTCGAAGTGGAAATAGCTAAAATTGCCGCGACAACTTCCTTTGGTTTGCTCAAATTCCTGCTCATGCGGCTTGGTCTAAATAATGCCGCGCAAACTTTTCAGCGCGTCATCAGCCAAGTTTTCGTGGCTTAAACTTCGCTTACGCTTATCTCGACAACCTTGTAATCACGAGTTCTTTACGAGAAAGGCACATGCACACGTAATAAAACATTTTGATCGTCTGTCTCAACACAGGGTGATGATCAACGCAGAAAGGTGCTCGGTTGGTGTCGACTCAGTCAACTTTCTCAGCCACGGTATCTCCTGTGCAGGCGTCGTGCCACTACAGGATAAAATTCAAGACATCATCGACTAACCCAAGCCTCATTCTTTCAAACAGCTTAGGCGTTTTGATAGGCTTATCAATTCTTACTGGCGGTCCATACCAAACCGAGTCGCTGATGCATACCCCTCATGGACCTACACCGAGGGAAACTCAAGCAATTTAAATTTCCTGCCGCAGCACGCGCTGCTTTTAAGTCGCTGAAAGAGGCTATCGCCAACATAGCTTCTATAACGCATCACGACCCGGCCACCCCACTGTCCATCCCTACAGAAGCTTCGGACGTGCCTGTCGGCGCTGTTTTGCTGCACCGAGTAGCCGACACCTGGCAGCGCTTAGCGTTCTTCTCCAAACGCCTACAACCCACCGAATCTCGCTACAGCACGTTTGTTAGAGAAGCACTAGCAATATACCTAGCGATACGTAACTTTCAACACGTCTAAGAAAGCTGCTACTTTGCCGTCTTCACCTAGCACAAACCCCTGACTTATGTGCCCTGCTGGACTACCGACCGATACTTTCCTAGAGATTCGCGCTACCTTGACTAAAACGCTCAGTTTAGGACCGATATACGGCATATCTCAGGTGAGCACAACGCCGTCACCGATTAACCTTTCAGATCCAAGCTATCTCCGCTGACACTGGCGCTGCTATAGACTTGACAGCCATGACCACAGCGCAACTCAAAGATTCTGAGGTTGATGTTCTAAGCAGGTCTCCCTCACTTGACATACGACCTATTCCACTGACATCCTCAGACGGAATTATACTTTGCGATTTTTCCCTGGGCACTCAGCGCCCCATCGTCCGATGCGATTTTCCACAGACCATGTTCGACTAGTTGCACGCCTTGTCTCACCTAGGCGGTCGTGTATCGTTTAAACTCGTAACCGCACGATTCGTTTGGCTCAATGTCAATCAAGACGTCCGTGCTTAGGTAACTGATGGCCCTCAGTGTAAAGGCGCGAAGGTGCACAAGCATACGAAAAGCCCAGTAGGAACATTTCCCAGGCCAGATGCATGTTTACATTGTGTGCACGTCGGACTCGTAGTTCCTGTGCCGCCTACAAATGTCTCTGAGTATCTGCTGACCAGTATCGATCGATTTAATAGATGGTCTGAAGCCATCTCTATCCCAAATTGCTCTTCGAAAACAGTCACGAAAGCATTTTTAGTACGCTGGGTTGCACAGCATGGCTGCCCTGCCATAGCGACCACTGCTCGTGGGTCACATTTTTCGTTCACGTTTTTTCGTTGAGTAAGTAATTAGGTTGCCGCCACGTCCAGACGACGGTGTATCATCCCACCATTAACTGCATGGTGGAACGTTTTCACGGCCAGTTGAAGGCAGCGCTACGTGCGCACGCAGAGACTTCACGGCCTGAAACACTTACCGTCGTCCTCCTAGGCTTAAGAAACATGGTTGAAACCGATGTTGACGTAACAGCAGCGCAGCTAGTCTACGACTGCACCCTGCAGTTGCCCGGACAGCTGGTAGCACCAGCCCCCTCTACTTCCTTGTTAGACTACGGAAGTTATACTGATCGATTGGCTCACCAGATGTGTGAGCTACGTCCACCCGCTCTTCGATCGCAGAAGACACCAGTGTACATGCCTGAGCAGCTGTCTACCTTTTCACACGTCCTTATTCGCGCCGACGGTGTTCGACAGCCTTTTCAGTCGCCATATATAGGACTATTCAGGGCTACACCGCGCGAATAGGACGTACACTATTGACCGCGGCGGCCGACGGGAAGTCTTCACTATCGCGCGTCTGGACCCTGCCTTTATGGAAGAAGCCACCTTGCCTACTTCGGCTAGTAGTGCTTCGTGCGACGTCATAACTCACCAGATCAACTTTCTGCATCCTACTTTAGTGCAACTAGACCACGAGCTCGGTCTACAAGCATCCGACATCTCCCGAATCTAGCCGGCCGCTTCCCACGACCAATCATCGTGTTTCGGATGCGCTTAGGCCAGTTAGATTTTTCGACTATGTACAGTTTAAATGACTTTTGGTTTGTAGATATTGTGTATATTTACCCAGGTTTTGGTCGATTAACGTTTTAAAAACAAAGCAAAAATCAACTACCTCAAAAAAGCCTTTTCTAAAATATATTTACAAGCCAAAATATCCAAACATCAGATCATTCGTTTGTTGTTTCGGGTGTTTCCTGCGTGTGTTCTATTTTCTCTTCTCTACATGCCCCAACCCTCCCCTTCGATAGACTGGCCCAGACGAGCAATGACCTCGATGATCAGCGCATTCATCGAGGGTCCTGACGCAAGCGCTGGTCGATTCACCGCGAGACGACGGTCTTTTCTTCGTGGGACGATGGTCGTTTCTCCGTGGGACGTTGTTCGTTTTGGCGCGAGGCAGAGTGCGGCGGAGGAGAGACCACTCCCAAGCGCACCGTTTGGCAGCAACGGAGGTTGAAGTCCTGTCGGCCATTTTCTGGACTAGCCAGTTACTTTGTAGTCCGACAAGCCCACTCCAACGACTCGCCGAAATGCACCCTGCCCAGCAATCAATAAAAAATAGATACCGAACGGCACGGCGGATCCTAGTTGTCGGCTACATTTAGTTCCGGATACCAGGATAGGAACCCTTTTTATGAACTTCGATCCACAAGCATTTTGAATTTCGAAGGCTTCCTGGTTCAGCCTTTTAGGAGGAGAGCTCTGTAGCAATCCAAAAGATATTTATTATCTTGTGTACAAATTTGTCACTCTAATCGTACCTAAAAGATTTGGTTTTAACGCCGACCCTATGATTATTTTTACCTAGTCCGGTTCATCACTTGGGTCCACGGTGATTTCCAAAAGTGACGCATGCTCTCCTTACTTCTTCGTCCGCGTCTTCTTGCAGCTTAGTTAATACATTGCGCCGTGTCCGACTCCAATTTCCTACTGCGCTTAATATTACGCACTCGTCTCGGACTAGTATTTACTAGTCCTACAAACTAACTTTGTATCCTGGACTGGCTCTCGACGTATACCTAAACATTTCATTAGTAACATTTTACCATAAGAGGCTTCTAACATCCCATTTCGAGGGGAAAACTTTTTAAAAAATTAAGTTGGTAAGAGTGCACGCAGTATTAATGAAGGTCTATATTATTATGGTTGGTATTTTGGCTAGTTTGTTATACATGAGTCCGTAACTGTAATCTCAGTTACGGTTTAAGCCTACTCTGAAATGTAAATGACACACATTATAGTTGTTTCTTGCTAGCGGATTCAAAGTGTCCTCTTGCATATGCTAGACACAAAGCATCAAAGATCCTTTGGGATGCGTACAAGCATCGCGAATAAGTGGATGTTTGTTTAAGTTGGCTATGTCAAAAAAACTCAAAATGCAACAATAGAACAATAGTTTTATACGGGTAAAACGCTGTAGTTTAAAAAGTCCCGCAGAATGATCATGATGAATATTTAACATACAGAAACAATTGCCAGCAAATACAGATTCGCACCAGTGGACTCAAAACGGTAGTTGAAGTACAAATCCACTGTAACTCAAGTTATGTTCGATAACACACATGCATCTGTTTACACACGCATTTATATCCGTTAACACAGATTTCTTGATAGCTGGAGAGCACCATGTTTTACTGCTTTATACTGTCATTAAGTGAACAGAAATTAAATCGGAGAATGTGGGGTGTTGTAATGCATCGTTCAGTCTTTCTTAAAAACTGGTAGCGTGTTCGCTGAGGTCTCAAAAGTCAGCAGAGCTTTCTAGGAGTGACTAATTCGAAGGGGAAAATACGTCCGGCGAAAGTCCAGCCGACTGCGTGGCGCAACCAGTTTCAACTGGTGACCACTCAAGTTTGTTTTGCGGCTTAATTTCAAGGAGTGGCGGCAAGAGTGATCGGGTTTTTTCAGCTATGGAACGCCAGAATGAGGTCCCCCGGTAGATGGTGATAATTTCCGCTGTATACTTCTAAAGTTCTTAGTCTCAGATGCTACGGCCAGTGGAGCACTGCCTTCACATTTTCAGTTGTACGTTGCCGTGCAGAATGCAGCACAACCAAATCGCCTTTCAACCACGGTTGCCAGGCTTGTATTGCCTACTCCACATGGGGCCTCCCATACGCATGGAGCACTTGGGTTCAGTTGGTGGGGTCAAACCATCCGAACGTCCTCCATAAAAGACAAACGTGTTAGGTAGCTGCATTAGACGCCTTCAAAGACTGCGCCGAACAGCCGAGGTCGTCTTGCATCATCCCAAAATCATGCTTCTATGATGCGGTCCATTTGCTCCCTTCATGTAATGACGAATACAGCGAAAAATCACAATTCAGACACAGTAACAATTTACTCATCATTTTCACTTAAACATGAACCTATATAAAAAACGCAAAAAGCACTTATGTTACTAGTTAACTTGCGACGTTTTCAATATTTAACGATCATATGTGTTTGTATTATTATGATCATGCCTTTGCATGCGTGCATCAAAATGCCAAGAATTAAAAATTTATATATTTATTCCAAACGTTTAAACTAATAACTACGGAGACATAAGTCTATAGTCAGGATCGGTCATATAGTAACAAACTAGTGATCGAATATAACTGTTGGACTAAAACATCAGATAGCCGGAACGGAAATGATCCATATTGCCAGCAAGAATTGAAGAAACTCCATTTGAAAAGATAATCAAACCCATACTCAAAGCTGAAGACCTACCGATTTAGGAAGCCTGTCCATGGAAATTTCATGCTTCAGTGGCAGAGTAAGTTTCGGGTTCAGGATTCATTTTCAGAAATATTTGATGTGCATTGCCTTTTACCCAAAGGTCAGTGTTGCGGCCGTGCTATTCCTGAAATTATAAATGAATTCGTGTGACATCGAAACGAATTATCCAACTTTTGAAGATGACATCAAGAAACGACGGGTGACAGCAAGTCAAGAGGATCACGACACGCTGCAGAGAGAATTAAAACATGCATTAGAATAGTGAAATTAAAAACTCTCTCCGTTTAACACGGACAAAAGAAAACAAGGCGTACAATCCACAAGACAAACGTATATAAGCTTGGATGCCACATATAGACGACCGATCACAGGAGCGCGACATTAGGGTAGTGATACCAAACGACATCGGCCGTTCGGCACAGTCCTTGAAGGCATCTACTATAGCAAACCAAAATGTCAATCGATTACGGTTGGCGTTCAGGTAGTCGACCTCTCTATCTCCTCGCAAATTCTCAATGGGCATGTGAAACCCCAAGCAGAGTACAGCATTCAAGGCTGGGAAGTCTGGTTAAAAAAAGATATGGTTACATTTGAGACCACAGAGCAAAGGACAACTAAAAAGTAAACGGATTATTCCAACTGACACACCATCTGCGACTGAATGTGCTGGGAGTGTAGTACGGAAGTTATCGCCGTCTACTAGGCGACATCCTTCTGACGTAACAGATCTCGGAAATCCTTGATCACGATTGCCGCTACCTCCTGAAACGTACTCGCAACACAAAATCGAGTGCTCGTTAGCTGTAACTGGCCACTCCACACAGTCAGTTGGAATGCCAATGGGATTATTTTTCACTTGAAATTTGTCATCTGTGTAACACTCTTTCGACTTTTCTCATTTCTGCGCTCACGCTATCCATTTTTATAAGATGACGCACCGCTACATTACATCACCTATATGAATCGATTTGCTTTCTGTTCGTCGAGTGAAGACGACAATTAGACATTCATTGTAATCACCGGCCCCATAATGTCACTGTAAACGGGTATAAATATGTGTAATTGCGGATGCGCGTTTCACGTTTGTGTAATCATTTTTGATCTGAAGTCTTTCACAGAAACCATCCCACGGAATCTCTCAAACCTTGGCATCTTTTATCCGTATTTTACTTACGGCCCTTTTTTAAACCTTTTCTCATCTTCTCATCTCATAACAGCTACGCGCGCGTGCATTCTCGCATATAGTTTAGCACACGCGCTGTTTCCTCGTCTACCAGCGATTGATGAAAAGACTTAATCGCCGACAGGTTTGCTATGCTGCTTGTTTCCGTTTCATGTTGTTTAAGGGCCAAGACTTGAGCGGTGCAATGCGAGTTTCCGTCCCCAAGTCTAGGTTAATAAAATGTTCAGTGTTTTTATCCGGAAACCAGCTTAAAGCCTAAATACAAACTTATACTGGAGGCCGACTTCATGGGCCAACTGTTGCTTTCATAAATGCGATTCAATAAATTTTACCGTGTGAAGTTTAGGACAGGCAGTTCGTCGGTCCTCACAGTAACCGGTAGTATGGGACAATCGATACCAAAGTTATAGCAGACATCTTGTCTGAATGAAGGCAGACACGTAAACAATGATATTTTATTAAGCGCAGGAGTATTGCCAGAATGTGCTTGTCAATACAGGTGAAATAAAACTTGAGCCAAGCCGTCTAGTTTAAGTAGCTTACGTTGGTTACTCACTGATTGTCCTTTGTACCATCACCTGAACAGGTAACTGTTAAGTTTTGTTTAGTTTCATAACTCAATTGCATCCTTCAGAAAGACAGTAAAAGTGAGATTATCATTGATGGATGGCATATCACAAAACAACCAGTAACCCGGATCGCAACAATTACCAACTGATTGGGAAACCGTTTGGAAGCAACCACTCTGTAAATGGACGACCGCTAATGATCACGTTTAAGGCTGCAGTTAATTTCTTAGTGGATCTCAGTCATCTAGCTTTTCAGACATTAGGACGGTACGCTAAATGTGGAGTACTCTCAACTTGTAAACTTCATTTAACCTTGTAGGCAACGGAGAGCAAATCACAGCTCATCTAAATCTTGAGTTTCGCTATTGATTTATCCAACTGGCGCTGGAGCTGAAGCTATCACCATTCGTTGATACAAAGGAATCTCGGTATGGAAAAAGAGATCATTCAAATATCGCAAGTTCCGTGACCGACAAGAGAACAAGAGAAACCAAACCTCGTCCAAAAATACTATTTGCTTTCAATTACCTGATTACCTGGCGCGCGTCAACCGAAGCGTTTAATCTTTTCGTTTCAGAAAGTTTTGAATATAAAGCAGTATGTATTAGGTTTTTATTGTGGCAAAGTTTTGTTTTTGACACAACAGCTTCTTAAGGTCAGGCGACTCGGGGCAATGTTGGCTTAGCATTTTCTGAAAATATGGGGCTAAGGTTGCAACAAATAACGCGAATCAATGCATAATATCATAACAAGTTATTCGGTATAGAGCCCCAACACTGACAGTTTACTCAAAGGCCAACTCTGAATTACCTTTAGCTTATTGTTCGTAATGCACTCTTACTTATCCCGACATTGTCCTAGTCGATTTCTTGTCCCGAGTATAACGCATTCAGAGTCACTGTTAAATATATTTTTAGGGCTCTGTATTTAGGCTCGTTTCTAGGTGGAAGCGGAACGTGACTCGCCTTCAGTTATCCTGGTGCTTAACTCTGTCAAGATTTGACTTGGGTACAAGTGTTCACATCGTTTAAGTAATGGGTACCTTCGTATTACCTAGTGGATAACATATCTTAAAGTATAATACTGCGCTAGGCCTAGAAATAAAAATGTCGAAAAATTTGGTTATTTAATCATAAGGCTTACTAATTGAATGTATTGAATATTTCCTCAGGCCACTCTGAAATCTCTAGCTAGATGTTACTAATTATAAGTCAATCTGACGTTCTTATGCTAGAGGAATTCTGACAGTTGCAGAACATGCTAATCAGAATGGGGGCTGTCAAATCTTGACCAATGTGTCTGACGAACAGAAGCCAGCATATGTATCGCACTGTTGCCGGGGTCAGCTGCTTATTCCGAGGTCAAAACTGACATATGAATACCTTACGTTCAGAATGCATAAGCTATGGCTCCGTAAGGGCAGTTGGTTAGAATGTTCGCTAACAAGGAGCTATCAGGGAAGAAGATAAATTATTCATTTATTTGCTTAAATGTGTTGGTTATATATAAGCTGGATCGCATTACCTGTGATGTAGGGTTTACGTGTGCGGTATTTCGAATAAAAGGTGTAATGGCGGCGTACCTCAACACATAAAACACTGGAAAAATGAAAATTTTAGTAATCTTTAACTACTCGCTCAAAGTGTGACAAACATAAGGCAGTTTGTCTTCTTAATGCTTTCTTTGGACGTATTCGAACTGTTAACTTCTGTTTATAGCGATGGAAAAATGACGTAAAACGGCTAATATAGATAAGCCTTTTAGGTCCCCATGGAATGGATTGAGCGAAAGAAGTAGGCTCCAAAAAGAATTTACAGTTAGGTGTCCACATTAACACACGTGTATACACGTTTACAGAGACGTCATGGGGCCGGTGATTACAATGAATGTCTAATTGTCGTCTTCACTCGACGAACAGAAAGCAAATCGATTCATATAGGTGATGTAATGTAGCGGTGCGTCATCTTATAAAAATGGATAGCGTGAGCGCAGAAATGAGAAAAGTCGAAAGAGTGTTACACAGATGACAAATTTCAAGTGAAAAATAATCCCATTGGCATTCCAACTGACTGTGTGGAGTGGCCAGTTACAGCTAACGAGCACTCGATTTTGTGTTGCGAGTACGTTTCAGGAGGTAGCGGCAATCGTGATCAAGGATTTCCGAGATCTGTTACGTCAGAAGGATATCGCCCAGCACATTCAGTCGCAGATGGTGTGTCAGTTGGAATAATCCGTTTACTTTTTAGTTGTCCTTTGCTCTGTGGTCTCAAATGTAACCATATCTTTTTTTAACCAGACTTCCCAGCCTTGAATGCTGTACTCTGCATGGGGTTTCACATGCCCATTGAGAATTTGCGAGGAGATAGAGAGGTCGACTACCTGAACGCCAACCGTAATCGATCGACATTTTGGTTTGCTATAGTAGATATCTTCAAGGGTTGTGCCAAAGAGCTGATGTCCTTTGTTATCGATACACAAATGTCACCCTCCTATGAGCGGTCTTCAATATGTTGCATCCAAGCTAATATGCCTTTGTGGACTTGTGGCGTTAAACAGAATTAGTTTTGCGTTTGGTCATTCGGAAGCACGATCTACTACTCGTGTCATGTTTATGTGATCTTTCTGATTACTGATTCCTCGCCATTTCATTATGTCATCGCTAAAATGCAGATTATTCGGCTGGACAGCGCACAAAACTTTGTTATTGGAGAACAGGATAGCGCGACCCTTGCAGTGACCGTTATGGAAGAAGGCATGCACATCCAATGGATCACAATATGAGCCCCGAATCCGATCGTGTAGGAGCCACGGTAGGAACCAATTTCCGATCCATATAAGTTGATTTCCCCATTAACGTTCTTCTACTGTTTGTGAATTTGGATGCGGTGATTTAATGTATCCATGCAATTAGATAACTCGAGGTAGATCACAACAGTGCCGGTCCGGGAATCCGCTTTTTGGGTCTAACTGACCAAACCCACTTCGTATTTTCTCAGTACATGTGCGATGCTGTCGGTAGCCATGTTGCGCCGTGGTAATGATTTTTGATTTTACAACATAGCCTATTCGGATCTGAGCTACAGTTAAATCAATCACATTTTTGACTCGGATAATTCTTCGGTTCATATAGCTATTTACGTTAGTTACTTCTGACTCCATCAGGTCGATGTAGCGTTTTATTATTCCTTCATCAAATATGGTTCCGTCCTAATCCACGCTCTCTTATTTCTGTTAATTAAGCTTGGATTTAATTGTTTTTACCTGCCATATTGCTTCTTTTTTATCTGGTCTGTTGATAATAGCTATATACAAGTATATTTAAGTTGACAAAGGAGACTGGATATAAGTTAGATGCCTTTAAACCTGAATTCTACTCTTGAAAATTATATTTTAGATACGTTCGAATAATGACATCGCTATCAAAAAGAGCATCACTTATTTCGTACAAATATGTGCAGGTGGTTTACTTATCTTGCTTGCATTTGCCATCAATACACTTTCACTGTGCCATACCACTTTTATTGCGCGCTGCAGTGTCGAATGAAATATCTCATAATTTTGAACATATCATCCATGGATAGTAATCTCTTTCACTAAGCCATCAAGTTCTACCGGACTAGTTTAATTTGTCCCTCTGTGGCTATTTTAATGCTTCCTCGCAGAAATCTGACTTTGATCTGATCGTTCTCCTGGCATGACCACTTGAATGAAGCCTTTGTGTGGAAAAACAAATTGTGATCAGCCCCAAAGATCAGCACACAAACCCCATTCTACCAAGCAAAATCAGTTTGCATCAGCATTTCGCCAGCTTATTGCGCCAAAAAGGACTGCAACGAGTTTTGGTACTTACAATCTTCACTCGAGCTTCTGATGTTGCAAAACTCTGAGCGAATACTTCCTCTGAAAAAGAGCAGATTCATAACGATATATGGTAGCCACGGTCATTTCGCTTATCCATCACTTGGTCAAAAGCCGTGGGGGTGATAAAAATGAGTAAAGATTAAACTCATCTCGATTAATGTTGGAGTGCAAAGGACCAAGAACCGTGTCAGCCGTGAAACCTAAACGAGAGGACGAAAAATCTTAATATCTCACTCGCTCATCCTACTGTATAGGTAAATTCTCAGTTCACACTCGGATGGGACTTGCAAATTTTCATTTTCAAAGCAGGTAGAGGTGAGTCCGCTGATTCAAAGATTTAAAAACTGTAGCGATTGCTTCGTTTTCTGTCCATATTTAGGTATTATCAGTCCAATTGTTACTCCCAATAAACTGATTTTTTGTCAATTAATGTCAAGTTGAAAGCAAGACAATATAATGTTTACGTAGACAGGAAGGTGAATTATCAAATTTTTACAATAAGTACTGCGGCTGTATTAAAATAGTTTCATTAAAAATTGAACATCGCATAAATGGGAAAAATTGGCATTAGGTTACAGGTAGCACTAGAATAAACGATTCTGCATCTACATGATCTTGACGATGTGGCGTCGAAACCCAGTTTGTAGCTTTTGACGTTGATTCCTAAAGTTAAAAACACCTGGTATTATTCGTAACATTGCAGAGTCCAGTTCCAATAATTAATGGACAACTGCATAGGTGACTTGGTAAATAGCCGGAAGGAAGAAAGAGTCAACAATATATTCAAAACTTATAAATCAACAATAGATAGTGTAACAACAAAGTTTCAGCGCAAAGTTTACATTTGATTTAAAAGCCCGTCCATGAGTTGGTTAGTAGCCGTAGACCATTTTGTCTGTGGCGAATTTGACCAATTTGTGGAAAAAAATCAAGTTACCTACCAACGTGCTTTGGCAGAAAGCAATTAGGAAACCCATTCAAATAATATTACTGCTCTTCCCTAGAACAATATCGTAGGTAACATTCAAGTGTGCTTACGGTGATTTCATCGGGCATTCTGCTTCACACGTCATACGAAACATACCATTTCATAAGTAATTTATTCTTCAATTTTTAAATAACCCCGCCTCTGCCAACTGTTATGCAGCACCAAACGTTCGATTATAAATTACAAAAGGGCTACATCAGATCCGAACCATCAGTTAACCATAGGTTGCTTTTCCACCTGAAACTTACCCGACGCAACTTACAATGGGAGAAAGCTTAAAAATATATCGGTATATGATATGATAATTTTCTATTTCACTGAGGGAATCAAGTATGTGACTCTTCTCCATTGTAGCAATGGTTTATCCTCCTAATTGAAATGTATGCTTAGAACAACACATTTCATTAGGTCTGTGCAGCTTATGATTTATGGAATTTTAATTATACCCTCTGAGTGCTCGGGTTAATAGAATTTAACTTTCCTCCTCAGATATATTCGAAATAATGGAAACAAGAGGAATTTTAGATTATTCTTCAGTAGGCCTAGCACCAAGTTTCGCCGGATGTGCACACCAAAAGATCGATGGGTTGTGTAGTATTAGCTCCGTCGAAACAAACACTGTCGTTCAGCTATTCAACCGGCGTTCATTACGGACATGATATGTACAAAATGTCATGGTCGATAACATGCCTGAAGCCCATGAAACTCGACAATCCAGAAGTTACTGGCTAGGTTTTATCGAGCAATATTCTATGTGAAGCAACAGAATTTCACAAAGCGTACCGCTTGTGTATTTGTGTTTCGGTAAACTCGTACTATTATTTAAGTTTAGTAAATCCATTGTGAATGAATCAGACATCTTAGCCGTTCATGGTTTGTTGTTTTCCACAAACACATGGAATAGAAAATGTCTTGTATACATACCATCAATTCATGCCTTCAGCGAACGGATTTGTTAGTGTGTTTTCAGAATACTAACAAAAAATAATGAATAAACGATCAAAAGTTCTGCCTCTGAATGAACCACTCCTACGGAAACTACGTGATTCGGTGTGGATTACCATTTCTATTAATCCAACAAATCTCTTAGTAAGTTGTATTTACAGACCCCCATCGTCTACACTCACTGTGACCGACGACTTGTTGGACACATTTTCTCTTGTTGCTGACCGCTCATACACTAATAAATTAATCGCTGGGGATTTTAATATGCCCGAAATCCCATGGTCTTTCAACAATAAACCACAAAAACACAATCCATTTATGTCTACTCTTGGTCGACTGGGATGGGTACAGCAGGTCACAGAACCTACACGGCTTGGTAACACATGTGATATAACATTAACTGTGGGAGGTTCGCATGTGTCCACATAAATCAATGACAAGTTGCCGGGTAGTGATCATAACATCGTTGGTTGTACTCTCCAAATCCTTTCTAAACCGATAGAATCAGTGACCAAGTACCGCCCATTCTCTTCTTTGAATTGGTCAATTTTCTCAGATCTTATAAGGTCTTCATATTGGGATCCATTCTTCTTAGCGCAGAATGTACAAATTGCTTGTAGTGAATTCTACCACCGCATTCAGTTTTGTGTTGAAGTTGTGGCTGCAAAACGTACCAAAAAGTTGAAAAGGACTGCTGCACAAGGCAGCCACCCCAGAAAAGGAACCGCCAAACCTCCCCCAAGAAAAAAAAAAATTAGGGAAACAAACCAATTTTATTTTGTTGAGTGGCAAAGCAACGTAGTTCAGACGATTCTCCAAAAACGACAAAAAATCATATACTTCGAGGGAAGAATTGAAACGGAAGGCCGCAAAGTTGTATGATAACAAGCAAAAATTTTGGAACGCATGCCGAATAGCAAATCAAGTTGTATAAACACAATTGTAAACTCTGATGGAATTGCCATAACCGATCGTGCAATCATATGTTCGATCTTCAATGGCTACTTCATGTCTACTTATGGCACTAATGCGAAAGAAGATCCTCAGCTCAAGCTGATACACAGAGGCAGAAATGCACTCCAAACTGTTGAATTTACAATTAGTGACATATGTCGCCAATTCAGATTAGTTCGGTCATCGTGCTCACCAGGCCCTGACAACATCCCACCAATTCTGGTCAACCACGGAGGTCCAGACATTCCCCTGTTTTTGTTTAATGTATTTACACTTTCCATGATCAGTGGGGAGTGTCCTACACACTGGAAACAATCAACTATAATACCAGGACACAAAAGTGGATCTATGCTAGATGTAAAAAATTACCGCCCAATCCACCACACATCCATTATCTCCAGAATCATGGAGAGGATAGTTAAAGAACGCATAATAGAATACTTGAGTTCTATGAGCCTTCTCAGTAAACATCAGCACGGTTTTTTGAAAGGTAGGTCGTGCACTACCTGCCAGTTAGATTACCTTGATTATGTGACTAAAGCAAGAGACGCCGGAAGTGCCATCATCGCAATATTTCTTGACATTCAAAAGGCTTTTGACCGTGTCCCACACAATTTATTATTGCTGAACCTTATGTCCTATAGTTTCACAAATTCGCTTCCAGATTGGTTGTCTTCCTACCTCGAGGGTAGAAAGCAAGTAGTCAAAATCAGTAACTACACATCTGAAGCCACTACAATCTCTAGTGGAGTGATCCAAGATAGCGTGCTAGGCCCGCTTTTACTCTTAATCTATTTCAACGATCTCCTTGATGAAATCTCGTAGGGGAAGTCATTCCGTTTCGCCGATGATGTTAAAAATGTCTATTGTTCCTCCCATGAGCAATGTAGTCGTAATTTAGCCTGTATTTAGTCTGACTTGTCCGCATTGGAGCTCTGGAGTAACTCCTGGAAGTTGCAGTTTGCCACTGAAAAGAGTAATCTATTGTACCACGGCTGTGGCTCCTCTCTTAACACCCTTACATTAAACGATACCCCCTATTCCTGTGTGTGGCGCACTCCGAGGCCTTGGTCTTAGTTATTCTGCCTCGTTTAATTTTTTAGAACATGTTATATTCTTGCAGACTTCTGCTAGAAAAGTGATCGTCTACACAAGTCGAACTCTTATTTTGAGGGATTCCAGGCTTCAAGCCTTTAAAATATGTGTTAGGCCGAAGCTTGAGTACTGAAAGACAGTGCATAGTAATCTGAGAAAAAGGGACATCATAGCACTAGAAAACATTCAACGATCATACACAAAAAGGTTTTTGAACATACCTAATACTATGACATATAATGAGCGTTGCGAGACGCGAAATCTGGAGCCGCTATGACTACGCAGACTCAAACTTAATCTGTGCCTTCTATACCGCTTACTATTCGGGTTAATCTTCACTGCTCAGTCACAACTCGAGTTTCAGACTCGTCTGCGCTATGAACTAAGAAACAGCCGGCCCACAGTCAAAATACCAAAGTCTCGCACAAAGCTCCGCTAAAAATTTTCTCCCTAAAATATGCGTTAATATGGAACAAACTTCCATAGAGTGTTGGAAAATTCATTACCTATCCGCAATTCAGAAGCATGATTAATATTCACCTGACTGTTGCAAATATCTTGTCAACACTAAGCCAAAAGGTGACTCTAGATGATTTGTATGAGAAAGGTCCTCGATACATATGAAAATCACCATATCCTCTATTTGTTTCAATAATATAAGATTACCTACATATAGTTAAATCCTTGAGTATATAATTGAGAAGGATCTTTCTCCTATCAATCCGTCTAACCAATTCTGTTTTCTCCTTTGAAGCACTGGTTCGTAGATGCACTACACCTTTCAAGCTGATGTCTCTGTACCATCGTCGCACTCGCCAAGATTTTCCATCAAATTGTGACTGGCCTATCGGCAAGCGTTTGTACTCATTATTATATTTTATAATTCCTCATACTTTATCTTCTTCTTTGTTTCACCGTTGGTCATGACTGGGCTGATCTCTTGTGATGACGGATTACAGCTTCCAAAATAAAAAGTATACCCATGCAAATCATATTACTACTGACTCGCTGGCTTAAAACAAAATAGTGCCATACTTGATTGAGGCGCATGACAGAACGGGCTGAGGCTTCATTGCCTATAATGTATGCATAAAACAGCCCATATAAAAAGACATTTGATACCTAGTTCTGATGGCCTATTTACTATCTTGCCACACAGGCACAGAGCAAATTGGAGCATGGAAGTGCGGGTGGAACCCATTGTGGAAATACCCTGCATGGAAGCAAGTCCCCTGGGGACAGTTCCTTGGATGACCGTATTAGTTATTTGAACTTTCCGCGAAATCTACATTTCTTATTGTTCCCGGTTTCTCTATCCCACTGCTTTTTCCAAATTGTTAATCAATTCAAAAAGCCAACAGGAACCATTGATCAAAAGACGAATAATTAACTACATGATGCGATCACGTTGTACATGTTGATAAGACCACCCAATTGGTCTGTGCCTCGCCCTGTTGAGGAATAAAACGTTTATTTGTTTATTTAATTATTTAAAGTTGCATTTAGCGAACACTGTGTGTGCCAGTGATGGAGGAGCAACACCCAAATATTTCCAACCTAAGGCCTTGTTGTTTAGGCGTCCAAATGACATTCTTTGTCTAATCTGCACCTCACCCACAACCAGAGGTGGGGTCAACTACAATACTGTGCCCGATTAATTTTGATATAGTGGATTACAACGTGATGTCTTACACAAAGAATTGTCATTGCTTAACTTATGCACTAACAAGAGTAAAATGTCCCAAAGTGAAAAAGTTCAAAGAAGAAAATACGAATAAAAATGCTGTTTGAGTAAAAATAACATTTTGCTGTTCAGTCCGTGTGTGAGCGCTAATTGACCAATTGCACTCCGATCGCAAACTAGTGGAAACTTAAGGTCTATACCGGTGGAAAATTCTACACCAGTTTCAACAATCACCCACAGGAGACAGTACAGCTTATCCAGCTTTAAGTTTCCATTTTAGAATCATCACAGAATGCAAATTCTCTTTGAGTGATCAGAAAACGCAATTTAATAATATCCCGGCAATACAGAGCCAACACTGGAAATTCTGCTGAGCGAACGATGACCTCGCAGAGATGAATGAACAGCATACCCACATAAGCTTCACGAGCATCCACCGTGGCCTATAGAATAAAATTGAAAGAGCTATGTTCAGGTTACCCTTTTCATTACTAAAATGCACAATCCATCCGACCAGTTAATGCGGCTGCCGTGCCCGTCAAAATTAGGCTCTGGCCACTTTGCTTGAGTACGGTCGGCTTATAGTGCTTTTGCACGATGTTTTACAGACTCAATAATAGTGCGCACCTAATGCGACCGTCTAGTTTTATTGAACCAAGTTACAATCCGGTCTGATGGCCTCAATGTGGCGTATGTGTGACATGGATGTTGCATTATGCGCTCTAAAAAATAAACGTCCAGATATGTATATTTGTAGGTAATAACAAATCAACTGCTTTCGCTGCATACCTTTGTTAATGGGAACATCAGCATATCAGTCATATTTGTCCTCGAAAATACATGCTCCGGGTGATTGAGTCACACGTCACCAGCGTCATCATTAATGGTGGGATGAAAGGTTCGTTAATCTAAAGATCCATTTAGAAAATGAAGCTTAGTGTCAGGAAGTTAGGTTTCGAGTTAATCACTTCTCTTACCAACCTCATAAATAGGTTTATGAATCGCGCGATCCATCAGCGGCTAAAGCTACTTGAAAAGAATAGCTAAAATACACTTCCAAATAATTTGTTCAAGTAGTGAACTTTTATATTTGAGTGAAGGAGAGCGGGCCTTCATATTTGTGTGAAAAGTTTGCTAAGCCAAGCTTATGACGCTGTGCGATCCTGGGATTGTTTTACTCAGTGAATCGCTATATTTCTACCTCTTACGGCATTTTAGTGGGTAATGTCAACAGGCAAACCACAGGCCGGTTTAACAATGCATGCTTGATAATCGCTAGCCCGCCTAGGTGCTTTCAAAGGCACGATTTTGTATTTATCTTGAAAGGATATTCATAGTAAGACTGATTTTCTGATTAACACCGGGTTAAGATGTATCCTTCGGTCGATCACGTCAAGATGATGAATCGTGCCAAGTAGCAAACAAGCCAAAGAATTATTCCATGTTATAATTGTTATGGAACGACACTTGGCTTCCTTTGACCTCATGCCTGCTAAGTTGAGCGCAGCATCTATATTTTTTAGCTAAACATGCATGCGCAATTCTCGATTCTTTAACATTGTCAGCAACATGTCTAGTGGCCATATGCCGCCGAGAATATGGATACCCCCAAGATAAGGCGCAAACTAGATGACGTATAGCTTCAGCTAACTTCACAGTAATATCAATTGCAATCTATCCGATGCATAATAAAATAACGAAACTTTGAGTTGATGAGTTTCATGGAACTGACCATAGCTATATTCAGGTTGTTTGCTATTGTGTCTACTCCATTAAGTCACCCAGAGTTTATTCTAGATATTCACTTGCTTCTGAGCGATGAGCTTCAATTATGCTGTGAAACGGATAAAAAATCACTAGACTTCCAACTGTATTCAAAAAATACAAGTTTATGAATGACAAAATATGGCTACTCATCAGCGTCTGGTGAGATCCAAGATACTATATGCAAGAGAAACGTCCTAGACACTTGGATACTCAATGTTCGCAATTTAGGCACCAGCAGCATTTGAAGAGAAAAAGTTACTGGGACCAATTCAAAGAAAAATTCGTAAGGTTTAAGACATGAACCAGGACCTTAGAATCACAGATGGGCAAGGCAGCATCTCTTAGCCATTCGGTCCACCTTGCCGAAGAGGGTAGATTATAAATGCCGCTACAATCCCGGCTGGTTAGGTAGGCCTTAATATCTCAAACTAGTTTAAGGTTGCACTGTACGGGATCAGTAGCCGTTTTCGGGTAAAATATGCTTGCTTAATACTCATGATGCTTCGATTTACTATCTTTCTTCTCAGGCTTCATACAGAGCCTACTAATCTGCGTCTTTTTTTTGCGGCTGCGTAACAACCACTATCGGGTTAAAGGTTTATGTACGATTCTTATGATAGCCAGCTAGTACGATTCTGGAAGGACGTGCCTTCCAAATTTGCTGCCTGCGGAGCAAACTTTCTTTTGGTGAGGCTTACAATCATGAAAGCATCTTCATCAGTGTTGCTTTTGCTGTGCCTAACAACTAGGATCAGATATAGAGTAAAAAACAAAACGTTGCATAAAGATAAGATAACTCAAAATAATAAATCTCCTTTTGTTTCGTTAAAATTGCAACCGTGAACAATGGATAATATGTTGGCCAGGTAGGCACATGTAGATAAAACCTAAAATAAGTAACCATCTCATTTCTGTCTTATGTTAGCACTCGTGATGGGACCCGCTAACCCACGAAACATTCGTGTAAGTTTGACATCCTGTTTCCTGGTTAGTTTAATCCAAGGCTTCCGATGACTTTTCGTTGCAGCATTGCCAAAACGATGGCAGGGCAGTATGAGAAGTGTCGAAAGTGTACCTGTGTGAATTTCGGTCTAATATATCCAAGAATGCTTTAGAAGGCTACACCAACCAAAGTAGCAAGTTATCCAATGCATCCTATCCATCTAATACCTAGAGAATTTTGCGCAGTGAACACGTTTGGACAGAAGTGGACGGAAGTTTTGTGCATTGTATCAATGGGGAATGCTTAACTCTTATCGCTATTCAAAAAGATTTTGTAAGTATTAGTGGATTAAACCCCTGAATCACAGATAGTAAGTTTCTGTGGTGTGACGATATGACGAAGTTTGTAAAAATGAAATTTACATACACGTCCACATTGCGGTAAATTTTGATGAGAAGTGATAACTAGATTGCACAACCTCAGTAACGTTGCGTCATTACTCAAGGTCACAACGCTACTCCAGAATACATTAAGTTACTTCTAGTGCTTCGGCCAAAGAACTACATTGCATGGCAACTTCAACGATTTGATTTTGTACGCATGGCCAATTCGCTAGTTTCACCGACTTGCGAAAAATCTAGCGTCCGAAACTGGATTAGCTCGCTGAAACGACTCTCTTCACTGATGAACAGATAAGAGAAAGGCAGTTACAATAGTAGCAAGGGAAACACCGGAAACATAAAGCTTAACTTTTTGTCGACTCGCCGATTACCCATTACTATTGGTTTAACCTGAAGCCGTACTGATTCACCTTGGTTAAAGCCCAGCCAATTCGTAATACTGTCTTGGTCACACCTATAAATTAAGCTTAGGATTAATCGTTGAGCAGTGGACGAAAGTTGCTATTTTGAGCATGTCTCGTCAACCTTTGGTGTTCCGATGTTTCTCAATCCCCTGTGCCTTGACCTTGACGGGGTGTACAAAGTTAATTCTTGTTCGTTTGATTTCGGGTTGAATTTTGGGGCTACAATCTGCAACCGGCTAAGCGTACGAACTGAGAATCGAGCTGCTATTCTGCACCAACTCATCAGCTCGCTCAGTTTATACCATTGTAATATACACTTATATACTGTACCGAGTGTACATCCGAAAATGGAACCTACATGGCTCGAAAGCATCAGCATTACAACTACTTAGACGGATAAAAGATTGCCCCACTTACCATGGTGGCAGTTTGATTAGATGAATTCGCAATCGCACCCAGACATCTGGACAAATGTTTTTGACTAGTGTATTACATTCGTCTGGGTCACGTTACGTGTCACTTTACCAAAAGACTATAAATGCCTGCGCTGTCAAACTGTCAGCAACAGTTTGCCAATTAGACACTACGTCTGTTGCGAGGCCACATGCTGCGGCGCTTAGGTTGGCACACAATAATGTCAGTTACACAATGTCAGGAATGGATCGAAAACATCAACGAAGGCACGCAGATTATGATGAGATGCTAGGTGAATCGATTAGTTCGGATACTAGAATGCGAACAAAGACAACCTTTATTACACATTGACGACGCTGATTAGGAAAGGCACTGCGGACCATAAAATGTGGCTTTTTTATGAACATGGAGTATGTGATACTTGTCCTACTTCATAACAGTAATGCATCTATTCCTAACAGAAGCAATCAGTCCAGAAATGCAGGTTCGCAAGCGTTAACGTAAATGTCAAGGTGCCGATTTCAGTGAGTCTCCCAACCATCAAACATATTTTAGGACGTAATGCATCTGGTGCAGTGTAAGATACCAGATTCAAAGTCATAGGTACAGTGGGTAGTAATTAGCGGAATCTTTGAAGATACACAGTTCAATCCACTAGATTTGACTGCAGTTACTCCGCACGAGCTTTTCACTCGCCCAACCCTTCCCTGAGTTTATCATGCAAGTTTAAATATTAAACTAAATAGCAGTCCCTTCCTTCAGTAAAGATGGGTTACTGACTCCGACTACTTCGTGAATAACAACTTCTATCCTCATAGTACTCATCAACTGGACTGCAAACAGGCTCAATCGATCCTGGGCAAAATGAAACAAAGTTCACGTTCTGTTTGTCAAATTTGCTGACAAGATGAAGTTGCATGGAGATTCAAAACTTTGAAAGGTTTATTTAAATATATCAATGTTTAACACAATTTGTTGGAGAAATAACCAGAGTGAACGAAGGTTTTACGTTGCCGAAGAAATGAAACCATCTCCGGACTGAAGAAAAAGTCGAGCCGAAACCAACTGGACAAAAAGGGCATATGCAATAGAACACAGCTCCATTCGAATTTATAATAAAATGGACAGTCTTCAGCCACAATCTACCCATTGTTGCGCCGGAGCATGTAACCATGATAATGTCAATACTATGGGTAAGTTATCATTCTAAATGTTAGGAACACCCCTCTTTTGTCTGAAACTACACGCAGGTAGTTAAGTTTGTATCATCAGAAATTGCGTTAGTACTGGCTTCCATCAAACAACCCAGTATAATAAATACCTTTAAAGCATCACAAACTTCCCATCCATTGGTTAACCTGGTATCCCATATGCAGGCGTTGAGGCATAGACAGATACCGCATTTGTCCAGACTCTTTGTTAATTATGGATCATACCTGAATAAAGCAAATTTCTGCTTGATACACACGATGTTCTTGATGGTCTTATATCTAACATTTGACTGTAGAGGACCGAAAAATGCAAAGATATTTACTGGTTTGAAGTTGACCACATGAATTCAATTCTAAGGTGATGGAATTTGCAAGAGTAGCTAAGTTACACAGTCATTGTGGTCACTGTGTGCAATAAGTTTCTTCATTACGGAATTTGCTTCCTCAGCTTCACAGTCTCGTTTACCTCCATTACGTATCGTGCACAGAATGTTCTAGGGTTGTTGACAAGTAGGAGCCTCTCAACTACAGCTGTCTTTGGCTCGCATGGCACAGCTTATCTATGAAATCAATGGTATGAGACGATGCTGGTAAAAGTTAAAGCAATTTCCTAATGCGGTAATAAAGATGCATCCGGAAAATATATGGATCTATCTCCGGAAGATGCACGCTCCTTATTGAGTTACCATCTTATGCAGACACAGTCAGTGCAAGTTGTCCAGCTTAATAATAGTAGGAGTAGTAGTTATTGTTGTTGTTGCTGCTGCTGTTGTTGTAGTTGTAGTAACAGTATAAGCAAAATCTGCCGTGACTTGTTTACTCAAGTTATTACGACATGGAAACGGACCGTTCATACATTGATAAAATGTTCATGTAAACAGGGATTAGTAAACAGTGTTCTTTTATTAGCTAGTTTGCGCTTTATTTGGCCAACTGCACTCGTCTTAGAAATTTCATTCAGTTCGTGCTGTTAAATGTCGGATACAAACTCAGCAAACAGTTACTTCACCTAGCAACACCTAAACTTTTTGGAATGTTGTGCGCAACTTATTCTCATAAACCAGTAGAGATTCCCCGTTTTTCCTCTAGTAAATGTGGCCTTGGTTTGCGAAGTGCAAGCTCTGACCCCACAAATTATGACAGCGAATGGGTGACTTGTTTGTTATTGTCCTGCCTAAGAGATTTCTTTTCCGGTGTTGAGGTCTTCTGTTCTGGAGATTTATGCTTCCTTTATTCAAATTTCCACTGAACCCAGACATACCCTGATCGGCTGTCACTGTAGCAGTTGCCCGGAAACGTTCAAGCTTGGTCTCGATTTTATTGCAAAAGGTAGAAAAACAGAGAGAAACAACTGGAATTTCTCAGTGCCCTGAATGGAAGGCAGCATTAAAGCATTTGATAACCAAAGCACTCAAATCGAATCACGATTAAAATAAGCACTTTCCACTAGCTAGTACGAAACTACTTAAGTACTTAAAGTATTGTAACATTTAGTGATGATTAGCAAGCTTTTTCAAATGGTTTACCTCATTGAATGCGAGTTCATTTTCCTAATATGACCAAGCAACCCCTGACATTTTGGGCACTGAACTTCTTCATGTTGCATGCATAGCAGTTCCATGTAGATACATCGCATAATGCTCACCATTTAAGGGGCTAGAGCTGAAAAACGAAAACTATAAAGTACCACAACTTCAAGCGAAAAATGGGTTGAAATGCCCACCTTTGTCGTGAAGCATAAGACAAAGGTACAAAACGCGAACTCAAACGAAAGTTCCGGCAATCGAAATTAGTCAGCTTGGGTTTCGCACATAAGTAGGTTTCTGTTTATTGAAAGCAAAGCATTGATACCTGACGTGCCAAGTTACTGTGAAAAAGATTAAATAAAATGAGTTCACCGTATTCAATTATAGCTCTTTAAATGCAATGCGATGAACTCTGTGGTAGGTATGACATTTTATGGACGTGTGCAATGAATACGCAAGATAAATTCATATGGTACTTAAATGGAGTACACTCTTTTAACAAACAGACACATAAATTAAATATTATCATTTGCGTCTGGAGAACACAAGACCATTGGATAAGTAAGTGCCTTCAGCGATTTATCTTCAGATCATCGGAATCACATATCACAGCCAAACAATAAAAATTCATCCGGTTAATTCCAGTTGCATAGATCACGTGAGCATCGGTATCGAAGGCTAATGTATGTATTACGGTGTAAAGGGTTACTTTCGCGCTACGGAGTTTGACCTGAATACTGTATTATAGAGAAAGTATAAATGAATTCTGTACAACTCTTTCGAAATATGGTGAAAAACGTTATAAAAGTTGTCAACCGTGAATATCGTTGTCGTTCTCATGTAATGTTTAAAATATTCGACTTAAGATACTTAAGGATTCACAAATGTGATATGTCATCGTAAGTGTGCAGTCGTTCTCTGAATCGAATAGTGGTAAAATATAAACCTAACCATGTTTTGAACTACTCCACAGATGTTGCCTCAATCACATGTTCAGGTAAACTGTTCCAAATGTTTACCACTCTCCGTACGAAGCACAGTGGGTGGGGAAGACATTTCACATCCGGAACGACAAGTTTGTATCTGTGTCCGTGTGTGCTGCATGGCCCTCGTAAGTGCAGCATTGGACTTAGAATTGGGAAGTCGCCGAGATGTAGAATACAGTAGGTCGTAATGATGTCGACTAGCATCCGACGGTAGGACAAGGTGTAGAGTCCTAGTATCTCGTACCGGTCTTCATACCTCAAGCCAAGTGAACTCGTGATGAGCTTGGTAGCAAAGTGTTGGCCCTGTTCGATCTTTTGTGCCTCGCCTCGGGTAATCGGAAATTGAGCGGGCAAACCGTACTCTAGCATTGATCTAATGATGGAAGAGAAGAGGTGAGTGAAGATCGCTTCAGACCATGTGCCGAAGGTACGTTTGAGCGCCCAAAGCATGCGCAGTCCGTTACGATATAGCCTGTTCGTGTTGTCCACTGACTTCTAATCGTAGCGTGAGAGTACACCTAGGTCCTTCAAAGAGGGTGTGGCATATAACGGTTGGCCGTCAAGAGTGTAGGTTCGGTCGTCAACGCCCTTCCCAAGGCTCATGCATAGAGACTTGGCTGGGTTGATCGGGAGAACTTTTGCAGACCACGTGGATAGACGGTTGTGGTCTTGCTCAAGTAGGCCACAGTCATCGGGAGCGTCAATTTCTCTCCATATCTTCATGTCGTCGCAAACAAGGCACACGGCGACCGGAGGCTGCGGTAGATCATTGATGTGGACCAGGAACAGATTAGGCCCTAGCACAGTGCCTTGAGGCACGCCACTTGTAGAAGGGTACCAGTCAGTTAGATGGTCGTCGACCTGTACCCTCCACTTTCGTCCAACAAGAAAGTCGCGGGTGCACCGGTCCACTGAGCCACCGACACCACACATTCTGAGTTGGTGAAGGAGAACCTCATGACTGACCTTGTCGAATGCTCTACTGAAAACGATGAATATCAAGTCGACGGACTTCCCCTTGTTTATTGCCTTCAACCACTCATACCTCATCACAAGCAGGTTCGTAATGCATGAGCGACTTGCATAAAACCGTGCTGTGCGGGCGTCAGGACCTCGTTTGACTGCAGCAATTTCAGCAATCTCTTCTTCACGATTTTCTCAACAACCTTTGCCAAAATAGGTGTCAGACAAATTGGCCTGTAATCGTCTAGTTGGCTAGGGTCGCCGCCTTTCGGAATAGGCTTCACCATGAAACATTTTCAGTCAACCGGCAACAACTTTCGGACAGCGACCTGTTGAAAAGGTCAGTCACGACAGGAGAGATGATGGTCGAAAGTGACTTGAGAACCAGTGGGTGAAGCCCATTAGGTCCGGCAGGTTTGGTGCCATCCAGGTTGGCGAGTAGTTGACCTACCTCTTCAAAGCCGCCATGCAAAATATCGAGCTCGGTAAAACCGGTACACAACGAACTCGAAACAGACACCTGGTTATTCACAAATACAGAAGCGAAGTGCGCCGCCAGCGCAGACGCACGCTCAGTGCTGGAGGTTAGGGGCTGTTCATCCGTACCATCCAGCACTGGCACATCACCTGCCGGCTTCAGCTGTCGCTTCACGTATGCAAAGATTCTCTTTGGGGCTGTCTTCGCGGCTGCTGCGAGCTGCTCTTCGAAATGTCGGCGTTTATTCTTTTTTGCACTGTTGCAGAGGTTCCGCTGACATTTGTACGCTTCGTAATCATTGGCAGAGCCAGACAGGAGGAATTTGTCTAAAACTCTGTGCCGCGTCCGATCCAAGTTTCCATACTCCTTGTCAAACCAATGAGGCTTAATCGGTCCAACCTTCCGACATTTCAATGGTATAAATTGGGAACACAATGTTGTCAATCTCTCTTCTATAAATATCTAACAATCTTCCATAGACGCAGCTTATGACAGATACCAATCCAATTGGCTCGCGGTTCGAGCTAGACCATCGAAGTCCGTTTTGCAGTAGTTGGTAGTTGGTTCCAGCGTACGTGAATAGAGCACAGATAATTCCATATCAGTTATCAGTACGGAGTGGTCGCTCGTAGCCAGGGGCTCCAGGATCCTAACGTCACGCACTCGTTGTTTGTAGCTCGTTAACGTCAGGTCGAGACAGGACGGGGTTGAACGTGTTGACATGCGCGTTGACTGGCATATGTGTTGCGATGCACCAGTTTCAAGTACCAAATCCACGAACTTTGCTTCAACCTCACTATGTCCAGACGTCAAATGCACATCAGGCCATCGTATTTGAGGACAGTTAAAATCGCCCATAAGTAGAAAGTGTGGACGACTCATGTGGGTTCGAAGAATGGGCAGCCAATCCAAACAACGACTCAGATGGCTGCGATAAACTGCGCCCACAAGTAGTTCTCTGCGCCTGAGGCGGATGGAGCACCACAGTAGCTCACACAAAACTGCCGTCACTTCGGTAGGTGCTCACAAGTCTCCCCCGCTGGGAAGACCGGATGTAAAGTAAGACACCACCGTGCGCATTCTTTAGTCTATCGCATCGGAAACACGAGTAACCGTTGAGTTCAAGTTCTTGGGTGTATAACTCTGCATGTAGCCATGTCTCTGCGAGTCCCACTACGTCTGGCCGCTCAGACGCAACGAAACAACAAAGCTCATCGCGCTTATTCATAATACTGCAAACGTTTGTGAAGGCTACTCGCAGGCCGCAGCGGGAGCCAACGGGCGTGCTTGAAGTGTGAGCAGCCTGTTTATCCTGATTCGCGGATGGTTGGAAACCACCCGAAAATTTACGATACGAAGATTTGTTTCCCCATCACCAGCGCGTCTTTTCAACTCAATGATGGCAGACTTGAGCAGCTCCCTGTCTACTGGGTCCAGGTCGGGACGAACATGGATCTTCAAACCTTTCAGCCTACTTAGGCGAGACATGATCAGTCTTGGACTGGCTTCGTCCACAAAAGTGATTCTCATAGGCCAATTTTGTTGATCACCTTGCTTTGCCAGACGGGTTATCTGCCTCACTTTTACTGAGTCCTCACCAGCGTCGAGGAGTCTATCAATTAGACCCTGTAAAAACTCGACATCGTGATCGTAGCGCACTTGGGGTGATGGATCACTATACTCCGGTGCGTGAAATATCATGAGATTATAACGCCTCTGGTAGGACGAGATTGGCTTTGCTGGGCGAAGTTTACTACCAGCCTCAAGTGATTTGGCTAACCGTTGACTTACAGAACGTAAACGCTCAACGTTACTTCGTAATTTCGTCCTCTGTTCTTTCCACTGGTGTTTAGCACTCAGACTTTCAACTGCTGGGACATCAGTGTCCGTTGAACACTGCAAAGGTAAACAATTTATGCAACGTGAAACTGGGCTTCTCACAACGGTTGAACTTCGTTCCGGTGAGTTTACACGGGTAGAGGAGGAAGACTGAGCTGAAACCTGAAGGCACTTCGAGCTAGATTGTTGGGCCAAACACACGGAGCTGTTCGCAACGAAACGCTGAGACCTACACGTCGGCTTTACTCTTCCTGGCTGTATCTTATTTTGACAATTTTCACGTATAGTTTGGGCGAAATCGTGTTGGATCTCGAGAAGACGATGAAAATGCTCAACTGATAATCCAACACATGAAATGTGGTATTTAACTTGGCACAAAATACGCGTGAGGGCATTTACACGGTATCCGACTAGCATGGAGCAAGTACCACAAGGTGACTGCTTCGGCATTGTGAATAATCCGAAAACAAGATGACGGCCAATTGACGGAGAAAATGGGGATAGCAACGTCGCCGAAACCGAACGATGAAAACACCAATATTCCCGGTCGGAAATTTCAGAATAGGAACTGAAACTGATTTGTAGCTAAATTTCCATGAAATACTTCCAAAAAATGCAGAAAGCCAACACAAAGGGATCTTGTCAACCCAGCCCCAAGTAATCGACCGGAGATCGCTATCCGCAGTCTAGGTCAACCTAAAGAAGTCGACCTCAGTATGCCCCGTTTTCGCTATCCATTAAAGATGAAAAATCTGGACTAGCTTCTTCTACGAGCAGAAGGACTGTTGAAGAATTTTTAAATAAATTGATTCCGGTGTCACAAGTGTAAGAGGACGTTGCCGTAGCTTGGTGTAGCGGGACCTTGTGCGTTAATCCAAGGGCACGCTTTAAATCCACCTGAAACACACTGTCGACTATTTGGGTCGGAACTGGGATGCTATTGTCCCCAGCGTCACCGTGACGCAACCAGCGTGGGCACTGTTCATTTACGCGGTTGTACAATTTCCGAGTCGTTCGATTGAATGACATTATGAAATAGGCGCAATCAATTTGAAAAATAAATAACTGACAAATAAAATAAACAACTGTAGTATGAACCAGTTTATTCCTAGCTTTAACAAGCAAATGCGCACGAAGTTTTGTTAGTATTTACATAACAGACATACTTGCATATGTAGACGTTAGTGAAGGAAACTTAATAGCGCATCTTTACTGTTCGTAATACATATCAGGAGCCCAGTAATTTGGAAATGCACGAAAGTGTTCTGATTTCTACACACAAATTCATGCTGCTTGAAGTCCCTGCTCTCGTTCTAATCAATAACAAAAATTTCATTTGCCCGCCGATTTTTCTTTCGTTTTGTCTCAAAACACCGCATGCTACGCTCCCGTGGATGTACCTGACAGTTCTCTTATGGCTGGAAAGGGACATGGGCTTTAGTATGCAATTAAAACTGTGTATGTTAACTAGGGCATTCAGATAAAGGAAAATACTAATTTACCTAAGTGTGGTAAGCTATCCAGGCAACCAAATCAAATGAGTCCGACGAATCTTTCACCGCAGATTTTCCTTGTCTGGTGAGAAAGTTCTGTTTTTGCAAACGAGTATAAATGACTAATGGAGCAAGAATGAATACAGAGAGAGGTCAGTTGATGTCACCTTCACAAATGATACGTAAGGATGACAAGTTAAAAAAATCAAATGTTGGATAAAACCAAATAAGAAAGAGGAAAATAAGTTAAACGGAGATAACAGCGTAACATTAAGAGGTACCAGTGCTTCCGTTTTAGCACAGTCGCCAGATAAAACGAGAACATAAGTTATGGTAATAATGAAAGCTCAAAGAGTAGCTTTAGCTGCCTAATATACCGCTGTACACAAGGCGAATTCTTGAATGAAGCAAGATGAAGTAAGTTTAACCAAAATAAGTAAAGCTACCATAAAGTTTTCAAGTATCTCAGGGCACCTGTGTTGCTACAAGCTAATTGCGCTTATTCGTGTAAAGCGAAATAGAAGTCTAAAGATTTGGTGGACATGTGTTCTATTTCCATTTTCAATATCCTACACGGAAAGGCGGCAAGTTTGAAGCCATGGTGATTGGTCAGTATCTGACGCAGACTTATTAAATCTCGGTGTAACCAGTGCGCATTTCCCTACAGTTCTAGTTCCGACCCAGGATTTATGCAAAACGTAATATTGTTTTGCATCAGTATATGGATATTAGGGTCACCAAATATGAGCGCAGCAGACGATGGGATATTTGCATTGAATGCTTCACACATTTGAGTCGTGTCTGCAGGAATGCCGTGGTCTGGTAGTACAATGTAATTTGGTATATCATGCTTGAATTGACCCCTAATTTGAAATAACCTTTTGAAGTAGGCTAGAGCTTTTGTCTACTGCCGGAGAGGTTTTGAATTTCGATTAGCTTCACTGGTGACATTGATTTTACTGAATTATCCAACTTCATTTTTAGCTTCTAAATCTACATTTAAAATTCTTCAGTTATGCAGTTTCGACTGGTCTTCAGGGAAGTACGTCTGTCACAAGTTGGAGAGTGAAATATCTGGACAACTTTTACAAGGTTGTGTAGTAGGTAAGTTGCGTGTTGTGACTTAGGAGAACGTAATGACAATTTTTGATGAATGAACGCAATAAAGTTACAAATTCGTCCAAGCTAAGATTATACATTTGGCGAAAAATTATAACTTTGTTGGCGTGACGAGTGTAAGCGCTTTCTTCAAGGAATACCTCCGCTATCTTGTGATCACTACCAGGGAAATAAAAGAGAATACAATTAATATGAACACTCATGAATTTGCAAATATAAGGAAACCTGTACCCGTTGTTGAAGAGGAAGTTTTATTAATCCAGACAAACACATGCCTTATTGTATAGAATGCTGATATTTGGGTGGGAATCATGGTTTACTGCAATTTCCACTAGTGGTTTTTGAGTAGCAGGCTACTCAGAAGCCTATCAGAGATTTCAATTAGATGACTGACATCCGTTTTACGGTAGCTTGTACACACAATGGAAAAGAAATACACTTAAATTTTATTCGCATGTTAGCCCAAATAGAGTTATTAATGTCTCTTCGAAGTTAGTCACACAATTTTCTAATTTACTTTCTATCTATGTGCAAAAACAGCCACCGCGACCGGTTGTGCGAGTATATTGCTAAAGTTCTTGATGTGTGCGATCCAGAATTGTGCATCAGAAATTTGTTCACTTTTCAGATTCTCCGTCATAAGCAGAATATCGGAATAGGGGAGTTGTAGTAAAGAATAAACTAATATTTTTTGCGCTAGAGTACACTTAATAGCGTTAATCTCACCGGTTCTTGCTGTGTCCGTAGATTTCATGATTGCTTGCATAAGATAGCAGAATGCCCTACAACATGTATTGGAGGAAATAGGGTAGAGCACTTTCAGAGTACCGGTTGCTTGGATTAGGTAAATATTGGCTAGGTAAATGATCTATTAAAAGAACTGCAAGAGATTCTAAATGATTGGAGTAAGAAGCCTGTGACGGTTTAGGTACCAAAAAACGAACTTGCTACGAAGGCGAAAATGATGTTTGAAACTCTTTTGAGAAACTAGTTTTGAATTCACTCTCGGGCTTGTAATGGAATTAGTCGTTGGTTTACCAGTATAAATATAAGAAAATATGTCTTCAAAAATGAAGAATTAAATGTCTTTCTTACCAGTGCGAGAGACTGATACGGCATAGAGTTGAACCAGTTTCAAATATCAGGTCCTGATGCTATATCGGTCCGCAGAGCCGAGTGCGTTATTTTAGCGTTGCAGTCACCAGACGGATTGAAAAGAAAAATGTGCAAATTCCGGGATAAATGGTTTATTTTTCTGTCAAATCCAGAACGTTTTGCCACCCAAATCGGAGTGTTCATCAGCATTTTACTACATTTACTACTGGAACGTTAGGGAAAGGTTGAGCGTCATGGGTTTGTTATGGTGCTACAAATTTCCTTATATAGTCACATTGGTCGGAGTGGCTTGACTGGTTTTGCAAAAGCCGTAAAGCTTCTCAATTAAGCTACAAACTCTTGTTATTCGTCAGCTGCCAGTTTGAATTGCGTGTGGTGCTCATACTGATCTCTGCTCCTAGATCAGCAACATTTGTCACAACGTTAGACTGAAAACTTGATTGCAGTCTGTGCAAATCCGTTTACTGTGTTGGAGTTAACACTAATGTCGTTGAGGTAGCATATTTATGATAACGCTGTTTAACTAGATAGAGGGGACAATGTTTCTGAAGATCTGCAGAGTTAATAGGCAATCAACGGTAGACCCGGCCTCAACTTGGTGCACTGTGCGGTGAACATTTGAGTGGATATCATCATTAAGTGCAGCCCATAAGGTAGAGTGCAAGCGGTAGATTACATTATTTTTTTCCTTAGAACAAGCACACCCATCGATTCGAGCGGCATTTTATCTGGCTTCATAGCTTCACATTCTTAGAAAGAGTTGTCGTCCATTAAGCAACTATACTCAGCAGTAGTGCTGTGCACGTCAGATTTGATTTTCTTTATAGACCTACCAGTAGCATTGTTCATTTTGAAGTCAGGTGTCGTTTAGGAGCACATACTTCAGCTTCGTAGAGATTAGACTATCATGGACATTAAACACCTTACCAATGCTTATACGGACAATCTGATCAGTTAGTTCTGCATAAAGCACGAAACAACTTAGAGTCGCATATTGTGGAGGGGTAAGACAATTAAGTGGAAAAACGAATACATATTCGATACTAGGGGCCTAACAGTAGCAGCTGAGTATTAGGTTAGTTCTTTCAAAACTTATAAAACCTGATCTATTATATGTTGTAAGCCCCAGCATTCCTTGTTGCTCTGTGTTTTGCAAGCATGGTTTTGTTATATTTTCTTGTGACCGCTGTAGCAGTGTTAATGACGGCACCCTGCCTGGCAGTACTTTCGCTTATAACATTTGGTTTAAGAAACTTATTAGATGATTTATTCTCTCAGCATTTACTAGCGAGTAGGGAGTAAGAATTTTGAATTAGACGAGTGCAAAACAAACGGTAGTAACCGCAGATACGACGGTTATTCGCAACCGTTAGTATAACTAGGTTCCAGCTGTTGGTCATTCGTTCGTGAGCGGAATATGATAGTACGAAATTTTATGCACCTGTTGGCTTGGAGACTAAATTCATCTTTGAGGCAAGAATGTTGATGGAATTAAACCAAAGTGTGCCGTCCTCAATTTTACTCGTAGAGTAACTTCCGAAGTCGATTCCGCACCTACGGAAACGGTCAATACATGCTGAGAGTCGACCGAGTCCAGGTAGCCCATATGTCATGCCGATGGTCATTGGCTCTAATCTGGTTTGCTACTAGGTAACAGATAAAGGCGATAGAAGGAAGGTATTTCTAAAATCTGCTGCTTTGAGCATCAATCGACTTAACCGAGTTCCGTCCGATTGGGCAAATCTTGTAATCAAATTACGGATAATACCAAAAGGTCAAATAAGCTCCAACAACGATTGGAATTTAAGTGAGTTGAGTCAAGGAATACACCAAACACAAAACTAACAACAGATGACAATCCAATGAGAATACATCGGAAAAGTTGGTTTCGCTGAGAACGGTGCACCGAGCCAGGCCAATTGAGTGTTAGCAATCGAGTGTATGGTAAAATCAGAAAATTCGAACCCCGCTAAACGAGGGCAAAAGTAGTTCGAACGCACTGCCACACACGGTGTTACACCTGGTTCCCTGATGCTGATGCTGCTGATGCTGAAGCAAGAGGGATAAAGTTAGTTAGCAAGCTCTGCTAGAGAATAGGAATTAAAAGGGGTTTCTAGTTACAAACCAAGTGCATGAAGTCGACATTTGAATTCTCTTAGAGTGGGCGCCAATACCACTTATTCAGGTCGAGAGTTCCAATCGTCCATTACTTTACGTGATGACCGGGTGTCACCTCTAAACCGATAAAATCCAGGTTTGGTTTGCTTCCTTAGGTGATCATTTAGGCTTGGCATTGTAGTTAATACGAAAAATGACACAAATCCGCGCCTATTTGACCAGTCAATATGTGATATGTGAGGATCAGGTCATTCTGACGGCATCGATAATGTGGCGAAAAACCACCTAAACTAAGCAATCACTCAGGGTATCACATGCGCCTTAACACATGAACCATGTTAGTGCCGACCCTCAAGACCCGTTCCCCTGCCATCAGGTCCCGAAGTAAGCAAAGAGGATCTATTTGTATACAGTGTTCGAGATAAGGCTCAATGAAAGCAGAATACAACCGTGCAAACGTTTTACTTTTTAGGTTTCCGAATTCCCTGTAAATCATCCACAACATCCTGAAACTCTTACAAGCGGCTGTTGTTTAGTGTTCACTGGACTTGAAGTTAGACAAATGTGTAAAGCCCAACTCAGTCTTCTGGGAAACGTGCGATATTATGTTCCCATTAAAAAGTATCACGTTCGGTCAACCTGTTCCAATGCGCACAAAGAGCACTTGTAAAGCATTATTGGCAGCTTCCAGGTGGCAGACCACTCTCAGAGCTTATGCAATACACGCTGTAGCATCTGGCAGCTTTTGTGTTAGTGACTGTACCCCAGAGCTTCGGGTTATCTGCAAACACTCCTTCACTGATACCCTTACAGCTTGAGCTATAGTGTTGGTAACCACTCATTCTTTCGTTTATTTGCGCGTAGTGAATGGCTCTTATGATAAATGCTCAAGTATATGGCAGGTCGATTGACTAGACCATCAATCGCTTTGCTTTGAATCGCGTATTCGCGCAACTTTATCAGCTGATAGGTGGCATGGTTTGTCCTTGCTAGATGGCATATTGTAATTTGAGAACGGAAGGGTTAGAACTTTTGTGATCGGGATATTGTTTCGATCAGTCTCTAAATTGTTGTCTAAATCCTTCGTAAGATAACATCGTAGTTCAACTACGACCATGACTTCTGAATTGAACCGGCGTTGATACTCATTTACCATAATCCACGGTCGATTTGTCGGTAACAGTTATTTGTGTTCAGTAGCGAATTGTTCGAATAAGAATGAGCAATGTCGTAAAAAGCATTCATACAAGTACAGGGTAAACCGGAAACTGCACTATGCACATACGGTTGCCAGGGGAACACTAGATTTAGGGAGTGGGAACAGGCAAAGTATGACACTAATTTAACGGCTAACGTAAAATTCATGTTACGGTGGTAGCATTTAGACTTGAAGTGCGTAACACAGAAATTCGTACTACGTACGATTTAAGTCAGCCTGGTCAAACGACCAAGTAGAGTGAAAGCGGAAATCTGACCTTTGGTGCACATGTTCGCTTCAGATTTCCTGTCTACCAATATATCAATGACTAATAGGTACGCAGTGAGCTTTTTATGTAGTATAACGTGAGTTGGATAACTGAGGACAAGGAGCCAATCATGGAGCTCATCTGTCTGACCCACCATAGTGCTACTTTTTAGGGGACTCTCGATACAATTTCAGTCTGAGGAAGAGCAAAAGGTGGAGTAGTAAGAGCAGACATTTGTGTATATGTTCGGAATCGATCTAGAATTCATGCTTTCGGTAAGGTATGAAAACAAACGGTTGGTATAGTTGGACGGCAATTTTCGGTATTTTACACCATGCTTTATCAGGTCAAATGAACTAACGTGTGCTTGGCGACGGTTGGGACGACGATTACAACGACCGAGGTGTAAGTAGAAGGTAATCACGTTGCAGGTCAAAGTGTCATGGCAAGCAACATATAAAAGAAGGGAAATATCCCGTGTTTCACTGTACAGTGTCATCTTAACTAAGTCCCTGCTATTGCCGTGGAGTGGGTGTTGGGATGTTCACTCATTGCCCCAGATTGGTCCTATATGGCAATCACCCGCAGATTCACTTGGCCCGACGAAGCTTTGTGTCTTAAGCGCAACGTCAACTTCCAACCGTACTAGCCGGTTGTTTTCAAAAATACGATGTATTTACCTAATTAAGACTAGTGGTACTGATATGAAATAAATGTATCATAGCGGCTGAGGAGCGCAGTTATCGGTCTTCACCCCGTCAACACCCGCCACGCCCAGAATTGACCCATCAGCGGAGTTCATGTTTTCTCCCCTTCTTTAACAGTCTCCTTTATGCTGTGTTCTGCAGGTCCCTAGATGTTAGCACTTTCCGTCCACGCATTAGTACATTTTCGTAATGGATGCAAAGTATATTTAACTGGTAAGTTCTCATGTAACTACATTTTAGCAATCAACTCAAGATTACACAAGTCATTTGCCCCAAGAAATGGGATATCTAAGCGTGAACAAGTCCCCCAACCAAATACAGCGACAACGTGGTAGTTTCACACACTTCGAGCGTCATCAAAAAATTGTGTCTAACTATTGACAACTTTTCAAAACAGACGCATATACAGCTTTAGTCTTCGAGGCCAAGACGCTCCTATTTTAGAGGTTTACATCTACTCGGATGAGAATTTGAAATGAACCAATACACTTTCCGTAAAGGACACTAGAGTTTCTGTAAATGCGCATCCAGTGCAGCGAAATTGATGGCACTGTGTTCCATTAGGGGCTTCGCATGATATTTGAGCCGCAGTAGTTTCATTCACTTTTCTACCAACAGATTGTTTAGTGTTCCACTAGCTTAGCTTGCCTTATCCCCTGTATCAAGCAACTTTTTATTGAATTTCAGTGAACTGATTAATGGGTTTCAAAACACGGAACCAGCAACCTAAGTGCGGTAGTTAGACATTCAAGACCAGCTATCCTGAAATCAATTCTGCTTGTCAAACGCATGATTTTGCTTTAGAATGCGTAAGAGTTCTCCAATGGGTTGATAGTTGGCTATAGTAGCGTGGATTGGTCAGGCTAAATTCTGCTTTGTGGTACATGAAACGTTACAGCACTGGTGAATCACCGTTGCTTTAAAAATGGCAGCTAATGACTTTTACCAATAGTTGAAATTTGCTCTACACGTTTCGGGGGTTTCATTGGATGCTTGCTTCACTCAGGTAAAGATGGACGGAGATGCGATTGGAGCGCGGGAGGTAGCGGCCGACAGTAGAAGCCTTAATTATTACGTCAGCACGACTTTATCCAACATTGTATGTTGCGTATTATCATCACCCATAATAGATATGTCTACCGTCATTAGTATGGGGATGTCGGCGATCTCACAATCGAAGCTAACATGCACGAGTTTGAGTCGGGAAACTGATGCAAATCTGGAAGTGTGAAATGCAGCGGTAGGTAGATCAATGCATTGTTGCGAAGGATTTAGGTTGCCAAGTATTTAGGCCTTATGCGCTAAACTCATGATTAATCTTCTCCGGCAATATTAGCCTGCATCACTTCATTTGGAACTCGCATATTCAGCACTGGACTGCAATTACCAGGAGATATGAAAGACAGCTACTAGCGCTGAGATGGAACAATTATTATTTCTCACATTCTCTAAAGACAAACCCGGGATATTGCGCCACACCACGGGGCGAGTAAGCGGTAGGACAAAAAGAAAAAAACTACGAATATTACCCGTGTGCGTCGGTAGTGCAATTTCGGCATGAGGGCGAGGTTGGTTCGTAGAAGGTATAAGGAAAGAACTGTAACATAAATGGAACTTAGTTCCACTCCTAGATTGATTGAAATGCGTCTCAATCAAAGTGTTCGTCTTATTTGGGTACATAGTCTGTTAGCAGAGAATCACGGACCGCGGCTGAGTTCTAAGTGTGTCTACAGTTTTTCTTAAAATATCCCTAACTAGCCTCTCCTTCTGTTCTCCTATCCATATCCGGGTGGTGTAAAAAAACGAAATCCACGGGAAGTTGTGTTCCGGTATACGCAATACAGTACCAAATGACTGTTGGTGTACTATTCGTCATTATTTTCCAAGAAGAATAATAGACAAGATTGTAGGAGACAAAAGGCACGGTGGCGAAACAAAATATTTCACTGCGTGCTTGATATCCGGTACTTAGTACAAACACTGTTGTAGGAATACACCAAGTTTATCTCTGTCCCTAGTCTGCAACCTATCGTAAAAGTTAACTTCATCATAAATAAGTGAAGCATAATTACTTTAAACCTAGAGTAGCTTATCCACCTGTCCAGCACTGGAGTTTTAAAAGGAGTTAACTCAAAAACAAGTAAATGAATATTCACAGCCATAGGATCAAACTTCTTTTTATCAGTCATTCCGAAATACTGGGTATAGCGCCGCAGCTACCACTAACCCACATTTTTCCACAGTCTAAACAACAAAGGATTTGCAATTAAGCAAATGGTTGTACCAAAAGTTAAAAGAGCTGCACCCAAATAATAAGACATACACAGTAACAGCAAACGATGTGTAACTAATTTCAATAAAATGAAGCTACATACTGAAGAGTACTTTCACGCCGAATAATCCTTTGTCAAACTAAGTCGGGTGATGACTGGGTTATTGACGTAGACCTCTTAGTAGCTAGAACAAACTCGTTCACTTCTGAATTTACATTCCATCCCTGCTCAAAATCCTCCAAATTCATTTGAATAACTCCCAGCATTACACTGCACGTTGCTTGTCACAGGCGTACTGTAATGTTTGAAAATAGTTTGAAAATTGCTTTAAATTGTTTTAAAATAGTTTTTCATGCTAACTCTTTAGCAGTTGAATTAACAACTGGACTGTTCTTCTCAGCCATGTTCACTTTGTGGCTTAAATCGACAACTGAAACTGAAAGGTAGCTAAGGTTTTGAACTTCAGCTTTGATTCCGTGCGATTATTCTCACATTGTGGATAAAAGTTACTAGATAAACTAAGATCAACCATACTTCCCCCGTTCTACATTGTATTAGCCTACGTGGAAATATCACCTTTTCGTTCGCTTATCCCTTCAGTTCCGGAAGCATATTAATGACATCACATTACTTGCTTTGCAGCCGTGCTAGCGTTTGCAAATAATTAGTTTTTAAATGCATTAAACGTGGATGACAATTGCTTTTCGACTTCCTGCTTTCTATATTTTGAGCGTTCTATTTCTCGTATGTACTCTTTCCTTGAGAAGCAGATGCAAGTTCCGAGAAAACAATTGCGATTGAGGCTGGCTGGTTAACATCTTACGTACGGCTAATGCAGAAGCATTGATCCTCCGACATGAAGTGGAGCCGCTAATTCTTCCAGCTCAAACCTCCTTCAGCCGATCTATCCCCCCAGTGACAGAATACACCAAGGGCCAAGTATTCTTTAAGCCCGAACACAAGAATCAAGAGTTTTCTACAACTTTCACTTTGAGAAAAATTTCGAAAGTATAAATGTGCGCTTGATCGAGATTGATCTGTTATATAAAGCACCTCGATGTTGATGTTCGTGAGAGAACTCAGTTGCATCCTTACGGACGAAGTCAGCTCCATGAATAACGGAAGGTTTGAAAGCACATATTCGATGGACCTTCAAGCGCCCATCGCCAAATTCGCACCACTACTTCCGAAAAGAAATCAAATGCATCACTTAACGAACAACAGGATCAGCTTTGTCATATGACTATTCACGTGTGATTTTTAATTAACGTGAAATTTCTACTTAATTTGCGCTAACACAAAATCAGTTGGTGAGCAATTGCCAGCAATGATTCATCCTCGGATCAATACAATCACATTTAATCGTTAAACAATTCAAATCGACCCACATGGTTCAAGTTACCTAGATCATAGTAATCTGAGAAAAGTGGATATTACAGCACTAGAAAACATTCAACGATCATTCACAAAAAGGTTTCTGAACATGCCTTATACTATGACATACCGTGAGAGTTGCGAAGCGCTAAATCTGGAGCCGCTTTGGCTACGCAGACTCAAACATAATCTGTGTCTTCTATGCCGTTTACTATTCGGGTTAAAATTCACTGCTCAGCCGAAACTAGAGTTTCAGACTCGTATGCGCTAGGAACCAAGAAACAGCGAGCGTACGCTAAAAATACCAAAGTCTCGTACAAAGCTCCGCTCAAATTTTTCTCCGTAAAATATGCACTAATATGGAACCAAGTTCCATCGAGTGTTAGAAACTGCACTACCTATCCACAATTCAGACGCATGATTAATATTCACCTGACTGTTGCAAATATCTGGTCAAACCTTAGCCAAAAGGTGACTTTGGATGATTTGTATGAGAAAGCTCATGGATACATATAAAAGTCACCATATCCTCTATTCATTTCAGCAATATAAGATTACCTACATATAGTTGCATTCTTGAGTATACATTTGAGAGCGATCTTACTCCTATCACTCCGTCCAACCAATCCTGTTTTTTCCTTTGACGCACTGGTTCGTAGATGCACTACGCCTTTCGAGCTGATGTCTCTGTACCATCGTCGCACTCGCCAAGATTTTCCAACAAATTGTGATTCGCCTATCAGCAAGCGTTTGTATGCATCATTATGTTTTATAATTCCTTATACTTTATCTTCTTCTTTGTTTCAACGTTGGTCATGACTGGGCTGATCTCTTTTGATGACGGATTACAGCTTCCAAAATAAAGAGTATACCCATGCAAATCATATTGCTACTGACTCGCTGGCTTAAAACAAAATAGTGCCATACTTGATTGACCTGCATGACAGAACGGGCTGAGGCTTCATTGCCTATAATATATGCATAAAATAGCCCTAAAAAGATATTTGATACCTAGTTCTGATGACCTATTTACTATCTTGCCACACAGGCACAGAGCCAATTGGAGCATGCAAGTGCGGGTGAAACCCATCGTGGAAATACCCTGCATGGAACCAAGTCCCATGGGGACAGTTCCATGGATGACCGTAATAATTTATTTGAACTTTCCATGAAATCTACATTTCTTATTGTTCTCAGTTTCTTTATCCCTCTAATTTTCTAAAATGCTAATCAATTCAAATACCCATTCGGGAACCACTGATCAAAAGATGAATAATTAACTATATTATGCGATCACGTTGTACATGTTGATAAGACCACCCAATTGGTCCGTGCCTCTCACTGCTGAGGAATAAAACGTTTATTTATTTATTTATCACGTGCAGGTCAGTGCCTGAGACAAAAATACGAACTAAACCTTTGAGTGTCAACTGCATGTTATGGTATTTGTCGCAAATGAATAACCTCAGACTTCACAAATGTCGGCATTATAACACACCTGACTCTTTAACCGTCTGTGGGATCCAACAGACGGAGCAACTATCTTGCTTTTATACAATCCGTCAATACCATTTCAATAAGCTAGCCTAACAGAAAGATTGCCAAGTTTCTAAGCCATGTGATATCATCGGTATGGCAAAGATATGGTTACACGCTGGAATGACCGACGCTGGAATTTCTCTACCGTGCACGCCGCTTATCCGAAAGGACTCTAGGAGTAATTTCGCATTTCCGAAGCGACCTACAGTGCGAGGCCGTGGGAGCTGTAGAATCACAGTTCGCTGATTCTATTTGGTACCGCAGTTATATGCACTGCGGAGACACGTGCCTTATAGCTTTGGTGTATGGTACCCCAAACACTACAACCGAAATGGTCTGCCAACTTGCGACAGCTTTGACAAGCAGTCTAAAGCGAAGGTACACCCACATTCTTATCATAAGTGATTTCAAGGTTAATTGTTTAAAATCACCTGCCACGATCGGAAAACACCTCAAAAGCCTCTAAAAGAGCGCAAAAACCATTGTTCCGCATTACAAACACCTCGATTTACTCACTCGTTTCTAAACAGGTAACTGATCATTTTTGTTGGATCTTCTGGTACACTGTTTGTTGCTCCTGAACCACGCCCAACCAGGTTCGATCGTCGTTGTCTTCCCCAACTATGGCAGAACACCAGGCGAAAAGTGACCGTGATTCCGAGAGGCAAACAGATCCTATGGCAACCAAAATCATGCACCAAACGAAGCATGTGACTAATGCAGTCCCAACAGTCTTGATGACATCTGTATGTAAAAAGGACAAAGAAGCCGAAAAGCAGCCCACAGCATCTGTAGTTTAGGTGTTTATTGTCGAGTCGAAGTCCCCTAGAATATCAGTTATATATACCGCGATTGCTACAGACGTCATCCGAGTGGCTACCCTTTCAGTCGCCTCTGGTACATACACCCACTAACTTGAATAGAGACAAAGCTAAGCAAACACCACCTGGTATCAAGTCAGGACAAGCGATCCCCTACCCTTACAGCTCAACGAAATCCGATCTACTAATGGTGCCCTGACTGTTGGGTGATCGTACGTACCCGAATCAGCAGCTATCACATTGCAAAATAAATTATCTGACGACCTAAACCAATAAGTCAATGTGCTTTCTGATGAAAGTAAAAGCCAAGCCCACAAATTTGCTACAAATTACTCGTTACCCAAACGCTGCGCATGTTGGCAAGCCCAGACTTACTAGAGTGACACTAGCATCCTCAACTGATGTGGGAATGTTCTGCTCTACGTAAACGCGCTGCAACATGGATCGTGTGGGATACGTATCTATCCTGATGTTGCGTGGAACCTGCGACGGTCGAAAAGAAACACCGAAGAAGGACACAGCAAGTCTGATCGCCTATACGATATGTTCATCCATGGTGTGCCAGAATGTCCTTCACACGATAGTCAAGAGGCCAGAATCACGATTTAGAACAATGGCGATTCATCTGTGAAACCCGATCATTGGATAATATTGAGGCACGGTCGCTCAAAAGGTTACCTCTCTCGCCCGTGAATCCTAAAACTAGTGGTGTACTCCAAGCAAGCAGCGATGGATGTGTTACAGAGTTGGCGCAAAAATCAAAAATGCTTTCCATTGGAAATCCGCTTATGGAATGCAGATGTTTCTCAAAGTCCTGTTAAGAAATCATCCGGAAAATCAGATGTACCGGCGATGGTGGCTGCTTTACTCCACACTAACGTAGATCTAGTTCAGGGTTGGGACTCCCCTTGGCCAAAGCAAGGTACAGTAGTGATATCAGTATCTCATGAAAAAAGTACATAATGGTAAACGTCACATCGGTCGGCACTCCCGCACATCTGAATTCCTTGACCCCCTCTGGTCTACTATAGACCGATATACTAGCCTACTTGTACACGAATGCTCAGTGTCACTTCATTAAGCTGGCTGAACTGAAAGATTGCTGTTTCCCAGAAATATTATGTCGTCGTAATCACGATGTAGTTACACACTGAAATGACTGGGGCTGAAACTTCGCTACCTGGCATGTCACTCATTGGGAACGACACTGACAAAAGGAGAAGTCGTAATTCTGTATTATCAAAGCCACTTACAATGCGTGGTCATGGAGGATTCAGGTTCACTGATTCCTAATTCGTTTTTGTGCCGCCTGCAGTTAATATGTAGAAGCACTTGCCTTATAGCGTTTGTATGCCGTCCCCCTAATTCTACATCTGAGAAGGAATACCTAATTGCGACTGTCCTACGGCGAACTCCAAATGGAAGGTACACTCACATCTTGACCATGGGTTATTGCAAGGTGCAATGTTTAGAAACCCATGCCAGGGGCAGAGAACACTTTAAAGCCGATCTGCAGGACCTGGTAACCAATGTCCCGATTTATAATCAAGTCACTTTGGCCAATCGGTTCAGGACTGGTAATAGGCCATCTGTGCTTGATCCTGTGCTTACCAGCGAAGAACATATATTTTATTAGGGCCCACTGATCATGCAGTTCTTAGTTTTAACTTCATCTGCTATGCAGAACATCGAAATCCGGACCAGACGACGTGAACCATCACATGCTACGACCGGTTAGTTCACCTCGTCAGTGCCACAACTTGGTTGTTCCACACCGAAGACACCCGGATGAAGTCTTTCTCGAGTTCGTAAACAAATTAACTCGGCTGGTTATAGATCCTTCAACGACAAAACTTCACAAGCGGTCTGAAACAGCTACTGACCTAAGAAATAGAACTGGAAAATTGCTTGCAGTACGCAATGCAGTATGACGGAGCATAGATCATCCTCAACACCAGAAAGCTGTGATAACTATGTAGCCCAAAGTAACCACTACGCCCAACTGCTCAAAAACGACAAAGCCACGCATTAGCAGTGCACGGCAAAAACCTTTAGCTGCAACCACAAACTGCTGTATAAGCACGTCAATGGTCTACAGAAGAGGAGGCAAGAAGTTCTGACACTCACGGCGGCTGATGGCCCAAAATGAACGGCTATGGAAGCAGAACACACGCTGCGGATGCAGTATGCTCCCACCTTCCAGTAGGTATTACAATCAAGCGATGCTGCAACTTTAATCCCCGCCGCCGGAACTCACTCATATCTCCCTTAAAACCCAAGCTGTCTTACAGACGCTGACCGTTCTACGCAAGCACAAATCCCCGGGTGTCGTTACTACTCGTCCAGAGGCATTGGGAGCTGCAGCAATTCAATTAGCAGAGCCACTGGCTCAGTTCTTCTAAAGTTACATAGACAAAAACTAACTTCCTGCCATGTGGAAGCTTGGCATAATACAATCCATTCAAAAAGGTGGAAACAGTACCGAGGCTTCAAACTACCGTCCAGTTTCCCTACTCCCTATACTGTCCAAGATGACGCAATCCATCAAAACGTTTGCGCACTTGTGGGCTAGTTGTGAAACTCTACCATGATTATTTCAGAGCAGCATGGCCCCCCGTCGAAATCGATTGTGCACAACCATCGCAACGACGCTAGACTTTACCGTGGTGCGATGGCTTGCGTGCCTCAGAGACCTATTGAGCTATGTTGGGTGGTGCTTTTTGGCACCTTCAGAGCCATTCCTACCAGATTGGGCAATGGTTAGAGGCCAGACCAACTATGCATCATGGTGCTACAGGTTAGAGGTTTGGTGAGGGTGGCTCCTTACTCCATAAAAGGGGCTGTTTTTAGACCAGTGCAAAAACTCCGCCACTTGCGGTAAAGCTTTTCAACTAAAGAATTTGGTTGAGAACCCTAATCGTTCTCCTGTCTAGCCATAGGCAACCTGACAGTATGCTGAGCACGCAATACAATGAAGTTCACTTCAAATAGATTCTTGATACTCTGACAGTCGCATACGATAATAAACAGCGCCCTATCTGCTGCATCGAGCTGGATGGATAGGGGTTTAGATGCTACTGCTCAAGCCATCCCGTCTTCTTATTTACCTACCTACGCTTTTTCACCCTTATCATCCCGTTCCAACTCCACTGTTACCCCCCCCCCCAGTTTTCAACCCCGATCCTTGGCCCTCCCCCACCTTGCTTTGCTAGGCATTTATCTTCCAGTTTCAACACACATGTGAACGCGGAACGCCAATCCTGTCCTGTCGAAAAGCCCATGTCCAAGCAAGCGCTCTACCCAACGTTCTCGTCTTCTATTTGGAGCCCTCAACCTTCCTTCAGATTGGCATGCCTAAATATACGCACATCGCTGCAGATCGGTCAACAGGCAGCACTTGACGGAACATTACAGTCCCTCTCCATCGATCTCTGCTGCTTATTGGAAACCCGCCTGCAAGACTCCAGCTCTGTGCTCACTCTGCGATCCACTTCAGATGATACTAGCAGCGTAATTTTTATTGTGCCTATCCGGTGACTGTGCAGCTTCGAGCACCGGCGAAGCTGGCGTTAGCAATGTCCTGAGTCTCCGGGCTGAAGCCGCTCTAGTTGATATGATCCAAATCAGTAGCCGGTTTTGTGCAGTTCGATTGGCTGGCTCGTTCAAATCTTTGAAGTCGCACGGGACTAATAGGTGTCTATTCGTCATCGCTGCCCACACGCCCACAAGCTCTAGTAATGGTTCGGTTTACCGACAACTGATCGAGCTCCTTCGCCACAGAAGAAGCTAGGACACTGTTGTGCTGGCGGGGTTCTGAAAGCTTAAGGTGGAAAATTATCCATGGATGATGTTCATCTGGCCTGTCAGCACAGTGTACGCTTCCGTAATGATAACGGTGAGCTGTTACTTCATTTGTGTGAAGATGCCCGATTATTTCTTGCGAGCACTAACTTCCGACACAGCACCCGCCGGAGGGTGACTTGGCGCTCACTAATGTCGAACCAGCCCTGGACGCAAACCGATCATGTTGCAATCAGTTGCCGCTGCAGAGTCTGCGTCCAGAACTGTCGTTCGAGTTGGAGCACATGTGTGGACACCGACCATGCGCTTGTGTGTGTTGACCTGCAGATGCGTTTTGGCGGACGCCCACGACGACGCTGTGAGCGCATTGACCCAAGCCAACTGACGAATCCAACTGTCCTAAATACCTATCAAAATACGCTGTCATGCGAGTTGAGTAAGCACCCACTTGAGACAATTGAAGGTCACTGGTCTCAGGTTAACCAGACCTTACTAGCAACTGACAAATCCCATGTGTTAAGTCTAATAGCCAACATAGATATTGGGTCTCTTCGCAACCTCTGGAACTGATCGATGCATGCCGGCATATTCCGGCTGGAAGCGAAAACAATGAAACTCGCAACGAGATCCGGGTAAAACTCCATGCTAACCTGAAGAGAGACCGCGAATCCTGGTGGTCTCATCGTGCATCCGAGATGAAAGCGGCCGCTGGCCTTGGTAAGCGTGGAAAGTTATTCCGTCTAATATGGGAAAGTAGCAGCAGGAGACCAGGTTTTAGTGAAACAATTTATGACGAGAGTGAACGGACTATCCACAACTTGTCAAAAAGTTTGGGGCGTTGGCCTGAGCATTTTGAAATCAATTCAATTCATCGGAATTGTTAGATTCTTCACGGGCCAGCGCTCGCTATGATCTGCGTGCTGTTGCTTTAGATTCTGCCTCTCGCTCAGAAGTAGAACGTGAGATCAGGCTGTTTAAGTTGAACAAAGCCGCTGAACCAGATGATCTTCCTCCATCCGTCTTCAAATTCGGGGAAGCTGCTTTTGTGAATGATGTACACGCTTTACTTATGAAACTGTGGGAGCAGGAAATTGTCCCAACGGACGAGAACCGCTCCGTATTTTCGATCTTCAGAGAATGTTCGTGCTTGGAATGCAGCAACCCTAGAGGAATCCGTCTGGTCTCCTTCGCCTCCAAATCGCTTGCCTCTTTAATCATTCACATACTGACTGTCACTCGTGAAAGGCAGATTCGTGAGAGGCAAGCGGTGTTTCCTCGAGGTTGTGGCGGAATCGACCACCTCTCCACTTTGCATCAGTTGTTAGAGCACCGTCACATATATTAACGGCCCACCGTTTCCGTATTCCTCGATAGCAAAGATCCATTAGATTCGGTGGATAGGTGTGCACTTTGGGACTGTCTATGCAGGAAAGGTGTGCACGAGAAATGTGCAAATATTATGCGAGCATTATACACGCATAGCTCAGGCAGAGTGAGGGTATACGACAAGCTGTTGTCGTCCTTCAGCATCTCCAGCGACGTGAAACAAGGACGCCGGCGTCACCTTTCCACTTCAACTTCGCTATTGACTACTAATGGAGAATGTTTTCATAGAACACGACTTAGGAGGAGTGGAGCCACTCCCAGGAGAACGATCTCTTGGCTTGTTGTATACGGACGAAATTTCCTTCATTTGTGACAGCTCCCAGAAGTGCCAAGCTGCACTGGACAGATTAGCACTAGCTGTCAGCCACTTCGGGCTTTGCTTTGCACAATTGAAGTGCAAAGATTTCTCCCACGATTGGCCTGGACCGCCTTCTAAGCTGACGTTTCGAAGGGATCAGTTTGAATTCGCTCGGAAATTCAACTACAAGAGACGTTGTATCAGCCCTCTTGGGACCGAAGATGAGATCAAGTACCGTATAACAACATCTCGAAGTGCATTTGCTAGTCTTGCCACCCATTGCATCCGTTTCGCCCTGAAGGGTAGATTGTATAATGCAGTGGTACGTTCAACCCTACTGTACGACTGCGAAACCTGGACTCTTATTTCAGCCTACAAAAAGTGGATAGTTACATTCGACCATCGGTGCCTTCGCAGTTTGGCTCACATCTGATAGGAACACCGCGTGAGTAATGGGCCTCTTCGACGCCTTAATTAGGGCACAGGAAAAAGAGCTGAACCGCTCAGCATTTTTACTTCACGCACCAGGATCTGATAGCTCGGTTACGTGTTCCGCAAGGGAGCCCAACTGCTCCCGCAACGTGTGTGGTTTGCTCTCTAGGAGTGTGGATGGAAGAAGAGGAAAGGTGGCCAAGCCATGACTAGGTCGAGAGGAATGAAAGCATGCACTTCGAAGCTGGTCTCGGTTGAAGCCTCACGGCTCCATGGTTCGGGTCCAAAAGACGAGGAACAAATCCGACTAGACACATTGCAGACGTAGCTAGGAGCCCGCCTCAGTGGCGTTCCTGCTGTGAGTCTTTTTGTTCCCCCCCCCCTCCTTCCGTCTTAGCCGCCCCTCCAACCACGATCTCATTACGTAGCATAAAATAACTTTACATCATACTACTCTTGTTGCCTAGTAGAGCGCTAGTAGTGTTACAGAAAAATGCTCGTCCGTTGCTGGTACCTAAGTTGGCATGAAACCGCTGCGTTTAATTTCCTTTTTTACATCTTCGTATTGCGGCACCGCTACTGAGGGGTTCCACACCTCCAGCTAACGTGTGTAATAAGGAGGATGATGAATAACGACGAATTTCAAAGATGCACGGAATAGACGCAGCCAGTCGTAGTTCCGACAGGATATTTCGTAAACAACACTCTATGTTTCCTCCTTACTCAGTTTGCCCTTAGCATTAAAAACTTGTCTGGAATAGTTCCGTAGCTTCGTGCACTAATTTATCAGGTGAGGAATTAAAAATCATATAACCAATCCACTTAAAACAGGATAATCGTTCTTACCGTTGCACAGATGGACGCGGGTTGTGACCGGCTCTTCGACATCAGGCAGCGTAGAATGAAGTTTCTAGGATGCGACTTTTACTGAAATATGCTAAAAATAGCTAGTCCACCTCCTTCTCCCTCAATTACAGCGTCCTCAAGGAACTTCATGTGCATATGCTTGAATGGGTAGTGTGATAGTTTACGATCTGATCAGTGGAGTCGCTCTCTGATAACATGTTTCCAATGAACGAGAAGCACGCTTTCAAAAGCACGTCCAAGAAAGACAACAGATAATTGTTCTATGCGTCTTAAGTGAATTGGATACCGCAAAACATAATATAGGTTAGTTGATATGTCTCAACTAATCTAGAGCAATTACTTAAATATCTTAAAGTAATAAAAATGGAAAGAAAGAGTTAGTGGTCTCTTTGACTTTACGGGTTTCTTTTTACATCCATTGACACGATGCAGGCGAGGCAAACAATGAGGACTCCACTTAAAAAACACGGAGCGGCAAATACCAGAAACAGATTTGAAGCCACACAAATGATGGAGTTGCTTGACTTCTGTCTCATCACACATCTCACTTTCATTGGCCAAATGTACAAACAGATAACCAGTACGCCGATGGGATCTTTGGACTGGTAGCATTGGCACTGATGTAAGCGTTGGAACAAAATGCATTGCCAATAGTGAACCCCAAACTTTGGGTACGTTAAGTAGACGATACTTTTGTCATCCACAAACGCTCCAGACTACAAGAAACACATCAGGTAAACAATAATACTTTTTCCGGCATCCATTGCACCACAGAGAAAGAGAACAATAATCAGTTGCCATTGTTGGACGTGCTCGTGAGAAGACATGCTTCTGGGTCACTGGAAACAACAGTTAATCGGAAAGCGACGCACACCGATCAGATGGTAAACTGTCGCAGTAACCATCCGACCATACGTAAGCGCAGTTGCGTGCGAACGCTTTTCAAACGGGTCCAGAGACATTGTAGTAAGCTGCAACTGAGAAAGGTGGAGGAGAACCACTTATTTAGTATGTTTCAGCAAAATTCGCACCCTAGAAGCTTCATACTACGCTGCCTAATTTCGAAGAGTCAGCCACAACCCGCGTCCACATGTGCAACAGAAAGAAGAACGAGTATCCTACATTACATCCAGGAGATTTCTGAAATGTGAGCGAGGCTGTTAATGCCACAAGTGATAAACATTGCGCACGAAGCAAGGAAAATTATTTGTAGTTAGACGTTTAAGGAGGAAATATCAGGTGTAATTTACAAAATTTTCCGCCACTACTGCGACAAGTACTATGTAGGCCAGACTAGGAAAAACTTGGCACAAGACTGCACGAGCATAGTCAGGCCATCTGCCGCCACGATGAAAAATTTTTAATGTCAGTACACATGGATGTCGAGGACCATCAGTTCGATCTGAAGAATGTTGAAATACTTGGAAGTGCAACAAACTGCAGAGCGCGTGAGTTCCTCAATGCTTGGCATTCTGGCTGGAACTCAATCAACAAACACCTGGAGCTGGAGGGCTTCTACGAATCCCTGCAGATTAAGTCAAAAATAGGCACCAGATAGGCAAGGAGAGATGTGATCACTCGACCGACTCACGGGAACCAATCGAATGCTGACATTGGAACCAGGTAACATGCAATAGTTATCCGGATCTGGCATTGGTTTGCGAATCAGGACTGAATAGCTTCATTGAAGATGTTGCCTAGTTTGGTAATGAAACGTCTGCAACAGAAATGCCCGGCTCCAGGTACCTTTCAATCCTCCTATACATTACATATTTTGCCGTTTCATGTTTGTGCTGTGAAACTAAACAGATCGCAATACTACAGCCGTAAGAACGATTATTCCCTCTTTTTACCTCAAATAACCCGCTGCTATTTTTGATTTCTCTGCGGACCCATTTTACGTGACATGTTTAAGCATTAGATTTTATGCCATATGAATTCCTTGTACATTGTTCATTGTTTTGTCAACGAATTTTCATGTCTGATGGATGCAATCTGTCAATTGGGTTAAAGTGATTACGTATTCATTCGTTTCACCTTTATTTCTTTTTCGAAATATCGGAATGAGTACCTTGATATGGTTCACACCATTACACTCTACGACCGCCCACTTAGCTTGGCTGTACTGTAGGGCACCTTTTATATTTTGCAACATAAGTCTTGCTTTAACATTGCCCTTAATAGGCTGAAGATCCAACAGCCATATTGACCATCATTCAAAAGCTCCATCCAACCTACCATCGATCATTGAAATTTGAACAGCTTGCCATTCAGGGAGCAATGCCAGTACTACGCTTCCTATGTTCTTCCGTGCTTGATTTGTAAAAGCATCGAAAGGTAGTCATGGGGATACATGCTTTCACTTCCTTTTAACATCCAAGAATGACGGGGCATTAATTCCGCAATTTTCACCTGAGAAACGCTTCTTTATTACCACAACCTAATACTTTGTTACCGAAGAACCTCGGAACTTGCTTGGTTTGAATGTTGCAACAAACTAAATCAACTGGTTAAAAATGTTTCATGGGCAAGAGTTTGAAATCGGCATAAAATATTTCCTTTCATGAGGAGCTTAACTAGGAGAGTTGCTAGTACACAACGCAGCATGGCTGGAGGATAGATCACTCCCAAATGTAGATCCCTCGGAAGAAAAACTAAGTATGAGTAATACGCCAGTACGTAGTAGTGGCGCTTCGCTGCTACGCAACCATCAACAGTTGCACGTGGTCTAAAGATACTGAGAGGGTCGCACAGTCCCTTCGCAGGCTAGAAACCGTACCCACCGATTACAACTCAAGCGTATTAAGTTTAAGCCATGGGCCGGGCCAAGTCGGACAAATAGGCAGCCCAAAGTAACCATCGCACTCATTACTCAGAGAAGTCAAAGCCGCATTTCACCAAAACATAGTGATAACTTCGGCGTTGACCCAAACTGAGGTGTAATCATGTTAAGGGCCTTCGTAAGGTGACGCAAGAATCACTCAACTACGGAAGGCTGACAGCCCAACAAAAAAGGCTATAGAAGAAACAAACGCATAGCGGACGCAGTATGCTCCCACATTTTAGAAACTCTTACCATCAGGCGATCTTTCAGCTTTTGTTGTCCCGCCTAACGTACCCAGTTACACCAATATTACCGCGAAAGCTGTCTTGCAAATACTGAAAACCTTTGTAGCAACAGCATTCCTGCTGTTGATACCATTCGTCCAGAAACGTTGGGAGCAACAGCTAGACAATAGACAGAACTGTTATGGCTATTTCTGCGCTGTTTAGAGCAGAACCAGGTCCTTGCGAAGTGAAGGCTTGCAGTAATATTCCTTATTCAAAAGCGCGGAAACAGGACTGAGCCCTCAAACTACCACCCAATACCTCTTCTTCCTGTACTGTCCAAGTTCATGGAATACATTGTTGTGGACGCCATAATGTTCTAGCTGGAAATTTGCAACTTTATTGTTCGCAAGGCACACGGCTGCGCTCGACAGTGATGTAACACAATGAATTTATTTGCTGCACGGAGTAGCTGGACCGGGTCAATTGATGTTGGAGAAGACACTGACATGAACATGTTGGATCTGTAGAAGGTATTGGAGTGTCTAGATCAATCTTCAGTATTGCTGCATTGTTGACTCTCACTTGAGCTGAACTGCCAACCTTCTCCTTCATCGACAATTGCTGGTCAGATTACGGAACTCTTTATCTAACCCAAACAAGTCGAGTGTGGTGTGCTTCAGGGTTCTGTTCTAAGGCCCCGATTGTTTTGGCGTTTATTTGTCGCCTTGCACAATAGTTATATTACATTTCCTACTTTTTGCTGACGAAAATAAAATATGGTGCAGGATTCATGCGCATGCTGATCAAAATTTGTTTTCGCTTAACCTAGACACGGTACAACAGTTAACAACCCCTTAACAAATGCTAGGTAATCTCCATAAGAAATCAGGTTACTTACGTATATAGGCTAGAAAAGTAATTACTGCAGCGGTCTTCCATCAAGCGCGACCTAAGCATGCTGGTTCAGGACAAATCTGGTTGTCTGTGCTAAACCGGAAAATATTGAAAATGGGTAACCGACACCTTGGTCTGTTGCGACGGGCGTTCGGACAAAATAAACATATCTATTTTCAGACAGATGCTCGGTGCGCTCGATCACCCCATGTCAAAAAGGTCATACTAACCTGACATCTATAGCTAAAACATGACCTGAATGCATTGGAGGAGCCTCAACGTCGAACTTCCAAGTACGTTATAAAAATGCGCAATCTCCCATAGGAGTAAAATCTGAAACAATTGGGAGCATTCTGCGGAAGTTATCGACGATTACGAGACGACCTGATAGTTGCATACTTGAATTTACACAATCCAAATCATGTGTGCCACTCTGTACTACAAACAGTAACAAGAATTTGAGACGTCAGTCGGTGAAACTCACAGATCAATAGAGCCATCTGGAGTGCTGTTGAAATTTCTATTCAAGTCACGTGTGTCACTCGTGAAACGACCTTCTCCAATCGGTCGTTTCTACCCCTACATTAGAAATATTGCAAACTCGGTTGATCGATGCACTCAGCCACTTACTTTTTGTTACTTAGCACTGTATATCCGTCCTGATCCCCGATTTATTATCTGTGGCAGTTCGGAGCTACGAAACTAGCGGAGTGCAGGTCTACTGTAGTGGAAAATATAAGTCCATTCTTTTGACCCTAAATTGTTAATAGCACTTTCTCATTAATGTCTATCGATAACCCTACTATAACACCCAATGGGGCTCTAGCAAAGCAGTGTTTCTTAACCCGTACACAGTCATAGTTCTTTGTTCAGCCGATAGTGTTTCCTTTTGATCTCTATGGAAGCTGAAGAACTTAGACTAACTTCTACTGCAAGCACAAAGGCGATTGAAACAGTTTGATGTAAATGTGCACGAGGGCGTTTGTATTCCGAGCAATGCGAAGAACCCTGTACACTCTCCAAGGCACGCTGTAGTTCCACCGGCTACTCATTGTCGACGATATGAACCAGTAATGAGCTGCTATTGTGCTCAGTGGTACCTTGACACAACGAACGTGGACAGTGTTCATTCAAGTGTTTTAGCAATTTCCGCGCCGTCTAACCAATCTACTTTGTGTCAGACACACTGGAACTGCTAAATAACCATGGAGGCGGTCAGCATCAGCAGTTGTACTTGTTTCGCGAACGAACGAGTGGTTCCTTTAAAAACGCTCGCTTTTTTGTAGCTGCTGAGAAGATTCACTTAACTGACACTGAGATGCCCCTTGTTAAATGCTTGGTAATAACACCTTTGATTAACAACATTGTACCATTTTTAATTCTAGCAATCGCTTGTTGTTCCTGTAATTTTCTGGAAACTGTTTTGTCGGGATGTTCATTTTCGTGTAACGTAATCTGTATGAAAGTTAGCCCCGCAAGTATCGTGTCTTCTGTGCAGCTTAGACGTGTTCATCAATATACGGGAGTCGGTTTTCAGTTTCCTTTTTTTTCCTTAAGCAGCAGTATTGCGGTCAAGAATTTCGTCCTGATAGTGTTTTCAAGAAAATAGAGACTGCACATTCCAGGTGCATCATAGCATTAGACTTATAGGTCGCGCGCCGGTGCACATACTTTTATTTATGACATTTAAATAGTCGCAAATGTAATCAACTTAGAAACAACCATGCTGTCACAGGTAGGTAGCAACTTGTCGATGTTATCGATAAACATGTAGAATTACACGCGCAACCGATCAAAATGGGATCAATGCAGTGATGTTTACTCTGACCGACTGAACATGTCAAATGCCACGCGTCTCGGAAAATCGAGAAAATAAGTATCATTCTACGTAGTTGACCACCGTTTTATTTCGCAATCCTTTTGTACATTTTAATCGGACCAACCAACAGGAAACTTTCTAGCAACGTGCGGAACTAAGTTATTTACTAGCAGGCTAATCATTTCTATCACATACAGAACATTTAATTCACAGCCAGATTTATCTTGGCTTTATGTTCCATAGATCAAAAAAATAAATCCGAAAACTAAAGCTCTATTGCTTTTGAGCGACTTGTCTAATCGCTATTGTTCATTATACCAAATTCAGTTTCCAGAATAGTTATACCAGTTCGACCAAGTTATCATGATCATCATCATATAATAAACTTGGAATGTGGATTCTGCATGACGAAATGACTTGACTGGTATGCAAAAAAGATGTCTGCATGAGATGCTGCGCAATTTATCTTAGCAGGTATGCATACTGGCGCGCCTCTACGGTGTTAGTTGCCCGTTTGCTCCAGTCTGGCCACATGCACCAGTATACAATTTATATACCAGATGATATGTCCGCGTTCTCAGCCGTAGTTCCGTTGTCACTAAAAAAGGAGATGGATTGCTTTTTGTTGCACTGCATTAAGTTATTGAATTGCTTGCTTTATGTGCATAGGTAGACCGTCTGTCTATAGGTCCCCAACGCCAAGGATATTTGGTAAAAATCGATGAACTTACCGTTTGCGCTAATGATTCAGTGAAACTGGAGGTACTGTAGTCACATTGAGTTACCGGTTGCATCGCATCAGTAAGCGGATTCGACTACATGTGTGCAGGAGTGCTCAGCATCAAGTTTGGAACATATATCAATGGGGTACCTTCGTGGAACAGGCTTAGTGAATGACGTAGGACCTGGGACGTTGACAATGTTAGGGATCGCAATTCTCTTTACCGCCTGCTAAGTGCTTTCATCTTCTCATGGAAACTTCTACGCATGCCACTATTCTCTGGGTATTTAAATGTCCTGTTCACTAATAACAAACAGATAAAGAGCTACGTCTTGTAACTTTGGTTTAGTTAAAATTCTTAACTCGAGACCGAGAAACGCATTGCATTCGACTAAAATAATCAAAGTTCAACTTACTTTCTGTTACAATTATATTTTTAACACTTGTACAATTTATGCGGATTCCACAGATTGCGAACGACCAACAAAACAACTTCTGATTTTGCAGGCCGTCGTGGGATGTGCTAGCAAGTGCCAGGATGCGAAAACGTTCTCAGCGACACTGAAGTCCCATCGGTGGGAGATGAGCAACATTGGAAGCTGATGTGAATAAAACTCGAGAATTTTAATAGTAAGAGCGTTTTGTCCCAGGTAGTGGAGACATTTACCGCAAAGGAATTGTGAGCTACTGTAGGAATAAAGCTGTATATGGGTTTGTCGAGGTTATGAAATCTAACGACTTGCCAATTGATATACTAAGATACATAACTTCTGGCTCCACACAAGTCAGAGGTCATACAATCCGCGGTATTACTTTCCAAACGCATACTTGTCCAGCAAACTGGTCACCATATGACTAACAGCATGCGTTTGCAGCGTGCTAAATTTTTTAATTGTAGTCAGGATATGCGGAGAGCAAGTTTGTGGGTAGCCCTCTCAATGACCCACAAAAATTAGGGAATCATTCCTGTATGATCGACAGGTGTACCACGTCTGCTTCAATATGGGTATACCCTTCCTAATTCTTCCTCAATTCGTGATACTATTGTACAGTTGTTATCCACTAACATAATATGCCGTGGGGCTACATGGGTCAGGGTAGTTTAGAAGCTTAAAAAGCCCTTGATTCCCCTCTAATTCTTACTGCAATCGACTAACTTCCGAATGTGCAACTATTGTAAATTGCATAAAGCCGCAGGAGCAGAGAGAATTCCTCCGGCCTTCTTCAAATCCGGACAGCATGCTCTTGTAGATGATTTGCACTATTTACTAGTGAAACTTTGGGAGCAGGAAATTGCCTTGATAGACTGCAGCCGTTCCCTCACAGTCACAATTTGCAAGGGAGGCTCCTGTTCGGAATGCGCTAATCATAGAGGCATCAGTCGGATGGCATTCACATCTAAAGTGTTTACGTGTCTTTCTCCACAATCTGACTATCACTCGTAAAAGCCAGCTTCGGGAGCAACAAGCCGGGTTTCGTCGAGGTCGGAGATGCATCGATTACATCTCTAGTTTGTGTTAATTTTTGGAGAACCGTCACATGTACTGGCGCCCACCGTTGTCGTTTTTCTCGGCATCAAATGTGCTTTCGATTCGTTGGATCGATATACACTTTGAGACTGTCTGCTGAAGAAAGGTGTACCTGATATATAATACTCAGACATTAACGGAGCGCTGTATGTGCGTAGTTCGGGCACAGTAAGGGTTTGTGGCAAACTGTTGCCGCACTTCAATATCTCCAGCAGTGTGAGACAAGGTTGCTCACCTTCACCTTTCCTCTCTAACTGCCATTGACGAAGTCATGGAAGCTGCGTTCGCTGGACACAACCTACCAGGGGTGGAGTTAGTTTCTAGTGAGCGATTTCTTGACTTGTAGTATGAGGACAACCTTGCCTTTATCAATGCAAGCGCCCAAATTTGCCAAGCAGCACTGGAACCATTAGCACTTGCCGTGTTAGTTAACCGCACTTCGTTCTCGATGTGCTTAACAGAAGCCAGTGTGACCAGTATTAAAACTTACGGTCAAGCAACCTTACCATTTTGTCTTGGTCTACGGCGATACTTCAGATATTCATAGTCACAGACGTATATGAACCACTAGTAGCAGCGAATTTCCTGACACATTTCTACTTGATACTGTATCTACGAGGCCAGAGTTTACTATATAGCAACGCGCAGCTCTCCGTGCATGGTAAAGTAATGTGTGCACCGTCCATCTGCTCTCTAACGCTTTTGCCATAAAACACTTCTCTATACTACAAGATCCTACACAGATTTCCAGATCTATTAAAACCAAACTATCATTAACCAAATACAACACATACTTTATGTCACTCCATGACCACCAGTTGTACTCAAGTATTCTCCCGTCCGTGACGACTGCATCCATAAAGACTAAAAATAGCTAAGGGCGAGTTTTAACACATGCTTCAGTAAGGAATAATTCGACCATCTCAAAGCTTGTAGGCTTCACCGTTACAGACGGTAGCAAAAGAAATCGGTATCCTATTTGAAGCCATTTTGCAAATACAGAGCACGTAATCGTATTGATAGGTACCATGTTACACACAATCACGATTTTCTTCTCATCCTCTTGAATGTAATATTTTTTCACACATTTGCATCATGAGGGCTAATCACCATATCCTCCCTGTTCATCTTGATGATATTCATAAGAGAGCCATCACAACAAAAATCGGTTTGCAAGAATTTTTACTCATGCCATTTAGTTAAATTAACGCTAAACAAATCTTTCAGCGCTTTTTGGATAAAGCACTTTCAGGTCTACCATTTCTCTCCGGTTATCTTGATGATATTTTGATTGCAAATGCCAACAAAGTTGAACATTTGGAACATCTATTAATCTTGGTTAAAAATCCCACTAAGTACGTGGTGGTTATCAGCAGCAATAAGTGCGCCTTTGGTTTGTCTTTTTTGAACTTGCTTGGTCATACCAATGATAGCACTGGCATTTCGACAAGGGCAGAGAAACTAGATGCCAAATGAAAATTTCGCAACCCAATCCAGTAAAACAGTTGGAACGCTTCTCGGTTAGGCTCGATTATAATCGCCGTTTCATACCAAATGCCGCGAACACCATATCTCTACTCACGAATTTGTAAGTTGATGATCTGATGCAAATCCATTTCACGGACGCCGCTGTAAAAGCTTTCGAAGTCAAATCTTCTCTAGCTACTAAAAAGATGCTTTCATAACTGCAACCCAAAGTTTCTCTATTGCAAACCGTCGTTGCATCCAAAACCGCAATCAGCGCTGAATTGCAGCAGACTGTACATTAAGTAGAAAAATAACATAAATTTTTCTTCTACAAGCGACAGTGCATTTACTAGTGAATCGCTGGACATAAACCCAAAAATACGCCACTTTAAACATATTCGCAAAGAAAGACAGTTCGTTGTGCTTACGGACAACAAGCTTTTGATATTCGCTATAGAAACCAAGCCAGACAAGCACTCAACGCGCAAAGAAGGTCAAATACATAATTAAACAGTCGATGGAATCATTGCCAGAATCCAGGTCCTCCTTAAAAATATTCGATGCTTCCACAAAGCAAGTTGAATCTAAAGTGGCGCACATGCACAAATGCGTGCCCACCGTTTTGACCAATTGCAAATCAGTGCAAGAGTACTCAGAACCTCTGCATCGGTTAGTGCAGTGGTTAGACATTGCGCCCAGACAACCAAAAACGTGATGCACGCGCGGACTTGAAAACAAAACGTGAGCACAGTCACTGTAAGGTGCGGTGCGGTGCGGTGCGGACTAGCACGCGGCATCTAGGGCTGGTTGAAAAAGTACTGTAACCTCCACCCAATCACTTGTGCGGCAACAAGACACACAACACAGAACTAGGAGGCTGGAGATATTCCATCGGCGTTCACAGTGCTCACAGTTGCGCGCAGACGACCGGACATGAAATGGGCTCCACACTGAGACAGTATAGATCGACTTCACTGAAGGTAGCTACATGCAAGCTAGCAGACTGGTCCGTCAACCTCACCTGGATTGACCAATGATTAGCGGTGTCTAAGTGTGATTGATTGTGGATAATATTGCCCAGGAGAAAGAATGAGGGTTTGATAAGATTCTTTCGATGCTGCGCAGGCGCTCGTATATCAGCCGCGCAGATCAGGGTGAGATTGGAGCGCACTAATTTGCCGACCCACCAATGGCATGTATGTCTACTGTATGTACTCACCCACGCATGTCTGGGTGTGAATACGACGTGAGGACGAATAGAGGTGCATGTGTCCTTGAAATATGTTAATTACCCTCGGCGATTTTGACACCGCTCAGTTCAGATTGGGTCGCTGCCGACGTTTTGGCTGGTGGTTTGCAACATCTCGACAGCGGTGCATAATGCATTGGCTACCGTGTTCAAATGTTGGTGGCGCTTCGACAGTTGCTTAATGTTATCCCAGCAAATGATAAAAGGGTTAGTGACAACGCTGTTGTAGACAGAATGTTACCTTCACATAAACCACCTTAGCAAAATAAGAATTCGTAACAATTAGACGGTGAAAATACGAGATGCTACTTCTGCATAAATGAGTCCGGAAAAGCTGTTGTTGACAGACTACTCCCGTCACAGCCTTGATAGCAATTACAGGAACCAAGTGGGGTGCACGCTGTCTAATTTGTTTAACAGTGACCGTGACGGTGTAAAATGAAAGCCTGACAGTGTCGCTCAGTCTCTCAGTCTCTCAGGAAAACGTAGGTGTATATCAATCGAAATGATCGTTACATGCTGCCGTGTATGCCAATTAAGGGACCACTTGCTGCACGTGTTTGTGGAGAAGGACAGCCGATGAACTCGTATTGTATGCGTCATTGCACAAAAACGATCAAGGAGCTGTGTCTAAGCTAAGCCCAGGAAGATGCCATCAACTGCACACAATCGCACCCTGTCCGTGTATTCCAGAAACAGCTTGGGACAAATTTGTGGGCACGTTCATATCCCTAGTCGCGAAGGCATCAGAACCGAAAGCTTTTCATCCTCCCCTCAAAACGAGATCCTTTCAGAGAAGCCGAACATGAAAATATATAGCCTTGAGGGACCGGACTTGGCATGGTTAGAGAAACAATCGCAGTTCAGAAAATTGGACGGTGTACGCAACTCAGGCGAACGACTCTGTGCACTTGGTGCGTGAGGACAATTTCACAAACTAGCAGTTTGATCCGGCGTAACATTCACTGCGGAAACGGTACTGAAAACACCATTATCCTTGCGTACACACAGATCTCTTGGAGTGGATAATATCCACTCCAAAAACATTAAAGGTAACAATCACGTACCTAGCCGGATTATTTCAGCCATCGCTGGACTGCAACATAGCTCCGTCAAAGTGGAAACTAGGTTACATCAATCCTATTCACAAGGAAGCAAGTCGGTACGAGCCTGCCAATAACCGCCCGGTAATCTTCTCCCGGTGTTCCCCAAAGTTGTGGAAGAAATTCTGGCCGACGCATTGGCGGGCTATGTAGAATGCCATGGTATCTTTATCTACGATCTAGCCAGTGTAATCACCCCAACCCTGTCGGCCAACGAGACCTTTCGGCGCTGAGGCGCATCTATAGGTACAAGGATTTCTTCCGTGTACGCTGCTCACGTTAACGTCTTGTTCTCTTCAGGCAACTCCCACAATATTCTCTCCACACTGACGCAATATCGGCACCATTAGCCATAGCAGCAATTTAGTCCTGAAGTCAATGGTTGTGCGAAGGATGTGTTGAAATGCATTACGTAAAACAATTATAACAATCAACGCAGTAGATGCTCGAAATGCCCACCGCCGTTTTGCTGGCACGGCAGCATTCGCCGGATGCTGTTGGCTAAGACCCTCTGCAATGGGTCTACCGATATCGCGCGGCATTCTTCCACGATGCTCCGCTTCAATTCTTCCACACACGTCGGTTTCATTTTACAAACACTTCGTTTCCGGTATCCCCAAAGGAAGAAATCAAGAGGATTAATAGCCGGTGAACGTGCCGGCCACTCCATTGGTCCTCCCTGACCAATCCATCGAGGACCGAATGTGTTGTCCAGGAACTGACGCGCGGTTTGTACTGAATGGGCCGGTGCACCATCCTGCTTCCAGTGAACCGTACTCAACAGTCCTTCCACACGCAACCGGGGAATCACCCACGTCTGCAACATTTCTTATTGTGAAGAGGCTAAGAATTGTGATGTACTAGTTCTGTTACACAACTTACCCGTCACATTTTGAGAAAAGAAGAAAGGTCCGATGATTGTTCGACTTGTTAGTCCAGCCCAGGCCATGAGATGTGTGCCATGTTGCACACGGGAAGCGATGCATTGCCGTGGGTTATTGGTTGTCCAAACATGCCGCTTTTGTGTACCATGCAGCCGGAAAATGGCCTCATCGGTAAATATGATGGAATGCACATCCAAGGTATTCAGGTAAAAGCGAGCGAATGTAAGACCAATCACCGAATCGTCGGGCTTTAACACTTGTACCTGCAATGCACCATACCTCCGGAATTTTCTTTCCTTTAATATCCGGTGCACAGCATATGGTGTAGTGGCACAGTGTTGGGCGATTCTCCGAATGCTGAGGTGACTATTTCAGCGCACCTCTTCGACAACAACACCAGCGGAAATATCGTCCGCGGCAGTACGAGGACGCCCAGTTCGTTTGGCGTTGCATATGCTCCCAGTTTCGTTAAATTTCTTCACAGGTTGGAGTACGTACTGCGGGTAAACCGGCCCCAATGTGTAGCGAATTTGACACCGCATAAACATTGACTTCAGGACTAAATTGCTGCTATGGCTAATGGTGCCGATATTGCGTCAGTGTGGAGAGAATATTGTGGGAGTTGCCTGAAGAGAACAAGACGTTAACGTGAGCAGCGTACACGGAAGAAATCCTTGTACCTATAGATGCGCCTCAGCGCCGAAAGGTCTCGTTGGCCGACAGGGTTGGGGTGATTACACTGGCTAGATCGTAGATAAAGATACCATGGCATTCTACATAGCCCGCCAATGCGTCGGCCAGAATTTCTTCCACAACTTTGGGGAACACCGGGAGAAGATTACCGGGCGGTTATTGGCAGGCTCGTACCGACTTGCTTCCTTGTGAATAGGATTGATGTAACCTAGTTTCCACTTTGACGGAGCTATGTTGCAGTCCAGAGATGGCTGAAATAATCCGGCTAGGTGCGTGATTGTTACCTTTAATGCTTTTGGGGTGGATATTATCCACTCCAAGAGATCTGTGTGTACGCAAGGATAATGGTGTTTTCAGTACCGTTTCCGCAGTGAATGTTACGCCGGATCAAACTGCTAGTTTGTGAAATTGTCCTCACGCACCAAGTGCACAGAGTCGTTCGCCTGAGTTGCGTACACCGTCCAATTTTCTGAACTGCGATTGTTTCTCTAACCATGCCAAGTCCGGTCCCTCAAGGCTATATATTTTCATGTTCGGCTTCTCTGAAAGGATCTCGTTTTGAGGGGAGGATGAAAAGCTTTCGGTTCTGATGCCTTCGCGACTAGGGATATGAACGTGCCCACAAATTTGTCCCAAGCTGTTTCTGGAATACACGGACAGGGTGCGATTGTGTGCAGTTGATGGCATCTTCCTGGGCTTAGCTTAGACACAGCTCCTTGATCGTTTTTGTGCAATGACGCATACAATACGAGTTCATCGGCTGTCCTTCTCCACAAACACGTGCAGCAAGTGGTCCCTTAATTGGCATACACGGCAGCATGTAACGATCATTTCGATTGATATACACCTACGTTTTCCTGAGAGACTGAGAGACTGAGCGACACTGTCAGGCTTTCATTTTACACCGTCACGGTCACTGTTAAACAAATTAGACAGCGTGAACCCCACTTGGTTCCTGTAATTGCTATCAAGGCTGTGACGGGAGTAGTCTGTCAACAACAGCTTTTCCGGACTCATTTATGCAGAAGTAGCATCTCGTATTTTCACCGTCTAATTGTTACGAATTCTTATTTTGCTAAGGTGGTTTATGTGAAGGTAACATTCTGTCTACAACAGCGTTGTCACTAACCCTTTTATCATTTGCTGGGATAACATTAAGCAACTGTCGAAGCGCCACCAACATTTGAACACGGTAGCCAATGCATTATGCACCGCTGTCGAGATGTTGCAAACCACCAGCCAAAACGTCGGCAGCGACCCAATCTGAACTGAGCGGTGTCAAAATCGCCGAGGGTAATTAACATATTTCAAGGCCACATGCACCTCTATTCGTCCTCACGTCGTATTCACACCCAGACATGCGTGGGTGAGTACATACAGTAGACATACATGCCATTGGTGGGTCGGCAAATTAGTGCGCTCCAATCTCACCCTGATCTGCGCGGCTGATATACGAGCGCCTGCGCAGCATCGAAAGAATGTTTTCAAAACCTTTATAATGCGTGCAGCGCTTCGCTACGCGCTATCATGGGACAATGCGTTAGTAATCGGTGGGTGTGGCAGCATTACCTGTTAACTGCAGTTGATCGGCCTTAATGATGAGGATAGCATCTGCATCTGCACAGCAATGCATGATGTACTGTAGTGCGTTTTGCGGAAGTGTACCGCGTAAATTGTGATAACGTTATCGGGTGGGTAACAGCTAGCAGTTACTGGTCTATATGCAATCGTTAGTATATTGCAGCCGTTGACATGGGGAACGAATACGTTTGTAAAGAGGCGTCATGAGTTCGTGTGAAACGAAGATGAAACGATAATCTATGTTAACTTTAGCGCACTCATCAGCAAGGTGCCACAATGCGACGCACTGGGTATGGTGAAAGGCTGTTTGACCGAAGAGATTAACCTAGGGATTGGCCGAAGCTTAAGGTGGTTGAAACAACCGATATTGCGCCGTGTATTGTTTTACCTCGGGTTTTAGTCGGAAGTAGGCATTCAAGAACATGGTGTTATCATTAGATCGTCAATGTCCAATACTTTGTACATAATGCTGGCAAACGCCAGTAAATGGCCGGAAGTTGTTGGTATCAAGTGGATGGCACATTTTGGACATAAAAGTGGATGAGAGAAGCTAGTATTTGAGGAATTGAAAATCGCTCACCATGGCGTTGTACATCGCCATCCATTGACTGCTCTGCTTGCAAGAATGATTAGCTTCCAAACCGATAGTTCGTCAACCGGCGGACACGGATGGGACACAGTACTACAATTCCGGTCTCTGTGTTCCAAAAATGAGGCCTTGGGCACAGAGAAGGAAGTTGGGAATGCCGCTTGCAAGTATACAACATTGCAATTGCTGAATAATGGACGCAGGAAACCGTTAGTAAAACAGCCGTTTTACAATATTCTGAAACCACATTGAAAATATATGGCGGAATGCATTGGAACGATAAGAATTTTATAGGTAGAGGGAAGTTCCTTTTCCATTCCGACGGCACTGACCAAGGAATAAGATTCGGTATCTGTTCAATAGTGGTGTAGCTAAAAAACACACTTCTCGTAGGTAAGATGACTAACAGCGTTGACAAACGTATCCGCAACCACTGTTAATATTTGTGTATGGGAGATACCGTGAGCAAACTGCACACAACACTGCTAAAACACCTGAGGCGCAAGTCATGGCGACGTCTAAGTATAATGATCTACTTTGAGATTCAGCGATGACGATGCACGTGTTAGGTACAATGCATGTAAGCCAAAGCGAGGCGCTTCCAGATTTCTTGTGCCTTGAACCGGGATACTTATCCTACCCCTGTTTGTTTCTGCATCTGCTGACCGCACAAGAAGTTTAATAGATAAATATCTACACTGATTGCTGCAATGCAATAAAAAAATGTACTTACGTTATTAGTCAGCACAATGGCTGCTCTACTGAAGTCATAAATAAATAAATTATTATTATATTCTCAAAATAAGGAGACAATCAATGATGCATGATCAAATATACCTGCATACATGGCTGCTTTGGAACGTAAAACGTGTTGTTAAAATAAATAATACCAACATTTTGGCAGTTTATACACTTGAGAATTTCGTCGGATCATAGTGGGATCCAGGAACATTATGGTACTTGTTCGCGAAAAATCAAGTTTGCTACCATGGTGGCAAAAGCCAACCTCCGGCGTGATTTCGCCATGTTGTAATCCATGGCTTCAAGAGCACAGGTGCCAAAGTAACATGTCGGCACAAGTGTTTCCGATTAAAAGTTGATGTGCTGTTGACAGAATACTAGCTGGAACCACGGTTATCGAGCAATACTGAAATAACTAGAGAAAGGAATTTTTTATTCTCGACAGTACGAGACACGCTTGGGCACGCATGATCATGATGATACAACAAGGACTGGTTAATGTAAAAGCGACACAAATTTATAAGTAACATATGGATCCATGTGTTAAGTGCGCATGAATGCATTTTGGTTAGAAGAAGTGTTATTGTGTTGCTTTAATTTGTAAATGTGACGACGTATTTGTGATTGTTTTCGGTCAGTCGCAAGAAGAAATGCAATCTTCGTATTGGATGACCAAATCCGTGGATTGAGTTAGATGATCTTGATAAGTAAGAAGCAGTGACTCTATAGTTAGCGGCGAGTCACATCCGCCACGTCACCGTGTTGCTAAACGGACATATATGGCGTTTTATAGAAAAAACGCTTGCCACGAGAAAACGTGCCGTGTTCTGAAACACTACTGCCTAACTATATGCTGAAAGTGGGTAAACTCAAACCGGCCAGCTGACACCACGAAGTTGTTGATCGGCTAGCCCGGTGAATGTATTTTCCTTAGTAAATCTGGGCGCAGCAGCAGCATGTCGCGAAGTCGTTCGCAAGCATACCCGGCGCTTTTGTCCTCAGAACTGCATTTCACCATAAGTATCGCTCTCAGTGTGTAAACGCTAAGCTGCGTTGTCCAGAATCTACTTTGATTCAATGTGGACAAATGTAGAGTGCTGCTTCTGGGATACAAGCTGGTTCATTCCTACAAACTCGAAATCAGGAGTTGCACACGTCTTCTGGCGAGGAGGGTCTGGGAGCTGTGTCCAGCTTGACCTTGGATGTATGAATCAGACTGAAACGGCTTCAAGGAGGGGTATACAACACGTTGGTCTCCTAAAGCATGCACTCGGACGATTCGACCCTTCGATTTCTCCACAACGTCTGGGCTCATACATACGGCCACATGTGGAATGAGCCTTAGAGGTTTGATAGCTGTGGCTGAGGAGTGATCTCACCGCCTTGGAGATACCTCAACGCCGGGCAATGAAGGACATATTTTATTGGCGCGAGCACAGGCTATAGCAACACCAACGCAGACGTACATTAATGAGTTCGGTTTCCTCCTCAAGATGCACCATCTCTTCTGCCTTCCGTTCGTGATACCTTCATGCAGTTTGGGGGCCTCGTGACGGGGTATTCCCCGCAAATTACATCCCGTATCTCCGCATCAGTGCTTCCCATTTCGACTGGCCCGGGTGTCGTTCAATAGCTCATGATTTACGTGAACGTCGATGCAACACACAGTATTTGAGGATGGCCCGGAAGGTTACAATAACGGTGGTTTTGTACTATTTATTGCGTACTCGAACAACCCCTCTCCGTTCTGTCTGGTTCAGACTCATTACCGGACGCGTTCGTGCCTCGTTTCCGTCCCGCTCCGTCAATCGAGTGTAGCTCCGTCTGTTCTCCCTTAATGCAACACTTGCGGTTTTAGTCCGCCGCCGTTATAGTGGTCTTTTTTTCTTCCTGGCAATCACTGCCTTCAGCCTCCCTAAAAGATTTTGTGCACGCTTTCACCTAAGTGTCTCCTTCTATCCAGAATATATTATTTATTCATTATGACTTCAGCAGGACAGCCATTGTACTGACAATAACGTAAGTACTTTTTGTTATTGCATTGAAGCAATCAGTGTAGATATTTATTCATTAAACTTCATGTGCGGTCAGCAAATGCAGAAACAAACAGGGGTAGGTTAAGTGTCCCGGTTTGGTGCGCAAGAAATCTGGAAGCGCCTCGCTTTGGCTTACGAGTAATTTGGCCACCTTACATGCATTGTACCTAACACGTGCATCGCCATCGCTGAATCTCAAAGTAGATCATTATACTTAGACGTCGCCATGACTTGCGCCTCAGGTGTTCCAGCAGTGTTGTGTGCAGTTTGCTCACGGTATCTCCCATACACAAATATTCACAGTGGTTGCGAATACGTTTGTCAACGCTGTTAGTCATCTTACCTACGAGAAGTGTGTTTTTTAGCTACACCACTATTGAACAGATACCGAATCTTATTCCTTGGTCAGTGCCGTCGGAATGGAAAAGGAACTTCCCTCTACCTATAATATTCTTATCGTTCCAATGCATTCCGCCGTGTATTTTCAATGTGGTTTCAGAATATTGTAAAACGGCTGTTTTACTAACGGTTTCCTGCGTCCATTATTTAGCGATTACAATATTGTATACTTGCAAGCGGCATTCCCAACTTCCTTCTCTGTGCCCAAGGCCTCATCTTTGGAACACAGAGACCGGAATTGTAGTGCTGTGTCCCATCCGTGTCCGCCGGTTGACGAACTATCGGTTTGGAAGCTAATCATTCTTGCAAGCAGAGCAGTCAATGGATGGCGATGTACAACGCCATGGTGAGCGATTTCAAATTCCTCAAATACTAGCTTCTCTCATCCACTTTTATGTCCAAAATGTGCCATCCACTTGATACCAACAACTTCCGGCCATTTACTGGCGTTTGCCAGCATTATGTACAAAGTATTGGACATTAACGATCTAATGACAACACCATGTTCTTGAATGCCTACTTCCGACTAAAACCCGAGGTAAAACAATACACGGCGCAATATCGGTTGTTTCAACCACCTTAAGCTTCGGCCAATCCCTAGGTTAATCTCTTCGGTCAAACAGCCTTTCACCATACCCAGTGCGTCGCATTGTAGCACCTTGCTGATGAGTGCGCTAAAGTTAACATAGATTATCGTTTCATCTTCGTTTCACACGAACTCATGACGCCTCTTTACAAACGTATTCGTTCCCCATGTCAACGGCTGCAATATACTAACGATTGCATATAGACCAGTAACTGCCAGCTGTTACCCACCCAAAAACGTTATCACAATTTACGCGGTACACTTCCGCAAAACGCACTCCAGTACATTATGCAATGATGTGCAGATGCAGATGCTATCCTCATCATTAAGGCCGATCAACTGCAGTTAACAGGTAATGCGGCCACACCCACCGATTACTAACGCATTGTCCCATGATAGCGCGTAGCGAAGCGCCGCACGCATTATTTCACCTAGGCCATATTATCCACAATCGATCACACGTAGACACTGCTAAGCATAGGTCAAACCAGGTGAGGTTGACGGACCAGTCTGCTAGCTTGAATGCAGTGAAGGCGATCGGTACTGTCTCAGTGTGGAGCACATTTCATGTCCGGTCGTCTGCGCGCAACAGTGAGCACTGTGAACGCGGATGGGATATTTCCGGCCCCCAGTTCTGTGTTGTGTGTTTTGATGCTGCACAAGTGTGTGGGTGGGAGTTACAGTACTTCCTCAACCAGCCATGGATGGCCGCACCGCATCGTACAGTGACTGAGCTCAAGTGTTGTTTTCACGTCTGCGTGTGCATCACGTGTTTGGTTGTCTGAGCGCAATGTCTAACCACTGCACCAACGGATGCAGAGGTTCTGAGTACACTTGCACTGATTTGCAATTGGTCAAAACGGTGGGCACTCATTTGTGCATGTGCGCCTCTTTAGATTCAACTTGCTTTGTGGATGCAATGGATATTCTGAAGGAGAGGCTTCATTTACTATGGAATTATTTTTGTCCTATTTAAAGACTTGATTTTACGGCGCACCAGTTATATCCCCTCTGGACCAGAAAACATTGTTTTTTATACAGGATTACGCCGACAAATCCATTTTTATCACCATTCATATCGATCTTTTATGCATTGCTCAACTTCAAAAATGAAATCCGGCTCAGCCTCGGGTGAATTATAAATTGCTTTCACTGGATATCCATTCAGGGCCTCTGCACACTTCTGTAGGTACGATTGATTATGATTTTTGCCCGACATTTCCAACTTTATTTCTTCCTTTTTCCCTGCGCAAATCCATTGTCGAGACTCTACTTGACGTCTACCCTCCCGGCATACATGCAACTGTCAAGCTGATCTTCAAAAGCTTTTTATGGATAAAAATAATCAGAGACATTCGCACATGGGAAAAAACTTGCCTGGTATGACAACGTTCGAAAATCACTCGTCATACCCAATCGGGCATCGATATTTTGCATGACCAGACTGAATAATCAGCTATATCCAACTCGATATCATTGGACCTTTACCCTACTCCAGTTTTATCACATATATCCGGACATGCATCGAACCTTTTACTCGATAACATGAAGCCATTCTCATGGTAGACACACTTGCAGTAACCATCGCCCATGCACATGTCACCAGATGGGTAGACATTTTTGACGTTCCTTCCTACATCATCAATGACTGCGGTTCCCAATTCTAATCCCGTTTTTTCCAATAGTCTATGCAACTAATGAACTGCAAAAGGATTCTCACCACAGCTTATCATCCCCAAACGAACTGTTTAGTCGAACCTTTTCATTAACGCTTAAAAAACTCGAGCAAAGCGCACTCTGATCCGACTCACCGGACAGCTATAGTGCCGATTCGTTTGCAACATTTGAGTGCAATGTTTCAATCAACCCTACAATGTTCACCAGCAGAATTAATTTTTGGAACCACATTGCGTATCCCTGGTCAACATTTCACCGCAGTACTCAACAGTAACACTGACCCCTTCACACAAGTTACAAACCTAAGGAATCACATGAGCCAACTTCATTATGGCGTACCCACGAGTTCAGGGAAAGAATCATACGTTCACTCTGATCCCTCTTTGTTCACTCATGTTTTCATTCGTAATAACTGTGTTAGACAATCTTTACAACCTCCGTGTGAGGGTCCTAGTTACTTGTTACAGTTCATGCTAAGTATTTCACTGGCCAGCTACACAAGAACCGACACTGTTAGCATTGCCCGCTTGAAACCTCTTTATACGGGTTCCTTTGAATCCACACCGACAGATAACAATCAAACCAAAACGAACATGCTACCGACGTTTCTGACAGTAACACCTCAACCCGATGCTTCCACCAAAGAAACTACAAGTGTCACGATCTGGACGACGTGTGCATTGGCCTGACCAATAGTCACCCACTGAAAACAGAAACAACCCAATTGTTGTTTTACACCACCATATGCACCCACTTTCACTAAGAGGAGGGTATTGTTATGTTCATTTGCTGCTCTCACAACAACATGTTTGTGGCACTGCACTTTTTACCTAAACTGCATGGCAAAGCTTAACCACACGTCATGTGGCATAGAGCATCTGATACATACGCCACGTCAAAACAGTATTTTGACCTCTGTACGTTACCACGCCAGCGTCGAAGCAAGTAACAATTAGGAATGCATTTAGCTTGCATTCCTTCTGATAAACGCGTCGCAGCAAGAGGCAACAACACAACATCACTGAAGCGAGCGGACATCGGACCTATGCGCTTCCACGTGGTCAAGTCAGACGCATCCAGTCGCAGCGCACCGCAACTGAAATTGGACTCAGCCATCATGCAAACAAGCGCAAGCCTCTCATTTACATATTTGTATTGTCTGTACATCATTTTTATATATATTAAATCAATAAATAAATATCTATTCTCGACGAAGCAAAGCACGCCTTTTGAGCATGACCATAATAGTGCAATGTTGTGCATGATGGCAAAATAAGCAGGTCCGAGAGCAAGGGTAATACGGATGGAGTCAGTAGTGTATGCCCACATGGCCCAAGGATTGCATGAAGTTTATCCTCGCAGAGTGTGAGATGCCAAGATAAGAATTACAAAAATAATTTAAGTGGAGTATGTCGGTGACGAACTGGTCGAATGAGGTTGTGTACCCAGTGTGGGTCAGATGATCGAAGCATGAGGACCCATCTGGTAAAGCTTTTTAGGTGTAGTGGCATGTTACTGACCAAACATGTAGGTGTACTCGTATGAGAGCGAATATATGCACAACACTTGTGATATGTGTCATCAGTCAACTTGCCAATGAGTGGTAGGGACAGTGACTATTAACTCGTGAATCACAAACGCCATGTTGCAGTGTTGTTAAACCGACATTGGTGGCTTTTTGTAGGGAGGACGTTCGTCAGGCGAAAACCAACCACGTTCTGGTACACTGCCGACAGGTGATATGACACTGACTGGGTTGCCTCTTGACCGACTGTCTTCGTGGTTATTTGCAGTCATGTTTCACCAATTTATTTCCGTTGGCAGTGTCTTTGGCTTCTTCGAAGTCGATCGCGACTGATACTGTAACCAGTCACGCTTTAAGCAGCACTAATAACTGTCAATCGTTGTGTGTTATGTTTCGCCTCATCGAAATGCAAAGTCCTACGCAATCGGCAGGAACCCACCCTACTATGACACTTGGTGATGATCAGCTAGACTTCGTACAAGAATTCAATTAGCTTGGTAGCTATATTAGCACCCGTAGGATCGAAGATGAGATCAACAACCCTATAGCGACAGTTCGTGGCGCTTTTGAGAAGCTCCGCCACCTATGGCGCCGAAGCGACATCACGCTGGCCATGAAGGGCAGAGTTTACAATGCAGCCCTCAGTTCAGCCCTCCCATTCGTTTGAGCTTGAACTTGAACAAACGTGCGTGCAAATCGATAAGTAGTGCACTCGTTTTTCACTCTGGCTTAGCGGCATTTCGTCCCACACTTGTGGAGCTATACTTATTCTTCTTGCTTTTATAAGCTTCACCTTCTGATATTATTTTCCCGAGTACACTCGTGGATTCGACATTTACCCGGATTTCTAAATTCCGGGCAGTTTTTAGCCGATATCCAAGCACCAAAAGTTGCATAATTCCAACCATCGAGGACGTTGTTTGGTTTCACTCGATAGACCATTTCAACGGCTTTCGAACGAACTGCCACTCGTTCCAATCCAACATTGCTTGGAACAGCCACAGGTCTCAAAGCAAATTTCCCCGACGCTATCCGTAGGCTTAACCACGAAAATTCTCAGTCTCACCCTCTAGTAATCTGCCCCACGTTCACGTTGACACATTCGACTGGCACCTCAGAGAGGACAATCTGCGAGCACACAACTGCAACATGAACACTGACTTTTCCGACAACCTAGGTAACAGAACAAACTTTTACGTAGAGAATGAGTCAGTCAAATGGTTCGTAACATTTGCTTAGCCAGTGCGATGCCCAGTATGCCACAGTCTAAAGACCTATGTGGATCATGTATCAAACTTGTTAAGCGACGGGCTTTTGTGTCGTAACCGCTGCACGCTTTTCTATTCAAGATACCGCCCAGTTAAATCTAGTCAGGGCAAGTTATTAAACGAACCAGACTCTTTATGGTTCTGCGTGGAATGCTCATCTATCCCACTGATAAAAAGCGTGCTAATATTATATCAGAACTACTACTAGCTACTGGCCAAGTTTGAAGAATTGGTGACCCCCAAGATCACTACAATTGAGGTAAGCATAGCGGACTGTGCAACCCAATCCTCCCCCGTAAATGCTGCTACTATCTCGAGACGAACGGCCAGTAACACCGTAAGCAACACGAAACCTAGAGTCCAGAACATCAACTGCTTTTCCAATACCACACGTGGCTCACATGTGACTTATGCGGTTCCCATTTTGAGCGGTAACTACACGTAAGGCTAGTTACAATATCCCGACGGAGTAAAAAGAAAAAGAGCAAGCCGGTACTAGCGAAAGTGGGGTTACCGTTGCTTCCAAGAAGAGCCATCATTTTAAATTAAAACCAACCCCAACTGGATCGGAAACTGAGGAGCGTAGCGGTATTTTTCCTAATGCAGACACTACCGGTTTCCTGCGGTACATCTCCGAGTACTTCAATCACTAACCGCTACATGTCGAAAGGTCTAAAGAAATAACTACCTGTACTGAGCGTACTGTGCTTCACATCCCAGAATCAAAGTCGACATCAATAAGAGGCAGGCATTTGGATGACCTCAACCAGTGGAATATTATTAGTAAGTTAATCGGAGTTGTACTGAAACCTGCAAAAGTAGTGTGTATTACGCGACACCCCAACTCTAATCATTTCGGAGAGCTAAGACTTCTGCGCGTTGTGCTGAACTCCATCAATGAAGTAAAATCAGTACCACTGTCAAAAGGTTGTCTCAGAAATGAACAATGCTCAATCCGTATCTTTCCAGACATCCGATGGGGCGAGCGTTATCGAGTTAACTGCAACTAAGAGGACCATCGGAAGGAACCTTCAACAAGAACCATACTTCTTCACGGCCTTCCTGAAACTGAAGCTTGTGATGAGCATGTAATCATAACCCATGTTATAGAACAGTGGTGTTGTATTCGTGAAACACTTTGCTTGGATGGTATGTTATCGAAATACGTGTCACGACTGCGTACCTCACCGAACTACAAAGGAAGTGGCCCGATAGTGTTAAAGGGGATCCTACAGTCAAAACATATGGTTGCAAGGCTGCGAAAAGGCTGGTACATGTTCCTTTGTAGGCTACTATCTGATCTTCGGCTGAAGACAGTCAGCGATATGCCTCTTAGCAAGAATTGTCGCTCAAGGTACCAAACGCGATGGGATTTATAAAAGAACAATGCACCAATAATATGTCCAATGAGCCCCTACAACCTATAGCATATGATATTGACTACACAACTTCCGCTGTACGTAAAAGATTAGACACGGGACTAACGATGCGGACAATGAATAAGACATTAGATCATTCTCCAAGTACGTAACGAAAAAACGATTAGCCGCCGGCCACTCACTGGTCGGCGAAACTTCACGTATGAGTTGCGCAACCTCCGACACATTGCCTTAATTCATGAAACTTTCTTATATGTACACCAACGCCCAAGGACTCCTCATTAAACTTACCGAACTTCCACTACGTCAGGTTGCGGATGCTTAGGACCTGTTTTATATTACTGATATTTGGTTACACCAAGAGGTGACTGATGCTGACATTAAGATAGCCGGAATGTCAGTTATCCGGAACGACCACCCTAGCAGTGGAGGTGGCGTCCTACTCTACTACCCCAGCGATCAGCAATGTGCAATAGTTGCTGATCTGGAAACTCACGTTACCGGTTCACTCTGTTGCCGTCTCCGACTAAGATACAACGACGCATGTCTCGTAGCTGTCGTTTAACGCCCCTAACTTTCATTCAGGAAATGGATTACCGTTTGATACGTTGGCTGAACTGAGTAACATACACAAGGTATAGCCACATTCATCCCCGAGGACTTTGACCTACACGATCTGGAGGTACCTGCATCACCCAGTGAACAGTTCAAAGCAAAGTTGTATAAACTGATCGCTAATATTCCCTTGTACAATCATGTCGTCAAGCCCACTAGATTCAGGACAGCAGACAAACCGTCTATATTGGACCCTTTGCTCACAAATGAAGTGCTAATGGTTGGCAATTTATTGATGGATAGTCTATTAGGTCCAAGTGACCATGTGTTAATAACGTTTAACTATGTGTGTTGTGTAGAGTATCCAAGTGAACAATCGGAACTAGCTCATACAATCACACGCTACAACCTACTGAAAGAATTCGTCAAAGCATGTGCTTGGGAATTTTCAAACAACAGTCCCCTTGACCACATTTGGACAAAGTTCATTAATAGACTCAGCGACATCGTCAACAGAGCATCAGAGACCAAGCCCCTTCGTCCCGCAAAAATGTCTTCAATTCTAAAGAGCAGGACTCGAAAATGCCTGGCGATAAGGGATGCAGCATGGCGTGCCTACAAGATTAACCCCGACTCAAAGACTTGTTGCAATTTCCTGACCCATCGCAACCATTGCACTAGACTTCTCCGTGAGGACAAAGTAACTTATTAACAGTGCTTAACCAATACATTCCTGGCAAACACAAACTGTTGTATAGGCATGTCAACAATCACCGTAAAGTGAAGCATGGCATCCCTCCACTATTCACAACAGGCAGTAAATTACAAAGCGCCGAAGAAGCAGCTAATGTCTTGCGGCTACAGTATGCCTCAATTTTCAAACTCACAGCCTCGACCTATCCCATAATGTCGTGCACATTACCAACTGCATTGTTTACAATGTAATATTCAACCCATCATTTGTGCTAAGGAAGTTACTCTCACTGAGTGCTCATAGCTCTCCATGAGCAGACAACATCCGCCCGAAAGGAATGAAGGATGTGGCCAACTAGCCAGCTGAACCACGGTCACAATTCTTCCAAAGGTGCTTTCATGAACAACAAGTGCCCACTATACGAAAGGGTGGCATTATCACCGCAATTTTTAAACGCGTTAACCGCTCAGAGCTTGCAAACGATCGCATAGTGACTCTTTCCCCTGTGCTCTCGAAGGTAATAGAAGCGGTCGTAGCTGAGGCTCATTAGGGCCTAGAAAACGCAACATCTTGGCATGGGAGCAGTATGGCTTCCGTCAACACCGGTCACGCACTACCAACCTAATGATTGCCCGAGGTAGGTGGACGGAAGTGGCTGACGATGGGGTTGGGGTTGACGTCATCAATCTGGACTTCTCCAACACTTTCGACCGCCTGGATCATCCTACTTCACCGGCTACAGTGCTACGAAATCGGAGAGGCTGTGCTTGGTTGGACTGGTAACAGAAGCTTCAAGTACGAGTTAGGGGATCACTCTCTATCCCAACTGAGGTGGAATGTGGTGTTCCACAAGGCTCAGTGCTGGGACTTCGCTTATCCTTCGTGTTTACCAAGCACCTGACAAGAGTTATCTCCTCAAATTTCCGGCTTTTTGCCGACGACATCAAGACATGTCGGGCAACTAGTGACAACGAACATCACGAACTGAAGGCTCCCAAACTACGCAGCAACCATCCATGCAAGTTACAGCATGACAATTTACAGTCATGTTGCTCCGCTCATCAACTGAACAACTCTAGGGACGCTTATCAGCGCTCCACCTGCATCTTCGCTTAAGGTAAGCCGATCAACACACGATGCTGCTTTGTTTGGGTGTGTGTGTTCAACTGCGTATCGATTGATCGCTGAACCTGACTGCGCGTTGCGGCCTTCATCTGTCTGGACGACCTAACTTTGGTACGGTTGAACAACTCGCAATTCGTGTGCTTGTTTTGAAGTGTTAATACGTCATGCCTGAGACAAAGAACCCTCGTCAAGGTGAGCGCTCAGATAGGTCTTGCTGCAAACGATAAGAGGGCGACGGGCATCCTAATGTTTCGACGTCGCCTATGTTGCGCAGAGAATTATAAAAAGGTCCTTAAGCTCTGAGTAACCTGTTCTAGCTGCATTAGGTCGTACTGTCCGCAATGTGTAGGCAAAGCCGTCCAAGAACAGACAGACCAACCAAGTTGCTGACACAATTTGGTTTTGCTCAACATGTTAATTCATTCCAATTGTCAACAGTTTATCTTTGCTCATGAAAAAATGCGATAGAATGACTGAAATAATCGCGCAATTTGTAAATACTAAGATCGCCCACTCGGAGGTAAATATGGCCACAATAATATCTCACCCGGCCAAAGTAAGCTCTGAGCCTAAACCGAAGAAAAGAGCTAGACGCTCCAACTGCACTGCAGCGTCTGTGACTCTAAATTCCCTGGGTCACCTCACTCCCATAAGTGGACAAGCCTCAAACATGCCTGCTTCCACTTCGCCAACCACAGAAACTTCACCTGGAGATTCAGCCAGGACACCGGCAGCGCAGAGCCGAAGGAAATCCAGTGCAGATAGCAAGCAGGTAACGTACGCATCGATTGCCTCGACAAACACACAGGGAGCGAAACACGTACCTCCATCTTCTGTACCGAGAACACATGGAGCAGCGCAGCTTTCACCGTCAACTCCAGTGGTGCCTTCTAAACAGCCCAAATTGCCGGCAAAAACTGTCAAGCCGAGGTTCGCTAGACAAAATCATGCTGCGGTAACTCGTGTACACCAATGTTCCCGTGTCCAAATCTGGCGCAATAAAACGCAAGTTGCAAGACGATCGCTACCAGTGGAGTTCTATCTGCGTGGCGATTGGTATTCGGGTTGAGCCTGCAAAGCTGCAACGCGTAGCGCGTCACCAGACCTCGGTGCACTCTGGTGTACCTCGAATGCTTCGAGTAACACTAGACTCAGCAGATGTGGCAGAGGCTGACCTGCTCTCAACAGTTCGTCTTCGTAACTCACCGAACGGAGTGCGCATATTACCCGATCTCCCTTGGACAGATCGCCCAAAAGAAGCAGTTGACCAACGCGGTATTCCTAATAGGGATAGTTAAAAATCAATATTTGTCCAGGGTGTTCCTGAGCTTCTACATTCTTCTGATCACGATGCGTAAACACATAAACGAGAGCAGTGGTTCTACATCCGCGAAGCACTCTCTGTTGACAATGTTATTTCTAAATTATTGACATGAGTTTCGTCATCACCTAAACGCAACGGCTGTGGTCCAAGGCTAATGAATGTAATATTTGTTGTGACGCTTCCCTTTTGACTCTGTCTCTCTGCGCTACCAACTAGCCGGGGAAAACAAAACGCAGAGCCTGCTAGACCGAAGTAAATTAGGCACAACACATGGCTACTTTTATAGGTCACATGCGCTTACCTCGCCTCCATCACTGAGGTGTGTCACACCGCTTGTCTGAAAATATTCGACTGGTAGCGGCCATCTCTCTCTGACTGTAGGTAGGATCACGTCCGCAACATAGCAACCCGTGCGGCGACGACGGTCTGATTTCGTCAGCTTCCGGTTTGACCATGACAACGAGCCTGTCAGCCGCTCACGTGATCTGGCCGATCTCGCCCCGCTTGTGTGCACCACCGTAGTCAGCTGTTTCGCCTCCATAACATTATTACACTCTGAGGGACTGACGCAAGTCCTGTTGGATAGCTGGTTAAAGTTTCGAGCCAGATTACCAACAGAGATCCGGCTAAATACAGCAGACCAAGGGTCAAAAGTCGGAAGCAAATCAATGCAATTTACAAGCATTACAAATTCTTTACTTGCACAGTCCTGCGGAGAGACAGACACAACAACGCCCACGGCACACAAAAGGACCAAGCACAGCAAGAGTGAAACGTCTGCTCAGGAACGCTCAATAATGCCCATGCAACTTGACTGAAATTCATAAAATATAAACGATTAATGGCCGGCCACCTAACGGCCGGCTTAAAAACTAACGCAAAGTAGACATCCATCAACCCACCCCTAACAACAAAGCCCTATCTTTCATGTACATAAAAGCCCAAGGCCTTCTTAGTAAGTTGGCCGAACACAGAGAATTCGATGCCTTACAATCGCGGGACCTCGTCATGGTTACAGAGACATGGTTAAATCTTGAAATGACCGATTCTGAGATCAATTAACGCGATATGTCGCTGCTTTGGAACGATAGAAGCGGAAGGGTTGGTATTGTGATTCTTCATTATAATACAGACCTACGATGTGAAGTTACCGATCACCCGGAAATCGGAGCTCTCGATTCGGTTGCGAAACAAGGACACATGTCTACTAACCGTGATTTTCCGCCCATCAAACTCAACGTCGGAAATGGACTCCAAATTGAACCACTTCCTTCATTTTGCTTTGAACGAGTCCTACACTCACATTCGTATCACTGGAGAATTTAACGTGCACGACATAGGAACGCCGGCAACAGACGGTACGCAGTTTAAAGCTTGCTTGTAAGAGCTTATTGCTAGCCACCCACTGTACAACCACATAACCCACCAGATTTCGAACTGCTAACAGGCCGTCGGTACTGGATCTTGTGCTAACGAAGAACCCAAGACTGACGGGGTAGTTACAGGAATATCAATGGGTCGTAGTGATCATGTTACTCTACTCTTTGACTATATATGCTATGAGGAGTACCCTGAAAAGGAGGAGGATAAAGTGCATACTGTCACGCACCATAATGTGTTATATACGCTTGTTAGGGATACATCTTGGACTTTCTTAACCGAATGCCCCCACTTGTTGCCTAGGAGACATTTACAAGGACATTTGGCAAATTGGGAGCGCACGCATCAGAACAGAATTCCTTCCAACCCAAAACAAGCATGTCATTTCTTAGGAGCAGGATACGTAAACTTATGTCCTGGAGGAATTTTGCATGGCGAGATCACAAAGACTGCGCGAATGCCGAAACCTCGACTACATGCGTAATGCCTTGTAACTTCTGTGTTAAAATAATTCGCGAAGACAAGGTCACGCATCAGCAGGGGTCAATAAAGCGATTCTGCGTGAACCGCGAAATTCTGTATAAGCATGTTAACGGCCTTCGAAAGGTGGAGCGGGAGATTCCAGCACTAGTCACGGCTGATGGATTCAAGCGATCAGCAATGGAAGCAGCCGAACTTCTACCGCTTCATTACTCTAACGAGTCCAAATATTCTCCTCGTTTCTATTGACCCACCGTCGGGTTTGAACTACATCACCTTCACTTCGGAAGCTGTGTTGAAGGAGTTGTTCAACTTGAGTATCCACAGTTCTCCTGAAGTCGACAACATCCAACCAAATGCTCTGCAGGCGGTAGCTAGTTATCTAACAGAACCGCTGACTGTTTTCCATCAGCGATGTCTAGAAGAAAACTATATTGTACTAGTATTGAAGTGAAGGGACGTTACTCCTATCCATAAAGGAGGTAGCCGCAGTGACCCTACCAACTGCCGTCCGAAAACACTACTTCCTGTAATATCCAAACTTGTCAAATCAATCATTGCAGATGCGCTGATGCAGTACCTGGAAATCCACAACTGAATAGCCCCAGAGCAACATGGCTTTCATCAAAAACTCTCACGTAATACTAACCTATTCATATAGCGTAATAACTGGACTGTAGCTGTTGATGATGGAATAGGATGCTATTTAATATACCTTGACTTCTCAAAAGCGTTTGATCACTTAGACCATCAAATTCTTCTTCAGAATCTTTGTAACTACGGCACTGACGACCCAATCCTGAGTTAGATTAGCAACTCTTTCACTAACGACGGCTAGTGGTTAGAGTCCGAGAATCCTCATCCAATGCAATCGATGTGGCGTGTGATGTACCACAAGGCTCAGTGCTTGGACCGCGTTTATTCTTGGTGTTCATCAACGATTTCGCGAGATCAATTACTTCCGATTTCCTATTTTTCGCTGATGACATCAAGATATGATGAAGGATCAGAGGACCGGAGGACCGGAGGACCACGAACGACTCCAGCGTGATCTTAACATGGTGTCGAACTGGTCAGTTCAAAACGCCCTACCATTCAACGTAGACAAATGTCGCGTTGTACGATTACGCCATAGACATGACTACACCTATTTGTTCGGGACAAGCGGATTACAGACCAGCTCCCAAGAACGTGACCTTGGTGTGCTAGTACATAGCGACCTCAACTCTTCAAAACAGGCTGAGGTAGCTGTGAAAAGAGGCAACCAGCACGTCGGCATGCTGCGAAGGGCATTTGGGAGATTTGATCCATCAATCCTCCCAATGATGCACAATTCCTACGTGCGCCCGCATGTTGAATACGCTATCTAAGCTTGGCAAACTTGGTTGAAGCACGACCTAGAAGCGTTAGAGGCACCACAACGAAGAGCAACAAAGAATATAAAGGGCCTGCGCTATCACTCTTACCACCGAAGGCTGAAGTTGCTGGGAATTTTCAGCGGACGCTATCGAAGGCTGCGCGGCAATCTCATATTGGCGTATTAGATATTGAGTGACCCCGACCACATATGCCGCCACTTGATGAAACTTAGCGACAATACGCAGCTCAGGGGTAACTGCTTAAAATTGAAGGAACAAGATAACCGTCTAGAATGTCGACGGAATTCCTTTTATCTTTCGGGTTTGCCAACCCTGGAAAGCACTCCCAGACTCAGTTCTATCCTCTCCTACCTTGGACGTTTCACAAAACCATCAGACGTTGCTCTTAGTTCTCAAAACTTTGTTAACTAAACTCCTCAATTGTAGATTACGCCAAGCATGTTTTTCTACAGAATTTATTTATCGAACGAACTAAAGTAAGCGACCATATTTTATTTTTCTCACGCTTTATATCAATCACCACTGCATCCAGCGTATGTATGAATATTTACGCTGGATGTTTTTAATGTTGCATTGATGTTATTTAGCAAACTATTCATCTCGACAGAGGTTCGGCAGATGACCCACATATATTTTGATTTCATCGTATTCTCGTCACTCATCCTACGGGACGTGTCAAGCACTTGCGTTAATCCCGTGATAAATCATTGTTCATTGTTCAACCTGAAATAGCTTGCATTTCTGAATGTTCGAAGATGAAGCTGTTTCAGCTGAACATACCTAAATGCAAGGTTTTCCAAATGCGTCATCAGCCAATGAGGGCATACATGCTTGCAGACCACACCTTGCAGAAGGCCTCTCAGGAGCATGATCTGTGTGTACTGATATAGGAAGATTTCGGGTGTTCAAAGCAACCAGAGAAGGCGATGAGGGTTGGCAATGAACACTTCGGCTTGCTTCGCAGGGCCTTCGGTCGGTTTGAACCATTAATCCTTCCCCAAATACGTAGCGCTTACGTGCGACCGCACCTGGAATATACTATCCAGGCTTGGCAGAAACAGGATCTCGTTGCTCTCGAGACTCCTCAACAAAGAGCAACTAAGAACTTCAGGAGTAATTTTCATCTGCTCTAGCAGCTTAGGCTGAAATATTTAAGAATGTACCACAGTCGATATCAACAGTTGCGGGGGATCTCATTATGGTTTATCAGATTGTGAAGTACCCAAACCCCATTTGTCGTCCGCTGCTGGAGTTGAACCACACCGCTAACCTAAGACGTCATCCTCTGAAATTGAAAACACAAGACAGTCGGTTTTTCACTCCGCGTGTGCTAACCTTGGAACGCCCTCCTTAATTATGTCCACTCTGCTCCCAATATGGCGATATACAAAAAAGGAGTTGAGGATGCATTGTCCAATTTGTATTTCATTTTATGACTTGTTAGACATGCGCTACAAAAAGCAGTCATATGGTGTCTTACCAAACCCCCAACCAATGGGTTCATACATTTATACTTTTAATACGCGAACATATCCGCTATTCTTCATAAGTCAATCGTGAGTTCACCAAAACGCTTTTCACTTTAGCATGCAATGTAATTTTCGCAATAATTTCCATCCTACGAGACTTGTTAAGCATTTCTTTTCTACCATTGTTCCATTTTTCCATTGTTCCACTGAAACCAGGCCCATCAGGTCAAGATACATAGGGAGGCTAGCCAACTTCGTTCATCGCTGCCTTCCTAGCTTAGCTCATGTCTGATGGGCGCACCGCGTGAGCAATGAGCGTGTTCGGCGTCGCGTATTTAGTGCAGGGAGAGCTAGTGAACCGCTCAGCACCATTATATATTACGCACCAGGCTCCGATGGCTGGGCCACGAGTTACGCATGTCATCACACCGACTCACGCGACGTGCATTGTTTGCGCGCCAGTGTGCGGTTGCAAAAGGAGGTGGCGATGGCAAGAGGTGACTTAGTCGAGAGAAATGAAAATCGTCACTTTTCGAAACTAGCGTGGATTGGTGCATCCCGACTGCCTGGCTGGGGTCCTAACGACGATTAACACGTTGGTTGGACACCTGCTAATTTGGCGATGAGCCAGCCCCCTGCTCTTCAGAGTCACCATCCAATTACCATCTCATAAAATGCATACTACAACGTTTGACACTATATTACATTTTTTGAATTCTTTATTGTGTAAATTTCCTTATATGAGGTGTGGTTCTCCCCCTTAGCTAACGTGTTTATTGATTGCTTGTGCAATGTAGTTTAGACATGATATATTAATCCTCAAATCCCGTGCGGCCAACTACTGCAATCTCATAGCAACACGAACTCAATACGCCACCAGTTCAGGTTGCTGACCCGATACAGCTGGCTAGAAGGTCGTCGAAACTTTTACCATCTTTTATTTGTCAGCGATGGAACACCGTCCTCCATTACTTCACTTCTGCCTTCATACTGTGTGTTCAGCAAACGCCTTGAGGTTGATTTAATCCGCTTAGATTGCGAAAGATAATCATTTAAATAGGAAGACGGTATAATTTGCCAAATGTATCAGCGGCTTGGATTTTCCTACGCAATCGTGGCGAAGAATTTTATGCGTTCATAACTGTGAACACTATGGCGGGTTCACTAAGGCACCCGCCTCGTTATTCATCCACACAACATGTACTTCAAACTGACCATCCAATGTTTCATTAACCTTTGTGCCAGGTGTTACCCGTCGTGACCCGGGGGCTTAGGGGTAGCGTTTACGACTAACCTCCTAATGGTCCCGGGTTCCATGTCTGTTGTATCTATCTGTTAAGATGTAATGACAACAAAAAGTTTTATGCAGTGCAGTGTTTCTGGCAGGCAACACGTAATTTCCTTCCTATTCATCAACTACCTTCCTAGTGATCGAATGACCAAGGTTCAAGTCTTTGAGAATCGCGGTCTACTTTGAGATTGAGTGTCGCAATCCATCCACACAATGTGTACTTCTAAATGACCCACCACTCTATTCCCATGTTCAATCTTTCCAGATTGTGACTCTTTTCCTGGTCTATTCCTGCTCTTCGTCAACGACCTCGTGCGCGCCACCGATATGAATTTCTTGTTTCTTGCCGATGACATCAAGATATGGCGGGCGATCGGTTGTCATGACGATCACAACGTGCTGCGAAGAGACGGAGACCGTGCCTTTGAATCATCAACGACAAATCTAATTCCGTTTAACGCGAACAAGTGCAAAATTGTACCTGTAGGCTCTAAGTCCACTTACGCGTATAACTTTGATGACCGCATCTTGGAGAACATCTCACAGCAAGGTGACGTTGAAATGTTAATGCAAAACGATCTCCGCTGTTCGACGCAGACATTGAAGGCGTCCAAAATCGTTAACCAACAAGTTTGTCTCTTAGGGAGAGCGTTCAGACGGTTCGACCACTCCATCTTTCCGCAAATGCTCAATGCGTATATGAGGCCCCACGTCTACTAGCCGATTCAAGCTTGGCAACAATAGTTAAAATGCGAACTGGTTACACTGGATACCGCACGGTGAAGAGCAACCAAAATGTGAAAGAATTGCTTCACCTGTTTCTACCTGGAAGTAATCGCCGTCTACTGCGCGACTTCGTTCTGGTGTACTAGATCTTGATAACCCCCGGTCATTCCTGCCGCCACCTCCTGAATAGTAGCCTCATCACAAATTGTGAGGTCAACGCCTAAACGCGCTACATAATATAGTCCGTTGGAATGCCACTAGAACCATATTTCTCTTTGAATTTTTTACTCCTGAAGCGCCCTTTCGACATCTTTACTTTGCTGCGCCCAAGCTACCCGAGTTTAAAAATGGCTCTACAATGCAATATGATATGGATTACTTAGTTTGATTTCCGTTCCTTTAGTGAGAATAGGACGAAGACAAACATTACGCTCTCCAGTCTACACGAAATCGGGTAAACGGACAAATATGCATGTGTAAATGGATACACATGTAAGTTAAGGAACATAAGTTGACTTACAGTAGACTAATGTTTTCTACTACGAGTACCACGGTGAGTTCACCGTATAAAACCATCGTTCCATCATGTGGGAATTAATTAGTACCTAGTTGGTTATCTCAACTCAAGTTAGCAATTACTACGCACTACCGTAGTACATAGTTGCAAAAGTAATCATTGGCTAGTGTAGGCACTGTCACAATAGTTGGTTAGACACCACGGCCCTGGCATTCATATTTCTAAATCATTTCCACACTAAAATATAGGCGTCCACTTTAAGATGCGCTAGTGTAGATTTATAATGTCCTTTCTCCATTTAAGTCGGAGTATTAGAAATTGTTTTAGTATATAGCCATCAACTCTTAGCGTCTATTTCTATTACTGGATTGTATTGGAAATGCCTTTGCCAAAACTCCTTTGTATTTCAGTTAATAGTTATTCCTTTATTCCCTTTGGTATGTTGCACCGCCTACTCTCACCGGTTGACAAACTTTTATTTGTCCGGAAACTGTAACCTATCGTTTTGTGTCATATGGTAGAAATTTCCAAAAGACAACTTTAAAAGTTGCGCAAGTAGTAAAAATCCGTTGAAACTATTATGAAGCCATTCTGTTCACTATGATTGGTCCATCTGCACTGAACTGTGCCTCGCTTTACGGAAAAATAACTCAGTTATTGATTGAATATACCAATGTTAATTGTCCCAACGAATACTAACTCCTAATATAACAGGTTGATGCAGATTCATAAGGGAGGAAGCAGTCCTCAAATTAATAGATGCTGTATTATGCTTTATAACCAGCTATCTATTATGGTAGAGAAGAATTCTACCCCACAAACTTTAGCATGTGCTCGGTAGATCAGAGAACGGCAAGCATTCCAAGTTAAAATTGCTCCACCACGGAGTTCCAATTAACAGCAAAGTATATGATCAATATTTTGCCGTAAGTGACCACTAAACATCCCGTTAAACAAGATATTAAACCACATATTAATTGATTTTTTCCGTGTGACCCTCCGTGGTTAATAAAGTGCATATAAGGAATGTGGGAGTTTGCTTTTGTCTCATGAGCACAAAATGAAAGAATATTGGCACCGACATAAATCTGGTACGCAATGTTGTGCAAACGTATACCTTGGTGCGCCATTCTAACCTAGAATAAGGTGCAACAATGATGTTGAAATGCGGAGAAGCCTTCCTGTAGAGATTCAAGCGTATAACTATTGTAACGTTTTTAATTTTATATGTCATCCTTGCGCAGAGATCATCGCAATCTTCCCTATACCGCTCCAATTGCAAATCAGTCCAAGGCGACCACTCAAGGGACCGACACAAAGTGGTCGCCTTGGACCGGTGGTCACCATGGACAGGTTCATGCAAAGGCGACACTACTCATGGTCGACTCCACATGTGTGCTTAACCATAAAGCAGGAACTAGAACTGTAAACCGGCGGCTTCTAGAATAAGGTTTAGGTTCGAATTAAGCGAACAAAAGTAGTAGTATATAATGTGGGATCTATAAGTAATAAGAATACAACCAAGTTGCAGTTTAAGTGTCAACATTTTGAAATCTGACCTGCAAAACATCGGTATCCACAAGCTTTGTAAAAATAGCACACACACAGTCCTATTGTCATAACCAATTTCCACCATATGAAAAGAAAGGATGTTGGTCTATGACTTGGTATTTGAAGTGGAAGATGAATTGAGTTTTCCCTCATATTCATGAGAACTCCAAGCATGGCAGTGCGCCCGCTATGTATTGCGTAGGAGCGCAAAATCTCAACAGCTTCCTGTGAGTCTGAATGTAAAGGTTTTCAGAATGTCTGTAGAATCCTGTTCCTGTTCGTTGTCTAATTCGCTATTCACTTCTTCAGCTGCTAAAACTGATGTGGTTGGCAGGTCCCAGTTTATTTCTGTTGTGTTACAGGTTTGGAGTTAAGAATCAACCATTTGGCTGTCAGCCAGTTGGCATCTAAACAATTCCTTTGGAAGTGTGTCTAAAGCAATAAAGGTTGAAGGAGATACAATTTGAGCAAATGTATCAGATCCAGTTTGCATTGATCTCTCAGTATCTATTGCTACAGGACTGGGAAAACCGCTTTACAAAAAAACACATAGATATCCTTGAGTTCAACTCTTTACATGCGACAGCTATCCATAACATGACGTCCAATAAATTTACCTGTTTCATAAGTTCAGTTCCGGACATATCTTTGTGGGATTCCATGGTCGCAATAAGATGCAGAAGTTATTTTATCCTAAGCTTCAATTTAATCGCCTGAATGACATCCTGATAAAGGGGGAGAAATAACGCAGTGGTGTGTTGGGTGGCAGGAACTGCAATTTGACATTAAGTAGCTGGAATTTGGGATGGCAAGTGGCATTGTCCACAAAGAGTATGATGTGCTTTTTTCTACATTTTTATGTCAACACTGCGAAAACTCTTCAAACATGGCTGCAGTCTTCCATGCCTGTTTATTAATCTTATAAACTACTAACAGTTTTTCATACTGAAGTCTCTAAAAATTCAAGGGTTGGCTGAATTCACAATTAACAGAGCTGGATCTCGCTCCCCCAACATGTTAATGGACAGCATAATTGTGACACGCACCTTGGTTCCTTCCCACCTGCGCATTTCTTCCATTTGATAAAAAAGGTTTTATCCGACGTCTCTTTGAACACACTAGTTTCATATAAATTAAGAATGTCTAGAGCTGTGTAGCCAGACCATATTTCGGGTAATTGTGCTCTCAAGTCGGATGCAGTACTTTCAGCCGATTGCTTACCAAACACAAGGTTGTGTCTACTGATGAAAGCCTTCAGCCAACCGTGTAATATAAAAACTATAGTGTTGCTCATCCCAAAACTGTCACCCCAAGACCGCGGTTTCGTCCTGTTGGGACTCATCAGTTGGAGATAGCCTGAGTTGGGCTGGAACTCAGAGCCTAGTGGCTCATGGTTGACCCCGTAAGCACTATGCCACTGAGATTCGCGAGCAACGCTTGGTCTAGCGGAACTGAATGCAAGGTTGAATTTGGAGAATCCGCTGGCGGTTGGGTTGCTACAAGCAACATCTATTGAGACCTCGGTTCACTTGAGATGGACCTCGGTCATTCCGATCAAAAAGACTGTAAGTAAAATGAAATTATAGTGTTGTTCACCCCAACACTGGCACCCCAAGACCGCGGTTTCGTCCTGTTGGGACGCATCAGTTGGAGATAGCCTGAGTTGGGCTGGAACTCAGAGCCTAGTGGCTCATGGTTGACCCCGTAAGCACTATGCCACTGAGATCCGCGAGCAACGCTTGGTCTAGCGGAACTGAATGCAAGGTTGAATTTGGAGAATCCGCTGGCGGTTGGGTTGCTACAAGCAACATCTACTGAGACCTCGGTTCACTTGAGATGGACCTCGGTCAATCCGATCACAAAGACCGTAAGTAAAATGGAAACATTGTAGTGTTGCTCATCCCAACACTGTCACCCCAAGACCGCGGTTTCGTCCTGTTGGGACTCATCAGTTGGAGATAGCCTGAGCTGGATCCTCCAAATTCAACCTTGCATTCAGTTCCGCTGGACCAAGCGTTGCTCGCGGATCTCAGTGGCATAGTGCTTATGGTGGCAACCATGAGCCACTAGGCTCTGAGTTCCAGCCCAACTCAGGCTATCTCCAACTGATGCGTCCCAACAGGACGAAACCGCGGTCTTGGGGTGCCAGTGTTGGGGTGAACAACACTATAATTTCATTTTACTTACAGTCTTTTTGATCGGAATGACCGAGGTCCACCTCAAGTGAACCGAGGTCTCAATAGAGGTTGTTTGTAGCAACCCAACCGCCAGCGGATTCTCTAAATTCAACTTTGCAACCGTGTAATACTGTAAATTCTGGGTTTTGCAATTGTTTTGCGAGGTGCAGTGCTCGTTCTTGAATCATGGGTCCAGGTGTTGGGATTTTTCTCACCAGAGCTGACTGGCATCATGTCCTGCAAAGTGCGTTTATTTATTCTTTACCCGTTTTTCGACTATTATTTCTTTTCAGCCTTGGTACTTTATTCTCAAAGTCATTTGAAAAATCGGCTTTCCTCTTTAAAGTTAAAAGGATTTGTGTCTTTCCTACTGCGAAATTTCCCGCAGATGATCGCAAAGTTTTTCCTTCTTGACTTTGTCGTATCACTGCTATTCTTTCTTCAAGTGGCAATGCCTTTGGTTTTGCTGATTTGGAACTAGCCATTTTTTCCTTCGTAAAAATCTTCAAACTGAACTCTAAAAACGAACGTGAATATTCAGGAAAGATGTACCTCAAAAGCACCCGCTCAATACTTACAACCGACTGGGTACACAATAAACAGATACACACAGAAAGTGATATTCACAGTACTTGCGACTGTACAGCAGTATCATAAAACCCAGAGTGCGCGAGGCGAGTCCCACGGCTCTTTTGTTGCGTAACATGACTCAATCCGATTGGTTCACTGCAAAACCCATAACGGGATACATGCGTTAGTTACATAGGGTGATATCCAGCGGGGGTATTGTGTCACTGGACAACTCTCATGTGAAGGCGGTGTGACCCCTGGGGTGAGAATAAACCAGTAGTGTTGGGGGAGTTACGAAAGCTGGACTGGTCATTTGTGACAATGGGGGTATTAACAAGCCTATGGGGAATCTAATAGGATACAAGGAATGAATGAACCTGGGCGATAATGAATCAGTGCAGGGCATGTGGTTTCGTTTATAGGGCAATTATGACACATTGAAACGAAATCTACGCTATCTGTGCGATACGGTGGTGGAGTTTCATGACACCCCTACATGCAATCTCGACCAGTCGTGCTAGTGGTGATCGCCTCGAGCAGGTGCTAGAACGCCTGGGGACCACAAATCTTGGTCGTGGTTGCGTTAGCCACGTGGACGCCATAGTCAAGTTAAGACCAATGAGAAGATCCAGGAAAGTCGTTGGGGATATTTTTGACTTGTCGCCGTGGCCAGGAAGTCGCCATAGACAGGCGGTGGGCATGGCAGTCCGAACTGTACGTATATGTACCGCCGTGCCCCTTTTAAGTTAGCTGAAAACCGTCCGTCAAAGCAACATCAAATCAGCGATGTCAATAATCGAAATTCCACACACTTTTTCTAGTTTTTCTAGGGTACCAAAACTGTTTAACACGATTTCAGCATTTGCATCCTTAGTTGCTGCTTAATTTGGTTTGCTACAGGCGGTAAACGAATTGTCCATTACCTATTTTTCTTTGATTCTTTAGACAGAGTTCCCGTAGTGCAACGGATGTATACTCATTTCAGACTAATTCGTAAACCAAGTTGAGACTGCGTTTCGTACTCCAATCAGACAAAGGCGGTTTCAATCATAACCCATATTTGCCCTCCAAGTGGCTTTTCTTCTCCACGTGACTGAGGGTATCTTTGCCGATTCATACCTATAATTGTCTCAACTCATGGTCAAGTCAAAAGTAAAACGGTGTTGATACTTGGGTTGGAAAACTACATAGCAAATTCGATTTTAAACTTTTAAGCCAAACTCTCAAATAATAGATGCATACACTCTTTGTAAAGGCTTTCAGGAAAGTATACAGTTTAAGTATGCATAAAATCAGACCGGTGAACAGAATTTTCCACACTCTGTTCTAACCCCGTCACAAAGTATGTTGCCCACGCATACTCATGGAAAGTGGGACCACCTGCTGTTCGCAGGATGCCATCTACCAGATGGGATAAACATTCAGCCGAACCTACGCTGATCTTTTAACTATTTATGTTTTATAAACATGCTATTAAGAAGTTTGATTGCCAGCTAAAGTCTCCTCGTATCCATGTTATGTGTCAACTGGCGTCTCCAGTTTCACGTGTTGTACTGATGTCAGTGCAAAATGTAGACGTTTCTCTTCTCAGGAAGGGGTGATGGATCGGATACAGAATGATGCAGCTCCAGTGGAAAGCGTTAGTGGAATATTGGCATAGGTCAAGAATGATAGTGGGTTTCATAATCTGAAAGAAAACTGAAAACTGATGACCGCCTGAGCTTCCCCACACGCACGAAAATGGATTAGATTGTGGCAACTTTCGGGTACTGTTGTAATTTAGCTAGTTAACAGATAAATAATACGGATGGCTTTCGGTCGGTCACCAAGCCTTTTAGGAAAGATATTGTCTCCTACTATTAATCTCGTACAGTGAGATAACGTGGTACTTCACTATATACCTATCAGATTACTTGCAAATATCACCAAATAGCAGAAATTGGTACCGCATCCAAGGAACATAACGCGCAAAAACATTTGTATGTGATCTTTACTTGGTTGGCGCATGAGCATATCTTGATCAACTTACTCATGCTATCTATGTTTGTTAGTCTCTTCTGGAAGCGAGCCCACAAGATGTACGCATACATCGACTAAATCGTCTGAAGATCGTCCAAATGATAAATAGTTTAGCGCGGAATAGTCAGAAAATCATGCTGTTAGTTGTTAACGGCGATAACTGTCACGACAGCCTTTACACAAACATTTGTAAGAGTAACCATAATGAACAATGCTACAACAACATTCGCGTCTGCGGCAAATAAGCTTTAAACACTATGAATGAATATCATTTTACCGTCACCACAATTATTCACCGGAGGACAAACTACAGCGGGGAAGTATGTTGAGAACAGTAACCCACAAGGGGACAGTGACATAAAAGTGCATGGAGCAGTGTTAATCAAACTGCAGCGAAAAAGAGTCTGTTCAACTTGCTAGGTACAATTAAACGAAGGCTAAGTAGCTGATTACTTGTAGTTTAGGATATCCTACAACAGAGTTTTCACCGCGTTATTCATGTTATCGTATTACTAGCTAATAGGGTTATTTCGTGGCATCCGAATTTTGTGCTTGATGTCCGTTCCTCAGAATCATCAAGCTATAGCGAGATGATAGCCAAGAGTACCCTTACATGGATGGCCATGATATAATGGTCTAGTACAGTTGTGCTCAAGAAACGGTTCGCGAGCCGGCTCCGGCGCGCCGAAGTGCTTTGGACCAAGTACCTAGACCAAGCACGTGTATCGTTTCGTTAAACTCTCTCCCTCTCTTCTAGGATTAATACCTATATTACCATAAATCAAAGACGCAGGCCATATGTGCTGTCTTTGTTGTAAATACTTGTGTACAGACGAGTCACAGCTTCGTTCCAGGGGTCTTGAACATGTCGAACGGTTGTGCCTAACAGCGTGAGTTACCAAAAGAGGCGAAAAGTGGACTCTGAGTGCAGGATCTTATAAGAAAAATAGACAAATGCCCTTTTGTTCAATGTTAAGAAAAGTCGCTTTTTTATTTGTAAGGAAACATCATTATGAAAGTATATAATGCAAAGGGGCAGTACTATAGGAAACAAAAAACTACCTATGACTAATTCACAAATATTTCTCGACATACAAAAATAGTTGTCTCAGAAAGAGGCTGGTGGATTGAAACAATTTTTCAGCAAACGATTAGAAAAAACCGCACCTGTCATAAATGCAAGCTATCTTACAGCAGACAAGCATCTTTGGCAAAGCATGCTAACCTTTCTCAAATGGAGAGTTAGTAAGGAAGTAGTTTTTGATCATTACCGTGGAGAGTTGTCCAGAAAATGGGCCGCTTTTTTAAGCTGTTAGACTCTCCCGTTGCACCATTACGAGACATATGGAGGACACTGGGCTGAACTTGTTGGCAAAAGTAAGGCAGAATGCAATGGAATTTCAAGCATTTTCTATAGTACTGGATGAGTAAACAGATGTAGCCGACACCAGCTGTTAATTTTCATTAGAGGAATTTGCAGTGCTTTCAAAGTTACCGAAAAATTTGCGTCATTGAAAAGCCGGTATGCACAGTCACAGCAGAAGGACTCTTGGTACAATCAGTACAACTAGTGCTGAGCTTATTTGCCGTGGATATGGTTGATGTAGAGACCAGTGACCAGACTAACAATATACTTGGGTGACATAACGATTAAATGGAGAATCTGCGTCATAAAGTCTAGTAGTCCAGCTAAGGTTCAAAGCTGATGGAAGCGCATAATTCACCGAGGTGTTGTGTGCTAAGCCGATAAAATTGGAAAAAGTCACCGCGACAGTCATAAGCATAGCGAATTTCATATGGGTTAATGTACAGAAGCTTCGAAGATTTTCTACAAGTTGCAACTGTGTACGGTGATTCGCTGTACCACAATGAAGTTCGATGGCAGTGACAAAGAAAAGTGCCCCTAAGGTTCTTCAGGCTGACATAACATGAACATTTTCATGATAGAGAAAACAAAACAGATTGCGAATCCTTAATGGTTATGGGAGATAGCAATTCTCTGTGTTCTGACTACTCACCTGGATGACTTGAATATCAGACTACAGGGCCCGGGCAAATTGATTTCCTATACTGGGTGGTGTAAATTGTTCGAAATGAAGTTGCAGCTTTCCATTCAACACGTGCAGAAAGGCACATTGGTGCAATTTCCCATTTGTTCATAAATACCATCGAATGTACAAATAGCTGGCTTGCTCTTTCCAACACGTCGTATGGTTGAGGTGCTGAAACTCTTGAAAGGCAATTTCAGCGCACGGATCCAAGACTTTCAAAATATTAATGAAGAAGTATGACTGTTTGCAAACCCTTTTGACAGTAATGTTGTGACGGTGCTACCAAACCTACAGGTAGAACCGCTTGATCTACATTGCTCAATACACTTGCAGGACCGTTGTCGCGAAAGGTTTTTGCTTGTTTTTCATTCTCTTCTTCATTTGGATACGCATTCGAATCTTCACCACTTCACCATTAAAATGACAACGATCTTGGTAAGAATATACATAAGTGAAAGGACATTTTCCACCATGAAACGAACCAAGTCGTAATAACCCTCACGGAGAACAGGTCAGCCTATTCACGAAGGCTTACGAATGAGAGTTAGTCGCCTTGAATAAGACATGTGGGAGCAGCTGTCTGAAATGCAGGTGTAATCCTCACGTTGAAGAGAAATGAGTTGGGACTGGAATGAAAATGTGTGTAACATGTTTAATATGATTGTGACTTGATCGGAGTAACATCATTATATTGTCTATTCTGTACACTGACATGGAATTGCTCCGTTGGATTTGCTCCGGATCAAGAACTTCCGGGGGATATATGTTATTAGCGGGGGGGATGTATTTGGTCTGCGTGTATATTCTCTGTGATTATCATGCCCCATGGCCTCAAAAAGATTGAGCACCTCTGATCTAGTGCAAACGATAAGGTATTAATTAATCAAACTTTCAGCATGATTGGCGTAAAAAGTACCTAAACAAAAGCACGTATTTCAAGAACCTGAAATGTGCTCTGATGGACGTAACAGGTTGTGCACATTAAACTCGAAGTAAATGCGCTTTGTAGACGTTGCCGATAAAGCAAAGAGACCCACTACTATGTTACGGTATGTCATCTCTTATTAACATTGGACAAGTCGAGCAATGTGGCGCATCGGCTAACCATTAATTCACTTTACGGGCGCCGCTAAGATAAGGAGGAGGTGAACTAATGCGATGTGCGGCACAGTTGAGTTGGTGGAAAGAGCGGTTTCCAGGGATGACCGATCCGGTTATACTTCGGGATCAGATTCAGTATATGGTCCCCACATTTGGTTATGTGGATAAATGAACCATGTCATTATACGGCATAAGAAGAATTATTTTACAAACCACCTTTAGCAGTCTGGTGAGATTATACAAAAGCGTTAACTAAAAGTAGATGACAAGGTTACTGCAAAAAGAAAGGGCTCGTCGTTTGCACTGCAGTGGTCCAGTACTCCGTGTGATTTCTCAGCACCAGCAGATGACGGATATTAAGTCCAACTAGTAGGATGGTGAGCGGTGCTAAGTGACAAAATGCAAGTGGTTTAGTGCGTTATCCATCCGTCATTTAACTACGTTTAGTGTAGGTACATAAACGTCTATTTTGAGTAAGACGTTCCACGGATAATATACATGCATAGAAAAGAAATGTTTGCAGGAAAACAAGCGGCTGTAGTGTTCTTCCAGAACAAGTGGCACAATAAGCAGCTTGTTCTCCTATGACATTGGCACACCAGTATTAAATCACCTTACAAAGCTCGACGGTAATAGCCACATACTGATGTCTTTCAGGCAAAGGTTGCAATAGAGACGTAACAGGCCCTCAATGCAATTCGTCATTTCACACACTAGTCGTCCTTGTCGAAGCCTCCTGCTTTTGCCCTGAAATGTAGACCTAACTGGCTTAATGCAATTGAATCCCAAAGTAATCTCGAAACATCTTCGGAAAGTTTAGAATTTTATACGGATGCCCTCCGTGATTTGCCACCGCGTGGGTTATCTATTCTTGAAGCTAGCTGACCCAAAGGCAACCTTGAGCGAGTGTCCAGATTTGGTTTTCAGAAGATGAAACCATGTACTGGCATATGTCTAATAGACTAAAACTGACACTAAGCTAGTTCTTTGTAACAACAGATAGCACTGAATAACTTACGTTTGGTTGAGCACGTGCTACGCATGATCGGTCATGGCTGACCGAGGAGGGCATTGTTTAGTCTGCCAGATGTTGAGTGGCGCAAGGCTCGAGGTGAACGAAAGTTTACTAGACAGCGGAAGATGTAGTAAGTGACTAACACACTGGGTACCCTCGGTCCGTCTCGTCTTCCGTGCTGGAGTTCACCTGACTTGCCTTGTGCATGGCTCCAGAATTTACCGAAGACGACTTGCAATCGACACCAGTGATACGTCTGCAGTCGTCCCCTAGTTGAACTGCCCGGTTTAAAGTGTGTTTAGTGCTGAGTTATCTGCGGCATAATGGAAGATTACGACGCGTAGCAGTGAAAGCACCAAGCAAGAACTGTCGCGGATACCGCCTTATAATCGCCTGATATCCCGCTGTTGGTGACCGTGTGCTGTTGACAAGGCGTAGTCGCTTTTAAAAGGATTGCTTTTAAAGCATTAAGGTTTTACGGTAAGTCCCCCTTCTCTCCCATTTATCATTTTCCCTTCCGTAGGCCGTTATAGTTGCTTACCAGCGAAGCATCAGTTCAAATGGCTGATGTGCTGCTGTTAGTGGTGCTGCTGATGATGCTGATGACGATGAGGATGATGAGGATGATGATGAATGTTATGATGATGATTGTAAATCCAAAAGGAACGTTGCTGTTTCCTCAACCTGAGTTGCTTACTTGAGGACACGGTATATCTATTCCATAATTATTATGTTCATTTTCCATTACATTAATCTGTGTCCTAGTATCGGTTGACATACTGTGCAGTTATTCTTTTCGATCACTGAAATATCGTTGATGGTTCAAGGTCATCCATATTATTCGGTTACTTTGACACTGCCCAAATACTCGCAAGCAGCCGCATGCTTTACCATTTCTGTCCTCGAACTACGATTGCAAATCTTATTCGCAAATCATCCACTTTATTTAGTATGCCTTACAGAACCATGTTTACACGATGATTCGTTTTATTCTTCTGCGCAGATCGTGCTTTAAATCTAAGCTTATTTGTTCGTAGTTTCTAGTTTAGGTTTTGCACGACGTACTTAGTTTAGGCTTTGTATCGTTGGTAAAACGATGAGGATGATGATGATGACGACGACTAAAGCTTATTGCACCAAATTGGGGCGAAATTTCATCTTGGCTGTATGTGAAAATTGTTGTGAGCGATCTGCTGTGTCACATGATTGTCGCCGTCACGATTTCATACTATATTCGAGATGAGCACAGAAATGTTAAAAAGGTCGGTCTGATCACACTAATTTAGCGTTTAGATGCGCAAAATCAAGGACTGAGCTCAGAGCACAGCATCTTGACCCGACATGCTGGGCGTATTTCGGGCTGGTAACTCGCACAGTGAAATCCTGATTTTACTTGCTTCTAAAGGATATAATTAGTTGTATAAAATGCATACTTGCAGTTTCCCTATGCCCAAAGCTTGGGAATTAGAATGCCTTGCTTCAGCTAATAGATTAAGCTTGAGAAACTCAAAGTGGCGGAGATAGTATCCGCTACAACATCAACAGGTCGGGTTCAACTTTCATCGACTATATGCGGGTTAGTGTGATATACACTCATATGTAGAATAGTTTAGTTGTGTCTTCTTAAGCAGCCTATTATACCTCCATATAAGTGAGCGCTATTGCTTGAAAAGCACCGGATGAGGAAAGGCCGGGTGGCAGTATTTAGCTTCAGCGTGAATGTTTGCCTCTTAAACAGGAGGCAAGCTGTGGTGAAACAGTTTCACACACAATAGAAACCAATCTCTCGTTGAGATCTCTGCGAAGAAATCAAAAATCAGTTTGACCAAATTAATAGTAGCTAGTTTTACATCCTTTAATTTAATATCATATGCAATAGGAGGAAGTTTCTCACTCAACAGTATTAGTCGGTTCCGTACTGGCGAGTCTGTGAAAAACACAGGACTAAGTTCGAACGATTGTGGTTTGGATGTGAGCAAAGTAGGATGAGACACTGCTCTCGGGAAGAAGCATAGACTTCTACTTGCAGTTTGCACTCGCGCGCTTGTTGTGTTCCAGTCGGGGAATCGGAAATGCAGTTTTAATCATGATAATAATAATAATAATAATAATAATAATAATAATGAGGTATATTTTCCGTCGTACCGAGAAATCGAGCTCACAGCTGGACCGATCATAGTTACACGGCAACATACTCAGGCATTTCAAAGCTGTCAAAGGTTTGAGTTTTTGCAGAGTTATACTAGGGATGCTTTTGCGAACTTTTTCACTTGTGATCATTGCCGTCGTATCTTACTAGTTCGCGGGCGTCCTCATATGGTTGTTTTTGGTGCAATTTGGTGGTTCCATGATGGCGGCGGTTTTACACGGGGGAGGGAGTATTAAAAGGATGAAACATTTAGATACACCAATCAAAAGCAGATGAGTAATACACAATATTACTTAATAGACTGGAGTAATACAGTTGGAACTATTTGTGAGTAACAAGTTAGGGAGTTGCGAAAATAAGGAAAAGAATATATTATGGTAACTGCAGTGGGACATCGAACTCAAGTTGATTTATCTGAGTACTATGGGCCGTATTCACATCGTAGGGAATTAGAGCATAGCCTAGTGTCTAGAAATTCCTGGGTTTAATTATGGAGCTGAACTAATCAAGTTCTCTTTTTGGCTGCTAGATGGTTGAGAAGCTGGATGAGCTCAGTTGTGTGCCTTTAAGTCTTCAATTTTAGGTGAATATTTAGGGCGTGCGTGACTATGCGCAGTTATGGTAATGTTGAAAACGGAGAATAAAACAGCTAAGTAGACAAAGAAATATACGCCTATGCACTGCAAAGTCAGGACATATTCAGTGCACTGTAATTTTGCACAACATGCCAAAGACAAAGTGATTAGGAAAATGTGTAATCATTGGCTGATTTTGGGTGTAGAGATAAAGAGAAAGTGCACCACAATCAAGATCGAGGCTATAATCTAAGGAATAAGCTAATGGGAAATATCGGTAAGACAGTACGACGGTAGAGACGAACTAACTAGGAACCAGGAGCAAAACAGATTTAGTGTAGAATGAAGTAGGGTAAAGAAAAACAAGTGAGATAATACGGTCATTCGTGGAACCGTCTCTCTGGGACCTGCTTCCATGCAGGGTATTCCCTCGAGAGGTTTCACCCGCACCTCCAAGCCCCATCTGGTCATGTGTCGGTGTGGTTTAAAAGCACGCTCGCCACTATCGAATTTATTCATCACTTGGGAAACTGCTTTTTTGAGCGAGTTACTAAAGGCAGTCAGCCCTTTCGTCAATCATAGATTTTGGCGTGCACAATGACCGGGATCGCCCGTTGGCGTCATATGCCATTAAACGTATGTTCGGCATTCCAGATTGGACTGCTTTTGTAATTTCTGCACATTTGTTTATGTTTTCTAGTGGGTATTTTGACGTGGATACACACGTTGCATAGAAGCTTCAAACTATCACATCGGTAGATCGGCCCAATCGAGACCAACGGGATAACAAGAGAATAAAATGAAATAGTTAAATAAGGGGGTTAAAACCAACGAAAAAGATAGAAAAATGGCATATCGCGACATTGCGTGATGTCATATGATTGAGCGTGGTAAAATATTGCCTAAGTTTAGTATAGCAGGCTGGCTATCATATTCTTGGAAGATGCATGGAACCGATCGTGTAGTCATGAGTTCCGAGCAGGTTTGGTGTTAAATCGGTTGGCATGGATGTTCGGTAACGTTTCGTTCTTAACACAAAGGCTTCGTCAGAGTAGGTGAATCAGTATGCAGTTGGAGTGGCATTTTATAGTCAACAGGGACGATAAACGCTTTACTCGTGATTTGAGCCAAGGTGTCATTACAGTCACAGTTCGTGATGCCCCCCAGATGGTTTAATCACAGTAAGAATAGTCTAGATGGTGATGACAGAGAGAGTCGAGTTGAACTTTTCAACCTGACCGACGCACCGACGCTCGTCAGGCTGGCCGGCTTAAGGTCGCTCGCCACGCAGTAGAGAGTTCTACTCCCTCCATTCTATTCACAAAGCTGTCTGATTTGGTAATTTCCAAAGCCTCGGCGATCAACTACTTGGGCGTTGATCATATACCCCTTCCTAATGACCTCTACGTTATCTAAATCGATCTGGTGACTGGTGTCTAATGCACGTACAGATACGGCCGAGTCTCTTACTATTGCCTGGTATTCAAACTCGTTTGTTGGTGGTCTTGAAATGCGTCTCCTGTGCTCTGAAATTCGTGTACGTAACTCTCGCTTTTTGGCCTATGTGCACATGTGCACATTCCTCACATTTAATTTTAGAAACACAGTTATTCTTTCTATCCTTTGTACTCGTTACACCGGTTAAGAAGGACGAGTTGCTTAGTCACTTAAGCTCTATTTATGGGAGGATACAGTTAACTACTGAGCCGGAATCTTATACCGGTACAATACTATTTCTTGACTACCTGATTCTCAGGATTAGCGGTAAATAAAGACGACCATATATCGCAAGCCAACAGACACTGGTGGCGTACTCCACAAAATTTCAAGTCATCCGAACCAAGTTTACGCTAGGATAGCCTCAGCGCTGTAGTACGAGAAACAGACCCTGTGCAAGATGGAGGAGGACAAAAACGCAAGGCGGAAAGTAGCAATGGTCAAACTCTTAGGAAGTGGTTATCCATGACGGCTAGTCAAACGCCAGCTACGTAAAGTGTTAAACCGACAGTCAAGACCCATAACGGAGTGGATAGAGACGGTAAGAATTCCGCACAAGGAGGGCACTTGGGAAGCAATTCAGAGGGTACTAAACAAAGAAGATATATAGGTAATTATTCAGCGAGGTCGAACGTTACGTTCGGCGCTGGTACACTTGAAGGACCCTCTTCCCAAGGATAGAACGAATAACTGTGTTTCTAAAATTAAATGTGAGGAATGTGCACATGTGCACATAGGCCAAAAAGCGAGAGTTACGTACACGAATTTCAGAGCACAGGAGACGCATTTCAAGACCACCAACAAACGAGTTTGAATACCAGACAATAGTAAGAGACTCGGCCGTATCTGTACGTGCATTAGACACCGGTCACCAGATCGATTTAGATAACGTAGAGGTCATTAGGAGGGGTATATGATCAACGCCCAAGTAGTTGATCGCCGAGGCTTTGGAAATTACCAAATCAGACAGCTGTGTGAATAGAATGGAGGGAGTAGAACTCTCTACTGCGTGGCGAGCGACCTTAAGCCGGCCAGCCTGACGAGCGTCGGTGCGTCGGTCAGGTTGAAAAGTTCAACTCGACTCTCTCTGTCATCACCATCTAGACTATTCTTACTGTGATTAAACCATCTGGGGGGCATCACGAACTGTGACTGTAATGACACCTTGGCTCAAATCACGAGTAAAGCGTTTATCGTCCCTGTTGACTATAAAATGCCACTCCAACTGCATACTGATTCACCTACTCTGACGAAGCCCTTGTGTTAAGAACGAAACTTTACCATACATCAATGCCAACCGATTATTATCGAACCTCTCCGAACAGGTCGGGTTAGTAATGCGTTGGCTTCTCTTTTTTAATGCGCACTCGGTGATGTAAATTATCCGGATGCCATTGCACCGTTCGCAGATTTTGTTGGAAGACGGACTTCAACGGACTCGTCCAAGCCGCAAATCAGACTGATTGGAAACTACTATACGACGCATCGCTTGAGGCCTGTTGGTCAATAATGAAGAGGAAACTTAACTTGCTATTTACTCGGTTCGTTCCCTTGAAGTATTCAAAAACCGGACCTGTCAAACGGCATTGGTTTGATACGGTATATAGACAGTTAGCGCCACGACGTCACAAACTTCGGGATAGATACATCAGCTCAGGTGGTGATGAAGATTAGACAGTATATAAGAAACTGCGTAACCTAGGTAACACCGCAACGATCAAGAAACGCCGGCAGTTCGAAGAGGATCTAGCATCCTCTACCACAACTGCACCCAAAAGTAATATTTGTCTACTTGAAACGTCAACTGAAACCTGGGGGCGACCCACTGGTCTTAGAGAGGTAGGACGGACAAACGCTCATTTCAAGCGCGAGGCGCGCGGACGCCTTGGCTACGCACTTCCTCACAGTAGTTTCCGGTAAACCGGCGGCATTTCCATACCGGCACAAGTTACGCCAGTATTGCTCGATAGCCTACAATGTGATGCATTCAGTGTATCAGCTATACGTCAACTTAGATGAGGCAAAGCCCTCCGGACCAGGCGGACTTCATCCACTACTGCTGAAGTCCCTACCGGTTATCATCTCACCAGCTGTGACAAACCTATTCAATAAATCACTCTCTGAAGAATCTCTCCCCAAAGACTGGAAATGCTGGAAAGTGAGACCGCTTCCCAAGGGTGGTGATCCGAGTAAAATAGAGAACTATAGACCGATCTGTTTGACTTCGATATTATCCAGTTCTCGAGAAGGTTGTGAAAAAGTGTCTACTGTCGTTCTTCGAATCGATGGACATATTGACGCCAGCGCAACACGGCTTTACGAAAGGCAGATCCTGCATTACCAACTTGATGTACGCAAACCACCAGTAGGTACGAGCTCTCAATGAAGGGAACGATGTTGACGTGGTGTACATGGACTTTAGTAAGGCGTTTGACGGAGTGAACCACGAGGTACTCCTTCGTAAACTGAGGACATACGGAATCGGTAGCACGCTACTTCAGTGGTTACACGAGTTTATTGTGGGACGAAATTTTTTAGTACAGGTTTCCATCGACGAGTGGCATTCCTCAAGGAACTGTAATTGGGCCAGTATTATTTCTTATTCATAGCAATGATCTTCCGCAGCTTCTGCAGTCACCAAGTGCGCTGTTTGCAGATGAGTTAAAAATCTGGATGATCATTGAGAACCAGGACGACTGCGCTAGCCTCCAGCATTACTTAGAGCGACTGTCAATGTGGTCCACTGAAATACTACTGTAACTTAATGCAAACAAGCCTCAGTTCATCAGTATTACCAGACGTCCAGCCACTCAATCATGCACGTTGGTCTGCCAGATGCTCCACCTTAACACATCTGTCGGAGATTTAGTAGTTCTCTCGCTACATGGTATGAGATTGCTAGAAAATACAGAGAAATTGTACCCTTGAGGACTTCGTATGCTCTGTGCATCACGACGCAGTTTCTTCACATGGTCCTAAGAAACCTTCCCTTGCCTAATCACCTCGCTCATTAGACCAGTCCTTGCATACGGCGCCCCAGCTTACCATCGGACAACAGAGTGAGAAAATAAAGTGCTGGAGAAATTACTGCATATGGCAACTAGAATGATACCGAGTCTACGAAAGCTTCTGTAGGAAAAACGTTGTGTAATGCTTGGACTCTACATACTATCCGACCGCCGAATAAGAATTGACCTTATTACAACCCGTCGAGAAATACACTTGGGTCACTTCCCCATACTGCGGCCAATATTTCACCTGCGGGAAGCCTGTAACACCCGTGGACACCTTTACAAAATCAGGGTCCCCTGCATGAACAAAGTATCACGTCAGCTTGGTAAAGAACGAAGAATGGTAAACTGATGGAATACACTACCAAAAGGATTAATGGAGACCGGTTCTGTGAAATGATTTAAAACAAGTATCGGCGATTATTTCGGAAACGTGTGCTTTTGTGAAACGATACACACAATGCCAAAACAAGATATCGGATGCCCGGAAATAATCATACCAGTACAAATTCCTAACCGCACAACGATAAATGATTAATTGACCAAACACAACCGCTGACGACACGCAACCAAATGTTTTCACATGTTCATACTTCTTTAGAGTTGTACAGAAACCTTTCTACTTGCTCTTAAACACAGTCTCAGTCTAATGCAAAATTCTGAGTCTGGCAAAATTGGTTGCTAAGATCATTGCTTTGAAGCTACATTAACTGTTGGTAGAGCGCTTATTGATTACGCAGTTACTTCCTAATTAATCTCTGTTTACGAGTTCTTACAAATGAAGCACACCTAACTGAGGACAGAGTGACAACTCATGCCATGATGCTGGTTATTAGAGATTGATCCTGAAGTTTCGCCACTATTTCGAAGTTAATTACTTTATAGGACTGAAAGCTTGTTTTAGTAGGATGCAGCATACGGTGTTTACGGGTGTGCAGCTGTGCTCAACCAGTAACTTGGACTTACGAATCTAAGCACAGATGATGTACTTCATCTAGTGCAACCAATTATTTAGTTCAGCGTAGCGTATTATTTTCAGGTGGTTATCCAATTCTGGCAAACGTTGTCGTTGCCTGCTTGATGCTTGAAATATTCTACTTGAATTTAAATAGGAAGTTTTAGTACCTCATTCAGTCAACGCAGTGTATTTTACCGCTGGAATTCGCTTTAACCGCAGACAGATGAGGATAAGGAATGTTATTCTAGAAAGCCGAGGAATTCCGTTGAAATTTCCTTGACTGATGTAACCTCGCCAATTTACTCTCCATACGGAAAATCGACGATTTTAAAAGAACGCCGAAGAATGGCTGCCAAATCACATGTGAATTATCGGTTTAGCTGTGGGTCATAACACAAGCTAGACATCAACATGGCTGGGTGCACGATTAGTCTATGAAACCGTACCGATTAAGTCAAATGGGTAACCGCATGGAATGTACACTAGTTTTCACAACACGTACAACGGAACATCGCTGTAAGGTGTCATAAATTTGGCAAAACGGAAGCAATTAACAGAGCAGTATATTTTGACCTTCACAGTTCGTAGACTTAATGTTGATACTAGCATGGATCCGTAAAACTGCAAATACGTTAGAAAATTAGCATGTGTGGTCGAGATTTATTCGACACGGTAGGCATACGCTTTATAGTGCTCAGAACCATACCATGGAAAACAAGTCTGGACAGGGCACTGTGTACTCAACTACTGAGAAAACATCTCGACATGCATTCACTGGCGACCGACGGAGCTTGGTGTGTGTGTGTGTGTGTGTGCGTGCATGTGTGAATGTAGTGTCTGTCCAGTGAACGGCGTAGGGCACATGTGACAGTGGTATCGTATTGTTTTAAGAAAATTCACGGCGTTCGTGCCAGACGCTTACCACAGTACACTCAGTAACCTCGATGATCTGTCTTTAACAGGTCAAGTTCGGAGGTATTCATTGCCTTTTGGAATCCAGATGAAACTGTATCGTAAACCACAGGAGAAACCCGGAATCGTTGTCTGTCAGGTACTGTGTTAATGGTCATTCAAGGAAATGAGGATCCTGAAATCAAAGACATCAGTCGTCCATCACCTGCTCACGAATTTGACCCTATGTTTTGGATCTCTTGTGGCAAGTGAAAGGGAGGCCATAACTCAACTTTGGTGTGCATTGTTTGGGCCAGTTGAACTTAGGCTTCCTTCTCTCACCTTACCCTTACCAAAATGCATTACAGTGCGTTGCACAAAGGTAGGAAAATGTATAGTGGAACAAAAGTATCAGTAAACAGTGGAGTCGACTAGAAAGATTGCACAAATTCAGGATGGACTTCACTTGGCTCATAATATCAGATAAATTGTTAAATCCATGACTTCTGAATTATCAGTGTTTATCTGATCACACGCAACTTGTTAATCCCCCGATGGGTTATTATTACACAAATGTGCCAAATAAGATTAACCTCTATCTTAAGGGAAGCAACGTAGTATCTCAACAAATGAGACAACAATTGTTTCGAGTTTGGAGAGGAGCACGGGTTATTTTGGGCTGACTAACCAGCACGTATATGAAGGATTATCCAAACCTATTTACCAAGTGGGGTCTAGTAAGTGCAAATCCATGCTCAAAACCCGTTAATCATCATGACAAAAGGGCACGTTCCAGTGGATAAAAATAGGGAAGATACTACAAGGGGAAATTGTTGGCAGATCATTGATGCACTTCCTAAACCTATTAGTAGCTGCATTCGTCTTCTGTTGTTAGGCCATTTTGTGCATTAGTTCATGCATTTGGTCAGCAGTTTTTGACCTGCAACAACCCCTGGAGATCCAGATTTAAGACAACAGTTGGTGTTTTGTGATCAGTAAACCAAGTCAGTGCCTCGGTAGAAATAATTTGGGTGCTTTCATTACAGTGGACTTGTTGCCTCAGGAGAAGTTACTTGTACAACGTGCCTATCGGCTAAATTTATGTTGACCGCACACACTGTAAAAACATGGTTATAGTAGGACATGTTCATAAATGAAACATGTGAATTATTCGTTAAAGTGTATCATGTAATATCATGAGCATTGCCAGAAAGTTACTCTTGGCTACGTTTCCATATGGTCCCAGATTACCATGAAAACTGAACAATGATTTTTCGGGAGATAAAAGCAAGTGCCTGACACATCCCGTGAGATTTTTGACGTGAATACAATAAAACCAATATATATGTGTGTCATCCAACCAGCGTCTACCGAGATAAACGCATTGAACAATAACATTAATGTAAGATTAAAATCGAGTGTCAGTATCCAGAAATACACGGAATGCAGTGGTCGTTGATGTGAGACGTGAGAAAAGTAAACTACGGTAGCTCACTTATGCGCCGCCTCCTTGGGTTCATATGACACATAAATCCGGTAGACGGGCACGCTTAAAGTAATCCAAATTGGCATAGTTTAGGTAACGAGATGCTGGAAGTTAAGAGCGACAAACAATACATTTTTGAAAATGTCGGTAGTTGGGTTGGATACAACTGAGCTTGGGAGAGAGATCCAGGGTTGGCAAACCTAAATAAACAACAATTTCATTTACACTCAAGAAGGCTACCTTGCTCCCTCAATTTCAAACAATGACCTCTGAGCTACGTATTGTGGCTAAGATTCGGCAAATGGCGGCATACCTGCTTGGGGTTACCCAATATTTGTTACGCTAATGTGAGATAGCCTAGCAGCCTTCGGCAGCCTCCGCTGAAAAATCCCAGCAACTTCAGCCTTCGGTGATAAGAGTGATTGCGTATGCCCGTTACATTTTTTTGTTCTTCGTTGTGGTGCCTATAACGCCTTTACGTCACTTTTCAACTAAGGTTGCCAAGCTTGGATGGTTACGCAACGTGTAGGCACACGTAGGAGTTACTTGTGAATGGAAGGATTTTGGTGGGTATTTTTGTTCGTCGCAATCAGTCGACAATTCAGATATGTCGACCAGCTGTCCGGAAAAGCACCAGACGGCCGTTTTGCCCTATTGGGGCTCATCAGTGGTGCGCATCCTTCGGTCCTCTGTGGAGGATCGAACCCAAGACTGCTAGTGGCTCTTGCCAACTAGCCCGCAGCTTATGCAACTGCGCCATGGAGGACGGTATCTGACTATCGGGAATTGTTAGCTAAATGCGATATAGCCCGACGCATCCTCCACTGTCATGCAGGCACCTGCCATGCATTTAGCTAACAATTCACGATAGTCAGATACCGTCCTACATGGCGCAGTTGCATAAGCTGCGGGCTAGTTGGCAAGAGCCACTAGCAGTCATGGGTTCGATCCTCCACAGAGGACCGAAGGATGCGCACCACTGATGAGCCGTCTGGTGCTTTTCCGGACAGCTGGTCGACATATCTGAATTGTCGGCTGATTGCGACGAACAAAAATACACGTAGGAGTTGTGCATCATTGGAAAGTTTGATTGGTCAAATCTCCCCCCTGCCCTTCTCAGCACGCAGACATACTGCTTGCCTTTTTTGAAGCTAGTTTAGTCTGTTTTGACTAGTTGATGTCGCTCTGCATGAGCACACAAAGGTCGCGTCCTAGGGAGCTGGTCTTAAATCCGTGTGCCCCAAGCAAAAGTGTAGTCAGATCCATGGTACAGTTACACAGTACGTTATTTGTCTAGGATGAATGGTAGTATGTTCCGAAATGAAGAGTTCGAACTAGTGTCACGGTCGCACTGGAGTTGTTCTTAGTCATCCGGTTCTCTGAGTGTCGCTATGCCTTGATATAATCTGTGAAAAGTAGGAAATCGGAAGCAATTGATTTGGTAGATCGTATTTGAACGCCAAGAATAGACGAGGCCCAAGCAGCTCCCCTGGTAGTACACCGCACTCCATATCGATGGCATCGGACAGAGATTCCCGGACTCTCAGCTGCAATCGACGTTCGTGTAGAAAATTGCTTGTCCAACTCAGGATTTGGTCGACATTGTCGTAGTTCTGAAGCTTGTGAAGGAAATTTCTATGGTCTAAGCCAGAGGCCATCAAACCATGTTTCACGGCTGGCCGGAATACCAAGTAAATGACGACCAAGGGCTGGATTCGATTTCTGCACAATACACTCAGGCCAAAATGCAAGCTCTGAACAGAAAAACGAAGAAACTGATTCCAGCGATTCACCTTAAACGTGGGTGAGGGCGCGGAATGTAAAAATAAGCACGAACATGGTCTGCACGTTTGCTTTGCAACCATGAGGTCACCGGTTCGAATCCGCGTAGGAGTGGTCGTCCTCGCGGTATACTCAGCTTGCGCACGACTGGTGGTGGTTGCGCGGCAGTGAAGCGCCGTTACGGCGTACAGCTGACACATTATTATTTATTTATTACATCCATCAGGATAGCGACAAAGTAAACAAAAAAATGACTAGTGAGATTTGTGAAACTGAAGTGTGAATTGCAAAATATTATCAATATTTGGTTTTGTGTATTTGTGTCCAATCAAGTCAATTGCTCGCAAATATTCAGCAATTAGTCTTGTTCCACAAGTTGACTCTACAACCTTCATTTTTGGGTGTTTGCTCACAGATATAAGTGGTTCCAAACGCTGATGTCACGCCAGTAGCAAACTTCTTTCACCCTCGTAATTCAGCCTCAAGTAAGCAGCGGTAAAATCCGACAACTGGTTCTGTTTCAACATGTCAATTGCCTTTAAATCCATTGGACCAAACTGTAGTTTAAATGTAACTTTATCAAGGTTGCTATCGAACTGATTCTGGAACAGACTAATTCTACTCTAAATTCTGCCAAGATCTCAGAATCTCACTTGAAATGTGCCTCTGTATCACGAATAAATTTAATCAAGAACAGAGAGAGATGGCTTCGGTGTTCGTAACGGGAAAATCTTGGAAACAGAAATTAAGCAAACTCTTCTCTTGCCAGTTATAATTTAAACGACTGCAGCTTTCTCCGAAATCCTTTTGTGCCTTTGCAAAAATCAAAGATGAGGCCCTCACTTGCATACAGTTTCGAGCTTAGTATGTTTATATGGGATGCGATGTCAACCATAAATGTCAAATGTGATAGCCAGTAAGGATCTGATGACCGCCGGACAGCTCACTAGTATTTTGTGAGCGAAACCGCCTATTCGTTCCGGAACTTGTAAACGCAAAACTGCATTTTCCTCAACAGCGCCAGCGCACTGATATGTGACAAGACAAATCACATAATTTTGACCCAGTATCTGCCAGAAAAGCTAAAACTGACTTTGGTTGAGAGCATGTGCCGAATGCAGCTAAAAACTGAAATGACCGTTTTCAGTAGAGAAGAAATATTCTATTTTTTGGGCAAAGCGCACATCGATGTGGGATACAGTTTATGACATTCTCCCCAGAGGTGTAAACTACAAGCCTCCGACAAACCATCCGCAAGCGTGAGCAGTTTCAACACACATTGGAAAAAGTATGGTGAGGAGGATGATCACTGATGCACACAATCGGATCAAGAAACATGAAAGATGTCTCAAGGAACACCGAACTACATGCCTAAATACAGTCGGCCAACAAATGACAGAACAGCTAGACTTACTGATTGATCGCATAGCAACAATTGCAAAAGCGAAAAAGCAGGCCGCCCTTCGAGAAAAATTGTCCAAATTGTCCAGTTTGAAATGCGCAGATGTCAACAATGGTTGGGTCAGGAACCTGTCCAAACGGCATCTCGATGACGTTGAACGACAGGTCCTCATCAAAGGACTTAACTACAACTTCAAGGATGCCGCAAACATGGAGTTCCTAGCAGAATTCGAAAACACTTTACAATCCAATGGACTTAACGTAGAGACCAAAAGCTAAATAAGGCATGCAGTGGTTCCGAATCTATCACGCAACAAGCAACATAACTCTTTTTCATAACAACAGTGCCTTAAAATCTTTGAAGACCGACGAAACCGTCGTAATCCTGCTTGCTGACAAGGGACGTATGACTGTCATAATGGACAAAACTGATTATATTGACAAGGCAGTTCATCTCCTAGCCGAAACAACAACCTATCGACGCATGGAGACCGATCCAACAGTACGGTTAACAAATAAAGTGAATAAGACACTTAAGAAACTTCAAGAATTAAATCAACCCACAAAGGGAGAGTATGATAGAATGAAGGCACATGATCCAAACATTGCACGGTTTTGCGTGCTTCCTAAAGTACACAAAGAGGGTGCGCCGCTACGATCAATAGTATCACTCCCAGGTACACCAACTTACAACTTGGCTAAAGGATTATGGAAAGGCCTCAAACATCTGACCAGCAAATCGCAATACTCGATCAATAATGCCCATCAGTTTTTGCAAACGCTGAAATGCATGCGGATAGACCATGAAGAAGTGATGGTATCCATTGATGTCACCGCACTTTTCACCTCCATCAATTTACAGATAGTGAAATAAAATATCAAAGAATGTCTGAATAATGGAGGACAAAAGACTGGGAAGCTAACAACTGAAAGCATACGCAAGCTCCTCGACTTGTGTCTTACTAGTTAATTCAAATTCAACGGAGTGTTCTACGAGCAAGTTAGAGGAGCTCCATGGGATCCCCCATATCTGGACTTATTGCGGAAGTTGTCATGCAGAGGTTGGAAGAGGACATACTCCTAACCATTGGTCCGAAATTATGGGTGCGATACGTTGAAGATACATTTGTGATTCTCAAACGCAACCAGCTACAGACAGCACAAGACTTACTTAACAATGCAATGGAAACATTCTTTTCACCATGGAAGAACAGCTTGGAAACTAACTACCCTTTTTGGACGTGTTAGTTACCAGAAGAGTGGAACGCGAATTACAAACATCTGTTTACGGAAAAGCAACACACACCGACCAAATCCTGAACTTTAGCAGCAATCACCCTAAGTGTCACAAAATAAGCTGTACACGGACCCTGTTTCGTAGGATAGAATCGCATTGCAATACTGCAGAGTCAAAACGTAAGGAAGAAGAACATCTGCTTGTGTTTTCCATTCGCAACCTCTACTCACGCAGTTTTATCCGAAGACACATGAAGCGAAGGAGCACAACTACCGCACCTGCACCAACAACGGCGAAACACATCGCCTTGCCGTACATCAAAAACGTATCGCAAAAGGCAGCCAGACTCCTCAAACCGCACAACCTGACGATAACTCATATACCAGCGGAGACTTTGAAAAGAAACTTAACTAGACCTAAAGGAAAACTGGATGTACACGAAAGCCAAAATGTTGTCTAAAGGATGCAGTGCGAGAACTATGACAAAGACTATGTGGGTCAAACAGGGAGAAAACTATCCACAAGAACACAAGAGCACAAGCGTGCATGTCGATGCCATCATGTATCGTCACAGATCTCAGCGCATCTCGATGAGGAAGGACACAACACTAACTGGGACAGAACAGAAATTCTGGCGCACGGATGGACAAGAAAATTACGGGAATTCCTCGAGGCATGATTCTCTACGGAGAATTCACTGAACCTCCGCATTGACCTCGACCTCGTGTACCTACAGCTGCGAAAGCGTGAAACTGGGCAGCCAAATATCGAACAAACAGAGGTCACAGGACACAAATCGACGAGGCTAATTTCAAACGCTACATCCCGACGACACTTTCCGTGAGATTTTTCTCTACCGAGCAGTGCAATGAAGGTACTACTGAGGGAAGTGGTGAAACGTTTGTCATTAAATTACTCAGCTCGGAGAACGAATCAGAACGTGTGCTAGGTGGTTGTGCAAATTTTCCAAACGAGTGTCGATCTGCCTTACCAGATCCCTTCTCAATCCAGCCATGTTTCTCCCTCAATCAACTGACACCTCGAAACCGATTCCCCGGAAGGCTATAGTTTTTGAACATATTGAGCAGTTCCACGATGACATATTTTCCATTTGTCCTCCTATGCATACCGCAGACCAATGCTGAATATTCCACCATCTGAAACTCCAAAATGACTCCACGGATGAACATGAGACTTTACCATGTACTTGAAAGATTAGATGAATCATGAAGCACCAGAGAATACCACTAGTGATTTTTAGGTTTCGTGTATCTACAGCAGTCTTTACCGTCCTGTTTCTCTTGTTCTCTGCAAAAATAAACTTGCGGTAAGACAAATATTTTCAAACCAACCGACCTTCTCGGAACACCAACAATTCGCAGCTTCTGTAACCGACAGACACGCTTAGAGAATAGTCCAACAACGCGTATACAATCAGACCGCGGTCTAAAAGATCGATTCAGTGGACCGGAACTGAGACGAACCCAATGGTAAGGATAAAAGCCACAGTCGTTGAACTACGGTGCTGCTTTACAAATAATTACTATAACAATTACAACATATTTTGACGGTTTTCCCAACAAAGGGGCAAAGTAGTTCCTTCAACAGCATAGTAACGATACGGTCACAAAGACAACAAGCAAAAAATGAAGCGGCGAAAATGTCGGGTAAGAATGGATAGTATTTTCAACGACATAATCAGCAGGCCACAGCCACGGAACTAACCACAATGCTGCCGGGAATCTTGGATGGAGAGTGCGCAATCCATCCTTAACACGCCAATCATAGCAAATCAGACAAGCTACTCCTGGAGCTGGGCCGAAACGCTAGACTGTAGCACATCGTGAGTCAGTGACAAATACGATAGTCATCAACACACACACATGCTTGACGCTCGTGCTCCCAGGTCCTTTGGAATAATCCTCTATATCTCCTCTCCGTCTTCTCGGAGCGTAGTCATCGTACGCTCATTCGAACCGGGTTTAACAGCACTACACAGTGATTTTTCATACCTGGAATTATCTTATACCACTAAAGTTCTAACCATCACTAACGGATTTGACTGTCATCCGTAAGTGAACACAAGCGGATAACCCATTCACCTTGTGCCTAATGCCCTTCGATGTAACACCATTGGGTGCAGAATTCACGAGGCAATCCAACAAGCCTAAGCTTATTTTAATCAGGTGTTTCTCAACGCACCTGTGAAGGAATTTGTGATCTCTCAATCAGTGTTCAGCGTTGTATTTAGATTATTTTACTAGGTCCCAAACCAGCCGGGCCTAACATCGCTCGATCAACCGACCAACATAGCAACGTGTGCTTACCAGGGATCACCGCTGACAGTGGGCACCCCACGCAAACTAACGCTTATCACTGACGCGGGAAGCTGTACTAACTGATCATCCGACAACATGTCTGACTTTAAGAGCAAGTGTGAGCTGTGTCTTAAGTTGGTGAAGGGTTCGCTAGTTTTCAGGAGTTGTTTGAAAACCTATCCCACAAAATGCCTTGGGACGGAGTCGATAAAAAGGAGGCGGTACAATAACACGACGGAGGCATTTTGGTTCTGCCCAGTATGCAGTGCTATCCCAGTTGTTATCCTCCTAACTGTGCTACTGAAGAAGTGTGAAAGACTAACAGAAGTAGCCGAGCAACTGGTGTGCGCCAGTGTTACACCTATGAGAGGAAACGGACCTGCACTTGTATGTGAAAATCATACCCCGAATTCCTCATTCATGCTGAAGAAGAGAGCCAAACGTCTCAACATTACCCCGACAACTCGGGCTCAATCAGTACTAACTCTCTTCTCTCTCTTACCTATAACTAAACACATTGTCTGCAGCGTATCTGCTTCAACGTTTTTACAGTGTGTTACATCTAGTAGTATTTTCGCTAAACAGCAGACCCTAAGCTAAAGTCAACCAAACATAGTGAGCAACCAGATAACATACGCACCGGTTGCCGCCAAGCACGCACCGAAAATAGCACCGGTAACCTTAGAGGCCGTTCAAAAATTCACCAAAACACCGGAAACTATGGCTCCAAAAGCAATAGCCACCAGGCGGAACCATGGTTCCTAAACCATGTGTGCACTGATGTTCCCGAATCCAAATCCAGAACAATTAAGGGTAGGCTGACAGACGACCACAATCAACGGTACTAAATAATAATGTGTCAGCTGTACGCCGTAACGGTGCTTCGCTGCCGCGCGACCACCACCAGTCGCGCGCGGGTTGTGTATACCGCGAGGACGCCCACCCCTACGCGGATTCGAACCGGTGACCTTATGGTTGCAAAGCAAACGTACAGACCACTCGGCCACTGGCCGAGTTCCACCTGTATGACAATCGGTGTCCATGCTGATCCCACGACATTAAAATGCATCTCGCGTCACCCAAACGCATCACACTGCGGTAAACCCCGGTTACTTCCGATAACACTGAAATCGGTGGATGAGAAAGAGACTGTTCTGCAGTCTGCGAATGGACTACGCAACGCCTCAAGTGGAGTGGCCACATTACCTGAAATCCCGTGGAAAGAACGTGCAGCGGGTCCAACTAACAGAGAGCGGAACAGAAAAACTAAAGCTAAGCAAACCTCTGATTGCTCAGGGTCATCTTGAGACTAATGATTCCTCTTCCGACATTGCTCAGATGCACGACTGCGAGAAATGGCTCTACATCCGTGAGGCTCATTCTCTCGTAAATACCGTGACCATCTCCTTGACAAGGATCCCCTTATCACCGAACTATAAGAGGTGTGGTCTCAGGCTGTTGAAACTAGTGTTGGAATCAGAACTAATGGCACAAACACTTATAGAGAACTGGACTAAATTCCGTGGCAGGTTGCCATCAGAAGTTCGTCTGAAAGGAGCAGGAATACCGCCACCTTCTAATGGCAACTCAGTGGAGACACAACTCTCATTGAAAACACGAACTGTGGGACCTGACTTCGTGATGTATTCAACAGTAGCTAGAACATACGGAGGGACACAGCAGAGCACATGCGAACACCGGGATCCGACCTTACACCTGTCGGCGTAAACTCACTTGCTTCATCCATTCCACCCAACAGCATTTGGTCTCCGAGAAGCTCTCATGCATGTACACAAATGTCCAAGGTCTACTCAACAAATTAGGTGAATTAAGACTTCTACACGCGTCAGCAGGTTAGGACCTCATCGCTATCATGTAAACGTGATGGCGCTGTGAGATAACAGATGCCGAAATCTTGCCAACAGATATGTCTGTTGTTCGGAAAGATCGAGGCAGTAAAGGTGGTGGGGTATCCCACTACTTTCTGAAAACCCTGCATTGCGAACCCATACACGAGTCGGAAACCGATGAAGGTGACTCCATTTGGTGCAGCTTCCGGCTGAGAAGGAACGACCTTGGCATAGCGGCTGTTGTTTACCGACAACCATCGTCCACACCTGAGAAGGACTACAACTTGGTGGCTGCATAAAGGCAGGTGATAACCAGGAAGTACAGTCACATTCTAGTCGCCGGCGATTTCAATTTACTTGCTCTACAATCCCAGACCACACCATGAGAGTAATTCAAAGCAGACCTGCAAGACCTTGTTTTAGCTATTCCGCTTTATGGCCACGTCACTTCGCCTACCAGATTCAGGGGAAATAACAGGTCATCCATACTGAACCGAATATTCACTAATGAAGAACTGATGATCGGAAGGGTGTTGGTCGATACTCCTCTAGGCCGCAGTGATGCTGCGACTTTTGCATTTCATGTACACTTGTTATGCTGAATATCCATAGAAGCGAACTCAAACAACGCGAAACGTCACGAGTTACAACACCTTAACCCGACTCTTTGAAGCGACCGACTGGAGTTTGCTAAACGAGGACAAACCCGATATTGCCGGGGAACCTTTCGTCAGTAAGTTTAACACCCTGGTTAGTGACGCATCGGAAACTAAGACAATCAGTTCTTAGAAACATGTCATCATTTATACGGGGTAGGACGCGCAAACACATCTTGATGCGCAACGCGACATGGTAAACCCACAAAACCGATCCGAGTCCGAGTACCTGGAAGACATAGGTTGTTCACCACTGTACCTAATTAGTACGCGAGGACAAAGTAGCTTATCAACATGTTTTAGCCGAGCCATTACCTGCAAGTCGTAACCTTCTGTACAGGCACGTGAACAGTCTCCGCAAGGTGAAAAGTGGATTTCCCCCAATTCAAACAACAGATGGTTTCACTCGGACTGCTAAAGAAGCGTCGAATGTTCTGCAACAACAATATGCACCAACGTTTCATTGCATCCCGTGATATGCTAAATCTTTGGAATCTACGGTGCCTACATCGGGACTCATCATATAAATTTTACGACCGACTCTGTGATGCGAAATCTGCTGTCCATGCGCCTGCACGCCTGTCCAGGAAGTGACGACATCCTCCCAAAGACACTTGCTGTAGCGGCTACTATTTTGGCTGAACCTTTGGTGTGGCTGTTCCAGCACTGTCTTGACTAGCACCACACTCCTGCAATGTGGAAACACGGCATAATAACTCCTATTTACAAAGAAGCAGTCGTTCCGATCCAGTTAATTATCCACCAGTGACTCTACTGCCAGTTCTTTCAAAAGTTATGGAGGCTATCATTGCCGAAGCACACATGTCCTATCTGGACCGCTTGGTTACATTGCTCAGCATCAACACGGCTTCCGCCGGAATGGGTCGTGCACAAGCAACCTATTGTTAGCACGAGACAGTTAGACGGGAACTGTGGACGCAGGTGCAGGAGTTGAAATGGCTTGTCTTGATTTCTCTAAGGCATTCGACCGGTTGGATTATCGTATCCTTCTCGCCAAACTTCAAGGAGATGGCATTGAGGACCCTCTCCTCGGGTGGATCTAAAAGTTTCTCTCCCACAGGCGTCAGGAGGTGAGAGTACGTGGATCCAGGTCAAACCCAATTCACGTCGAATGAGGAGTACCATGAGGTTCGCTACTGGAACCGGTCTATCCTTGGTTTTCATAAACGATCCAGTGAGTCGAATTGCGCCAAGTGTTTACACGATGACATCAAAATTTGGTGAGTGATCAGAGCTTCAGAAGACCGTATCCAGCTTCAAATCGAGCTTGAAAAGATTTATGGATGGTCGGTCCAAAATCGCCTTTTATCCAATGTCGAGTGCTCCTATTAAGACACCGAATGGTTCACACAAATAAGCCGGGGGACCAGGATCTGCAACCCTGTTCTCAAGAAAATGATGTTGGTGTGTTGGAGTAGGAAGATCTCGGTTGCCCGGAACAGTTCAAAAAGCATCGAAGAATGGGATCCAAATCGTGGGGCTTTTAATGAGAGCTTTGAGCAATTCGAACTGTCCATTTTCCGCCAAATTATTCTCGCTTATATACGCCCGCGTTTTGAATATGCAATTGGAGCATGACACCCATGCCTAAAGCAAAATCTCAAGGCCTTGGAGCTTCCACAACATCGGGCGACCAAAAAGGTCGAGAGGCTGCGGCCACTTGTCCTACGAACAGCGGGCTTGACAATTGCAGTGTAAATTATCAGCGTTTGCGTGATGACCTAGTCATGGTTTACCAAATATTAAACAACACTCATCACCCTTGCCATCACCTATTGAAGCTGTGTCACAACAGCCAACTGTAAGGTCATCATCTCAAATTTGCAGAAGAATACAGTCGGTTGAAGTATCGAAGAAAGTTGCTCTCGCTGCGTGTTTGTCACACTTGGAATACCTTCTCAGAAGCAATTATTTGAGCTCTCATGTTAGCCTTGTTCAAAACACGTGTAGACAGTGCACTGGTCACACTACACCAAAGCACGGAATCGAAACCACCTATACAAACAACAGAGAAACAAAAACAAAACATCCCACCTTATTTTTGCACGGAAACCGCAGACAGTAACCTTGGATAGTACATAAAACTGTCGAGAACGCTGTACTCGGCAAGTTCGCACTTTTCAGTTGTTCACTATTTCCTATTGCCATTTTTGCCTCTATTTTACTCACCCCTAACCTATCATCCGGTGGGGCGTGTCAAGCTTCGGCATTTTTTCTCCGCAAATTGCAAATGACCATTGACCACATAGTAGAGTCAAAATAGGCATGAGCAGCGCCTGAACGCGCAGCCAGAGGCGGCGAGAGTACACTGCAAAATGATCATTAGGGTAGCCATCAAACAATGTGAGGCCATGACACTGGTCGAAGGTTATCGACTAAGCGTTCGATCCGGGGAAAGAGAGCACACAGGAATTGTTATCATATGTGTGGAAAGGCAGCAGGTTTGCAAGTGTAGTTATGAATTCAACGAATAGGACGAGGGGAGATCGGGTACGGGCTTTGGGTCAGGTGAAGGGCGATGGCAATTGAGCATTAATGTCCTTTACAGCTTCCATTATACACTTTGAGCAACTTGCCATCAGTAAACGGTTTTTCCTCCTTTCGTCATTCTTGTACTATTTTGTATTTAGTACGCGGGACGGATCCGGCCGGCCAGGCCATACTGTGGTGCTCTAATCGAGTAAACGCTTTTAGGAAGTCCAGATGGATGAGATCGTGTTATAACGCTGCCCTTTTCCCCTCTGTCTCTCTGCGCTACCAACCAGCCGGAGAAAACAAAACGCTGAGCCTGCTGGACCGAAGTATATTAGGTACAGAACATGGTTATTCTTATAGGTCACATGCGCTTACCTCGCTGCTATCACTGAGGTGACTCACATCACTTGTCTGAACAGATTCGACTCTGGCAGCCTCCATCACTCTCTGATTGTAGGTAGGACCACTTCCGCGACATGGCAACCCGTGCGGCGATGACGATCTGATTTCGTCAGCTTCCGGTTTGACCATGACAACCAGTCTGTCAGCCGCTCACGTGATCTGGCCGATCTCGCCCCGCTCGCGTGCACCATCGTAGTCAGCTGTTTCGCCTCCGTGACAGATCGACTCCTGCTACCTAGTCAACGGCTTCAGTCCAGCTATTACGTGCAAGTATTAGGTTAGTAGTACACGAAAGCTTTAGATGGAAACCATGTTGATCTGGGGCTATTAGAATGTGGCTTTCCAGATATTGCATCAGCGCATCTGTGCTTCATATCTTGGAACCTATTTGGAATCGATCGGGAAGCCATTTTTCAGAAGGCTTAGTAGACGACTGGTTAATATATTTGTGATGAGATTGCCGTCCATACATGAAACTAACCTTTGTCCAGCATTTTTGTTCACTACTTGACCCTGGCTAAAGCAAACCACGAAGTATGTACGGACCTGTTGACATGTGACCGCTGTAGCCTTTCACCGATGAACTACAAGTTTATTAGTCTCTGTATGTAGGGTAGCAATGATTGTTATAAAATGCCGATGTTAGACTAATTCACTTCGCCTGAGGAAGCTTTTGAGTCAAAAGCGAAACCTTGCTTATCATCACACATATACATAAACCGTTCGTCTAATAAGCGTTCTGAAGTCAACGCCTCTGTAATGACTGACTCCATAACGTTGATTAGTACAGGAAGTCGCGTTATTGGACGGTAATTGGTAAGGTGAGTGCGATTATTTCCGTTATGAAAACGAGTGATGACCCAATACTTCCTCTAGACTTCGCTGATGCAAAACGGCCAGTGCTTCTGCTAGATCACTAGCTACTGCCTGCACAGCCTTCGGTCAAATTCTGTCGACTCCAGGAGAAATGTGGATACACAGGGATGACGACATCTTCAACACAGGTTCCACAGTGAAGCGATGTTGTATAAACCCGACGGTGGAGTAATAAAAGGAGGAGAATTTGGGCTTGTTACCAATCCGAAAGTTTGGGATTAATGAGGCTGTATGGCATCGGCTACTTAAAGTGCTGACCGTCTGCAACCATCAGCCGTGACCAATTCTCGGATTCCGAGCTTCACCTTGCAAAACAATAATAATAATAATAAATTGCCAGCTGTATGCCGTAACGGCGATTCGCTGCCACGCGACCACCACCGGTCGCGCGTGGGCTGAATATACCGCGAGGACTCCCGCCCCTGCGCGGATTCGGACCGGTGACCTTATGGCTGCAAACCAGAGGCGTATACCACTCGGCCACCGGCCGAATCGCTTCATAAACATCTGCTGATGCCTTGCCTAGTCATCGCGGATCAGTTTCATACAGCATTTACGCTATGCCGTTTATGCAGTCCAGATGTCAACATTTGGGCAATCCTTATGAGCTCGCCATTCCAAATCGTTGGGGGACTTAGATTTACATGTTCTGCTCCTCAGAAATGACTTATAGTTAATTATACATTGGCAGGACTTCTGTTCCGATTCTTTCGTTACTAGTGTGTTAAACCTCCTTGTGAATGTCTTAGAGGTCTTCGGTTTAGAACGTCCAAGATTTATGTTTAAAAGCTTAGATATCACGTTGCAGTGCTCGACAGTATATATTTCCTCATCCTCCATTTCCGGATATTCCGCGTAGCACGCATAGACAAACAGTAGGGCAACATGGTCACTGCGACCCGGTGGCGTGCTTCTAACTACCCCGTCGCCCATGAGTTTTTCGTTTGTGACCACAACAGCAAGTATCGACGGCCTGTTACCAGTTCGAAATCTGGTGGGAAGGGTCACGTGGTTGTACAGAGGGTAGCTGCAAACTAGCTTTTGCAAACAGAATTTAAACTGCGCACTATCCGCTACTGACGTTTCTATGTCTTGCATATTAAGTCTCCAGTGATAAGAATGTGGCTGTAGGACTTCTTCAAGCAACTTGCAAATAGTGCTTCAGTTTGGAGTCCATTTCCGACGCAGAATTTTGTGGGTGGTAAATTACGGAGAGTAGACGTGTGTTGTTCTGCAACCATATTCGACACCAAAGCGAATCAGGGACGCGCAATTCAGGTTGATCGATAACTACAGATCGAAGGATTGCATTATAATAAATACATGTAAAGCTATTCGGTCCTGTCTGCTATGTGCTCTAGTTGTAATCTAGGCACCGTGAGATACCATACAGATAGGAATCACAGTTAATACACTTTTGCCAGAGACGTTTTTCAATGTGTGTAAGGACGAGTATCAATATGTAAACTGGCACGTAACTTCCCAACTATCTACTGAAAAAATTTCATCACGTTCTCAATAGTCGATGATTGAAATGCGAAAAGCTATCGGAAAGTTGCAGTAAAGTGTCGTTCCTACCCATACAGAGTTAGATAAGCGGCACTAACTGATAGTCAACATTAATTCAAAAAACAACCAAATAAATTCAATTTCAAAACATTCCAGGCACACAGTTAGATGCATGTTCATAAATTTGCAAGCAATTATGAAAACACAATACCAGGAGACAATACAACGTTTACAATTGTTGACAATATTCGAAACAACGGGTTATAAAGCAAATAATCTGCACAGTTGTGATGTCCAGTAAGAAAAATATGTGAGTGTATCACACTGTTGAAAGGAGCCTCACACGAAAACTGCTACAAGTAGATGCGTCGGCAAAGGTGAAGAACTGACCACAAAACACTTCCCGATAAATGCACATTCTTAAGCTGCAGTAGGGCATTCTTGGACAAAAGATCGATATTTATAGAAGAATGCAAAATCTTTCACAAGCAGAAGTATCGTGAATTTTAGAGATCAGAAGATGGGGCACAACAGGATGTTAGATGGATATTTGTGGCTTTTTTTCTACAAGATTCAATACTTCAGTATTGTATATCCTTTTCTGGACTCATCCCGAAATATTGTACAGTGGTACATAGTAAAAAGCGCTCCATTGGAACAAGTATAGAGACTATTTGCAAAATGCATTCTAGGTGTTATTCAAAACTAGCATATTCTGAACGATGTGATAAACTCTAGCCGGATCCGCTCAGGTTGACACACATGGCACAATCTAATTCTAGTTTGCAACATCGTGCAAGGCAACATACGTGAATCAAACCTAAACGTAACATTGATGCAATCATTCATCTACACCGCCCAACCAAAACAAAACTCAGTGACGAACTGCAAGTCCGAGGCCAGCAAGTCTGTGAAGGTTTTCCTTAACAGTTAGGTCAGGAATTGGGGTAACCTGCCAGCCGGAATCAGTACTTACACTGGAGCAAAACGTTCGCAAAACCATCAAGTTCTTAACAATACTGAGCTTGAGCAAACCGTTTGCCTTTCTATATCAACCAGCCAAGTATGATAGCGGGGTCCAGGTTTCAAATAAGCCAGTTCATGTTTCATCATCATACTCTCTCATGTTAGCTGTTGTATCTTATTATACGTAAGAGAGCATTTAAATATCAGCTAACTTACTCCATTTCAGTCAACCACTTGTTATGCTTTGATGTCTTTCCAAACACAATTATCTGATCAAATCTTCGATTTTTCTGATACATTTACGATCGACATACTATACAAGTATGCACTTACCCCATCACGATGACATAGTCCCGTTTGGCATCATTGGAACTAAAAGTTCAGTTAGTTAGTTATTTAGTTATAACTTTTCCAATCGCCTAGGTAGATATAAGGGATATGCCCCAGTATATGAAGGCCTTCGAAGGGATACACGAAATTTTCATTATAGTCATTTGCTTTGCCCATCACATGCCGTCAAAGATGGCACCGTTGAATGCTCAAGGAGAATAAAGGGTCAGACAAAACTACAACTCTGCTTTGAGTTCTTTTCAATCTTCTAGAATACATGAGGGATTCGTTTAAGGAGGTTACTGGTAATAGTTTAAAAAGCCACAAAGCTGTTACACAAACTGATCTATGCGCTTGGTAATTTTGTCACGAAGTTTTCCGTTCCCATCATCATTGTGTTAAGGTGTAGCGTACCGATGCGTATGTGCGAACCGGGTACTTAGGCGAGTGGGGTTTGTTAGGTCATCGTCATCGCTCCTTCTGGCTTGTGCCTTTTGAAAATGGCCTCTTCGACCCATGCTTCGCGACCAGCGACCGTTTGCCTCCGTTGCCAGAAATGGTGCCCGACCTGCTAGCATGGTGTCCTCTTCCATTGGGGGTATTCGGCTGTTGTGGTCGTACTCCACTCACGGATGTGAGTAGACGGCGTCCAACACAAAATTTCGATTGATTGGTTTCTTCGTAATGGGTCATGCTTCTAGGAATTCACGTGCCTGCTTCGTATTCCAAAGATATTCCAGAGGAAAATGATGAACAGCATCAGCCTCGTTTATCAAAACAAATGAACAGTGCTCAAGATTGCTTATGGTCATCCTTTGCTTTGTGATCCGTGTGCAACACTTTCTTCCTGTTTGTTCGTAGTGGTGCTTTTCACATTCAGTGACGTTTAGCTGGTAAATTGGATCGGATTGACTGTCATCCATGAATTGTTCCTTCGGTTTGAAAACAATCCTTTCAGTGTAGCAATTGGTTTGTGTGCAACGGTGACTCTGTCTGACTGGATTAATCGTGCTGCTAGTTCAGGAATCTCCTTGAGGTATGGATGCATGATCCGTTTATTGGTCTGTTCTGGACCCAGTTGAGATATTCTCCTCCTCAGGCTTCTTCTACTGAAGTTTCGTGGATAATTGTGATTCAGTGACATGCGGTATGCATGGTACTCTAGTTTTATTTTACTTTTGCTGTGCTGCAGCGTGTTTCCGCTCACTTAACTAGAGTTAGAATACAGCTTCTCTCGTGGTGCATCGGATGGTTACTGTAGTAGTGTAATATTTGATTCGTGTATGCTGTTGTCTGCTGGGTCACCCAGCCTCGTAAAAAGAAAGAAGACACACCAGCTCAGCACACAAAGGTTTTATTCACAAGTCTGAGGTTAGGTACAATTAGCAGTGTTTTTAAAACTCACCTGTCCACTCGATCAAAAGCCTGTTCGACAGCACTGAGGCAGATGATTCCCTTAGTCCCAGGTTTTGGCCACCGTCACATCCGTTCCTTTTTCTTTTCTTTCGTGGTTTTGGTGCTGCAGCTTTTGTGTTTTCTTCCACTGCGACCTTAGTTGGTTTATTCTGCTGATAGGGCTTCTCGTACGAGTGCAGAGCATGTTCACCACATCGCCTTTTCAGCCGCTTGCGATAGCAGCCCTTTCTCTTCCGATCCTCAGCTGCTCTTCTCTTTCGACGCCCTTCAACTCTATGTATCTGTGTAAACGATCCTTCGTGTCCAGGCGCTGGAGTATGAGGCTGCCTTGGTCCGTGTTTTGATACCTCTTTCGCCGCCGTGAAAGCTTTCAAAATCGGTCTTGTATGCAATTAGTGAGAAATTTGTCTGTTTGCAATTGTACGATGGCTTTAGAATCAGCTTGCGTTTGTACCAGTTGTCCTTGAATCGGCCTACCTTCCCGTTGCGACCCCACTTGTTATTTACTGAAACCTCGTGCGCTTCTTGATTATGTACACTATCAAGTAAGCTAACGTTTGTCGGGCGAATACAGCGAGTGAAATAGTTTAATAGGCCTTCAAAATAATCACCAAATCGCTCGAGCATTTCTGAAAGATCCGTTTGTCGGTCATAATCGCAGCGATTCCAGGTGTCTAGTATCCGCATTTCATCATGGCTGATGAAGTACTTGAGCATATCTAACTGGTATGCCATTGAATAATTGTCCAACCCCACCGGTGTCGTGAAGTTCATCCTCTTCGCTTTCCACAGGAGCCAGTTTTCTGGCAGCAAACACTTTGTCATCGGTAATGGAGTCGGCAACGTTACAAAGGGCTGCCAGCCAAAGCAAAGCTACCCATTGGTTTTTAATTTCCTCTGCAACCATGCTGCGTGCCTTGGTCTCCAGCTGCTTCAAGAGAAAGAAGACACACCGGCTCAGCACAACAGCTTTCTGTTCAAAATTCTGAGGTTATGTACGCCATTAGTTGTGTGTTTAAAACTCACCCGCCAACTCCATCTATCGCGTCTGGACTGCACTAATGCAGTTGATACTCTTATCCCAGGTTTCCGTTTTACAGGTGTTTGAAATTGTCCCTCAGTGTTCCTGTAAACAAAAACATACAGGATTGGAAATTTGTCGTCCTTCTCCAACACAATAGTGAATTTGATGTCCTCGAATTTTATTCATCTAATCTTGTGTGGACTGTACAGAATTTGTGTTTTATGACAAAAGTATCATTAACGTAACATATCCCAAGCATTAGGTCTATCATTGGAATGGTAATAGGTTCCAACTTTTTCATTACGGCATCGGCAACGAGGTCTGATATGGGTGACCCCATTAGCGTCCCCTCCTGTTTTTTAATACATCTGTCCGTAGAAGCAACAATGAGTAGGCAAGCATATGTTCAACATTTTCTACAAACTTTCCGGGTGCATCTCTGGTCTGATGACTCAGGTCGTTCTCCTGTCGATGTTGGACGCTCTGGGAGTATCATAGTACATAAACTAGCCATGAATTGCGCCAGTGATAAGAATCCTATGCTGCATCGGCTGTCTCACAATGGTCTTAAAAAAAGTATCGCCTTATCTGTTGTATACAGCAGGGTGGATAAATGAAAACATGCTGCCCCAGCGCCTCCCTTCATTCTTCTTCTTCTACACATACTCTCCACGCTCCGTTTCACTTAACCCACTACCTCCTCTAATCCAGGCAACTACGGGTGAGATTGCGCGTCACCCCAATTGTATGTCTCCTTGCAAAGTGCTAAAGATCGGGTGCTGGAATGTGCCTAACTACTCGACCGGAACTCGAGTGGGCGACCCGAGCGACGTACGGCCCTGGTCGCGATAGAACTCTCGCGCTGCGCGATCAAAATTGCCATACTCAACGAGACACGATACATTGACTAAGTCAAGCTGCCTGAGTCTGATGCTGGTTACAAGTTTTACCTTGCGGGAAACGCCATCACACCAGGTACAAATGTGGTTATATTGGCAGTATCCGACCGCTTTAGGTCCAGTTGGTGTGCTGAGCCAACTGACACTAACCACTGACTAATGACCCCTCGTCTCCGACTGGGAAATGGTAACTTTGCCACTTTTATCTGCACGTATGATCCAAAGATATACTCTCAGTTGTTCTCCGTAATACTGTCTGTGCCGAGAAGCAACCGGATATTTCCATTTAATGACTGCAACCTGCATGTTGACGTGATGCTCGGGTGCGTACAGACCTAATCGGACCGTGTGGTATTGACATTGTCAGTGACTTACTGTGTGCCAATCACAACCTGACAATCACAACACACAATTAACACTGTGTGTTAGTGAAATGGCAACTTGGACCCACCCCCGGAGTGGTCGCCTTCACCTGCTCGACTATGTCGTTGTACCCCTACATGACATACGTGAAGTGCGCATGACGCGTAAGGCCTGGAGCTAAGTCTGCCACTGACCAAAAGTTTATGTAGACCAGATGGTACATATATTTTCATGAAGCTGTGTATTGCTCACCTACCGTGAACGGTTACCTGCCTACTGCTGGGAACAGGATGGAGCTGGAGTAGGCGACAGCTACCCGATATTGTCTACGTGAGCGACGTGTGGTGCCACATACATGATTAGGTGACGGATGCTACGGTGGAAACCATCGCGTACGCAAACTACAAGCGGCTCGATTGATTTGATGATAGCGGTGCGACCATTGGCTCGTTGGCATCGAAGTAGGATGCAGCGTTCGCTGCGCATGTGGATGACGCTGCCCATGGAGACATGAAGAGTCATTAACCCAAACTTCGACGGTGATTGGCTAGAAATCTTCGTCACGTCAAGGGTGTATGGTGGACGGTGAAATCGGAGCAGGTAGAATTCTGCGCTGAACGCCGCAAACATAAGGAAATTGTTGACATCCTGAAGGCGGTGTATTGACCAGAATTGCAGCCGCCGCCAACATTAATGGACGCTACTTGAGGCGCTGCTTGAAAACAGGCTGCAACAAAATGACAGTGCTTGAGACGCCCAGAGCACTTACTGAGCTGCGAAAGAGGAAATGCGCCGGATTAGGAAAGATACTGCCAGAAGTGCTGAAGCACGGTGGCCTGGTTTGGTGCACACTTTGCACCACGTGGTGAAACCTGCGTGAATTGAAGAGGAAGCACAGGCTGACTTGAATGATGTCCTTCTGCTAGCAGTGTACAATGGCAAAGGAAGCAAGCATTGTTGCCTGAATTATCGTGATGTTAACTTGTAGCGCTGTAGGTAAACTCATCGCACGAATCCTGCTCAACGGCCTTGTCATTCAAACCAAGGAAACACACATGCCAGAAACGGAATACGGGTTCCGTTCGGGCCACAGCACAATATTTATGGAGTTTGCAGCTGGTCATTCAAAGCAGAAATGCCGAGAGTGAAAGCAGCCATTCTACTTGCTCTTATTAGACTTCACCAAAGCATTTGATCCGGCGCAACACGAGAAATTATGGTTGGCATTAGGGAAGTTTGCCTGTCCAAGGAATTTTTCAAGTGTAATTGCATGTTTGCAGTGATATGCGGGCGACGGTTGAACTCTGTAGGCAAATCTCGTATGATTTGATGCCGCCATTGATGTGAAGGATCTGGGAGTTTTGGTCTAGGTCAATTTTGGATGCTCGAAGCAGGCTGAATAGGCGTCAAGAAGAGACATCCAATGCTTGAGTTTACTGAAGCCTACTTTCAGAAGGTTCGACCCTTCGATTTTTCCACAACTTATCGCCTTATATACGGCCAAATATGGAGTACACAATACAATTCTGGCAGCCATCGCTGAGGAGAAATCCCCCCGCCTTGGAGATACCCCAAAAATATCATGGGTCTTTATAAGTTGCCGTATGAACCAAGGCTTCAAGTGCACGGGATCTTCAGCAGACCGTATCGGCGATTGCGCAAGGACCTCATTTTGGCATACCAGATTGTGAGAGATCCCAAGTGCCGTTACTTGATAAAGCTCAGTCACAATAGTAATTTGAGAGGCCACCATCTCAAGCTGACGTAGTAGCACAGTCGTTTGAAATGCCGTCAACATTTATTTTCCGTACGTGGTTGCAGAACGTATATTGCCTTATCAGAATCTCATACGTGTTCCCACGCTGGCAGATTTTAAAACCCGAGTTGACTGTGCGCTTATTTCTTTGCACCATCTTACATGACTCATAACACACGGATAAACATAAGTGCCTGTAACAACTTTCACTGGCGTTCCACTTTTTCACCTCATGTATGTGTACACTAGGAGGGGACAGGACTTTTACCAACAACCGGGGACAGAATAGCCGAAACCATTTTATAGTTATCAGCGTACATCTAGCAACCGCAGAAACGATAACTAGTACACTGGCGGACAACGAAGAACTGTCAACCCCGGGGACTCCAATGTTGCAGATTTAGGTCTTTCTGGTGGTGTGTCTTTGTCACATGATAGTCCATTGCATTTTGGTTTACCTAAGAATACCGGAAGTCTGAAATTTTATGCATTTATAGTCGCTGCATATAGACCCAAGGCGACGTTAGCGAACATGTCTGCAGGCACTCCAAAGACTATAAGGGGCGACACAATTACAAATACGATAGCGAAAAGATGGCGCAACACGTCGCCAGTAAATTAGGCATTCTCATTCCAAAAGTACGAACAGTAAGAAAATGCGGACCTCGATGAAAATAATATGCGCCGACGTGCTTGAGTTAAAGACAAACGCTATGAAAGACAAACTACTGGACGACGTGAAACAGGGGAAATCCATATACTAAGCAATGGGAATACAAACCAATTACGTTAGCTTGTGTCGTATCGTCCGCCATCCAAGCGTAGTTCTCTATGGCGTACCAAGGCTATTTCAGGTGACATTACAATCTTGTGATGAAGCGAAGACCACTAATTTTTCAGCTCGTCCTCTTCATGTTTCGTCATGCAGCTTTCGTATATTCCCTGATCCCTTGGAGGGTGCGTCAGCAAAGGAATCAAAAGCCAACATCGCAAGCAACCGACGAAAGCTGCATCTTTGTCCGTGGTGTCCCCAATACCCAGTCATCCGACGAGTCGCAAGTCCAAGCTAATGACTTGGAAGAGTGATGCTATATCAGCGAAGCCCTCTCTTCACGACGTGACTGCTAACGCAACGTCATGTTTCGTCATATAATCAAACTAAAAAGTACGTGGTACAAAATTGCTACAACACCTGCACTATTCCAAACAAATGGTTGAAGTTGGAAATTCGGAACAAGGGCCGCAACAAATTGCCATCAGAACTATGTATGATGGCGGTCGAAGCCAGGTCACCATTGGCTGAGGAAACACGAAACCAGCAAGAAGTTGTCACTAGCTTCGCTCTCTGAATTTCTGAACCAGAGCGTAGTGCAACTCCCCAGCTGTCGAAGAGGAAAGAAGAGAAAATCAACCACAATTCACCTCCGAAGGATTAGGTAGTGGGTGCTCTATGCAACAGATGAAAACGGCTCTTGGATTTAGGCAAGAGATACGTCCAAAAACCACTATCAGCCAGATCCACAAGGGTAGGTGTAAGTTCACGATAAAGGCTTGTTTGTTCTGATACGCATCTGCCTTCCGTTGGTCTAAGTTGTTTGTATACAAACGCATAAGACCTTCTTGGTAAACTGACCGTGCTTCGATTTCGTCAAAACTAGACGTGTTGGGAACTTATCAAGATAACCGAGACATGGCTTAACAACGTATTTACCGATGCTGAGATCGCACTACCTTGTATATCCCTTTGGGGCAACGAGGATCCACAAAGGAAGGTGGTGTAATTCTTTACTACCGTTCCCACCAAATCCTCAATCGCGTAAACGACCGTGGGATTGAAACTGGGGTGTTGCCTACACCTAAGGCAGGGCGATATATGCTTAGTGGCCATTGTATACCGCCCATAAATATCGACATTAGAAATGGACCTGACCTTAGCCTCTGTCATGAAAAACCTACGTGCACGACCTTACAACAACGTTCTCGTGGTAGGAGACTTCAATCTGCACTGACAAGGAACCCCGGCCACGCTCGATGGGCTATTCAAGGCGGAACTGTAAGAGCTACTCGCTGGTTCACCGCGGTACAATCATGTCACTTCTCCAACACGTTTCAGGACAGAAAACAAACCAGTCATACTGGACCTTGTTTTAACCAACGAGGTACTCATACTGAAGATAACAGCTACGTGCAACCCTTCGGGTCGTAACGATCATGCGACACTTGTGTAGCATTACAAGTGCTACGCGGAGTATCGCAAAGAGCAAGTCGAGGAATCGCGCACCGTAAGCAACTATGGTGACCTGTCCGACCTCACAGGTGAAACAAGCCAGTCGTTCCTAGACGAATGGTCCCCTGAGGTGGCATGCGGAGCATCCGTCTACAAATGCAACAAGCTCGTGGCAGACACACCTGACACCGAAATCCATCAACCTAAAAGGGTGAACTCTCTCGTAAGTAGCCGGAGACTTAAATGCATGGCACTGAGGGATCTAGCATAGCTTACCTACACAGCATCTCCAAGCGAGGACACCTGGGATGTTTACAAAGCACAACGGAACCACTGCTTCAAACTCGTCCGGGAGGATAAACTGAAGTACAAGCAAGACCTGGTGGAAAAAGTTTGATCCAATCCAAAGCTATTATGTAGACACCTAAATAAACTGGGCCGGGTTAAGCGCGGAGTTTCTGCTACTCACACAACATGGGGGTTCGCACCAACCGCACAAGGGGCGACCAAAATTCTTGAAAAACAATTCGGCTATACGTACTGAAGTGTGCAACCATTTGAAGTACTGTCTACGCAGACCATGCCGTCACCAGGAATTAATCACATATTGTTTAACTCCACAGCTGTACTGAAGAGACTGATGTCCTTGCGGGAGCTCAGCTCCCAGAAGGAGGACGGCATTTGCCCAAAGGCATTAAAAGTTGCCGCCATGAGTTTAGCGGAACCGCTAGGAATTCACTTTAAGGATGTCTCAAGGAGATGCACCTCCACACGAGGTAGAAGCACGGCATCGTCACTCCAATCTACAAAAGTTGTTACCTTGCTGAACCAGCAAATTATCGCCTCATAACACTGCTTCCTTTGATCTCCAAGGTTATAGAGTCCACTGCAGCTGAGACTTTAATAGCGTACCTGGAGAGTAACAAAATCCTTGTTCCTAATCAGCACAGATTTCACCAAAATCGGTCCTGTACAACTAACCTGTTGATAGCTCCTGCATACTAGACGGAATCTGGGAATACAGGCGTAGAAGTCGATGTGGCCCACATGGACTTCTCAAAGCCATTCGACCATCTATTCCATTGTATTCTACTGCACAAGCTCTGAGCTGGATAGACGGCTTTCCCTTTCAATATCACCTGAATATGAAGATTCTTAGTACCCTATCGGAACCAGTCGAAGTTCAATGCGGTGTACTTCAGCGCTCGGTAATTGTCCCCCGCCTGTTCCTGGTCTTCACAAATGATCTCGTGAGCGTGCCATCTTCAAACTGGCTGCTATTTGCTGGTGACTCAAAGAGATGGCATACTAAAGCCATAGTGGAGGACCAGCTAACCTTACAGGATGAACTGGACAAAGCGTATAAATGCTCCGTCGAGTATATGCTGCCCTTCAACGCCACGAAGTACAAAGTTCTCAACATACAGCATCAGAGTACTCACAACTAGCGCATAGGACCACAAATACTACAGCCGGCATTCATGAGTACGACCTCTGCGTGGTTTGTCAAGATGACCTCGGTTGTTTGAGGCAAAGTGAAAAGGCATCAAAGAAAGCGAACAATCACTTCGGCTTTCTTCGTGGAGTCTTCGGGAAGTTTGATACTTCAGTCTTTGCAAGAATGCTTGGAGCGTACGTGAGGCCGCATGAAGAATATGCTTCCCAGGCGTGGCAAGCCTGGCTAAAACACCATCTCACCGCGCTCAATACCACAAAACGCATAGCTCCGAAGAATGTCAGAGGTTTGTCCCGCCTTCCCTACCCACTCAAACTGAAAACCCACAAAATAGACGGCGGACGTTATCGGGGTCTATGTGATGAGCTCGTCATGACTTATCAGATCCTAATAAACTCCAACCACACATACCATTCCCTTTTGAATTACAGTCAAAACCAACCTCTAAGAGGTCATCAGTTTAAGCTGCTCACGCAGTCAAGCCGACTGGAAGGTCAATGCGACGTTTATTAATTCGAGCGTCACAGCCATGGAACACCCGGCGGATATAATTAATACGCCACCTTATCACTTTTCAAACCACGCCTTGACAATACTCTAACACATTTACACTACGTGAGATAGCTCATGACAATCAGATGCTAACGTTAATGCACAAAAACGGTGGACGGTGTCATAACCCTCGTAAATTCCACGCAGAAGTACTCGCACATGAATTCGTCCAAACCCATTGGTGAGTCATGTGGTTTAGCCGTGGTTTTACTAACACTGTTTTCTACTTTGTAGTTATCACCCTAATCATCTTACGGGACATGTCGAGTATTCGCTTTTATACCAGTCATAAATCATTGCTCCATTGCAACAGCCCATGTGCCTTCATTCCGTATGGATTTACCTTGGATTTTACAGCTATACAACGGATACTTCAGTGAGTTCATCGCAGTAAACCGAATTTTGCTAACTTATTTATATTTTCAAGTGGCGCCATGACCGTCCTACCCGATCTGTTAAGAATTAGCTTCATTACCCTTGTAAAACCTTTGTTCTATTGTTCTATTATGTCTTAGCCCCGTGCCATGCTTAATAGTTAAATTCATCCAATGACGTCTTGTACTGTTGATGCTGCTTATGGTTACCGTATTCGTGTGGTGCGTCGTATTGATTGTTGGTTACTGAACATCCGTCGTTCCAGGCGAGGACCTTCGTGTGTGTGATCAACATCCGTAGGTTGCTGTTTATCGACGAGTGTGCGTTGCCTGCACACAGCGCGGATGAGTATCAGCACAGGACTTCGGCTCTCGTTTTGATAGCGGCCCATTTCGGGCTTATCATCAACCCAAGCAAAACGCTTGTCAATTACACCTTCTCCAAAAAGCTGCATTCTTGGGTCTACCGCGAATCCACATCGGCAACGAGGTTTTGTAATCCATTTCGAGATTTTGCTATCTAGGCAGCCTGTGTTTACCGATCTGCAAATAAGGAGTGTGCAACGTATCCACATTTGGAAACCTGCCAGCTGGTAAACCGTGTGTGCAAAGGCCACCAGCTAACCGTTGGGACGAAGTTGATGGTAAAAAGGTCTATGGTGACATGCGCATTTCTATACGGAAGTGAAAGATGGACAACGTGCCTGAAGAATCTACGTTATCTGGATTGTTTCCATTAACAGCGCCTGAGTCGCATACTGCGCATCGGCTGACTTGCCCGAGTGGCAGACACGGAGGTGTTCCGACGTGGCGGCATGTGTGTATAGCGCTGTATACTTCCGCTGAGGCATCTGAGGTGGCTCAGGCATGTTCGCCGCATGGATTCGGTGGGGATACCAAAACAGCTGCTTTATGATCAACTGTGTGCCAGGATGCGCAAAGTGGGAAAACCGAATTTACATTACAAGGACATGCTCCAAGTGAGTTAATCACCAACTTACGTTGATAAAGATGGCAGTGAATCGGGCCTGACGGCAATGCACATCAAGTGAGCGGTTAACCATATGCACGAGTAATCACTGCAGCATGTGGAAAAGAAAAATCGGTTTTGGAAGGGACACGCATTGATGATGGAGAGCCCATCAACGTCAAGCGCATTGTACAGTAGCCTATGCGGTCGACAGTGCCTTAGCCATGCTGGCTTAGAAATCCAGCAGCTTCGCCACGTGTGTGTAGTATCGAAGAAAGGACAAGTCAGTTGAATAGGTAATCCTCATCAGTGAACCACTTAATAAGTATGCTGCTTCCGATTCAATTCCATTTACGAACCCAGGCCAATAAGGCGGATGAGGTGGTACTTCTGCTACATCACCACCGCATTTATTTTGCACGGGTGCATGTGTATTGATTTTCTTGCATTACAGCTGCTAGCGAACGCCTGCGACTGATGGAAATGTTTACAGTACGCCTACCTGTCTACCAAACTCTACTTCGAGAACCGGTTCCAGCATACTGCTAATTGTTGTTGTGGATGGAGTGCACTAACCTCGCGACCATGCTAGGCTCAAAGAATGGTTCTATGCAATTAGGGTGGAACGGCATTAGGCCCAGCCACCGTATTGTGTACGTCTTGTACGCATGGTTTCCCAGTTGGTCAGTAATGCTTCTGCTCTGCCTGTTGAACGGGTGCGGGCCGGCTGAGTTGATGTAACGAATCTCCCATCCACATGACACCGAGCTTATTCCTTCAGTTTACGCTGGATGCATTTGCGGTTGGCGCAGTGCATGCCACTTATGATATTTCTGTAAGCGCAGGCGTTCTGTGGCCGCCCTATGAAGGCCGAAGTAACAGGTAAATTCAGAATCTGATTTAGGCAGACAAATATTGGTGGGCGGCATCCGGTTCCGGATTTGCCTCTCACTGTGGCGTCCACGGGTAGCCCAGAACGCCTGCGACTATAGAGGGACTATAGGCAGCTTGCGCTACACCACCCACAGCTCCATCCAAACAATTCATTTCCAGTGCAAACCCGAAGGAATAAGACCGGGTGGCATGTGGATGAGAGCCAAGTTTAACCAACGGAGCCGGCCCACACTTCTTCACAGGCAAACATAAGCACGCTGTATTTGGAAACAAGCGCGCGCAAGGAGGTGGCTGGGCCGCAGTCTTCTCCACACTTTGTGCATGGAACCACACCTCGAGAGTAGCATGGCTACATGGACCGTGCACCTCGTCCCAGCCAGCAATGGTCAACTGTCTGCTGGAGTAATTTCTAGGCAGCACCTGAGTAACTGCAACTTTGTCGCATCAACCGATGCACAGAATCTGTCCCTAACACTGATGATGCAATTACTTGAGATATCTCAAATCACGCCGGTACATTGCCTTCGTTTCGCTGCCGTACATAAGAACGGACAGCACCATCGAATTGTGCGTCATTTGCTTCAGGCCAACCGTAAAATGATAGTTGTTCCACACTCAGTATTCCAGCTTCCCGAATGCTGCCGCTGCGGATACGAAGCTCAGCGTGTAGTTGTTGGTCATTCGACACCACACTCCCAAGGTAGCAAAAGCGGGAGGTTTCGAATATTACATCACCATTGCTGATTCGCGACCATATTGTAGATTATGTTGATGGTGAGCCCACATATGGCCGCAATCAAAGCACGAGCATTAGTCATGCGTTACAACTCATCCGCGTTGCGTGCAAACAACGCACGGTCGTCAGCAAAACACTAACGTACGAAATGTTGTCGCACAGACTAGTCTTCTCGCACCGAAATGAGGGAAGTTCAACTACCTACAACCAACAATACGGTGCTCCTCAAGAACACCGTAAGCACAAGCCGCATCAAAAACACACCACATCATAATATGAAGAGAAATATTAATTAGGGCAATAGCTAAGACACAGCATTGCTCCACACCAGAGACAACTGCAAAGTCATCGGAAATCTGTCCACGCATCTGAACCCTCACCCGCATACCACTATGCAGACATTCAGCATTCCAATGGTTCAACGTCGCCTATGTTGCGCAGACAACTGCAGTAAACTGCTTAAGATCAGTATTACCTGTTCTAGCTGCATTAGATCGTACTGTCCGCAATGTGCAGGCAAATCCGTCCAAGTCCTGAGACAGACAAACCAAGTTGCTGACACAATTTGGTTTTGCCAAACATGTCAAGTCATCCCAGTTGTCAACTGTTTATCTTTGCTCATGAAAAAATGTGATAGGATGACTGAAATAATCGCGCAATTTGTAAATACTAAGATCCCTCCCTCGGAGGTAAATATGGCCACGATAATACCTCACCCGGCCAAAGTAAGCTCTGAGTCTAAGCCAAAGAAAAGAGCTAGGCGCTCCAACCGCACTGCAGCGTCTGTGACTCTAAATTCCCTGTGTCACCTCACTCCCATAAGTGGACAAGCCTCAAACATGCCTGCTTCCACTTCTCCAACCATAGACGCTTCACTTGGAGATTCAGTCATGACACCGACTGCTCAGAGCAATAGGAAATCCGGTGCAGATAACAAGCAGGTAACGTACGCATCGATTGCTTCGACAAACACACCGGGAGGGATACATCTAGGTCCATCATCAGTACCAAGCACGCGTGGAGCAAAGCAGCTTTCACCGACAACTCCAGTGATGCCTTCTAAACAACCCGAATTGCCGGCAAAAAGTATAAAGCCAACACCCGCTAGACAAAACCACGCGACGCTAACTCTCATGTGCATCAACGTTCCCGAATCCAAATCTGGCACAATAAGAGGTGTTGCAAGCCGATCGCTACCAGTGGAGTTCCATCTGCGAGGCAATTGCCATTCGGGTTGAGCCTGCAATGCTGCAACGCGTAGCACGTCACCCGACCTCATTGCACTCTGGTGAATCTCGAATGCTTCGAGTAACACTGAACTCAGCAGATGAGACAGAGGCTGTCCTGCTCTCAGCAGTTCTTCTTCGCAACTCACCGGGCGGAGTGCGTATATTGCCTGATCTACCTTGGAAAGATCGCCCAAAAGAAGCAGTTGACCAACGCGTCATTGCTATTAGAGATAGTAAGAAAACAATATTTGTTCATGGTGTTCCTGAGCTTCTGCATTCTTCTGATCACGATGCGCAAACACACGACCGAGAGCAGTGGTGCTACATCCGCGAAGCACTCTCTTTTGACAATGTTATTGCCAAATCTCTGACAAGAGTTCCGTCATTACCTAAATACAAGGGCTGTGGTCCAAGGCTAATGAATGTAATACTACATTCCGAGGGAATGACGCAAGTTCTGTTGGATAACTGGTTAAAGTTTCGAGCTAGGTTGCCAACAGAGATCCGGCTAAATGCAGCAGGCGAATGGCCAAAAGTCGGAAGCAATTCAGCGGAACTTGCAAACGCATCAAATACTTTATTTGCATAGTCTTGCGGTGAGACTGACACCACAGCTCCCACGGCACACAGGAGGACCGAGCACAGCGCGAGTGAAACATCTGTTCAGGAACGCTCAATAATGCCATGCAACACAACTGAAATACATAAACCAAAAACGATTAATGGCCGGCCACCCAACGGCCGGCTTAAAAACAAACACAAACTTGACATCTATCAATGAACTCCTAACAACAAAAGCTCATCTTGCATGTACACAAACGCCTAAGGTCTTCTAAGCAAGTTGGCCGAACTTAGAGAACACCATACCTCACAACCGCGGGACCTCGTCATGATTACAGAGACATGGTTAAACCTTGAGATAACCGATTCTGAGATCAATCTACCCGGTACGCCGCTGCTTCAGAACCGGAAGGGGTGGCGGTGTGATTCTTTATTATAATACAAACCTCCGATGTGAAGTTATCGAACACCCGGAAATCCGAGCCCCCGAGTCGCTTTGGTGCCGCCTATGGTTGCGAAACAAGGACACATGTCTACTAGCCTTGATTTATCGCCCACCAAACTCAACGTCGGAATTGGACTCCATACTGAACCAAATGTTTAATTTTGCTTTGAACAAGTCCTACACCCACTTTCTTATCGCTGGAGACTTTGACGTGCACGACATAGAAACGCCGGCAACCGACGGTATGCAGTTTAAAGCCTGCTTGCAAAATCTAACTGCTAGCCACCCTCTGTGCAACCACGTAACCTCTGCCACCAGATTTCCCAACTGATAACAAGCCGTCGATGTTGGATCTTGTGCTAACTAACGAAGAACTCATGATTAGCGGGATAATTACAAGCACACCACTGGGTCGTAATGATCATGATACTCTACTCTTTGACCATATATGCTCTGCGGAGTACCTTGGAAAGGAGGAGGATAAGGTGCATATTGTCACACACTACAATGTGTTGTCTAAGCTTGTTAAGGATACATCTTGGACTTTCTTAACCGAATGCCCCCCTGATGTTGCCTGGGAAACATTTATAAGGACGTTTAGCACACTGATAGCGCACGCATCAGAACATAAGTCCTTCCAACCCAAAAACAAGCGTAAGTCATTTTTGAGGATCAGAACACGCAAATGTATGTTTGGCATGTAGGTTTGGCATGGCGAGATCACCAGGTCTGCCCGAATGCCGAAACCTGGACGGCATATGTGACACATCGTAACTTCTGTGTGAAACTGATCGGCGAAGACAAGGTCACGCATCAGCAGAAGTTAATGAAGCGATTCTGCACGAACCGCAAACTCCTGTACAGGCACGTTAACGGCTTTCGAAAGGTAAAGCGAGGGGTTTCAGCGCTAGTCATGGTTGACGGGTGCACGCGATCAGCAATGGAAGCAGCTGATCTCCTACGGCTTCATTACTCCCAAACATTCCAGGAGGTAATGAGCGCAAGCATTCTCCTCATTTCTAATACTCTCCCATCTGGTTTAGAAAACATCACCTTCACTGCGGCAGCTGTGTTGAAGTTGTTATGCTTGCGTATCCACAGTTCTCCTGGAGCTGACCACATCCGACCAAAGGCCCTACAGGCGGTAGTTAGTGATCTAGCAGAACCACTGGCTATTTTCTATCAGCGATGTCTAGAGGAGAACCGTATTCCACCAGTATGGAAGCAAGGGGTCATCACTCCTGTCCATAAAGGAGGTAGCCGCACTGATCCGGCCAACTACCGTCCAATAACACTACTTCCCGTAATACCCAAATTGATGGAATCAATCATCGCAGACGCGCTGATGTACTAGGTGGAAAGCCACAATTTAATAGCCCCAGAGCAACATGGCTTTCGTCAAAAGCATTCGTGTAATGCCAACCTATTTAACTGCACGTAATAGCTGGACTGAAGCTGTTGATGATGGAGTAGGAGTCGATGTAATCTGCCTGGACTAGTTAAAAGCGTTTGATCGCTTAAACCATCGCACTCTCCTTCAGAAGCTTCGGAATTACGGTATTGGCGACCCACTCCTAAGTTGGATTGGCAATTTTCTATAAGGACGACGGCTAGTGGTGAACGTCCGAGAATAATTGTCTAATGCAATCGATGTGTCCTGTGGAGTACCACAACGCTCGGTTCTTGGACCTCGTCTATTCTTGGTGTTCATTAACTATTTGGCGTGATCAATTATTACCAATTTCCTATGTTTCGCTGATGATATCAAAATATGATGAAGGGTCAGAGGACCGGACGACTACGAACGGCTCAAGGGCGATTTTAACACAGCGTCGAACTGGTCAGTTCAAAACGCCCTACCGTTCAACGTAGACAAATGTCGCGTTGTACAAATACTACACAGACATAACTGCACCTATTTGCTTAGGAAAAACGGATTGCAGGATAGCTCCCAGGAACGTGATCTTGGTGTGCTCGTACAGAGCGACCTCAACTGTTCAAAACAGGCTGAGGTAGCTGCGAAAAGAGGCAACCAGCACGTCGGCATGTTACGAAGGGCATTCAGGAGAGTTGATCCATCAATCTTCCCAATGATGCAAAATTCCTACGTGCGCCCGCATGCTGAGTACTCAATCCAAGCTTGGCAACCTTGGTTGAAACGCGACCTAGAAGCGATAGAGGCGCCACAATGAACAGGAACAAAGAATGTAAAGGGCCTGCGCTATCACTCTTACCACCGAAGGCTGAAGTTGCTGCGAATTTTCAGCGGACGTTATCGAAGGCTGCACGGCAATCTCATATTAGCGTATCAGATTTTGAGTGATCCCAACCACGTATGCCGCCAGTTGCTGAAACTTAGCCACAACACGCAGCTCAGGGGTAACTGCTTAAAGTTGAAGGAACAATATAGCCGTCTAGAATGTCGACGGAATTACTTTTCCCTTCGGGTTTGCCAACCCTGGAACGCACTCCCAGACTCAGTTGTATCCTCTCCTACCTTGAATGTTTTCAAAAGGCGACTAGATGTTGCTCTTAGCTCCCAACATTTTGTTACCTAAACTCCTCTATTGTGGATTACGCCGAGGATGCTATTCAACGGGGTTTATGTACCAAATGGACATAGGTGAGCGACCATATTTTACTTTTCTCACTCCTTACATCAACGATCACTGCAACCCAGTGTCTTTCTGCACGTTTACGCGCGGTAATTTATTTTAATTTTACACTGATGTAATTTATCGAAGTATTAATCTAGGCAGACGTTCGGTAGATGACCCAGATATATTTTGATTTCATCATATTCACCGCAACCATCCTACGGGACGTGTCAAGCACTTGCTTTTATCCGGTGACAAACCATTGTTCATTGTTCCTTGTTCAATGTTCAAATGATACGCTTTTTGATCGTTAAAGCATTGCCCATCCTAGGCACACTGTATTGCCTCAGAACTCACAAGGATATTCACGATAATCTAAAGCATCATGTCGTTGGCCAACATTAGTGACGACACTCCATGCTTCCTCAGCAAGTCATCCACATCAGTCACTAACAGCAATGGTCCCAATATCAAGCCTAGAGGAGCAACAATAAAAACAACTTGCTTCGGAGAAAGGCCACACCCCATGAGTGAACACTACTCCCTCCACTCCAGAAAAGTGGACAGTCATTTACGGGCGTTACCAGATGTCCTTTAAGATAACGGACAGTGACAAAAGCATTCGAAAATTCCCCGAATAACGCGTCTATATCGTGGTCACTGTCTGTCGCATCGGTCTAATTTTCACGAGCTGCAAGTAAATTAGCATGGCAAAATACTATGCGAAATGCTTATTGGACGGCGCCGAGATGGCTTAATTTGTTCAGCTTGTTCTCCATCTAATCCATAGCCAAGCTCTCAAGCAATTTTATTACTACACGTGTCAAACAGACAAGCCGGTAGTTCGCGTGCAGATTACGGTCATCGCCCTCCATCCGTAGCGAAGTTAAAGCGGTTGCCAAGCGATGTTGAAAACATGCGCATTAGAGGACCACTCAGATCGGTGGACAATTCATGCAAAATTTCTGAATGAATTGAAGCAGAAACCGAAGATTTAGTGGAGTTTATGCCTTGAGACAGCACGACCACCTGAGTCTCCGTTATACTAAACTCAGATAAATAATGATCCTCCATTACACTGGAAATCATTTCGACCCGTAGTAATGAGACCACACGAGTGATGGTCCATGTATACTCTTCATCAAATATACGACGCTCATACTTATCGGTATGCGCACTGGTCACGTCTGCTCGAAGTTACGCTGGTGTAGACGGATTTGTACAGCTGCGTCTTTTTAAGTAAGCAAAGAAGTACCTTTGGAATAGCTGCTACCGAGCCAGCTAAACCCTTCTCGTAATATAGACGAACAGTCCTGAGGTATTGCTCAAATGTACTTCCAAAAGCCTAGTAACTGTCGTAAGTGTTGGTTGAAGAAGCCGCTCGGTAGGTCCACCAACATCTAGAGCGCACCTTGGGTAGGCATATACCATTGGAATCCATCCATAGAGGCTGTGTCCGTAGATTGCTTTTTCTCATGCATAGAATGTAGGGTGCAGAAAACTACGTAATTTATACCTTAACTTTATTCCAGGCTAACTGTACAGAATTAGTCCTCGAAATCTCACAGTTCAGAAGTGAACTATATTCCGCAAGCAAATATTCCGAAATAATTTAGCCTTTATCTGATGGTGCGTTGAAAGATCACACTGACAGAATATGCATACGTGATTGCCGGACCCTAGAGGTGTACCGTACGAAAGCTCACATGTGTCGTAGTGGGAGATGGCGAAAGCGAACCCTGAGGTAGACGGTACTTGGGTGTCCATTGACCTTGTAGGGAGGTCTATGGGCTGGTGCGACGACACTTTAGGATTGACTTACGATAGCCTACGCCGAACGTTCTTGAAGCCCAATTGCACGAAAGCTAAACCCGGCAGAGTTCAAGGCGTTTGAACTCCCCTAGAACTGAACACACATTCACAAACAGAATGCAAACATATAGTCAATAATCTCCAGAAAAGCCATTCTAAATATTCTGTACATCACTATAACTATAAACAAGACAATGGAATTGGACGCAACAACCCATGTGGCCTAGATATTTTGACCCAACGAGTGAAATGTACACGTGTCCAGCATAACTTGATGACCAATGGAGTGATCGGTTCTAAGCAACGTGTAGTCAAGTAAATATACCTCACCCTTTGTGATATACGGGCATAATTAGGTTTCAGTGTGAGCAAAAAGATTTGGGAGGGATTTGTTTACAAATCCACCCAATTCATACACTTGTTGTTTAGGCAATCCACAGGTGTAGGAACTCAGTACACCTAGCCCTTAGTCGTCAGCTACCAGAATGGGTTCTAGTAGGAGGGAAATTGGCCACTCGCTGCCCAGCTGAAAACTCAAAAGGCGAAGGCAATGCTTGCCAGCCCCACGCCGGATTATGAGGTCCTTGATTGCCTACCTCGGTTTAAGTCTGCTCACCTGTGGAAGATCAAGTTAGATGTCGTCACTGCTACCTTTGAGACTGAAAGCAACATGTGGTAACGCCTTGCGCTCTAGCATGATAGGGAGAGCCACACGACGAACGCGAGGTTGTAGATTTGGTGTGCCGACAGGGACTTTCAGCAACTAGGTCAGTTTTCGGGCGGTAACTCCTGATAAACCGAGTGGAAGCAGCTTAGTGACGCACATTTCGAACCACTGTAGGTCATCCAGCAAACGAAACTTGAGAAGACCGGCAGCGGATATTTCAGTTTCGGAGATTAATGCTGCATTCTGTAGACGAGTGCCACCGACGGGGTTTATTTATTCCTCCTGCATTGGACTCAGTGCCACTACCGATCGGCCTAACCGATGACAAGGGCACTACCTGTTTCTCTGCCAAAATCATTGTTGTAAACAGTGTCCGCCCTTTAATATCCTCCTTCGTAGCCTTTTCACATTTCACTACATTGCACTTGGCTGGGGGTGTACTGGTTTTCACTGTCATCTTACTCATAGTACCAGCGAGTGCACAGGTCGCATCTCAGCATCGCTCTAAACAAAGTCAAATGCGCTACCTGAGCTGGCCTCATCTGTGGCCTCAACGGAAGCCGAGAGATCAGACGCAGCGGTGGGCAGCTCAAGCAGACGAGTTAAAACCTCAGTAGTGAAGTCACAAAATCGCAAATTTCCAGGCTGGCATCATTAGCGACACCAAGAAGCCTCATGCTTCAGTCCATTTTGCGGTCCAGCGAAAACATAAAGGACGAACACGCTTGTACAACTTTCGTCAACTTTGTGTCAGATGCCGCCATGTCATCATCGGTGCAAGTGAGATGTTTTAGTCAGCATTTAGAGAAGTTAGTACAACTGAAGTGTAAGTTATCGCTCCGCCTGAAGGCCGGCGCAATGTTCATGGCACTAACGACCGCAAGCGTCAAACGGCATAACTCCAGATTCGTCTGTAAATTCCTGTGAACAATCAAATTTGCCACACATAGCAACAGATTTATCGGGCAATTAATCCAAAGACACAAGCGTTTCGGTATCATACAGAGTCCACATGGAATTTGAGTAGCATTCAGATGAGCTAGATTGTGCGTTTTTGCAATAAGCACATACATCATCAATTTTCAATAATAATTTTAGTAATAATAACAATAAGGCATGTTCTCGGTTTACTAGTCGTGTCCTTTCGCGTATTGTTGGGTTTTTACTATCAGGTTACACCGTTACAATCACAGACGGGAACAAATACATTTATCCACAGCAAGGGCTGCAGCAGATTAAAAAAAAAGAAACACTCACATATGCAATTAACGCAGTTCAGTTCTTAATGGCATGTGTAACTGATTGTACAAATATTCCACCGGACGATCGATTTCGCTATACCGCTCAGTCGTTGAGCCGGAGAGCAGTGAGCAGGAGACAGTTCCAACCGACTAGAGCCGCTCCGTTATTGTTCCCATCTTCAAAGGAGGCTCGCGCTAGGAATGCGGCAAACATAGAGCAATTAGTCTGGTCTCCATCGCCTCTAAATTACTCGCCTCCATAATCCTTCACAGACTGACTGGCTGTCGTGGAAGCCAGATTCGTGAGCAGCAAGCCGGGTTTCGTCGCTGTCGTGGCTGCATCGACCACATCTTCACCTTGCGTCAATTGTTGGAACACCGTCACACATATTGGCGGCCCACCATAGTCGTGTTTCTCGATATCAAAGGTGCCTTTGATTTGGTTGATCGATGTGCCCTTAAGGAATTGTCTACTCAGGAAAGGTGTGCCCGAGAAATATGTAAATATTATCCGTGCACTATACGCGCGTAGCACGGGCAGAGTGAGAGCTTACTGCAAGCTGTCGCCACCCTACAATATCTCCAGCAGTGTGAGACGAGGATGCCCGCTGTCGCCTTTCCTCTTCAATTTCGCTATTGACGAAGTCATGGAGATTGCATTTACAGGACATGACTTGGAAGGTGTGGAGCTACTCCCAGGAGAACGACTTCTTGACTTGTAGTATGCAGACGACATTGCCCTCATCTGTGACAGCTCCCAGACGTGCCAAGCCGCGCTGGACAGATTAGCACTGGATGTCAGCCGCTTCGGGCTTTGCTTTGCACCATCGAAATGAAAAGCGTTCCTCCAAGGTTGGCACAGATCGCCTCTTGCGCTGACCGTTGGTGGGGATCAGCTAGAAGTCTTTCGGAAATTCAATTTCCTGGGAAGTTGTATCAACGCCCTTGGGATGGAAGACGAGATCAGGAACCGTATAGCAAAAGCCCGAAGTGCTTTTGCTAACCTTCGCCACCTGTGGCGGCGGGGCGACATCAGTCTCGCCCTGAAGGGTAGAGTGTACAACGCAGCGGTACGTTCGAACTTACTGTACGGTTGCGAAAGCTGTCCCCTAAGATCGGCGGACATGAAGAGCCTAGTTACGTTCGACCATCGGTGCCTACGCAATTTGGCTCACATCTGGTGGGAACACCGCGTGAGTAACGAGTGTGTTCGACGCATTGCTTACGGCCCAGGAAAAGGTTCTGAACCGTTATTTCCCGCACCCGGCTCCGCAGACTGGGCCACGTGTTGCGCATGCCAGCCCACCGACTCTCTCGACGTGCGTTGTTTGCTCACCGGGGATGTGTATGGAAGAAGAGGATGGGTGGCCAAGCGATGACTTGGTCCAGGGGAATGAAGGCTGTCACTTCTGATATGGCCTCGGTTGGAGCGTCACGGCTCCCTGGTTAGGGTCCAAAAGACAGTGAAAACGTTTGGCTGGATGTACTTGCTGACACTGCAAGAAGCCGACCTCAGTTCCGTTCCTGCTGTGAGTTTTTTGTCCCTCCCCATCTCTTCTAGCCTCCCCTCCACATACGATCTCATTTCTTAGCGTACAACATAATAATTTTCCTTTCTGCCTAGTAGTTGGCTGGTAGCTTACCGGAATGATGCCTATACATTGCTGGTAGCTCAGCTGGCAGGCAACTATTTTATTTCTTTTTCTTTAATGTATTGCGGCGCAGTAGCTGAGGTATTTCCCAAATCTAGCTGACGTGTATAATAATGATGAATGATGATTGAGCCCAATGGCAGGATAGCCATACTGCACTACTCAGCACTAGAAAAATGCTTTCGCTGCAATTTCCAAAGAGAAGTTCAAAATGTTGACCTGGTTAAACAGTCGATACTAGTCAGTTGGTTTATCGAGCCATTCGAAAGTGGCTAAGGTCGATACACACGCAGTGAACACCAGCTTCTGGCTTTGGAATTATGTGGGAACATGCGCTTCAGCCGTGTTTTCGTCAGCTAAGTTTGTGACGGCACATTAGTTCGAGAAAAATTTCGTTAGAATGGCCGAGCTGTAGAACGGGTTTGCGCACTCGTTCAAGTTATTGTTGGTCACTATGAAATAGCACAATACTCATGTGTGTTTAGAGCTCTCGGGAGCTGAGAAGAGCGTATCGCAGCCAGGAATCGAATATAAAAATGACAGCTGACGTGCGGCTGCAGGAAGCATGGTGCAACGGGCAGGCTGTGGTCTGTCAACTTTGGATTAATGTAACCTAACGCTGTGCAGCGAAGACCATAGGAGTAGATCGCGATGTAGACTATAAGCGTTGGTTATGGGTAAGTCCCATCAGTCAAGTTCAAGTGTATACAGAATGTCGCTTTGTGTTCCTACATCTTTTCTCAGGTAAGACTGTGCCCATGACGAAGTCGCTTCCAAGTTCCAAATTGAAACTTTCTGGGTAGCACTCATGAAAGGTTCGGCTGATGAACCCCGAAAAGAACAGAAATAGCGACATGCTTTACAGTGAGATTAACATAACAGATACAAGCATGATTCGTTGAACTTTTATGGTTACATTGTAATTTGCATTAAATTAAATTCCCTGGCGAAGGAAAGCGGCCATTTCATCATGAGTAAACAGTATGCTTGCTCGTGATGAAGCAAAATGCAATGAAATAAATTAACCAAACTTTCACTGTATAGATAGTTTGACCAGTACAGCAAAACAATTCACAAAGTCACACTCCAGAATAATTAGTGGCTTTCAGTAAATAATATTATGCTGCCACTGTGCATCCGGTACTACTGTCGGTAAGCTATGAATCGTGACCACCAGCAATTAATAAGCAGCGATTTGTTCGTCGCAATTAGCCGACAATTCAGATATGTCGACCAGCTGTCCGGAAAAGCACCAGACGGCCGTTTCGCCCTATTGGGGCTCATCAGTGGTGCGCATCCTTCGGTCCTCTGCGGAGGATCGAACCCATGACTGCTAGTGGCTCTTGCCAACTAGCCCGCAGCTTATGCAACTGCGCCATGGAGGACGGTATCTGACTATCGTGAATTGTTAGCTAAATGCGATATAGCCCGACGCATCCTCCACTGCCATGCAGGCACCTGCCATGCAGATGACAGCGGTCGGCCTTCCGGCGTCAGGACTTCCCGGTTACGGCAGCTATGAATCGACATAGCATTTTGTGGAATCCGTACGGGCGAATTAGTATTACTTATGAATGGAAGGATTTTGGTGAGTACTTTTGTTCGTCGCAATTAGCCGACAATTCAGATATGTCGACCAGCTGTCCGGAAAAGCAGTCATGGGTTCGATCCTCCGCAGAGGACCGAAGGATGCGCACCACTGATGAGCCCCAATAGGGCGAAACGGCCGTCTGGTGCTTTTCCGGACAGCTGGTCGACATATCTGAATTGTCGGCTAATTGCGACGAACAAAAGTACTCACCAAAATCCTTCCATTCATAAGTAAGCAGCGATTTGTTCTTTATTTAAATTCATAAGGTGCTCATCAACATAGTTGTTTAGGTTAATCAAGATGGAATCAAACAGCATAAGAATAATAGCATGCTACGTGTTATCTGAAATGTGGGATTCCCCGAGAAGTACCTGAAGGAGCTTTCACCTGTTGCTGCATCTGTTACCACCATATGTAATTTGGCTGAAACGAGTGCGTCCTGCCGTTTCCTTTGTAGATCACTTTTAATAAAGCGTACGTGTGATGTCAGATGGGATGTAATATTCAATGTCTATTCTTTCTTGGGTACTTGGGAATGGGTGTTCCCAATGTAGGTTACCATGGTAACGTCTCGGAATTCTCATAAATACTAACGTTTTGTCAGAGGCGAAGTGATTTTTGAAGTACTTCAATATGCAAGAAGGGCTTTCCGTCATACTAATGAATATTTGAAGAAGGTGTTCTGGTATGACTTGTGTTTGTATCGAAGTACTATGAGGTGAACTATTCTAGCAAAACCACCTCTGGTTGTTGCATTCAACTTCTCAATTTTCTTAGATGATTCAAAATGTCGCGGTCTTAACGTGTTAGTTATAAGCACATTCGCACTCATCATTTTCTTGATACAAATTATCCCTTTTGTTCCACTTGGTCGCATTATATAATAGCGATCAGCAATAAAAATGTTCCTGTTCAGCCGTGAAAATTCGTCCTCCAAAATTGCTATATATTTAGAGCAAACGTTTTAGATATTTCGTCACAGACTACTACATGTAAAATTACGTTTCTCTGAATTGCTGAATGAGTAACATGCTCGGTCGGTGTCATGGAAATTACAAGACCATTTCTACCTACTACGGTGATTCCCATCATAGCGCAGGCGATATTGTACGTGAACATCACTGTGGCGCAGGATATACCGGTAAACGGACCACACCAGTTACCGCTGAAGGCTTGACAACCTACGCGTCCGTTGCCCCTGCCTAATTGCTCGGACCAACTTCTATGGCTACACCTGACGCGATCACACAGGGTGCTAGGTTAATGAACATACGCCCGTCACTACACCAAGAATCAATAACCTATAACCTCTCAAGCCTGTTGCGTATGGACGAGTCAAGGAGTCACTGACAATTGCCGGTTTCAAGGTTCCTGGATTTAGCGCGACTTTCATTAAACGATAAGCTGTTAGACGAGCAAAAACAGTGGAAATCCGTAGGTCTGCTAATATGCGTCCAGGCAAAACTTGCTTGCATGCTGCGCATCACACGGTACCCAAACTTGACTCAGTTCGGGGAACCACAGCTGCTATGGACGATGCTACAATCAGCGAACGACATTGAGTCGGTTCTTTCGATACCCACCCGCTTTGCGACTAATCCATGTGACATTCGGATTACCCCTTATGCCCTTGGAGCGAGAGTCATCAAAACAAACCGAACCGTGAGTTCTACCGCCAACTGAACATCGAAAATGCTGTCTTAGAACTCATTTAAATATCGATTTGCTGCGGAGGTTACATGCGTCCGCAACGTCAGATTTGCTTCCGACGTTCGAAACACTCGTAGGTATGTTTAAACCCTCAGGGCCACTTCAGCAAAGTATCAATGCTACAATCTCGTCTAGCACTGATATCTGTGAAACGATGGAACAATGGTTTTATATGGGTAGAAAAAATAATACTAAATAGGTTCAGTAGAATAGTTATGGTACAACCTCAAAATATAAAAGAGAAACAAAATTGCATGTACACAAGTGAACTCACAATGGTATACTTAGTGTAAGCAGTAAATGCAGGTTAATTCTACAAGGAATGAGGGCAAACGAGAATGTTGATAAAAATCGTACCTCCAACTGGTGTACACATACAGGAATTGAAAAATTGGAACGAAATCTGGCATTTGACCGCCAGTGTAATCTCATACAGACAATTGTGTTTATCGATGGGTAATGAGTCAAGTAAAATAGTGCAGCGATTTGGGTGCACAGTCGACTCGGGCTTTGAATTCTTCCTAGCATGGGAGCACATATTGTAGAGGGGCCGCTTCCAAGAATGCCTCGGGGGAGCTCTTCGGAGCTAGCTGAGAGCGGATCGAGAAGGACGGCTAGCGACGAGCCTGGGCCCGGAACTACGGAGCGGGAATATGCGGACAGCGCAAGAAATCAGACATATACGCCGCTAGCGCAGCCCACAGGACCGACGCCGAGCCGATTGACACAGCCCAGAACAAGCAAGTCGTGAGCTCTCGAACGACTCCTGGCCGATCCAAATCGGGTACAGAGAAGTGGGGATCGAGGCGAAAACAGGAAGGCAGATCTTCCAAGTCAGAGCTCCCGAGGCGAAAGGACTGGCTCGTCTCCAACATCCGTACCTGTGTTGCGTTGTGGGACGGAAATCTAGTCGATATTCGATGGCGCGCGCGAGACCCTCATGTGCCCATTTTCGGTGTGCAATAAACGTCTACCCCCCTGTCGTGTCGTTCTCGCTACAATATGACAGATTTTGGTAGAACATTGCAACTTCTGCAAACGCGTACGGAAAAGAAATTCAGTCAGCCTGTCAAGCGACTATGCTGCTCTGTCAGCTTGATATGGTGTTGTGACTGAGCTCTATCAAGTAGCGTCATGTGTGGTTGGAATATTTCACATTCTGGTATGTCAAAATGATGTCCCAGCACAATCGCCGATACCGTCCGCTGATGACCCAAAGAACTTGAAGCCTTCGTTCATACTACAAATTATACAGACCCATGGCATTTTTGGGTACCCGGCCTTGTCGTATCTCTAAGACGGGGAGATCTCTGCTCAGCCATTACTGCCAGAACTGTATTGTGCATTCCACATTTGGCCGTACGTATGAGAAGATAACTTGTGGAAAAGTCGAAGGGTTGAATCGTACGAATGCGCGCTTCATGAGGGCGACTTGTTGGATGCCCCGCCTTGACGCATTTTCAGCCTGATTCTAGCATCCAAAATCGGCCTGGACCAGAACGCGTAGGTGTTTCTCGCCGGAAATCATTCGTAGCATCTGGTTGCCGAGTTCGTAGGAGTATACCAACTTGTGCCCTAAGTGCAGTACTCCATATTTTTCCATATTGTATAGAGCTAGATACTGCTTTAACGACGCGTAAGAACTATAAATTAAGGAGGAGTTAATAGCAGTCATCCCACATTTGGTATTCCAACATAATGGGTTAGTAATTATCGAAGTGTGAGACGCAGATGATGTCGGGCAGTTGGTAAGCTCGACTTTTGCTTTCGAGTTATGGACAGAGCGCTGAGGGGTATGCTGTGGAACATGCTCGGTGTTGCTAGATTCTAATGGCACAGCCTTGAAACTCGCCATCTATTGGACTCTTACAGTCAGATGTTGACATTTTTTCACGAGCGATATTATGCACCTTCCTATAGGGCTCGCTCTACATGTTTGGCAAAACCAGGTTGCATCAGTCAGGTTGATTTGTCTCTTATACTGTAGTTGAACCTAACCAGCACGACGGGGTGGAACGATAGGCCATAACAGAAACCAATAATGCCTCTTCTGTTCAGGCGTATACAATTCTGCATACCAAATTTGAGATTAGGTGGAACCAATTTCCTTGAGGACCGTTATTCCAAACGAACGCTGCCCTTGTATGGTCAGGCGAGGTAGAAGGCGAGTGAGCCTCGCGTTCTTTGTCCCAGTCGCATACTCGACGTCGGTTCCTGTAAGTGCCTGTCACGATGAGGACACACGTACACGGAGTTGGGCTAGCTGATGGATCCGCACGCGTTCCTGTAGAACAAATCCGTTCGAATCGGTTTGTAGTGGCTGGATGATGATGAAAATTGCCACTGATGGGCAAATCCAATTGGAACCACAGCTTGAGTCGTAGCTTCGTTAGAACTGATCATATGGATGTAATTCTAGAACCAGCAGATAGTGCGGAGAATGATTGATCGATCACAGTATCGCAGCAGTGAAAACGGTTAAAAACAACAGAGTAGAGCGTTTGAATAAAAGCACGAAGGGCGTTAAAATAACTTGGGTAATACAATTCACTCTGCAAGGGAAATAATTCCCTAAAAATATGCCCACTGTACCCGGGGAGTTAATCCGATTAGATTGAATGTACGGTGACGGTGGTATGTGAAGCGGAAAAAGAAATGAAATGCCGTGACAGAGGAAAGCACGTTTACTATGCGAGCAGTCAGGTGACTGCCAATCGAATATCGTCAATGTCAATCAAGATGATACTGTCGGGGATCCCACAATTGACAAGAGCATGGTTCAAGTCATCAGCCAAAGCTTTCTATTAAATGTACGCACGAAAGGCAGTAAGTCTAGCATATGGTCATTTCACTGACTCATGCGGATTGCTGTTCCGGCTCTTAGCCAGGAGAAGGGTAAACCCAACTCCCATCCAGCGGTCGACACGAGGAGACGTCCAGGACAAGAGCTCATGGCACAATAGTAGCAGCAATGGGTAGACCATCTGTCAGGATTTAACCACCACTGGTCTCAGCGCACCACATATATACATATATTTTTTGTAATTACATTGAACAACTAATCAAAAGTACATATACCAAAATACTACAACTTTTGGTTAAATAATATAAAAAGAACCAAAAGGATGGGGTGAGAAAATGAGGATAAAACTACAGTTCCGGAAGTTGTCCCGTAACCTTTCATGGTTGTGCACGGTTATTTGACTTATCCCATGGCGTTTACAGCCATGTGTTTCCGTAACAATTTTGCCTTCATCCTTGGATTTGAGTGCACCCGACCACGTCCAAAGTTGAGATCATCACCCTCATACTTTTAGTATAGTTATCCGGTAGCCAGCTTTTCTTCCCCGCCAGCCGAATTCTGTTCGCATGTATAGTACACGTGAAGGTTAACGCCCATTGGGTATGCGAAATACGTGCCCAAGACTCCAAAGGCTATGTTGTGTAATTATATGGTTCAGCGGCTGGCAAAGTCTGACTGGTCTGAATGGTCTTCGATGAAGATCCTCCTTACTAATGTGATGTTGTCACTGTACACACTTAACGCTCCGAATGCAGAGTTGATAAAAGATAGACAGCCTCTGAACGTCCTTTGCGCGAACTAGACAAGTATCGCAACCGTAAAGCATGGCAACTATTACCGCGGCCTTGTGGACTCGCCCCCTTGTAGAGAGACTTGGTTGCGTCGACGCCAGCGATGGCGAAGATAAGTAAAAGTAGCCAGGGCCTTAAAGACTTGCAATGAGACGTCATCCGTTAAACTGTTAGGGTTGATGCAGATTGAGGATTAAACATACTTATCTATAACTTCTAGAGAATGACCAGAAAACGTAAGGGTACGAACGTCTTCATGCCAGTCAGGTAGAAGGAGCTTACACTTCGATGGAGCGAAGATTATTCCAAAGCAGGAACCAATATTCTTAATTGACGCCAGTATCAGCAGGCAAACGAGGTCGATCATGAGGACTATATTCGAGAGGATCCAAGAAGACGTAAGATGAAGAAACGAACAAGAGTGAACTCAGCAAGGCATTTCACCGAGCAGAGGACGGATAGGGCTTATGGACAGAGGCTAATCAACAGTAAAACCAGAACAAATATTGGGATTTTGGAGTACTCGCTCTGGGTCCTGATTTGCGACACATAATCTCAATTGTGGCTTCGGCTGACTTTGAAGTCAGCCTATGCCATTCCGATCACTTAGACCGTTACCGTAGTGGATGGTTTTTGTGTGGTTCTCTCCAATCACTGCACTCCATGGCAGAGCGGCTTCGTCCTTGTTTAGACTCATCAGGTGGTTAGCCGAGGTGGGAGTGGAACTCGGTACATAGTGATTGGCAGCTACCGCCGTGATCAAATAGCCTCGCAAGTCCGCAAGCAGAACAGTAAAATGCAATAAAAATGCATGTTAAATAGAAGAATTACGTTTTTAAGGGGGGATCATTACAGCCAGTTTCCAAATCACATATTCGTCCACTTGCCCGGAAAAACACTAGACTGCAGTTTCAGCCTATTGGGTATCGTCAGTAGTGCGCATCCATCGGATCCATCAGGATTGGAACCCATGACCACCAGCGGCTTTAACCGCCAGTCAACAGCTTATGTCACTGGGCCACATCAAAATCACCTACTCATGAAACATCAATTTCGTTTGTTAAAAGCTTTAGCAATTTTCTAAATTTGCGGCCCTCACTAAAGATGGGGTCTTAAGAAAGAAATGGTCACGCCTTTCAGTGTGTGGCAGCCTTTCTGGATGGACGGAAACAATGTATTTGCTTAGGATGCCTTCTTTCGTTTCGACAAGCTGTTTTTATCGGAAATCCGCAAGGATCGGTCTGTGGGACGCTGCAGCTCGCAGTCTACATAAATGAGGCCAGGGAAGCTGGAAGTAGGAACAAGTTTTAATCATCTACTAAAGCTCTTAGATTATGTAGTTGTCCCTTAGAGTCGTGAGACTATTCAACGTGGCATTTAATGATTTTTGGAATGGTCTATCTTGTTCTCGTTACCTATGAACCTGGCAAAATATAAATTTCTACGTATCGGAGCGGCCAATTACATCATGGGTTATACTCTCGATGGTAGAGAAAATCCTCACATGACTAATCAACTTGAATTAGGTGTCGTCCATACATCCTCTTTAACTCCGAAGAAAACTAGAACCAGTTGACTAGTAAAGGGTTCTGGATGTTGTGGTTAAGTTTTCGAGACCCGTACGTCTATTAGTCTTTTCAGCTTTCGCCGGACCACGCTTATCATGTTGCGTCCGGCCTTGTCCACCATAACTCGCCCGGGGTAAAGTGCAGATAAAAAGGGTTTTTCCAGTCGATACTAGGTTTGTTCATGTGGAGACATTTACACACTGAGCGTCTGATTAATCTGGGAATGCATTCAATGCATTTTTGCAGGTTTGGTGGGGACTTGATTCTTACCTGCACCATTCCTACGAGAAAGAGTAGTCCGGACCTATAGTGGCTGTTTAGTCCCTTCTGCACATGCTACACTCTGATTAGATTACGATGGATACATGTCTACCGCGCCGATTTCTTAAACACTAGAACGAACTCCAAAGGCTGCAGTTGCTGCATCCACAGTGAAGGCTTTGGGAATTAACTCTATGCTTTTGTTAGCAATGGCAAATTCACTCCATCTCCTAGCTGACTCTTTGCAAGTCTTATCCTGGTCTTAGCGAAACGTTCTCATCCATCCTTGATCAGCATTAATTAAATTGACGTCACCGGAACAAGGGGAACGCTGATATTAAAATTTTGAGTCATAATTTGTAGACTGGCTTTATATATCCGGGTTTCTGTTTAATTCTGTCAAGAATTTTAAACATTTCAGCTATCCATAACTTAAGGAAGCATTAAGGAAAGAACACTTATTGCATTCACTTACCGTTCCATTTTCACATGAACCTGAGCTTAAACCAATAGCGACCCCGAAATTACCCAACACAATTAAACTCGTTTATGTAAAGTATTACAAAATGATAATTTCTTTTTGTGCCTAGGAAAATTATGCAGTTTATCTGCTGTCTGTTGACTACCGCTGTTCATATAGAATCACATCCAGAACGCGAACCGAACGCTAACGCGCATACCGCAGATGAATTTTTCCTTCCTTTGACGTTACTAGATTTTCGTTGGTGTTCGTTAGCTTGGTCATTTTGTACGTTTCGGCAATAAACGTATCTCCCGATAACTTTCGTTTGCCGTCTTACTTGTGTCGGTTGGCTAGTTGAGCGAACATAGCGTTTGACCATCCATTTCGCTATAACTGGTAGCCACAACCTAGATTATTCGCGGAAACTTCGTTACTAACCTTTCTGAATAAATGTGCCGTGCATTTTTCTTCATTTTAACTGACGCGTGCACTTTTGGTAACCCTGCTTCTCTTTCGCTAAGGAAGCTAATACTTTAGACACTGATGCCTCTGTTGGCGCAGTTTTCATCCCGATTCCATCTTTTCTTTAGGTAACACGAAAAGTTGGTTCGCCAAACTCCATATTTTCGTTGCGTGTTCTTAGACCGGCGAACGTCAAAGTTCACCATTCCCTACGCATATAGCTGATGATCTCGGTGAGATTCTAATGTTTTCCAAAACGCAAAAGATTCATGCGTATTTCATGCTGTTGTTTTAAAGCAAATAGACAGTTCTTCACCTAGACGCACCAAGAAGACTTTTAGCGAAACCCGTCACCGTTGCTTATTCCTTTCTCAAAGGGATGTATCTTTGTCGCTCCAACACGAAATGCGCAATATCCTGTACGCTAATGAAGTTTCGAAATTTTTTCAGCAAACCAACAATGATGACTGTCTCTAGAATCCTTACAGCTGAATCGAGCAAGCCTAGTCAACCTCAGAAAACAACGTGACGCAGGCATTTCTATGTTTAACAAAAACCTCAACGAAAAAGCGAATCCAACGATAGCCAGATAGAAGCGTTCTAGGAACAGATTCCGTCCGTCAATTTTCAACCCTCCCTCGAAATCCCGTCCAAGGCTGGTACTACAGAAGATATGGTAAAACGTCAGATCTTGTATTCCACTCTCTTCTTTCTCTCGCGGGTCACAGGAAAACGGGGCCATCACGGCCAAAACAACTGTAATCCAGAACGAAGTAGGTTTTGTTAAGCAAGCATCTGCTAAGGTAATGAAATAGGGTTGACATGTGCAAATTGTATTGGCCGGTACCATTTGTAGGGTATCCCAGCCAGTCGAACCGAATTAAAGCAATACAATAAAATGGACTACATTTGGTAATGCCCTACGCGTACCACAATTCCACGAGTAAAATTCGCAAGCATTAGCACAGAAGTACAACAGTCTAGTTGCCGAAATTAAACAAAGTTTACATGAAAAATTGCTTTGATCGAGGTGACAATAGCACAGTTTGTACCTCGTTCGCCTCCTCACTTGCTAGCTGGAATCCAAAAAAGGGCGAGAACTTCGCACGGCCACGCAGCATATGAGACTTGGGAACCACAAATCAGTTCGCAATAGCAAATGATTGAAGTATGCCTAGATCCTCCACCCACATCCTCTTATCCAGTATATCGACTGATGCAACATCCGTAACACCTACCCTTCCGATTGAGCGTCAAAATCCGAAACGCACTAAAGACAGATCCATCTAATCAACGAATGTTGCTCGTTATTACCAAAATGCGACCTCACTAAACTCACCCGGCACAACCGCAAAACGGGTCAGTGACTAGAGTCAACCTGCATAGACGTTATCAAAGCCTTCGATAACCGTGCCTCCCACATAACCGAAGAAAGGCGTAACTACGGTGCTTGACAATTATATGCACCAAGGTTCCTGTGTCCAAAGCAAAATCGTTTGAGGTGGATATGCAGGATATTTTAAACCAGTGGAATTTCCTTTGTCCTATACTCAAACCCCAAGTAAAGCTGATAAATTCAATGCGTACCAATAGACATCCAACCTGGGTTCATTATGGGGGTTCCTAGCTAATGTGAGTAACATTGAGATCTATAGGTAAAGGGGAGACATTGCTTTGTCGGCTGTCGCCTGCGGATAGAAGGCAATGAACTACGCATATTTCTGGATATTCCATGGAGCAAACACCATAGGCAAAACTAATTTAAACGACTTCTAGACCGGAATTAGCAGAAGAAACCGTTTCATTCATGGTGTGCTAAGCAACCAGCATCTGGCGATAAGGAACCCAGTGCGCATGACCTAGACGAATGGCGATACTTCGTGAAGCTATCTGTGCAGGCGACGTTACATTACAGTCGAGTACATGGTAATCATTGTCAACACACTAAAAAGACAGTGGACTAAGATACTGAAAGTAATAATGCATTCACAAATTATGGTGGCGATATTACTCTCCAGCCAGCATTTACCACGCGACACACTTCCTTTGGAAATATGACTGAAGACCAGTTAGATGACCGCAGCCACTCACTATACTCACGGAAACGACACCACGCACAAATTAATATAACCACAACAATGACTCAGAAAGCTGTGCGCTATGATCAGTATCTATCGAGAAAGCTGACGATGGACCACATACCGCAAGTGTATGTGAGACTAAAATCAAATTGCATTTATATCCAGATTTGACAACTCACACCAAATAAGATTAGGTGTCCCCGAGACATTCAAAGTCAGCAAAGAGACTGTGCCCAAAGCAATTATACATCACGAATTTGATGCGAGCACCCCGATCAGCGTTGCTTTTGACGCATCGAAATCCGCAATTTACCGAAGAATGCTGAAACTCCTTTGCTTTCCATGCTAGTCTCTTACAACCTTCAGAAAGCAAGTACAGCACGTTATGTCGCGAACTACTTGCTATCTGCGTTACTGCTTAACATTCCAGATACGTACTTGAAGAAAACGCCTTTATTCTCTTCACCCATCATAAGCCGTTTATTTAAGCATTTTGAACTAAATCTTCTCGATGCTCAACACTTGAGGTCCGTCAGCTGAATTTTGTGTCCCAATTTACTACGGACATACGAAGTTGCTGACGTCCATGCTTGGGTCTCCGCAATTGACATTGCCGGGAAGGCAATCGAGGTATCTGCCGTGGCCACGGCGCAACAAATTGACAATGATTTTCATCCCGCTTAATCCGATTCTTCTTTGAAACAGCTACATGGCAACCGGGATTATCGAAAGGGGCCTTCAGTTTGAATCTAACACCATCTTATAGAAGTCCAAATTGCTAGGCACTCATCACCTGCATACTACCGCCTGCCAGCCTTCTTTGAGTGTTATGGTCGAGCGTTTCCACAGAAATCTCAAAACGTCCTTCAGTACAACTAAATCATTCAAATGGTCGGAAGCCTTACCGATGTTTCTGCTTGGCGTTCGCTCAGCAGTCAAGACCTGTTTCAAGCTTCTAGCGCTGAATTTGTCGATCAGCAAACCATAGGACTCATTGAAGATTTCGTCCCTGACATTCCCAGAGCTTGTCGGAATGACTCTACCTATGCCCAAAACTGGTTACTAATTTAAGTTAGTCTCTACTGTGCAAAACCAGCGAACCCAAGTATAAATCTTTCATCCACATGATCTACACCGTAGTTCACACGTTTTCTTTTGCGTTGAAGTGCTCAGCAGATGGTTAGAACGCCATTAAGGAGGGTCTTTGAGGGCCATTCATTCATCATGGAAGGCTACTGCAAACGCGACGCCGTTAGCACTAATCGACTCAAAGTCGCTCCGTTCGTATCTGACGATATGCTGGCAAAAGTTCATTGGTCATCAGCTCCGCAATTTTCAGCTGAAACGCGCGTGTGATCAGCTACCGCTCCAAGGACTCCGACAGGACTCAGTCGAAAAATCGACCGCGTCCACAAGCGAAAAGCAAAAGTCGACGATGTTCGGAAGACGACTTCACTGACCCGCGCGTCTAAAAGATCGATGCTTCTTACCTTTTTCCATACTTTATTCTCCATACTTCCATACTTTATTCTCTTTTTGACCTTGCCGAAACGCAAATATCAGCAAAAATGTGTTATAAACCGGAGAAAACCGAAATATTTTGGGAAGCATAAAAAGAGTTTTCATTATGTTCCCCTACGGCACTAACTTAGTGTTGTCGCCGTTCGTTTGCTCTGATAACTTGCGCGTGCTTGACTTCTCGCAATTTGCATCCTTTTAATTTATCTCAAACTCAAACTCTTGTACATTACCAGCTGTCACGTGCTCAAACGCTGTGCTATTAAACATCACGTTTCGCGAATTTTCTGCACCTGTAGGAGTACACGATGAAAGCCCGCTAGCGTCTGATCCCATTGACTCACCCCAATCATCCGCATGTTCTCGCATCACCTGGTCTCGCAGAAAGCCGGCCAGCGGCGCAGATTTCTCATGTTGAGCCAAAGATCACCCAGGATTCCCTATTAGGTGGGAAGTTCTGTAGCGACCTGAAGATTTCTCCGTACGATTGCTGAATGGTGTGGAAACTAGTACCAAAATATTCTTACATAATGTGAAAGGAAAACGTAAACAGTGTGTCGGTCGCATGTTGACTACCTTTGGTAATATATACACACATCCTGAAAGCGACCCAAACGCTGCCTTCGACGCTCCCAAAAATCTACTTTTTACCTCGGCCTAACTGGCATTTAAAGTTCAAGTTGAGCTTGGACAGGAAAGAAGGGAGAATCCCGTGGATATTCCTTCTTCAGCGGGTTATTGAACCATTGGGCGAATGGCTTTGAAATGTGAATGAACCTAAAAAGGATATTGCATCCCGCTCTGACCGACCAGTTACTGTCCACACATCTTACACTAACAGTCCCCGTTGGGTCAGTTATGGGAAGTAAGAAAGAGGAATAAGTATCATCACAAGGCAAAAGCGGAACGTAGCTAATTAATTGTATTACAAAGATTTGTGGGAGATTCCACAAAAGAACGCTAATCTGAGGGTATGTCTGCTAGGAGAAAGTAATGGTTTGTTGTTGGCACCCAGTGGCATCGAATTGATGTGTAAAACTCTTAACCTTTGGCTCCACAAGTACCGTATATTACTGTATACATGCCGAGGAATTTTGGACAATTTTCTATGTCTATAGAAGGAGGGGTTCGGCTTATACAAATGTTATGCACAACATTAAAATAATCACATCCAAAATCCACACATAAATTCATTGCACACTTTTGCTTCTATCTTTCGTTAGTACTACACGCTAATGACAGACGGTATCTCAGGCGGCGGTTTAAAGTGCCTAAAGGTAGACACATTATGTTGGTGTCGAATATTCTCGGTATATTGCCCAGTTAACTTTCACGACGGATGACAGTAACAGAAACATACTGATTATACAAAATCAATCACTGTCAGACACAATAACATTTGAAAATGCCATGAAAGAACAGCACGTATTGGTCGATTTTATGGGCTCACATATCCAAACGCTGCAAAATGGTATGAAAATTACTCGAATCCTTCGAAACTAGAATCCGAGTCAGAATCTCCGACCAGTCTCTGGCACTGGTCGTCTGTCATTCAGACGTCAGTGTGAATATCGTCATCAATGATTGCACAGCTCTCGTCATTGCCGTAATCCTCAAAAATGACATGGTCCTCACTTCCATCCATAATAGCATTACTGATGCGGCATTTTTGGAATGATCTACGATAATTTCTGATCGGAAATGCAGCCGCATTTGTTTCATCCCCACTGCAATACTAAAAATATCAACATTTTTCACAATGCCGCCCTTCGGCAACTGTAATTCAAACGATGCCATCCATTCCATCAACCTGCCCCGGAGCCTATTGTTAAAGGGCTTATGGAAACAGACATGCAGTAGCTGCAAGAATATTGTGAGTTCACCAAGAATAAGAGCAACGTACGACTTCGATTAAAGGCTTCGTTTCTGCACGTTCTTACTTCGTTGTGCTCTAAAGGAATCCCAAGCTAGTATAGATGGTTTCATTAAAAGGGAATTGCTTCGCTTTCCCCAAACTGTATTCAGCCAGTCTATAGTGCCACTGTCGTCCATCCATGCTTTCTCATGAGTGCGCACAAACACGCCGCTTGGGAACTTCCCTCATTTAGGCAGTGTCTTATGCTGAAAAACAATGAAAGGTGCTAGAGCGGAACCATCCGCCATACACAATGGCATGCAGCCATATAATTAGTATACTCTCGGCATACGCGATAACTTACATTGTAATGCTAGCAGCATATGCACATCACATTCACGTTTACATGACTTTAGAAGACCGCACGAAATATTGGCACATTCCCTCTCAGTGGGGTCATTTGACGTCGCGTTAGCGCTAGTTTGGTTAGCGAATCACAGTGCTTAGACAGAATGCTGTGCTAATCAATCTGGTGCATTAAAAGGACCAGGTCGTGAACTGCCCTCAAATCCGCTCCTCCACTACGATTCAGATGCATGAGGCCTCCGACTAGGCGAGGCGGTGTCTGACATATCGTTCCTCCGTATCCCATATTGTCGTCTGTCTTACCTAATTCATGTGAGTTGACGTCTAACCCGTACACTGTCCAGTGCGGTTACACCCATTATCTGAGACCAACACACATAAGGTCGCCAGAACTGACCAATAGCAGATCAACTTTTGTCTGAGCACACTCAAATGTGAGCAGGTAGTGATAAGTTGAAATCGTGAGAAACGAGTTCGTCTCCCTTTTTGCTGATTTTTTGGAGTCGGCTTATGTACGGACTTACGAATTTAGAGAGAATAGACGTTGCAAATTTGTACTGTCGGTTTAGATACGGATCGGCTTGTGGTTGGCGGCCTCCGGTATCGGATTTGCCTGTCACTGTGGCCAACCACAGGACATCTGCGCGTACAGAGACTATGGGTATCTAAGGCAGCACCACCCACAACTCCATCCAAACAAACCATTTCCAGTGTAAACCCGAAGGATAATGACCGGAAGGCATGTAGACAGGAGCCACGTTTCATCAACGGAGCCGCCCCACACTCTTTCAAGCCTATCACGGTCACAAGCACAGTATAATCCGCTCACTCCAGCAAAGAACAGCTGTCTCCTGGAGCAAGTATGAACGAGGTAGTAATTGACAGACAGGTAGACACCTTGTCAACATGCATATCAAGCGAAACCACACCCGAGATAGTAACCAACAATCAATCATTTGCTATGACAATATCAAATAAAATAAATCGAATAAGCCAATTCAGAAACGCTGACGCAACTCTTCAATAAAATGAGCATTTGAAATAAATTGGTTGCCAACAAATCCGCAATAGGTTCAATAGGTCGAAACACAACCATTTAGAAAATGCTACAAAGGCGAAAATGTTATCGAAGTTAACTAAAATTAGGTCAGGCGACGGATGCAAGTGAATAGAAGTTAGCACAGGTAGACATTAATATGGGGTAACAAAAGCATTAGGACAAGATATCAAACCCAGCAGCTGAAATGAAGAAACTCAGCATGCAAGCGCGCGGTTAGCAAGTAAAATGCAGCGTACCTACCAAAGCTGCGCCAGTTCTGCCTACCTTCACAGCAGGACTCACCATCGTTTCTGCGGTGGTCTTGAGTTGCCTCGCTCAATGCTTACTAGGCCTGCGTGAATCATGCACTCGCGACCGTAAATGCCACAGCCCCATGCGCTCGATGTCGATGGAGTACAACCCAATGGCGCCTGCCGCCTCCGCCCTTGTGGCTTCTTCTCCGCATGCATGAGAGCTTTCTCCTGCACCTCGGCAACTCCCTTCGTGATCAAATCGCGCGATACAGGCCGATCAATCGCCTTCGATTACCATGACTTGCATTCAAGGTTAGAATGTGATAGACTCACTTTTCGCATGCCCGGTTAACAAAGCTTCGCTTTCCCCACATGCCGTTTTCCAATACTCAGTTGACCACATGATAGCTGACTCCGTATCCGCGACGAAACCATACACCGCACATGACCGAACCACCTCAGGTGTGTCAGCAAAAGCGTGCAAGTCCACTACATACATTCCAGTTCGGCGCAACACTTCCGCGTCCGCAACTCAGTCGCGCCAACCGATGAGCAGAATCCATCGTGAACACTGCTGATGGAACGGCTCAAGTTATCCCACATCTCGGTGGTACATCGTCCACGTTTCGCCGACGTATAGAAGAACGGACAGCACTAGGTATGTGTACACCATCAACTTGGGGTCAACAGTAAGCTAATGGTTGTTCCAAACACCTTACTCAAGCTTCCCGAATACTGCCGCTGCCTTCAATATGCGGTTACGAAGTTCGGTGTGTAGTTGCTGCTCAGTCGACACCACACTCCCAAACTGGCAGAAGCGGGAGGTGATTTCTAATACTGCATCACCAATGCTGATTCGCGGCACCATTGTAGATTGCACCTATGGTGAACGCTGAAAGTGACAGACAGTTTTGCTTGCTTCGATGTTGAGCAGAATTTGGCCGCTGTCGAAGCTCGAGCACTACTCAAGTGCTGCAACTCCTCCGCGTTGCGTGCAAACAACGCCATAAACCTACCCGAGAATAATTCGTTCCAAACGCCTTGCACGAAATTCGATAGACGCTACTACTATAGAAACTGTATTTCTGTATACTGTCGACCCAAGATAGTTGCACACAAGTAAGCGTTGTCCTTGCTATCTTTGTTATTTTTCTCGCCTATGATGTGAACAATAACCACTCCCCCGTTGTTTTGTGTGAGTACATTCTCATTGCAAACTCCCTTTATACTACAGTGCAGTTACATCTGTAAGCGCCCGAACTGAAGACACCATTATCCCTTCGCTATCATTTTGTCAGGTTAAACACCCTAAGGGACATGTCAAGCAACTGCTTTTTTACCCGTTATAAATAATTGTTCATTGTCCAGTCGTTAGAAAAACAGTAACTACGATTAGTTGTCCCACAGACTTGTGTTCTCGCACCAGAATGTGGGATGTTCAGCAAAATACCACCACCAATACGGTGCTCCACACGACCATCGTAAGCACAAGCCGCATCAAAAACACACCACATCATAATATGAAGAGAAATATTAATCAGGGCAGGAGCTAAGTCACAGCCTTGCTTCACACCAGAGACAAATGCAAAGTCATCGGAAGTCTGTCTACTCATCTGCACCATCACCCGCATACCGATTTGCCGACATTCAATGACCTTTATAAACAGCCCTTTATAGACAGCCCAACTTACCCAACATCATCCACAATGCCATGCGGTTCACCGTATCTTAATGCTTTGGTGAAATCAACAAACAGTGTTAACAACGACTGGTGCCGCGCTCTGCACTTCTCCTGCAAATGATGAACAGCAACCACCATATCCATAGGGCTGCGACCCGAACGGAATGCACATTGCGCATCCGCCACTTTCGGTTCCACAACCTGACTGACGAGACAGTTAAGTGAGAGTCGGGCAATCACTTTGCCTACACAACCCAACAAATTGATACCACGATAGTTCTTGGCACATTGCTCGCTCCCTTTTCCCGAGTAGATTGGTAGCACATGGGCATCCTTCAAATCAGAAAGCACCTCCTCTTCAATTCACATGCGTTGTACCAACTGGTGCAGAGCATTCACTAACGAGGATCCGCCATATTTCTATATTTCAGGTGGGACCCCGTCTGCACAAGTACACTTGCCGTTTCGCAGCTGAGCAAGTGCCTCTGCGTCTCATCCACTGCAGGCGCCTCCGCTATACTCACTTCCATCTTGTACTGCTTTAGGCCGTGCAAATTAGGCCAGTCAGTCTGCGAGCGGTTGTTCAAGTAACCGTCAAACTTATGTCATCAAATCTGCTTTATGTCTACTATATGTGTGCAGGCAACGTCAGAATTACCTTCCAGTAGCGTCCTCAGCCGCCCCAACCGCGATCATACACTGCCTTTAAGCAGTCAAAGAATTCCTTGTGTTAACGGCGTTCGGCGTAGCATTCAGTCTGTTTCGTCTTCTCCGGCCACCATACATTTTTAAGGAGACGGAACTCTCGGGTCAGTCGTCATCGAATGCTGCCAAATTTTCTCTTCTTCCCCAAATCACTTGGATCTGCCACATGTGCAGCAAATGCTGCATTCTTCTCCGACATCATTGCGTCAATCTTCGCATTGTTCTCGTTAAACCAATTAGGCTGCTTACAGCTTCCGTGCCTGATGCTCTCCTCGGCAGCAGCTGTCACCTGGTCGCGCATGTGGTCCTATAGGTCGCCGCTGTGATTATGCAGTCCACATCACACAGGGGTACGACCATCGCCTTCTCCAGCTCAACACCTATCTCCATTACACTGAGGAAGAGATTGTTATATTCACGCCGATTCACGGCAGGTGTGCACTATATAGATTTACGAAAATATCTGTACAATTTTGTCCGCATCAATTTGCGATCAGTGCCACACTTAGCTCCATGCAGTACACGTGTCATGCACATTTCACGCATATCACGCTGACATAGTCGAGTAGGCGAGCGTGACAACCCCATTGTTCCGTCCAACTTGCTTTATCACTCGCACTCAGTGCAAACCGAGTGTTCGTGATCGTCAGGCCGTGAGTGGCACAGTGCGGGAGCAACCTGTCACCTTCCGCACTAGTTGAACCAATGCCATGTGGGCAATTGACATCCGTCCGCACCGATGTATTACGATTTAGGCGCGCGTTAAAATCATTCAGCAGAAATAGTCGAGCCCGCTTCGGCCCAAACCGTATCACGGGAAATAACTGAGTGTGGAATTGATCACGCTTGTCATCAGGTTAACACATGGTCGGACCGTACGTCCTTATAAAAGTGGAAAGCTTTCCTTTACCGAGTCGTAGGCGAACAGTCATCATTCGCGAGCTGTTGCCAGTCCGGTCAACCACTAGCTAGCCATTAGGCCATCGTATGTGCCAAGACAGACCCCATGTTCATGTGGTGTTGAGGCGGCTTTGCCCACCCAGCTAAATGTGTAGCCATCACCAGCTAAATGCAACCAACCAAGCTCAACGAGCCGCGTCTCACTAAACTTCTCATTATCGATGTTGTAGCTCGCCAATGCCATCGCGACCAGTGCAATGCGTCGCTCAAGGTGCTCACTCGAGTTCCGGTCCAGTAGTGGGCACAAATTCCAGCACCCAATGCTGTGCTTCGCGCGCAGGCATTCGATTGCATTGGTGAGCAATCGCACGCGATGTGGTTGTTGTGCTTCTGATGTTTGATGGAGGGACTCCACCCGGATCCTTTTGTTCAATAGCCCGACCCTCAGTGCTCTGGCGCAGACCCAGCTCATGATTGTGATTGTAGAGACAGACTGGGATCTACTTGAGGTCCGTCAAACGCAGACTTTGAGGTACTGGAAACAGTCATGTATGTTTTGCCACCGTAGTAGGATACGCACCTGCGACCATGGCCAGACGCAGGAGGGTTCTTTCAGGTTTGCACCAATTTGACCAGGGTCTGGCTGGTTTAAGGCGGGCGGTATCAAACCATTGAGCACCCAGAGGTTCTCCCCGACTTCAAAGATAATGCGGGGCGCCGCTGCTCTACGCTAATCGAGCGGTAATCTTATAACTCGTTGACCTGTTGTCTCCTATGGCTAGGTTTTACGGAATGGACTAGGATATTGGTAGGGCGCCCAAACCTTACAGGAGAACGACTCAGGTCCTCAGACAAAGTTTTCGGTTTAACGGACACGTTTGAAAAGCAGCGGGTCTAGCACATGGTCAGTTCACAGATTCATGTGGATTGGTGTCCTGGATCTTAGCAGGGAGAAGGGCGTAACCCAACTCCCACCCAACGGTCACCATGAGGAGGCATCCAGGACATGAGCCCATGGCACAACAATAGCGGCAGTGGGTAGACCATCTGTCAGGATCTAGCCACGACCGGCCTCAGCGTACCATAGGCTCTCAAACCCGGATCTGCTTATTTACGGTAATACGTGGTACGTGACTTCGAAGTCAATGTCAGCGCTGCATCACTCTGTGTGACAAACGCGTTTCCGCCCTAATTCTAGCAGTGTGCTGTAGGTGCAGTTTCAGTTGGTGACCGGAGCTACTAGTTAAACTAGCGAGAGTAAGTAGCATCGACGCGTCCGTGCCGATCTAATTCTCTTGCAGTGCATTGAATAAAGTCCCGTACTAAGCAATCGTTCGCGATAAGTTTGTCTAGGTAAAACCTGCACTAGTCTAATATCCACCCATCAAACTTTCTCCAACTCCATTGTGTATAGTATAAGATATGGTGCACAACCCTGCATCCAGCACTCCAAGTGCAATCGCACGTAAGTCGCATATATCGAACAATTAGTCTCTGAAGGAGCAGCGAGTATTTCAGCATATTCGGGGCCCCCTTACAAACAGCGTTTTACCAACTGTCGCCAGAATGTATGGCTGATGAATGGAAGACAAATAAATCTACCATTTGAGTAACAACATTAAAGTCACCTCCCAACAATACATTTCGTGGGCGGAAGAACAGTCCCCATTCGAAGAGTAAAGTTTTTGTCCCGGTCTAGGAGAATCAGCCATACGGTAGACTACATGCATTGCCCATCCTAGGCACACTGTATTTCCTCAGAACTCACAAGGATATTTACGATACTCTAAAGCTTAAGGTCGTCGGCAAACATTAGTGACGATACTCCATGCTTCATCAGCAAGTCATCCACATCAATCGCTAATAACAATAGCCCTCATACCAAGCCTAGCGGAACAACACTAAAAACAACTTGCCTCAGAGAAAGGCCACACCCCATGAGTGAACACTGCTCCCTCCCCTCCAGAAAAGCGGACAGTCATATATGGGTGCTACCATATGTACTTTAAGATAAGGGACAGTGACAAAAGCATTCGAAAAGTCCCCGAATAACACGTCTATATCGTGGTCACTGTCTGTCGCATCGGTCTAATTTTCACGAGCTTCAAGTAAATTACTATGACAAAAATACCTTGCGAAATCCCTATTGGACGGCGCCGGGATGGCTTAATTTGTTCAGGCTGTTCTCCATCTAATCCATAGCCAAGCTCTCAAGCAATTCAAATACTACGCTTGTCAAACAGACAAGCCGGTAGTTCGCGTGCAGATTACGGTCATCACCCTCCATCCTTTACGAAGGTAAAGCGGTTGCCAAGCGATGATGAAAACAGGCATATTAGATGACCACTCAGATCGGTGGACAATTCAAGCGAAATTTCCGAATGAATTGAAGCAGAAACAGATGATTAATAGGGTTTTATGCCTTGAAACAGCCCGATGACCTGCGTCTTCTTTATACTAAACTCAGATAAATAATGTTCCTTTGTAACACTTGAACTCATTTCGACCCGTGGTAATGCGATCACACGAGTGATGGTCCATGCACACTCTTCGCTAATTATAAGAGCTTCATGTTCATCGGTATGCGCACTGGTCAAGTCTGCTTGGAGTTATGCTGGAGTAGACGGATTTGCACAGCTGCGTCTCTTTACGTAAGCAAAGAAGTTCCTTTGGAATAGCTGCTACCGAGCCAGATAACGCTTCTCGTAATATAGACGAGCAGTCCTGAGATATTGCTCAAATATATTGCTAAGCGCCTAATAAGTGTAGTTAGTGTTGGCTGAAGAAGCCGCTCAGTAGGTCCGCCAACATCTAGACCGCTCCTTGAGTAGGCATATACCCTTGGAATCCATACATAGAGGCTGCGTCCGTAGATTGCTTTTTCTCATGCGTGGAATGTAGGGAGCAGCAACCTCCGTAATTTATAGCAACTTTATTCCAGGCTAACTGCACAGCGTTAGTCCTCGCAATCTCACAGTTCAGAAGTGAAACCTTAGGTCGCATTGCACTATAGTCCGCACGTAAGCATTCTGAATTAATTTAGGTTCTATCTGATGGTGCATTGAAAGATCAAACGGACAGAATATACATACGTGATTGCCGGGCGCTAGATTTGTACCGTACGAAACCTCACCTACGGCGTAGTGGGAGATGGCGAAATTGAACCCTAATTTAGACGGTACTTGGGTGTCCATTTAAGTTTTAGGGAGGTCTATGAACTGGTGCGACGACACTTGAGGAGTTAATTTAAGAAAGCCTATGCCGAACATTCTTGAAGCCCATTTGAACGAGAGTTAAATCCGGAAGACTTCAGAACGTTTGAACTCTCCTAGAACTGAACACACATTCACAGACAGAGTGCAAACAGAGTGCTTCCACCTTGATGACCATTGGAGCGATCAGTTCTAAACAATGCGTATTCAAGTAAACATACCTCACTTTTTTGATATACGGGCATTATTAGGTTTCATTGTGAGCAAGGAAATTTGGGAGGGATTTGTTTACAAATCGACCCAATTCATACACTTGTTGTTTAGGCAATCCACAGGTGTAGGAACTCAGTACACCTAGCCCTTCGTCGTCAGCTACCAGAATGGGTTCTAGTAGGAGGGAAATTGGCCACCGGCTGACCACATAAAACACATAAGGCAAAGACAATGCTTTCCAGCCGCACGCCGGATTATGAGATCCTTGATTGCCTACCTCGGTTTAAGTCTGCTCACCTATGGATGATCAAGTTAGATGTCGTCACTGCTACCTTTGAGACTGAAAGCAACATGTGATATAGCCTTGCGCTCTAGCATGATAGGGAGTGCGACACGACGAACGCGAGGTTGTAGATTTGGTGTGCCGACAGGGACATTCTGCAACTGTGTCAGTTTTCGGACGGTAACTCCTGATAAACCGAGTGGAAGCAGCTTAGTGACGCACATTTTGAACCACTGTAGGTCATCCAGCAAGCGCAACTTGAGAAGACCGGCAGCGGATGTTGCAAAGTTTCGGAATTAATTGCTGCATTCCGTAGACGAGTGCCACCGATGGGGTTTATTTATTCCTCCTGCATTGGACTCAGTGCCACTACCGATCGGCCTAACCGATGATAAGTGCACTACCCGTTTCTCTGCCAAAATCATTGTTGTAAACAGTGTCTGCGCTTTAATATCCTCCTTCGTAGCAATTTCACATTTCACTGCATTGCACTTGGCTGAGGGTGTACCGGGTTTTTCTGTCATATTACGCTTAGTTTCACCGAGTGCACAGGTCGCAACTCAGCATTGCTCTAAACAAAGTCCAATGCGCTACCTGAGCCGGCCTCATCTGTGCCTTCAACTGAAGCCGAGAGGTCAGACACAACGTTGGGTAGCTCAACCAGGCGAGTTCAAACCTCAGTAGTGAAGTTCCAACATTGCAAATTTCCAGGCTGGCATCATTAGCGACGTCAAGAATCCTCATGGTTCAGTCCAGTTTGCGGTCCAGCGAAACCGTAAAGGATGAACACGCTTGTACAACTTTCGTCAACTTTGTGTCAGACGCCGCCATGTCATCATCGGTGCAACTGTGACGTTTTACTCGACATTTAGGGAAACCAGTACAACTGAATTGCAAGTTATCGCTCCGCCTGAAGGCCGGCGCAACGTTCATGACACTAACGACCGCAAACGTCAAACTGCATAACTCCAGATTCGTCTGTAAATGCCTGCGAACAATCAAATTTGTTACACAGCAACAGATTTATCGGACAATGAATTCAAAGACACAAGAGTTTCAGTATCATAAACAGTCGACATGGAAACTGACTAGCAATTTTCTTAGCCAGATTGTGCGTTTTTACGATAAGCATATACATCATCAATTTTCAATAATAATTTTTATAAGAATAACAATAAGGCATGTTCTCGGCTTACAAGTCGAGTCCTTTCGCGCATTGTTGGGTATTTACTATCAGGTTACACCGTTACAGTCACAGACGGGAACAAATACATTAACCAACAGCAAGGACTGCAGCAGATTATTTTTAAAAATGAAACAGTCACATGTGCAATAAAGCATTTCAGTTCTTAATGGAACGTTTAGCTGATTATACAAATATTCCATCGGACGATCGATTGCGCTATACCGCTCAGTCGTTGAGCACGATGGTAGGACAGCCATGCTGCATAACTCAGCACTATAAACATGCTTTTGCTGCAATTTCCAGAGAACAGTTCGGAATGATGACGTGGTGAAGCAGTCGATACTACTCAGTTGGTTTATCGAGCCCTTCGAAAGTGGCAGAGGTCGACTTACACGCAGTGAACACCAGCTTCTGGCTTTGGAATTATGTGGGAACTTGAGCTTCAGTCGTGTTTTCGTCAGCTAAGTTTGTGACGGCACATTAGTTCGAGAAAAATTTCGTTAGAATGGCCGAGCTGTAGAACGGGTTTGCGCACTCGTTCAAGTTATTGTTGGTCACTATGGAATAGCACAATACTCATGTGTGTTTAGACCTCTCAGGAGCAGAGAAGAGCGTATTGCAGCCAGGATCCTGACTGATGACGTGCGGCTGCAAGAAGCATGGTGCAACGGGCACGCTGTGGTCTGTCAACTTTGGATTAATGTAACCTAACGCTGTGGAGCGAAGACCATAGGAGTAGATCGCGATGTAGACTATAACTGTTGGTTATGGGTAAGTCTCAGCAGTCAAATTTAAGTGTATACAGAATGTCGCTTTGTGTTCCTACATCTTTTCTCAGGTAAGACTGTGCCCATGACGAAGTCGCTTCCAAGTTCCAAACTGAAACTATCTGGGTAGCACTCATGAAAGGTTCGGCTGATGAACCCCGAAAATAACAGAAATAGCCACATCCATTGCGGTGAGGTTAACATAAAAGATACAAGCATGATTCGTTGAATTTTAATGGTTACATTGCAATTTGCATTCAAGTTACACGCACTGGCGAAGTGAGGCGGCCTTTTCCTCATGAGTAAACCGTATGCTTGCTCATGATGGAGCAAAATACAATGGAATAAATTAACCAAACTCGTACTGTATGGATAGTTTAACCAGTACAGCAAAACAATTCAAGTCACACTCCAGAATAACTGGTGCCTTACAGAAAATTGTAGTATGTTGCCACTGTGCGTCGATTAATAATGTCGGAAAGTAAGGAATCCTGATCACCAGCAATTAAGAAGCATCGATTAATTCTTTAACTAAATTTTTGAAGTGCTCACCAACACAGTTGTTTAGGTTAACCAAGATGGAATTAATCAGCATAAAAATAATAGCGTGTTATGTGTTAGCTGCAATGTGGGTTGCCCCAAAAAGTATCCAAAGTAGCTTTCACCTGTTGCTGCAACTGTTACCGCCGTATGCAATTTGGCTGAAACGAGTGAGTTCCGTTGTTTCCTTTGTAGATCACTTTGTAATAAGGCGAACTTATGATGTCAGATGGGATGTAGTATTCAATGACTATTCTTTCTCGGGTACTTTGGAATGGGTGTTCCCAAGGCATGTTACCATGGTAACGTCTCGGAATGCTCATAAATACTAATGTTTTGTCAGAGGCGAAATGATTTTTGAAGTACTTCAATATGCAGGAAGGGCTTGCCATCATACTAATGAATATTTGAGAGAGGTGTTGGGGAATAACTTGTATTTGTATCGAGGTCCTATGAGGTGAACTATTCTAGCAAAACCACCTCAGTTTGTTGCAGTTAAGTTCTCAATTTTCTCAGACGATTCAAAATGACTTGGTCTTAACGTGTTAGTTATAAGCATATTCGTACTCATCAGTTTCTTGCTACAAAGTATCACTTTATTTTCTCTTACTCGCATCATATAATAGACATAAGCAATAAAAAATTTCGGTTCAGCCGTGAACATTTGTTCTCCAAAATTGCTATATATAAAGAGCACATTTTTATACATATTTCGTTACAGACTACAACATTTACATTATGCCAATGTGAATTGCTGAATGAGTGACATTCTCTGCCCGTGCCATGGAAATAACAAGAGCATTTCTACCTACTACGGTGATTCCCATCATGGCACAGGCGATATTGTACGTGAACATCACTGTGGAGCAGGCTTTGCCGGCACAAGGACCACACCAGTTACCGCTGAAGGCTTGACAACGTACGCGTCTGTTGGCCCTGCCTAAGTGCACGGGACTACTTCCATGGCTACACCTGAAGCGATCACACAGGGTGCTAGGTGTAACAAACATACGCGCGTCACTAAACCAAAAATCAATAACGTATAACCTCTCAAGCCGGTTACATATAGACGAGTCAAGGAGTCACTGACAGTTGCCGGTTTCAACGTTCCTTGATCTAACGCGACATCCATTAAATGATAAGCTGTTAGACGAGCGAAAACGGTGGAAATCCGTATGTCTGTTAATAAGCGTCAAAGCAAAGCCCGTTAACATGCTGCGCATCACACTGCATCCAAACTTGACTAACTTAGGGGAACCACAGCTGCTATGGACGATGCTATAATCGGCGTACGATGTTGAGACGGTTCTTTTGATAGCTACCAGCTTTCGGCTAATCCATGTGGCATACGGATTTTCCGTAACGTCCCTTGGAGCGAGAGTCATCAAAACAAACAGAACCGTGAGTTCTAACGCCACCTGAACAGCGAAAACTCTGTCTTTATTCCTGGGCTACCGGAGATTCCAGCCTCTGATGATCATAAAGCTCAAGCCTATATTAACTAAGAATATCGCTACCATCGTCACGTAGGCTCATTGGAAAAGGTGATAGCCTAATCGACCATAAGACTATCCTCATCATCAAAATAAAAGGGTGGTGAAACTTTTGTTCCCATCCAAACATATGACGAAAAGTGCTCTTGAAACCTAGTGTAAATGGCGTAAGAAATTTCCCTCAGATTTATGATTGATTGATTGATTTGATGCGTGCAAGGTCATCTAGGTCCAACAATGACTCCAGTACGTCCTACTGACGAAACGGACAACTACGAGCTGCAATCCACTATTGAAGCGGCAGAAACTTTCCCACAAATTGCTGAAAGAGGAACTTTATCCTGTGATCATTCTACCAACCAATATCATTCGCCTCAAAGTTCATTGTCAGCACTTCACTACCAATCGATTTGCTGCAGATCTCACACGAGTCCGCAACGTCAGATTTGCTTCTGACGTTCGAAGCACTCGCCAGTATGTTTAATAACGGTCAGGGCCACTTCAGAAAAGTATTAATGCTACAATATCGTCTAGCACTGATATCTGCGGAACAATGGAACAAGGGATTATATGGGTAGAAAAGATAATATGTAACAGGTTCAGTAGGACAGTTATTGTGAAAATTCAAAATATAGAAAAGAAACAAAATTGGATTTACACCGGTGAACTCAACATGGTATACTTAGTGTAAGCAGTAAATCCAAGCTACATCTACAAGGAATGAGGGCAAACGGGAATGTTGATAAAAATCTTATCTCCACCTGGTGTACACATACAGGAGGTAAAAAATTGGAACGAAATCTGGCATTTGACCACCAGTGTAATCTCATACAGACAATTGTGTTTATCTATGGATAATGAGTCAAATAAGATAGTGCAGCGATATGGGTGCACTGTCGACTCGGGCTTTGAATTCTTCCTAGCATGGCAGCACATATGACAGATTTTGGTAGAGCATTGCAACTTCTGCAAACGCGTACGGAAAAGAAATTCAGACAGCCTGTCAAGCGACTATGCTGCTCTGTCAGCTTGATATGGTGTTGTGACTGAGATCTCTCAAGTAGCGACAAGTGTAGTTGGACTATTTCACATTCTGGTATGTCAAAATGAGTTCCCTGCACAATCGCCGATACCGTCCGCTGATGACCCCAAGAAGTTGAAGCCTTTGTTCATACTGCAAATTATACAGACCCAAAAGATTTTTGAGTGCCCGGCCTCGTCGTATCTTTAAGATGGGGAGATCTCTGCTCAGCCATTGCTGCCAGAACTGTAGTGCGTATTTCGCAGGTGGCCTTACGTTTGAAAAGATGTTGTGGAAAAATCGAAGGGTTAAATCGTACGAATGCACCCTTCATGTGGGCTACGTGTTGGATGCCCCGCATTGACGCATATTCAGCCTGATTCGAATATCCGAAATCAGCCTGAACCAAAGCGCGTAGGTGTTTCTCGCCGGAAATCATTCGAAGCATCTCGTTGCCGAGTTTGTAGTACATCAACCTATGCCTTTAATGCCGTACTCTATATTTTTCCACATTGATTTGAGGTAGATTCTGGATTGTCCAAGCGTATACCCTTTCCAGATCGGCTTGTAGAATAGGGATGTTATCTGGAGTACGGATCGACCTTCACACCATGATGTCATCGGCATAAAACAGGACGTCCATGCTTATAATGCGGGTAATATTATTAATAAACGTCAAAAATTGTCGCGGTTCAAGTGTCGATCCCTATGGTACTCCGCATTCAACTCGCACTCGTACTTCTGAGCTTTGGTGCAGCAGACATCTTCTGATCCATCCTAGGAGAAAATCACCAATACCAACGGTCTACAGTTTGTAGAGCAGAATGACATATTCTAACTTTTCGAACGCCTTTGGGAATTCGAGAAAGATTACATCAACTTTTGTGCCCGAGTCTACTGCTTCGGTACCCCTTGATCCTGCTAGTAGTAGATTTATAATGCACGATAGATTTGGTCGGAAGCGATGCTGTTCCTGTGGGAAGTAGTTTAATCCTTTAAATTAGGGCGTTAGTTCAGCCGAAGTAATAGCATCCAGTACCTTTGAAAGAACCCGTAGTTAGGTTATGGACGGTAGTTGGCTGGATTGGAGCGACTATCTCCCTTGGGAATAGGAGTTATCAACCTTCGTTTTCACATGTCAGACACATACATTTCGTCAAAACAGTGTTGCATGAATTGAGAGAATGGCTCAGCTAAACTCTCTCCTACCGCCGCTTTGGAATTTTTCTGTATATTATTAACTCCAGGAGAGCAGTACTTGCTCGTACACAAGAGTATTGTAGTACAGCTCCTGCTGTGAAGGATATATGAGTGAGATTTTGGGGGTGAAACAGCCATTGTCATAGGGTTATGCGGCCTGTGATCTCACTGAAATGCAACATACGGTAGGCGCAAGGTATTCGCCGCCTTCATCGGTATCCGTGTGGGCACGTCCGATGGTTGAATGGGAGGAATTCTCCGCTTCACCTTCTATAGGCTGTTGACGTGTTGATACAGAAGTATGTTGTTCAGGTCATAAGCCTGGTCAATTTGTGCAGGTAAGCCATTCTATTCTCGCGAACAAACTGACTACAGCAGCTACTTTGTGTCGCATGGGCCATCCAGGTCTCAGTGATCGACAGTACTTTGTACATATGATAGGCTGAGTTTCGCACAGCTATACGCTTGCGTGTCCTGCTTCCCAGAACCGAGACAACCCCCCCCCCCGGGAGGAAGGTCTTAGTCGCTGATTCTTCGACAACCAGAAAGATAAAGCGGCTGACAAAAAGTTCCCATGCAATAGCTGGTGCCTCGTTGCTTGAAATCTCCCGTTGACTGTCGTGTCGTATAATCCCTATGTTGCGTTGGCAATTTCCACGGAATATACTGCATAGCAGATAAATTCGCAGCTTATGACTACATGATGGCTGTAGCCAAGCGGGACGTAGACCAGCACCTTCCCTACCAATAATACTGCGCTGGTGAGCATCCGATCCAGTATCGAACCTTTACCTTTTTCCGGAGTCTGGTGGGAATGATGATGTTGCCATACAGCTGGTAACCGGAGACAAACACTTGTAGATCGACTTGTAACTGTTCTTTGGGAGCTGCTTGGGGTTCCAGAGCGTGGATGTTGAAATCGCCAGTAATGAGAATGTGAGTGCAACTTTTGTTTAGTGCGGATGCCAAATATAAGTCCATCTCGTGCGTGAAGGAGGGAGGGCGGTAAATGACCGCCATTAAGCAAGTGCCGTCTTCTTTTAAACGTAGACGGCACCAACGTGTATTCTCTACCTTACTGACCGGATCCTCTATAGGCGCACGTTGGAGGTCGCTGCGGAACTACAGAGTCACCCGTCCACCTTTGCTGGGTCGGTCCTGCGAAACAGTGCCAGTGCGATCTCCACGTCACTTACGTCAGGGCGTAACCATGTCCGTTATAGCGATGAGGTCGCAGGCTTTTGATCCTTGCCGCAGTCGCATTTCGGTAAGCTTGCTCACTAAGCATCGAGCTTTGGTGTACATACAGGAAAGCTTCTTGGATGTCAAAAACTGTTGACTACGAGCACATGAATAATGTGGGGTTGTGCCAACCGATGAGAGACGGGCACTTAATCACTTTTTTGGGTGAGTTGTCAAATCTCGATATGAATGCAATCTGTTTTACGTTTCACTTACACGTGCGGTATGCAGTCCATCGTCAGCCTTCTCGATAGTTACGGGTCTTGGCGCACTGGTTTCTGAATCGCCGTTGTGGTTGCACTGAGTTGCTGGTGATATTGTTTCCGCGAGAACAACGAGTATTTTCGGCTCTCTAAATGTTGTCTTCGGTCGCAGTTACTATGTGGGTTACGTAGAAACTGCCAGCTATGGATTAGGTTCAGTTTCAGTATCCTCGGGCCAGTTCCACTGTAGTATGGCGACACGGGTATCCGTGTAATCGACTGAAGTATAACGTCTCCTGCACAGAGAGCTTCAAGGATGTAACACCATTCTTCCAATTCATAAGCATGGGCTTCTTCGTTGCTGGTTGTCAGTATCTCGGATACGCCATGTACGCGAATAACTATTTTTCTACTCCCCATGTGGTGATGGTTTGCAATTTTTCTGTCCGCCTAGCGTTCGCTCATGGAACATCCGGATATACCTGTACCCCACTGTCTTCAAACCACAGGTGGTATGGCGACAAAAGCACCGTTTCGATATCATCTATTAATCCCAAAGTTACTCGCATTAGCCGGGACTCTTCATAATAATTCAACGTTGGATGTCTAGTTTTGCGCATTATATTAATCGGCCTAGCTTGAACTCCGCTTTTATCACAAAGGAAATTCCCGCGCTTTAAAGCATCCTTCATTTTGCCCCTAAAAGGCTTTGCCTTGGACTCAGGAACATTAGTGCATATAAGTGTCAAGGCACGGTAGTTACGCCTGGTTTTCGTTGATTTAAGAAACACGGTTCTCGAGGGTTTTAGTGACATCTCTGCGGGTTGGGGCTGGTCCTGAACCCGTTTGCGGCTGTACCGGGTGAGGCTACTGAGGTAGCCGTTTGTTTATACCAAGCGGCAACGGTAACCTATATGCATCTCTCTTTAGATCGCGTCGAATTTCGTTGGGTAATCATAATGGCGGGTGTTACCGATTTTGTATAGGTAGATAGATTGGATACTAGTAAATGGGCGGTGGGGCTATTTACGCTTCTATCGGTCGCGATAACGACTTGATTCGTGGTTCCCAAAGTTTCTTGTACTGCGTGGCCATGTTAATGCCTGATGCTTTTCCTTGGTTTTGAGGCAGGAATTGAACGGGCCGGATGAGTTGCAAGATGCGCCATTGTCGCTTTAAGCGAAGCCATGTTTGCATTCAAACAATGGTTTATTACTGGTAAAAAGCATCGCTTAACAAGTCCCGTTCAGCTTCGGCGGCTAGGCTACCGTTGTTTTCTGTTAAGGCTAGTGCAAGTCTTACGAGTGTAACGGTCGTGCACTTCGGGCAGAATCAAAGTGAACCGGGTGTATTGAATTTGTTTATGTCGGTTCTACAGAAGTTGACGCACTTCGAATGGTACCTATCGTAGGAATGTGCAGGATTTAATCCGACTTTTACTATCATATCACAAGCTTAAGTAGCACAAAATACTTCATTTCGGGTTAGCGGTTTTTGGTCATGATGGCCGATTACCGTAGAACCAATCGAAACTGGCGGACAGAGAAGGAATTTGGGCCAATTAATCAGAAGTCTGAAATTAGCCAGGGAATATACACCAAATTTGCACAGGTTGATAAACACACCAAAAGAAACATATTGGTGCACAATTCGTAGAGAAAAATCACGTATAACAGAGTGATCTTGAATTAAAATTGGAATCCAGCATGCTAATCCAAATATCCGTAGCGTTCTTGGGTACGTCCAAGAAATAGTCATAATATTGATAACTGAGAGCTGACTGTACATTGAGAGCTCAGAGGCAGATTCTTCTTACGCCAATATCGATCCATCAAAATGAGATGGAATACTTGCTTACTGTCGCGGTTACTTACTTATCCAAGTCTTTGATGACCCAGTGCTTCAATTTGTATACTCAGGTTTGTGCCGCCTGCAAATAAAACATGTCGAAGTTTTTTAGTTGCTCTCGTATAATGTCCGTTTATGTCCCCTCCGGAAATGAGCAATAGTCTATCTTCTGCTCGGCTCAACCCTCATGTTCTCCTTGTGAGGAACTACGATGTAAAAGATCTGGAGTTTCCAGCCTCACCTCGCGAGCAGTTTACGGCTGAACTACAAGCATTAGTCACTGGTCTATCACAAGCGCATTACTTCCTCTAGCAGATTTAGGATGGGGGATATTTCGGTCATTCTGCACTTCATCATTACAATAGAGGAAATTATGATCGGCAAAGTACGAATGAGTAGCCCATTGGGACGTAATAACCAAGCAACACTGCCTTTCCGCCAAGTCTAGTGCGCAGAACAGTTAAATAGGGAAATAGATGAGGTCCGAAAAATAACACATACAACATTTGCTTTAAACTCATTGAGATCACTGATTGGCCTTTTCTGGCAGAACAACCTCCGATTTGTTTTCGGGATTGAGTTCGACAATCAGTTAAACATTTAGTAGCAAACGCAACAGGAACTAAGGTCCTTAACGTGAAAACGTAATTCCTTCTCGAGAAGCAGGGCGGGCAAAAATATGACACTGAGAGTTTTAGTTTGGAAAGCATACCAATCCCATGCCAACGCCGGAAACTGAAATGTCTACATAAACGAGCAAAACCATTTTGTCAACTTGGTCCACAAAGATTAATTGGGACCCCAGGAGTATTTGGCGAAGTTCTGCCTCAATCCTAAGCCGCCTTACCGAAGTGATAATGATCTCCATAAAGTTCATCTAGGCCTTCCTCATCAGACACCGCCCGTGCACAGGTGATATCTGGGATCTTTTCCAGTTAAGCCCCGCCACACATAAAAGATTATGAAAAGGGAGGATATGGAACTTGAACTTGCACTCTCTATTGAAGAGGGTGAAATTGAGACAAGTCATTAATATTTTGCGTCAAAAGGTCCATTTTTCGGTGTCTTTGCCTCCAAACGAACTCACACAGGTAGCTGTCCACTAAAGATCGGTGTGTGCCGCATTGGCTCTTATTCTGCATCTTGTAAATGTGCCAGAGAGATTCGATGGTTTGTGTATGAGCTCCAGTCGTGGGATCCAGAAAGTTTTCGGTATGATTAGCCGTTTGATGAGTATAACTCATGCCAATCATTGATTCAATGCCTTGATATGATGCACACATATCGGAAATGATAATTTAGCCTGGATTGTGTCCAGCAGAGTGGCCGCAGTTCGCTCTGGCACTGCATACAAGAACACTTCTTTAGTCTCTCGGCAAATCCCTCCGAAAATCCACTGCTGGGGAATGACTCGCCCTGCATGGTTTTTACGACGTGATATTAGGGCTTCATCGATGTCGACATGTAGACCTGGACCGCCTACAATCGCTGGAGTCTGCAAAAGCTGCCAGGCGCAAATTTCACGCAGAAAGTTCTTCCAGTCGACAGCGGTCGCGTGGCCAATAGATAACTCCTCTGAGCAGAATTTGATTGTTGTCAGATTTTTGGACCAGCAATAAATGAATAGGATTGTTGTCCCGAAATCCATCCTAGACCGCTGCAGCCAAGTTCCCTTTCGAAGACCGATTTCTTGCCGACACTCTCAGGTATCACACCTCCACCTGTAAGAAACAGTTGAAAGTGTCATTTGGTGTCCTCGTCTGCATAAACTTTGATGATGGATCACTCCATGGCTTTGCAAAAAACGTATTGCTGTTTCCTTGTCATGAACGACTGCCGAAAGCGTCAGAAAGTTCATGTCAGGTTTTACGTGCTAACGTAGAAACTTTTTGGACAAAATCACCTTAGAAGCGGATAAGGAGTGTTTTTATGGGGGCACGTTCACATGCGTTACGTACACTGGAGCTGGCAAACAGTGGCGGGGCTCAACTTTTCACGCATGCCCTTTTTGCACCATTGGTGGGGCTTGACTTTTCAGGTGTACCCTTTTTGCCTTAGTGGCGGGGCTTAACTTTTTGCGCGTGCTCTTTTTGCATTAGTGGCGGGGCTTAACTGGAAAAGATCCGAGATTTGTATCAGAAGCAGCTAATGCCCTTAGGTATCAATTCGTCTGTATTTTCCAGACCGCAACTTCATCGTATCCAATTCTCATAAATATACTGTCATCGCCAGGTCTTATTCATATATCTTTCACATCCGCAGCTAAGCTGAAACGACTGGTGTCACTACGTGAGTACCGGTCACCTACTCCGGATAGCATACGCCCAAAATCTTCAAGGTTAGCCGTCATGAGCCTGGTAAAAAAATCATTAGCTCAGTTTTTTCACCTTCCTCCTTACGAAGTGCATGTCCCAACTATGTGGAAGCGTGGAATTGCCACCCGATTTAATAGACAAGCAAGCGTGCTGTGTCCACAAACCAACGATTACTCTTTTTCTTGTGCTTACTATGTCATGGAATCTGTCGCTGCAGACGCATTCATGGGATATTTAGAAAACTGTAATATCATCGTGCAAAAGCGGCACGGATTCCACCAAAATCTTTCACGTACCATGAATATTTTGATAGCTCGTGCAACTGGACAGAATCCAGGGATGCTGAGGTAGCACTCGATGCCGCCTAGCTTGATTCCTTAAAGGAGTTTCATTGCCTATGGCACCACATTCTTCTATTGAAGTTATAGTGTCAGTGTCCACATCCTTACATCCCACATTTGTTTCTAGGTCAAAGCATTTCGAATGTGGGATTTCGTAGAGCCTTGTCCGACACGATGGAGTTTCACGGTGGCATCTCTCTAGTCTCGGTACTATAACTGGTGTTCACAATCTACCCCGCATAAATGCTGACGTCGAAGTTTCTACTCTGTGCGGAGGATGTCAAGATTTGGGGGGCATTCACGATAGTAGACGACCACATAGCACAGCAAGGTGACCTGAACGGGGCCTACTTGGTCTCCGCTCAGAAGACGCTTGAGTTTAACTCTGTAAAGTTTAAACTAATGTGCACATGCCACTAGAGCACCTACGAGTAAAGACAGATAGAACACAATTTGCAACACTCTTTTCATGGGGGGCGGTTTGTGGCGCTGGTGCAAAACAACGTTAAATACTCAAAGCCGGCTGCAATACAAAGGTGGATAAGGAGTACCCGCTGTGTGGCTGGAGCGCGACACGCAATCTCTATTCAGACTTTGGTACACTTTGAAGTAGACCTCGTTCATTACGACGCTAAGAACAGTGTCCGAATTGAAAGTGGTTCGGTGTTGCTTCTCCCAACCCTGGCACCCCATAACCGATTTCGTCCTCGTTAGCAGGCAAAGGTGATAATATTTGTTCCTTTCAAAGAACAAGCATGCACTTTAGTGCCTGTCTTCACAAGTATAGATACTTACGATGCAACTCCATGAATAAACCGTTGTAACGTATGAGTTGAACGAGCTACCGAAGTTTTCCGACCAAGCGCAAACGAGTTCTATCCTATTCATACACAGGACTTTCCTTTGTAACTCATACAATTCTTCCGTATTGTCTCGGCGTTTATTTTCAGTTGACTTACTCGAAACGCCACAGTAACGCCTGGCTATGAGCGTTAGGGATATTGATTTTGTTACTAAAATAGTCGTCTTTTATTATATGGGTATGCCTCCATGCTAATCTATCACTCGAGCAGAATACACGTACGGTTATTGCTCTCCTTCAACTCATGTCGCTTTTTTCAACAGCCCCAACATCTTGATTGCTCTAGACTTCGCACACGCCTCATTTTCCGTATCAGAGTACGTGCATTGCTTACTTTAACTGTTTTCCGTTATTCGCATCTATAGCATAGCGCCAGTTTTCCTACCCTACTGTTTTTCAAATTTTAACTGAAATGCTGACAAGCTGGATAAGAAAATCCTGACTAGAATTTGCCTAGATACATCGCAACTAAGGGTATGTGCCCCATAAGGCAGAACTTGGGAGGGCCAGTTAACATGACATTTTTCTCAGTGACAGAATTGAAATAATCTAACTTGGATCGCTTTTAATTTCTAGTCAGACCCTGGTTCTTTCAAGTAATATCAGCTTAATGTGGGACGAACACCTAGATATGATGGCCAGGTTTTTCACGGTCACCCCTGATACTTCACGTTGTGTCTCGAACTTGACAACTAAATCATGTTAATAGTAAGCGCATATCGACATCAGGCTTGAAAATTCCGATCTTCAAGGTGATCAGTGGGAGTTTAATTTGTAGATTATGAATACAAGTAGATTTATGTTATTCACTTTTCAAGCGTTGACTTCCCAGCGCTTAACCTTATCTAGAACAGTGGTACTCCACCATTTTGTGGCTGTTACCCACAAAGCGGTTTCAATAGCATCAATTTACTCGTAAAACTTCTGGTTTTAAAAGCCAAGTACCCAATTACTATTGCACCTATAGCGTTAAGTTACGGAAAATAACCAGTGGTCTTAATTACCTTAGATTGTTGGGCGGAACCTGGGATAATAGTCGGTAAGCAATGACACCCAATACGTGTCAAATACGACAATATAGAAGTCAGAAGCAACTGAACCCAACGTACATTGTGCACGCTACAAGAATAGGAAGCGAATCAGACAGAGCGAGAAACGTGTAGCGAGGTACTCACCAAAACGGTTTGTGTCAATGGATGTGTAGTCAGTAAAACAAGTGGACGTTTCGAAGGTTAAAACAACCGTAAAATCCCATGTTAAAAAATACTGAAAGAGCTTGTTTTCCGGTACACTACAAGGGCCTCCCTCTAAAAAGCTGAAGAATGGAAGCCTTCGATGGAGCTGATAGTGAGGGAAACGGAAGGTGATGGTGGATGCGAATATTTGCAGGGGCTTGAGTAAGGGCTTCCAAAGGGGTGTGTGTAGCAGATTTCGCTGGGTCCAGGCTTTTGTTAGTTACTATTTATGACGATCGTGTGGACCAGAGTGCATCATCGGTGGGCCGTCGGGGCAGGCTGGTCGGACTGTAAAAAACTGGCTAGTCCAGGAAAAAGGCCGACAGGATCTTCCCTTTACTGCAGACCCGACGGTGCGCTTGGGAGGTGTCACTCCCCCCCACCGCAATTTTGTCCACGGTCCTCGTCCCACGAAGACTTCCAAGCGTCCTCGTCCCACGGAGAAATCCGAGCGTCCTCGTCCCACGGAGAAATCCGAGCGTCCTCGTCCCACGGAGAAATCCGAGCGTCCTCGTCCCACGATGAAATGCGGGCTTCCTTGCCCCACGAAGAAATCCGGCGTCCTCGTCGGCAATGCCTAGGCGGCGTTTGGGGACCAATCCGTTAGTGGATGTCTGCGGTCGAGGGCGACTGTCGGTTCCCTGGGTGAGGAAGGGGCTTTGGGACGGTTGGCGAGTCACTCGAGGGTTGCCTGGGCCGTTCCGGCGGTTGAGTTTCTGGAAGGTAGAACTCAGAGGGGGTGGGCAAATGGTCGGGGAAGTGGCTTGACGCCGGAGAGGGAACATGGCATGCATGATAAAAGCAAATCCGCTTTTTAAGTTTTCAAAATATTTTGTTTTTTTTTGTTGATTTTGCAAAACGTTTGTGGATGAGACGCAGGATAACCACTAAAGACGAAAAAGGCGTGTTAATGGAAATAGCAAACGTTTACAAAATATGAAAAACGGACCGGACATTTAACCTGTCTACCGCGTCGGTCGGTTGCCTAGGGTTGAGGCGCGATAGGTTGCGGGTCAAGGGGTACGGAGGTTTACTGGCTATCCAGCGCTCGGGAAGTCACCACAGGTGCGGGTGCTTGTGCGAGAGCATCAGGATGGGCTGCAAGTGGCTCGTCAAAGAAAGCCACTTTGAGGCAGTGGATGGACACTGTTGTTCGGTGACCATTCTGGTCTAAAGTGAAATGTTTCGGAGTCCGTTGCAGAACTCTGAAAGGGCCAGTGTAGGGAGGCTGGAGAAGGCGCCGCACTGCGTCGGTGCGGAGGAAGACGTGGGTGCAGGTAGAGAGTCCGTTGTGCATGTGCACATCTCTAGTCTGTTCGCGGGGCGGGGTCGGGCGTAGTAAAAGCATGCGTTGAGCTAGGGAGAACGCAAATTTAGGCGGAGGCATACTCGACGATGCGGGAGGTGAAACGAATTCTCCTGGTAACTTGACAGTCGCGCCATAAACCAGCTCTGCTGGTGCCCATTGCCATTCAGCTTTGATGCTGCTGCGAAGACCTAAGAGAACGAGCGAAATGCTTTCGCTCCAGATAGGGTCGGAGGAGGCGCAGAGCGAGGCTTGAAGCTGTCTATGGAGGCTTTCAACTAACCCGTTGGCTGCTGGGTGATACGCCGTGGTATGAATGCGGCGACAGCCTAAAAAGTTGCAGAACTTATCGAATTATGAAAATTCTAAAGGCGTTCCGCGGTCAGTTGTGATAATGGATGGGCATCCGTAGTGCGAGACCCATCGGTCCAAGAAGGCTCGGATAACAGTCTCAGCTGTGCAGTCTGTTACGGGAATGGTTTCTGGCCATCTGCTGAAGCGGTCGACACATGTAAGAATGGATATGAATCCGCGTGAAGGAGGCAAACGACCTACTAGGTCTAAGTGTACATGCGAGAACCGAGAGTCCGGGGCAGGAAATGAACCAAGAGGACTGCGGGTGTGACGATGTACTTCAGAGCGCTGGCATTGAAGACAGGCGCGAGCCCAGGTACGAACATCTTTGTTTACGCGTGGCCAAACAAAACGTTCGGTGGCCAGTTTCAAAGATGCACAGATACCGGGAGGTGATAGGGAGCGCAGTGCGCCAAAGACTGTGCGTCTGTAGGAGACGGGCACGAGGGGTCTAGGACAACCTGTGGAAGTGTCACAGAGCATAGTTCCTTCCATGGTTTGGAGAGGAACAGGTTGCACATGCAGCGAAGTGGACTGCAGGATACGCTGTATGTCTTCGTCTTGAGCCTGAGCCGATGCTATTGCGGCAAAGTCGACGGTAGGCAAAGACTGCAGAGTGAAGTTGACGCGTGAGAGAGCGTCGACGGCGGGATTGTCGATACCTGAGACATAACGTATGTCAGTAGTGAACTTCGTGACAAAGTCTAGGTGTCTTGTTTCCAGTGGTGAGTATTTGTCGCAAACAGATTTGAAAGCAAAGATAAGGGGCTTGTGGTCAGTGTAGACCGTGAAAGCGCGGCCTTAGCCCGTGTGCTGAAAGTGACGGCTGGCTAGGGAAATGGCAAGCAGTTCTCTGCCAAAAGTGCTGTAGCGGGATTCCACTGGCTGCAGGCGCTTGGAGAAGAACCCAAAGGGTTTCCATAGCCCACCAACGTGTTGCTGGAGGACGGCTCCTACCGCGACGTCTGAGGCATCAATCATAATAGAAAGAGGTGCAGTCGATTCGGAATGAGTGAGGAGGTCTATGTCGGAGATAGCATCCTTGAGCTCGGCGAAGGCTGCCTGTGCTGTATCAGGGAAAGCGGACTTACGTTCATTTCCTCTGAGTAAGTCAGTCAGTGGCTGCATGAGTTTTAGCTCAGAATGAAGCGTCGATAGTAGTTGACCAAACCACAAAATCGACAGAGGTGCTTGAACCAAGCCGGAGCTTGGAAGTCCTCGATTGCCTGGATCTTATCAGGAAGGACTTCGATACCAGACGATGAAACAAGGTGGCCTAGGAATTCTACCGTTGATTTACCGAGTTCGCACTTAGTCGGGTTGACTGTGACACCACGTTGGATCAAGCGCTGGAAGAGTGTTCGAAGATGCTCGAGGTGCACTTGATCCGATGAACTGGCTACTAAAATATCAGCGAGGTAGGAATAAGCGAAGTCAAGGCCACGAGTAACATCGTGGATGAAGCGTTGGAAGGTTTGTGCGGCGTTGCACAGTCCAAATGGCATTCTTAAAAATTCAGACTTACCGAAAGGAGTGATGACTGCTGTTTTAGGAATGTCATTGTCTTCCACAGGTATCTGGTGATAGGCGTGAAGCAGATCGATCTTGCTGAAGATCGTCTTACCTGTGATGCATGCGGTAAGGTCCTGCATGTGTGGGATGGGATAGCTATCTGGGACGGTTAGGCGATTGAGTGCGCGGTAATCACCGCAAGGGCGCCAGTCACCAGATTTCTTGAGGACCATCTGCAGGGGCTAGGACCAAGAGCTGTCGGAAGGGCGGATTATTCCAAGTTCAAGCATGTGCTCAAACTCCGGCATAGCTATCTTTAGTTTCTCGGGCGATAGTCGTCGTGGACGGCTTGACACAGGTGGGCCATTCGTCCGTATGTGGTGGGTGACATGAGCTGCCACGGGCACAGCGGCATTCATTGGCTGAACGAGCTTGGGATACTGAGAAAAGAGATTAGCGTAGTCTGGCGAGGTCTGGGGTAATACATAGACCGGGGATATAGATGTGACATCGGCGGTGATGCCACGTACAATGAGTTTCGTTGCAGCGTCGACTATCATCTGGCGTTTCGCATCGACCAAGAGGTCGAAATGCCTGAGAAAGTCAATGCCGATGATGGCAAAGGGGACTGCAGCGACAGTGAATACCCAGCGAAAGTGCGCCGAAGACCTAGGTTTAGGGTAAGCGACCGATGACCGCAGGTGACTATTGGCGTGCCATTGGCGGCAGTGAGGCTTGTGGACAGAGAAGCGGTAGGCTCACCTGGCATAGGAGGAATGACGCTGACTTCCGCCCCGGTATCAACTAAAAACTGGGTATCGGAGTCACAATCCTTAATGTAGATGAGACGACTTTGGGCTTGGCCAACGTTCGTGGTTACTACAGCCCGGCGTGGCGGATCATCTATAGCGGAGTAGCTACACGGCTCCACTTACGGGCTTTGGTACCGAAACGCGAGTGGTAATAGCAGTAACCTGTAGCATCAGGTTTTGTGCGACGGGGCGATGATCCGGAGCGGTTGCGGTGCTTACGGTTTAAAGTGAGTTCCTCGAACTGTCGCTGAAGCGACGCTATCTGCAATGATAATGCCTCTATTGCCGACGGCAGGCTAGCCGCGCCTGTCGTTGTGGTTGCGCCAGCGCAAAGCTGCTTAGGTGCTTTGGTTTCAGTCTCTGGCTGGTGCCATTCGATGACGCGGTGTGCTAGATCTGCAGTTGCTCTGATGAGCAAGTCACTTGCTACTGCAAGGATAGCCTGTGTGTTTTCACGAAGGCGTTGCATCCACAACTCGCGGAGAATCCCTACGTCCATGTTGGACGTGCCGATGAGCTGTTGCATTTCGCGCAACAAGGCTGAGGGCATCCTATCTCCTAGCCGCAGATCACTAAATAGTTGCTGCAGACAAACCTTGTCAGAAGGCATGATTCGCTGAATAATAACCTGTTTAAGAGTCTCCTATTTCATTACTAGAGGGGGGCAAAGTATGGTGTCTCTCCCATGCGAGGATGTACTCTGAGGAAGGCAAGATATTAGCTGATTATATATGGCAAAATCAGAAGCAATCTTACGAATATGAAATACGGATTCTAGATACAAAGCCATGATAAAGGATCATTCTCCCAAAAAGGGGGAGGGGCTAAGGCAACAGAATTGACCCGGACAGGCTGAACGGCGTTAACAGCGCATGGAGACGGCTTATCCTCTAGATAATTCATTGCAAAGAGCAGATAAAAAAGGTGGTAGGTGAGAAAACAATATGATCACAAGTAATGAATCACAAAAGCACTAGAACGAGCTCACCAGAATCAAAATTCAAAATGGCGGGCGGCGTGTTCCTGACAGGGGGTCCCCAATTGTTGGGCGGAGCCTGGGATAATAGTCGGTAAGCAATGACACCCAATACGTGTCAACTACGACAATATAGAAGTCGGAGGCAACTGAACCCAACATATATCGTGCACTCTACAAGAATAGGAAGCGAATCAGACAGAGTGAGAAACGTGCAGCGAGGTACTCACCAAAACGGTTTGTGTCAACGGATGTGTAGTCAGTAAAACAAGTGGACGTTTCGAAGGTTAAAACAACCATAAAATCCAATGTTACAAAATACTGAAAGAGCTTGTTTTCCGGTGCACTACAAGATGTAATCACCTAATGTTTGCGTAATTTTTAAATAAGGAGGTAATGTTCTTTAATGAAACAGTTGATTTTGCTTAGTTCTAGCGATTTCCGGTGCATTTCGGATAATGCATATCGGTTACTTATTTTGGTATATGATCCTTTATAAAGCATGATCCTATTGGCCTGTTGTTAGTGGTCAATCGCCGTGCAGGTAGGAATTTTTTCGTTGCTCCTGACTTTTCAACTTTTCGGATTCAATTTTCTTCGCACATCGGCCTGAGTACACTCATTCGATCGGGCTCGATCAGGTCTACCCATTGCGTAAACTTTCTCGAGGGTACTATAAAGGGATCAACGTCAAACGCCGGTTTTCAATTTTGGCTGTGTTTCAGCACAGCCTTTCGCCTACTAGTGCACCACATTTCTGCCTTCATCAAGGTTTTTGGAGTTATCGGAAAGCTTATTGCTAGGCCTACTTCAACAGACCTAAACCAACCCTGTCGGTAGCTGCATAAGGCAACTAGAAACAATTATATCTTCGTACACCGCCTTGGTTGGACAAACTCTCACGCAGCATTGGGAATAGCGCTCTATCAAACGTACGCAAATCTCTTTGTTTGGCCAGATTTGTGAGTGTGCGCCTGTTGGAACTAGCGGCATAACGTGACGCGGCACGCTACGGTTGGTTTGTATCGGTCGTTGCATCTGAAACCGTGGCCTGTTTGTACCCTTGTGATCCTCGTGCACATTAGCTAGGTAGTATAAGCCCTAAAATCCTAGTCTGTTATCTCGGCGGTTTGCCGATAACTGTTTGATTCCTCTTGATCATTGTAACAGACGGTGACATTTGTACCTTCTTTTCTTATCTTTGTCCACATAAAATAGTTTTTACAGTCCTTAAAACCGAGTAACCAATCAGTAAAAATGCTCGTTACCTCAGTTAAAACAAGAAACTCAAAGAAGAGACAGGAAGCCACTAAAAGGCTGGCAAAACATCCTGCTTATAACCAGTCCGTCAGCACGGAAAAAATTAAAGGCTCATCACCTAAGATGGATATAAAGCCGAAATCGCGCGTGAGAGTAAAAGGCAATCAAATGATAGTTCTCATAAGGTTTCTCAGATAGAGCACAGCGCAATTGCTGCAGAATCGCCCTCTAAAGCGATTTAAACGAGTGCTGCGCTTGAACTACAGCTGAAGGACTTGAAGGAAAGGTTTGAATCCCTGTACCAAGTGCTAGAGCAATTTAACTCCCTTAAGTATCTTTAATACTCCAGAAACACCAAAAATGGAATACCTTCGATTCGTTTGGCATTTTATACAACATGTTGTATTTGAGGTGCATGATCGCATTAAACGCTCCAAAAATGCTATAGCATTTAATTTACCGGAAAAGTTATCTCTTGAGGCTATCTCCTCTGCAGTGGCAAACGACTGTCATATTGAAAGACTGCAGTTTTCTCGCGTGAGGCTGCGAAAGAAATCTCTGAAGCATGTATGCCCAGTACTTTTTAAATTTGTAAACGATACACTTGCTGAAAAATTCATTTGTAGTAAGAGCGCACTATCCCTTAGGAAAGATTACGCATCCACGGTCCTGAAACCAGATTTAACAGCACTACAAAAGGAGTGCAAAAAAGCCTATTTCCGACAAACAGTCTGTGACCAATATGTTCCGCTGCCCACGGAAACTCAGGAACTTCCCCACCTGGTTGACCTAGATGACACTCTGATCATAAATGAATCAGCTCTAGGGTTGAAATCAAATAACAACTGTCATAAAAATATCGCTTCTGACTCCACTCAGTGTCACATTAGTCCAGCATTGCCGTGCAACTCGTCCCCGAACATACAAGGAAGTTCCATTGCGCAAACGACTATCTCTACTCACTCTTTTTCGTTCACCAACCAGGTGCGTAGACGCTCTGGTACGAAACTAAAAACCTCCTCTCCTAAAAGCTGTGAACCTTTAAAACTGCGGAACAGCCTTATTGCAAAGAACACTGGTAGCGAAACCTCACGTGGAATCTATACGGGTGCTCCTAAGCACAATAAAAACAGCTATTTTAAACGTTCCACCAAACGCTCTCACCACTGAAAACCAGCAAGTGATCGGCATGTCTCCAACCATACAGAATTTGAATATGCAACCTGTGCTCGCCATAACTTGTGAACCACTTGCTAGGGAACTTCAAGTAGCTGAGAGAAATTGGCACAACCAAAATCCTCTCAAACTACCTCAACATGTAAATAATCTTAACTGGCACGTAGGTTATGTGCGACAGCCAGAAAACTGTAAGCTCCCAGTGAGTCGCCATTTTCCAAATATTTCACCCTTCCGATCTATTTTTTGGGTTCTGGTGGCATTTTACCCGCTACACCCTAAATGACACTAATTCCGCAAATTATATGTCCTCCGTATTCACCAACCTCACTCGACTCTCTTCAAATACCACCTCGTTGAGGTCCTGTGCCTGGATTCTTGTAGACAACCCAACGGATAACAAGCTACTGCTCTTACTTTTAATTAATTCCCATTCATCGTTAAATAAAATGCACTTCTTGCGCAATATTTTTCACCTTTCTGCTCCTGATATAGTCCCAATAACAGAAACGTGGTGTTCAGCAGAGACGCCTGAAACACTGTTCAGGATACTGGGTTATAATATCTTTCGTAATGAGCGCCTTTATGGTAGAGGTGGTGGCTGTATACTCTACGTCAAAGACAAATACTTGGCTCTTCCTCTGAATGAACCACTCCTACGGAAACTTCCTGATTCGGCTTGGATTACAATTTCTATTAATCCAACAAATCTCTTAGTAGGTTGTATTTACAGACCCTCATCGTCTACACTCACCGTGACCGATGACTTGTTGGACACATTTTCTCTTATTGCTGACCTCTCATACACTAATAAAATAATCGCTGGGGATTTTAATATGCCCGAAATCCCATGGTCCCTTAACAATAAACCACACCAGCACAATCCTTTTATGTCTACTCTTGGTCGACTTGGATGAGTACAGCACGTCACAGAACCTACAAGGCTTGGTAACACACTTGACCTAATATTTACTATGGGATATTCGCATGTGTCCATATACATCAGTGACAAGTTGCCGGGTAGTGATCATAACATTGTTGGTTGTTCTTTCCAAATTCTTTCTAAACCGATAGAATCAGTGATCAAGTACCGCCCATTCTCTTCTGTGAATTGGTCAATTTTCTCAGATCTTATAAGGTCTTCATATTTGGATCCATTCTTCTTAACACATAATGTACGAATTACTCGTAACGAGTTCTACCACCGCATACAGCTTTGTGTTGAAGCTGTGGCTTCAGAACGTACCAAGAAGTTGAAAAGGACTGCTGCACCTGCAGGCATCTCAAAAAACGTAGCCACTAAACTTCATAAAATAAAGAAAAAATTTAGGAAAAGTAACGATTTTACTCTGCTGATGCTCCACACCAGATTGCTTACAGCGTTATACCAAGGCCACCACAAAATACTATACTCTGAGGAGGTAATGGTACTGAAGGGCGCCAAAGTGGTAAGCTGCATTTCAAAACTATTGGACCGTAGGCAGAATAGAAAATTAAGTTGTATAGACACCATTGTTAACTCTGATGGAACTGCCATAACAGACCGTGCAATCATATGTTCGATCTTCAATGACTACTTCATGTCTACTTATAGCACTAATGCGAATGAAGTTCCTCAGCTCAAGCTGATACACAGAGGCAGAAATACACACCAAACTGTTGAATTTACACTTAGTGACAAATGTCGCCAACTCAGACTAGTTCGGCCATCATGCTCACCAGGCCCTGACAACATCCCTCCAATACTGGTAAAGCACGGAGGTCCAGACATCCCACTGTTTTTGCTTAATGTTTTTACACTTTCCATGCTCAATGGGGAGTATCCTATACACTGGAGGCAATCAACTATAATACCGAGTCACAAAAACGGATCCCTGCAAGATGTAAAAAAGTACCGCCCAATCCACCACACATCTATTATCTCCAGAATCATGGAGAGGATAGTTAAAGAACGCATAACAGATTATTTAAGTTCTATCAGCCTTCTCAGTAAACATCAGCACGTTTTTTTGAAAGGTACGTCGTATACTACCTGTCAGTTCGATTACCTTGATTATGTGACTAGGGCATAGACTCCGGAAGTGCCATCATCGTAATATTTCTTGACATCCAAAAGGCTTTTGACCGTGTCCCACACAATTTATTGTTGCAGAAGCTCATGTCCTACGGTATCACAAATTCGCTTCTAGCTTGGTTGTCTCCTATCTCGAGGGTAGAAAGTAAGTAGTCAAAATCAGTAACTATACATCTGAAGCCACTACAATCTCTAGTGGAGTGATTCAAGGTAGCGTGCTAGGCCCGCTTTTACTCTTAATCTATTTCAACAATCTCCTTGATGAAATCTCGTACGGGAAGTCATTGCGTTTCGCCGATGATGTTAAAATTGTCTATTGTTCCTCCCTTGAGCAATGTAGTCGTAATTTAGCCTGTAATTAATCTGACTTGTCCGCAATGGAGCACTGGAGTAACTCCTGGAAGTTGCATTTTGCCACTGACAAGAGTAATCTGTTGTTCCACGGCTGTGGCCCTTCTCTGAACATCCTTACATTAAACGATACCCTTATTCTTGTGTGTGGCGCAGTCCGAGACCTTGGTCTAAGATATTCTGCCACATCTAATTTTTTAGAACATGTTATATTCTTGCAGGCTTCTTCTAGAAAAGTGAGCATCTACACAATTCGAACTCTTATTTTGAGGAATTCCAGGATTCAGGCCTTTAAAATTTGTTGGGCCGAAGCATGAGTACTGTACAATAGTGCATAATAATCTGAGAAAAGTTGATATCATAGGACTAGAAAACATGCAACGATCATTTACAAGAAGGTTTTCGAACACGCCTAATACCATGACATACTGTGAGCGTTGCGAGGAGCTAAATCTAGAGCCGCTATGACTACGCAGACTCAAACTTAATCTGTGCCTTCTATGCCGCTTACTATTCGGGTTAAGCTTCACTGCTCTGCCACAACTCGAGTTTCAGACTCGTATGCACTTTGAACTAAGAAACAGCGAGCGCGCAATGCAACTACAAAAGTCTTGCAAAAAGCTCCCCTCAAATTTTTTCTCCGTAAAGTATGCGTAAATATGGAACAAACTTCCATCGAGTGTTAGAAACTGCACTACCTACCCGCAGTTCAGACGCATGATTAATATTCACCTGGATGTTGCAAATATCTGGTCAAGACTAAGCCAAACGCTGACTAGATGATTTGTATGAGAATGATCCTGGCTACATATGAAAGTCACCATATCCTCTATTCGCTTCAATATTATAAGCTTACCTACATATAGTTGAATTCTTGAGTGTGTATTTGTAACCGATCTTACTCCCTTGAATCCGTCTAATCAATTCTGTTTTCACCTTTGACACACTGGTTCGTAGATGCATTACGCCTTTCAAGCTGATGTTTCTGTACCATCGGCCTCATTCGCCAAGATTTTCCATCAAATTGTGATTGGCACGTCGGCAAGCGTTTGTATTCATTATTATGTTTTATAATTCCTCATACTTTATCTTCCTTTTTCACTGCTGGTCATGACGGGGCTGATCTCTTGTGATGGATTATACCTTCCAAAATAAAAAACGACATTTGACACCCAATTCTGATGGCTTATTTACTAATTTGCCACAACGGCATAGAGCCAATTGGAGCATGGAAGTGCGGGCGAAACCCATCGTGGGAATACCCTGCATGGAAGCAAGTCCCCTGGGGACAGTTCCATGGATGACCGTGTTACTTTACTTGAACTTTCCGTGAAGTCTACATTTATTATTGTTCTCAGTTTCTTTACCTCTACCATTTTTAAACTGCTAATCGCCACAAAAACCCATATGGGAACCACTGAAAAATAGACGTAAAATTAACTATATTATGCGATTACATTGTACATGTCGATGAGACCACCGAATTGGTATGTGCCTCGCACTGTTGAGGAATAAAACGATTAATTACTTAATCATTTATTTATATATCAATGGTGTCTCATTTGTCTAAACCGTCCTTTTCAAGTCCCTCCTGGATGACATCTCACCACCACTCCGCATCGATACGTCCTGAACACTAATCATCTATTTTTTCCTTTCTACCGTGTGAGCATTCGCTCGATCCTTTACTTGCTCGGTTGACCCATTCTCCCGCCTTCATGTTCACTTAACTCTGCAATTCGACATGGCGAACGACTTCCTGACACAAATAAGAACGATCGACGAGCCAGCCGATAGAGACGCCATGCAGGTGCGTTGCTTTGCACGCTTACATTCGTATCTTAGATGCTAAAATCTATTACCGAAAGTTGTTTAATTCACTAACCACTCGATAATGATTAGCTACTGATGACAAAATTATAAGGCTTAGGCAGTTAAATGCCTTTTTATACTTACGATTTTGTTAATTATTTTGTTTGGGGATAGATTAGTGAGCTAATCCTAGTAGTTACTTTTACCCCATGCAAACTTTCATTTTACCTCATTAAGGGTAGTTACCTACAGGCTTATTGGGTTGTAGAGAGCAGAGGGGAAAACCCTTGTCAGCTCCGTCGATTCCTATTCAATGTGGGATTGCTGCGCATCTTGGTGTGACGAAGTTACTCGAAAGATCGTCGCACTTGCAGCAGGAGTAGCATAATCCCAGCGTCTTCGTTAAATGTTTGTCTACAAGCCTCTTGAAAACTTCCGCCGAAAGTGCGCCAACAATTTCTTTTGATAAACTGTTCCACTCCTTCACCAGCCGGGTGGATAAGCTGAGGTCTCCGCGAGCGTGGAGCCTTGGTGTTTTGCACAGATTCCATTTGTGACCTCGTGTCGAGCAGCTGGCTTTGGGATGAAAGGACTGCAGTAGCTCTTTTCCGAGTTTGCCAAGAGGGATGCGTCTAATGTAGATGAGATCGCCGCAGCAACGGCGGAACTCCATGGAAAAAAGTTTTAACTGGTGAGGTCGGAGAGGGTAAGAAGATCGCGGAGGCCGAGGAAGGATTTCGAGGCACGCCTCTGGACCTTCGCTACCAAAGTGCTCAAACCTAGAGGGGAAAAACGGCTGGCTGCCCATATTCTAGTATGGGGGGTACGCATGCGGTAAACAGAGGTTGGAAGATCTCAGAAGTCATTCAGGAAAACGACCTTCGGAAGGCACCTAGAAGTCTCATTGCAGCTGCGACCTTCTTCAGTGTGCCCCGGGACGTCCTAAGGTCAGAGAATAGGATGACCCAGCGATCCTTTTCTGGAGTGGTGTCCTTGAGAAGAAATCCACCAGTGTGGTATGTGCCGCACGTCTCAGTTTTACCAATTGGGATAACCGCACATTTCTCACGATTTACAGGCAATAACCACTTGGTAGACCATTCGTGCAGCATATGTAGAGCCTCTTGTAATTGATCGGCATCGTCTAGACTACCTACTGTTGACCAGAGCTTAAGGTCATCAGCATAGATCAAGCAGTCGGTTTGAAGCGCAACCAGGAGGTCATTTATCTACATTTTGTTAAGTTCTGGTTTAAGTACGGACCCTTGTGGCACTCTAATTGTCATGGGTACAGGGGCGTGTGTGCTTTGATAGACCTTTACGAGTATGCTGCGATCTTTTAGGAAGTCGGCAATCCAGGAGAGGACTTTGCCCGTCACACGGATCTCCTGAAGTTTGGACAGCAGTCTTTAGTGAGGAATTTTGTGTAACGCTTTGCTGAAATCGATGAAGACCACGTCTATTTGTTTTTAGGCATCTTTGGCTTGTGTCCAAGTTTCTCTGGCGCCTAGCAAATTGGAGACGCAAGAATGTGCTTTCCGGAAACCATGTTGGGATGGGCGAATTAGGTTATATTTCTCATAGTGTAGCTGGAGCGCGCGTTTGAGGATTCCTTCCATGGTCTTGTGGACGACCGATGTCAAGCAGATTGGCCATAGTTCGCCGGATCTTGGTGCTTTTTGCCCTTGTAGTTGGGCATCACAGTGCCATCTTTCCAGTCAGTGGGTAAACGGCCGATTTCGAGGAAGTGGCGAAATATTTGCCAGTATGGATCAGCGATGGATAATGGGATAATGGAAACAGCTCATCTGGGACAGGAGATGAGTTCAGATACAGTTCGAGAAGGAGCTACATAACCACCTCAGGGTTGATTTCGATTTGCTCAAAAGAGGGTCAATATGCAGGTAGGGAGTTTCTGTGCAGATGGGGCTCCATTGAGTAGACCAAAAAGTACTGCGAAGCTAATAGGTTAGCTTTTCCCTCGTCATCTTGAAGCACCGTGCCTGCTTCGGAGAGTAGCATGGGTATCCCAGTACCCGCCTTGACCTTTCTTTTCAGGTATGAGAAAAGTTTCTTGGGACAAGTTAGCGATTCCGTGGCCAGGCTGTCTTCGTACTGGAGCCGCTTGTTGCGCCTTTTCCGCATACAAAGGTTCCTCACAATCTTGTCCTCTGAGTAGCTCGATGCAAGTTATGGGGTCTTGTAGTGGTCCCACAATTTCCGTCGTTTTTGCACTAAGGATCTGATTGCTTTATTAATCCAAGGTTGAGAACCATTGACTTAGAAATACCAGTTAACCAAGCTTGCTCTGAATGTGACCGCGAATCAATTGAATTAATACCATTCTTTTCGCTACTGACACCTAATACACACGGCAGAATGATGTCAGGATATTGCATCCTTTATCCACATAATGATGGACCTGTACAATTAAAAGAATATGTTTGGTTTTTCCATGCCATGTCCAAGGCCTTATATTTTGAGTTACTTAAACTAGAACTAAGTAAAATAAAATAAAAACGAGTATTGTATATAAAATTTGGTTACCCCTTGAGCCACATAATATCAATATCCGGTTGATTGGCACACCTATGTCGGAATTCTGTGATTTGTGTATTTGTATATGTGCTATACTGTTTAAATTCACATGTTTATTCAAGCTGGTAAAATAATTAATGTTCCACTAATCCATGGTGTCTAGCTTGTTGAAGCGCAGCTGGAAAATCGAGTAACATTTCCCGTGGACTTGAGTATAATCCGGGAGCTTTTTCTATGATTTGTTATGTTATTGATATGAACACTTTCGAGTGTGCGATTGCTATACAAAACACTGATTTCCTCTTAGTATGCTTATCTTCGTTTAGCTGCCACTAATTTTAGGCACCAATCACTGAGCCAAAGGTGTCCCTACATTTTTGTCCATTGCCGCTCTTTTCACGTAATAGCTACTCTTAGGGCTATATTTATTTGACACAAACTATCTTAGAATGAAACCTTATGCAAGCCAGAAACTGATCCTGTAAAGTAGTTGTCTAACAGGCAGTTTGGTTAAAACATTTTGCTCTGCAACCTGATCTTGGGTGCATAAATTCCATCAAGCAAGCTACCAGCTATTCACCGAAAGATCACGACAGCTTATCTTCACATGTAGGTGGCCATCTGGTGCAGATAAATCATAGCAAGGTCACATTCAGATACAAGGTAAACTGGGCTTTGAAGCAACAATTTTAGCTCATGTAATGTATAAATTTTAAATCTGATAAAATAAAAACTAGTTTATCCCTAGCAAAAGCTCACAGATTAACGTTACCCTACTCTGCGTGGCAATCAAGGCAAGCAGCTCATTAATCAGCATTGTTTTAATAACTAGTTTGTGCCAAACTTTTACACTGTTGCGTGAGCCGTAGTCCGATTACGTTCGATACTGGGCAAAGTAAAAGTTGTTTTCCGTTCATTTTCAAAACAACAACTCATTCTTATGCGAAATTCTCCCATACAGTGGACTGGTTTGATTGACAACATGTTGCACATTAGTGAATGGACAAATGAGACGGCTCTCAGTGCGCCTACCAACAGGTTATGCAGCAGTCAGGCAAAAGACCTCCTCAATGATTTAACAGAACTAAGTCAATTCGTGGAGAATCGCGTGCGTTACAATTTGCGAAAGGCACGCTTTGCAGTGACGTAGGCAACACTTGTTATTGCAATAAAAAGGCATGACAGTTCAGACTGCCAAAAGCAACCTCTTCCAAATCAGATAGTATTCCAATGCTCGGAAAAGAACTAGACGCGCTATATCACACTTGGCTTGTAAATCATGACGGTCCGAAGCTGTCCCCTGTGGCCCAGTGGTATAAGCTGCTGACTGGCGGTGCAAGCAGCTTGTGGTCATTGGTTCGAATCCTGGTGGGTCCGATGGATGCGCACTACTGATAATGCCCAACAGGATGAAACTGTAGTCTAGTGCTTTTCCGGACATGTGGAAGACTATCTGATTTAGAAGCTGGCTGTGACGAATCCCAATTATCTATAACGAAATCCCCTACTCAAGAATACATGAAAGCAACATCCCTTAGCAGCTTGCAAAATTTAAAATAAATTTCAGATCTGACAAGATTTTCTATTCGGTATTTCTGTTTGTTTTTCTGATGAGGTGTGGGTTAGTGTACGCGTTATAAAGGATAGCTCAACTTTTGGCTTATTAAAGCATATGGTACTCGGCGGAAGGCAATTTGTAGCAGCCCTCAAATCACGAAATTTTCCTTCCAAAATGTTGCTTAGCATAGTTCGGTAATCAGTTAAAAGGCATCCTTCTGTGAAACTGCCATTCTCGTGTATTCACCATGCACTAGTCTTGGAGTAATGTGTTTTACTCTTTGCATATCTTTTTCTTTATACGAGTAAATTGGCAGTGGCAAGTGGAACACTCTCCAACAGTTGCTTAACTGACCAACACTCCTGACTTGACCAGTTGCCTCATTTTGATTGGTTGTTTATCATATCACTTGACGTTCCTTCGCCTCCGTTTTAGTTGGCTAGCACACATGTGCTTCACGCTTCACGCTTCACGCGGTAGTGTACAAAGGGACCTGGACGAGCAAAATGGCACAAGCGGCTGTGTGATGGAGTTGCTTGCTTAATCGGCGCTGACCAGCCTTGGTCCGTCCATGTGTCCGAACGTACATATCGCAGTCCAGCGCTTTTTGAGGCAACCTAACATTTGTTCATCAAAAACCATCAAAACAACCGTTGTGTTGGACAGCCTCACAAAAGGCGCATAAATATTCACACCAGAAAACGTATGACATCCTGCGTGTACAGATCGGTGTGCGTCCATTCGATTTCAATGAGCTCTGGATTCTGCACACGCTGCATCGATCGAGTACGCATAGAAATGTACGGAGCACTGTGCAAAACCTGAGATCCTCACGGATATTTCCTGAAATGCGCTAAACCCAATCACCTTTGATTCAAAATTCAATCGGAATAGCAGACTATTCTGCTAGTACATTGTTGCCCATCAGTTGTTACCCACGGCTGTCCGGTTCAACATAACATGCTCGTATCTATGGTTTTAGTAATGTGTATTGTTTCACATGCAGATTCCCGATCTGTACTGCGCTCCAATACTGCAGACTGGACAATGGGGTACAAAAGACGGACAAACGTACTTAACCAAACGATTGGATTTCATAGTATGGGGCACAGTACCGAAGCTAATCCATTTCCGAATCCTCGTACCAGTCAATCGGCGTATCACAGAGATCGAAGAAAGTGGCTAACAACAGTCCCGATAAAGCTAAAACCACCAAAAAATTCTAATAACAATGGAATGGACACTGCAGATGTATTCATACCGGATTCCGTTATTTTTGAACCGGAACGAGATTTATCGCTTTTGTACCCAAATAGTGGTTGGATCGACCCATGTAAAGCACGTGAGTTCGTAGAAATTATGTTCTAAACATCCCATCGACGATCATCAGTCGTAGACTGCATGTTGCTTAGTAAACTATTCAGCGTGGAGGCTTCCGCAGACCACTCATAGCTTATGCATGCACAGTAGGATATAACAATCTACGCTTTTCGTGTTGGTACTCGTGATTGATACTCGGTACTTACGCAATGGATCACAATCTGTAAATGTATACCTCGCTAGTTACTGGTACAAGCCGCCTCTCATGATTTTGGAAAAGCAGGCTGATGTCCTGATGCATTTCAGCTGAGAAAGTGGTGCGAAACGAACATACCTTATTTGGAGGAACATACTAATGAACAAAAATGTAAAATTGGAATTTGCTGAAATTTTATTATTCGTCCTACCATTAGCTACAAAAAGGTGGGTAAGCCCCCGATTTGAAATGCCATCATCTGCAGGGTGCACACAACATATCTACTACAAATAACACAAAAATAGGTAGCATAGTGTTATATCTAGCTATGCTTTATCGTTCTTATTGTGAAACAATGGTATCACATAATCGGGGAGTAAAAAACGTTAATGCGATGCCCATATTAATTATGAGGTGATCTCTCTGGGTCCAGCCTATGAAAGATTCCATGTATTACTAAGCAGCATTTATTGTTTGGCCAAACTCGCACAAAGCTTCCTAATTCTCTGCTTCTAATCCGTCGCAAAATCCAATACTCTCTCATTCACTTAATTAACGACCCGGTCTAGAAATTAACTCCTGTTTTTCTTATTGCCGGTCTCCTGTACCCGGCATACCGCAACCGGTATTTCAGACGTTTTCATGCGAAGTGCACATAATGTAGTGGGGTTAATTTATCTAATGTCCATTACCTCAAACGTCGATAGCTATGCTGCGGTGGTCGTGGCGTTTACATCAATCGATTTAGCCGGTTCAAATGCGAGCGCAGCTATCTTCGCCTTATGTAAACAAGTGGCGGTCGCACAGGGGCGCTACCCCCAAAATTTGTGCGCGAACGTGGAGAAACAGTGTGAATATTATGATACCAGAGGTTTGTTACGAAAGTTATGGTATGTTTATCCCGGTACTAAGTGGATGACCACAAATTATTGTGGACCCACCGGCTGTACAGTTTACCGCACACGGTAAAATAGGGCGATAACCATTTTCATAATATTTACTTTGTGAACTCTGGGTGTCTATACTAGTTTTCAAAGTAATGTTCGCATACAACGTATAATTATCCCGGGATCTAGTTTCGGTAAACATTATAGAAGTGCGAAGCATAACGAACAATTCCGCTTTTCGTCCCGTAGTACACAACTATCATCATTTAGCCTATACAATCACCAAACCAATGGATATGACCGCTTAAGAGAAGTACATAGAGTTTTACTTTGTCAGTGTTTTATTTCCAAAAACATGGCACTAAATGCTAATGATAACAAAGAAATAAAAGTCTGTTTCAGCTGTTTTCTTACTTAATTCTACTGCGGTATGGTATAATTCACTATTTAGCGAACAAAGGAAAAGGAAAGTGTTAACAATGGGAACTTGAAACGCAACCGATACTAAGTGCTCCATTCAGCTTCCTGTGATCAAATATTCCGTGTTGAAGTTTGGCAGGGAAAATTTACGAGGAATCTATGCTCTCTGTACTTCATTTTCCAGGCTTTCAGTTTACGTTCAGCACGTCAGTTTCTAAAATTTACACACAGACAATATTTGTGTTCAGTACTGTCCATCAGAAAAAGGAGGACCATTACTATAATTCGAATTTTAATTCGGAAGTGTCCGCTTCTGACCTTTACTTATTGTAACTTCTTACTATTCCATTCATTGAGTAGATTCCACCCTGCCGTACAAAATATTGAGCAATATACATTTGCGTAACCATACGGGATTGTTTGCCGTTGAGAAACGTACGTTACTTTTTCACTGGATTTTTGTAAATGCTCCCTGACTGTATTCAACGTTCGTGGCTCACTTTTCTACACACAACTCCTCGGCTTGATTGTTTATCCAGAACAGAATGCGTTAAGATTTTTACTTGTCTCGCTCTTTTTAGAATAACGAAAAGCATAATATAAAGGAGTATATACAACATTAAAAACTAAATCATGAAACTGAAGTTCTAGCTGGGTTGAGTTGTTCAAGCTCCAACTGCTCAACATAACTTAGGTAACAGCAGTAATAATTTTTATATAATCTTCGTTCAAACCAAGTAGATAAATCAGTTCCCATCCAAGCAGGGCTCTCAAAGTGTGCACATTTTTATAGGATTTCATATGTACTAGTGAGTAGTGTTAGTTTGTATAAAACTTAACCGACCTCATAATTGATAAGCTTGACATACGCGAGCATATGAATACCGTCGATCAACGAATGTTGTTACATCTGAACTTTCCTCATTAGCTCAGCAAATTAGACCTACTCCCTTTTCTATCCACTGATGTGGCATTTGTTTGATAATGTGTTGCGTATATATTACGTATATATATAATACATAATAATAATATAATATATATTATAGATATTATATATTATATATATATGCTAATGCCTTTATTCTGAGAACAGACGTTAAAGCAGATTCACCATTATTTCAGTGAAACCAGACATTCATTTTCAGGATATGTCCCTTTATTTCAGATGATGCTCTACTCTGAGCTTTTTTCATGGTAGGCAATGCAGAGCAATATCATACTCGTTGAAGACATATTCCACTAACAAAACTCTCACTAGAGATTCTCCTTCATAGCATACAACAAGTATAATTACAATGCGGAGCAAATAGACCACACAACTGGTAAAAGGATGCACCCAGTTAGATGAAGGCCGGTTTAGCTTGAGAAGAAATGATTACACATAAATCAAATACTTCAACCTCCGGAACCAGGTAGACTGGAGGGCATAATGAGATGTCTGTGGGTCGGATCTTAAGGTATCACTTTACTGACGATCTGATAAACGATTCAGCGCCTAATTTATTCGTCTATTTCAATCTTTGTGCTAAATTTACGGCGCATTATAAGCACTCTCCGTTAGAAAACATTGCTTTTGTAAGCTGATAACTACGAAGACACGGTGTTTACACGGCTTCTGTACGTAGAAAACTTTTACAAAACGTACTAAAAATTACGAACTTTCCATGTTCTAACATTGGTGCTTTGTCTGGACACCAAATTCCTGCTTAAATATGCAGAAAGTTAGGTTACTTATGTCATACAAGAATTTAACAGCTGTTAGTACGCTTCGTTTGGTGAGACTGACGAATGTGACGACACTTTTAACGATGTGATACTTGAACCGTTCGCTTTTTACATGGTCAAGTGCAAGAGGTCCAGGGTTTTGTTCTAAAGAAGAAAGCAACCATTAGTCTCACAACTGCAACAAACCCATTGTTAACTAGTACTCTGATCATCAAATAAAATAACTGATAGGAAAGTTCTAGCATGTTTTGCTATTTCAAGAAAAATGAAATATTTGGACATTCATTAAAATAATGATTTTTATATGACTTGCCTGATTCTTTTGATCATGTTACAAATAAATACACATTGATTTGCCTAGTTTCCAGTTAAGCGAAACTTTTAGAACCTCAGTTGTTTGGTAAAGGAGTCTTTGAATAATCACATCCAGTTTCTATTATCATTGCTTAATTCTTTGGGTTCTAACTGGCTCTAAGTTTGAGAAAATTTGATGAGATGATTGTTCTTTTCTCTATACTCAATGGCACCAAACATGCCATGGATCAGAATTACGGAAAATATAGAAGACAATACTGTTTTGTGTAGACTTGCCTGACGCCAACGTTTCATTCCTTTTCCAAGATCTACTTCTGTTCAATACCTGGAGTCACTTGTACAACGTCCTAACATACAAGACTACACAGAATCAACACGAATCCTAAAGTTTCTGAAATTACAAACCTCAACCGGATCTAAGCTCACTCCGAAGCTGTAGAATGTATTCACAATGGTTCCTTTCGAGAATGGTACGCAAACCTCTCTGCTATACAGGTATATGAAAAATCATTTAAGTAAGACTTTTAGACACGGCGCTGCAAAAGGTTATGGGTGCACAATGATCACCCCATCCTCCAGCTGGCCAACATAGGTTTGCAAATTCTTAGAAATCCATCTGAAATTATTCTCGGTTTCTTTTGCTGCCCTTTACTTGTGTTGAGTCTAAACCCCAAACTAGAATGTTTACGTGTTGGCTAGATTCACTGCTCTATCAAATGCAGTTCGCCGAACCCCGCGTTGGGCACTATGTTCAGCACCAGTAAAGTCATACGAATTAGTAAAGGCATCCTTCTACCTCAGAGAAGTGTGCAAATTCTTTGAGCTTAGAATCATTACTAGGCTTCCAGTATTCTGGAAGGTCCACACATTGGTTTGATTGTCTATGGTTGGAAAAACGACCACCCTTTCTACTGGCAATAAAATATTCATCAAGCTAGTCGTCAAACGCATACGGTTAAGACCATTTTACTGGTGTGCAATTTCAATAAAAATATGCCCGCCCTTCCTGCGTCATTGCCTTAATGTGCTAAGCGTAGCCTTCCTTCATACTAATAAAAGTTGAACATAATTAACTGTAAATGCTTAATTCTACCCAAATTCTAATTGCACATGAGGCTTAGATGCAGTTCCCAACTTACACATTCAACTACTCTTAACCAAACTTCAGGTGCCCGGCTTTGTTCAAACTTACTAGGTACTTGATGCTTTCAAATTTGAGTCAGTAAAGGTTGACCTATGTTTTTCTGTTTTGTTTTATTCGCAATAAAACATTAGGGTTTGTACTGAAATTTAACAGACCGTGGGACGAAATTGTATCTAAATAGTAGATCAGTAAACTTTCCGATAAACACAGGTTAAAGACGACCCAAAACAGATTTGATTTCTTCAGTAGCTATATGATCTTAGCGTGGGCATTAGGTTTTTCAGCAGAAAATTTTAAACAAGTAAATTTTCTCCATTAGCTGCATGGTAGACGACAAGCGCCTATTTGAAATAACAACTCAATGAATTGTATAAACGTCACTGAACGGCAGTTACACATCTTAATGCTATGATAGGGTTTTACCACAAGTTGGGCCCTGAAGAATATTACCATCGTCAGTAATTTTGACTTACTTTCCGACACTTCAACACACTAGGTTCCTTCTTATTCAGTCGTAGTGCGGCTAAAGGCATTAGCAGTATGCCGCCATGCAACCAATAACAATCGCGCATTGTCTAGGAATGCTGCGAAATTTGCGCAGTACCTTGTGCATGCTTCAACCGAAGACCTCCTGTTGCAAGGATGACATTTTATGCCTACAGCCACCCGCTGACCATGGTATGCCTACACAGCAACTGCATGCTATCCTAAGTGTCGTTCAACTCGAACTTATATCAATAAATATGGAATCCTCACAGCCAAATTTGTGAACTGAAGACTAAATGTTTTCATTCTCTTAAAGTGGCTATGCTGCACAAGGGATGCAGAAAAGAGATTTGGAAAATTGTCGTTTGGAAAACGTAGTATTCATTCCAGTATACTTGTCTGAAATATTAGGCAGGATCGAGGCACCGTCAGAATATACGTATATACATGCGGACAAGCCATTGAAGTAATTGGGCCCAACTTATTGCCTCTTTATGAACTTTCGAGAGACGCTACTTGAGTTCAGGTGCTAGAAAGTTCACTGCATGCGTAAATTATCGATGATGGAATACTAAACGAATAGCTGTGGAGTTTAAATCTGAGCAAAACCTTTTTTGCCTGTGGTGTTCTCATCATTTCGTTCCAGTCATCATTTGCATCCAATTTATACCTGTTCTACCCTTTCACTCCATTTGCCTAAACGTATGCACTTCAGAAGTAGTAACTGTGCGTTTCGCCTAGTAAACCCAAAAGCAAAAGCATCTCCAATAATTGCAACAGTAATGGTTTTGCCTACCGCACAGCACCAACGTCAGCTGGTGTATCTGTGACAGATTATGCTGAACAATTCTACCCTAATCTTCCCTGAAGCGGACTATCCAACTGACCGATTGTTCTAGCTAGGTGGCATTGTTTGGGGACAATGGCACACAAATACTTGCTGCCTTCTTGCACAAATAGAATCTGACTGTCAAACTGCTGTGCGCAGGTGAACGCAGACGTGTGACTGAGGATGTAAGCCCTGTATTCTGCGTAGTATATTTCTGCATTAACATTTGATAGATGGTCACTTTTGTCTTCTGATAGGCCTACTTGACTCGGACGACAGACGTGTAGGTGAGATAACTTTTACAAAAAATGCGAAATGGTATGCGCGGATCCTTTCCATGTAGGCCAAGTATGCGCATAACCCCTGATACACATGGAGATTTACTTTTTCCCAATGACAGCCAGAAATGATGGAGGCATATCTGAACACTGAAACCCTTTCCAAGTTAAATACTAAAATATCAGAAAAGCCAGTGACTTAGCATATTCAAGCGTATACTTCCTCTTGTTAATTTAACCAATGCGTAGATAGTTCCGCCATCACAGTAATAATAGTTGCAAGTCATCATCATCATTATTATACACGTTAGCTAGAGGTGGGAAACACCTCAGCTGCTGTGCCGCAATACACAGAAAAAAGGAGAAAAAAAGAATGCAACTGATGCAAGCCGGCTGAGCTACCGGTAACGGATAGGCATCGTTCCGGTAAGCTACCAGCCGGCTAGTGTGCATAAAAAATTACTATGCAAAATTATATATGGCCAAATAATGAGATTGTGGTTGGAGGGGGAGGCTAAGAGGGATGTGGTGGGACAAAGAAACTCACAGCACGAACGCCACTGAGGTCGGCTCCTAGCCATAACAGCAAGTGTGTCCAACCAAACGTGTTCAGCGTCTTTCGGACCCCAACCAAGGAGCCGAGACGCTCTAACCGAGGCCAGCTCAGAAGTGAGGGCCTTCATTCCTCTGGACCAAGTCATCGCTTGGCCACCCCTCCTCTTCTTCCATCCACACCCCCGGCGCGCAAACAACGCACGTCGCGGGAGTCTGTGGGCTGACATGCGTAACACGTGGGCGAGCTATCGGAGCCTGGTGCGCGAGATGACGGTGCTGAGCGGTTCATTTCCTTTTCCTGTGCCATAAACAACGCGTCGAACACGCTCGTTACTCACGCGGTGTTCCCACCGGATGTGAGCTAAATTACGTAGGCAGCGGTGGTCGAACGTAACTAGCCTCTTCAGGCCATCTGCTTTAAGCGGCCAGGTTTCACAACCGTACAGTAGGGTCGAACGTACCGCTGCATTGTACACTCTACCCTTCCGGGTAAAAGTGGTGTCACGCCGGCTCCATAAGTGGCGAAGGTTAGAAAAAGCGCCCCGAGCTTTTGCTATACGGTTCGTGATCTTATCCTCAATCCCACGGGCGCTGATACAACTTCCCAGGTAGTTGAATTTTTGAACAACTTCTAGCTGATCCCCACCAACAGTCAGCGTAGGAGACGGTCCAGACCAATCTTGGAGAAACGCTTTGCACTTCGAGGGTATGAAACAAAGCCCGAAATGACGGACAGCTAGTGCTAATCTGTCCAGTGCCGCTTGGCACGTCTGGGAGCTGTCACGGATTAGGACAATATCATCAGCACACTCTAAGTCAAGAAATCGTACTTCTGGGAGCAGATCCACACCATCTATGTCGTGTCCTCTGAACGCGCTTTCCTTGACTTTGTCAACAGCGAAGTTGAAGAGGAAAGGTGATAGCGGGCATCCTTGTCTCACGCCGCTGGAGATATTATAGGGCGACGACAACTTGACTTAAACCCTCACTCTGCCCGAGCTACGCGCATATAATGCTCGGATAATATTCACATATTTCACAGCTACACCTTTCCTGAGTAGACAGTCCCAAAGTGCATGTCTATCCACCGAATCCAATGCACCTTTGAAATCGAGGAACACGACAATGGTGGGCCGCCAATATATGTGACGGTGTTCTAACAACTGACACAAGGTGAAGATGTGATCATGCAGCCAGGACCTCGATGAAATCCAGCTTGCTCTTCACGAATCTGGCTTTCACGAGTGCCAGTCAGTCTGTGAAGGATGACAGAGGAAAGCAAGTTGAAGGCGATGGAGATCAGATTGATTCGTCTATGGCTGCCACATTCCGATCTTGAGCCTCCTTTGAATATTGGGACAATGATGGAGCGGCTCCAATCGGTTGGGACAGTTTCCTGCTCCCACAGTTTGACTAGTAACTCGTGTAAATCATCCACAAGAGCAGGTCCCCCGAATTTGAGAAGGGCTGGAGGAAGATCATCTGGTCCCGCGGCTTTATTTAACTTCAACAGTGCGATCTCACGTTCGACTTCTAGGTGAGAGGGTGGATCCAAAGGGAGAGCCTAGGGAGCTGGGCGATCAGTAGTCGGAGAGTAATCTAACAATTCCGACTGATTAAACTGCATTTCAATTTGCTCAGCCCAATGCTCTAAGGGTTTTGATAAGTTGTGGATAGACTGTCCACTCTCGTCACGTATAGCTTTACTAACACCAGGTCCCCTCCTGCCCGTTTCCCGTATCAGACGGAATAACTTACGATGGTTACTCAGGACAGTGGCCATTTCCATCTCTGATGCGCGATGAGACCACCAGGATTCGCGGTCTCTCTTCAGGCTAGCACGGAGTTTTACCCGGAGCACTTTGCGAGTTTCATTGTGTTCGCTTCCAGTCGGGATATGCCGGCGAGCATCTATAAGTTCCAGAGACTGTGAAGAGACCCAATGTGCATGTTGGTGGTTAGACATTCCACATGAGGATTTTCCTGCTGCCAGTAAGGTCTGGTGCATATGAGACCAGTGAACTTCAGTTGCATCCAGTGAGCGTTTATCCAAATCGCATGACAGCGTACTTTGATAGGCATTCAAAACAGCTGGTTTCGCCAGTTGGCTGGTGTCAATGCGCTCACAACGTCGTCTCGGGCGTCCGCCAAAGCGCATCCGCAGGTCAGCACATACAAGTGCATGGTCAGTGTCCACACATGTGCTCCAAATCGAGCGACAGTTCTGGACGCAGCCTCTCCAGCGGTAACTGATAGCAATGTGATCGATTTGCGTCAATAGCTGGTTCGAGGCTGATGGGCGCCAAGTGACCCTCCGGCGGGTGCTGTGTCTGAAATTAGTGCTTACAAGAAATAAGCGAGCATCCTCACACAAATGAAGTAGCCGCTCACTGTTATCATTACGGGAGCCTACACCATATTGGCCGCCCAGATGCAGCTCATTTGTGGATAATTTTCCAACTTGAGCGTTCAGATCCCCAGCCAGCACTACTGTGTCTGAGCTTCTTCTGTGGCTAAGGAGCTCGTTCAGTTGACGATAGAAGTCGTCTTTTACCGACTCATCGCTACAGTTTGTCGGTGCATAGGCAGCGATAACGAATAGACACCTGTTAGTCCCACGCGACTTCGAAGTTTTGAACGAGCCAGCCAGTCGGACCGCACACATCCCGCTACTGATTAGAATCCAATCAACCAGAGCAGCTTCATCCCGGGGACTCAGGGGAATTCCGGTGCTCGAAGCTGCATCGTCATCAGATAAGCACAATGAGAAAGTGCTACTAGTGTCAACTGAAGGGGATCGCAGAATGAGCACAAAGCTCGAGTCTTGCAGGCGGGTCTCCGATAAGCAGCAGATATCGATCGATGGGGTCTCTAATGTTCGGGCAAGTGCTGCCTGTTGACCGATCTTAAGCAATGTGCGAACATTGAGGTATGCCAATCTGAAGGAGGATCGAGGGCTCCCAGTGGAAGCCGATGAACTGGGCTTGACTGCTTGCTTGGACATGGGCCTGTTTACAGTGCAGGAGTGACGCCCCGCGTTCACATGTGAGTTGAAACTAAAAGGCAAACGACTAGGGAAGCAAGGTAGGGGAGGGCCGAGAATTGAGGGGTTGAAAACAGGGGGATATATGTAAAATTGGAACGGGACGATAAGGGTGAAAAAGTGCGAGAAGGGGAATAAAAAGACGGGAAGGCTTGAGCAGTAGCATCCAAACCCCTATCCACCCTGCTCGATGCAGCAGATAGGGCACCGCTGATTATCCTCTGCGGTGGCCAGAGCGTCAGCAATTTGTTTGGGTAAGGATTCATTGTATTGCGTGGGCAGGATACTGTCAGGTTGCCCAGGCCTAGACAGGCGAACGATTAATGTTCTGAACCAAAGCCTTGGGTTCAAAACCTGTCCGCAAGGCAGTGGGTTTGGCACTGGGCTACAAGGAGTCCGTTTTAAGGAATAAGGAGCCACCCTCATTCCAACCCCACCCTGGAGGACCAGGAGACTGAGTTTGTCTGGCCTCTAACCAGTGACCAATCTGGTATGAGTGACTCTGAAGGTGCAAAAATGCACCACCCAATATAGCTCAGTGGATCACTGAGGCACACAAACTATCGCACCACGGTAAGGTCCAGCCTCATTGTGATGGATAGCAGCAAGTCCGCATAACTCAAAGCGGACGTACGACATAACTGATATTTCTTAACCCTACTGCAGCGGCAGAAATATCACTAGCTACCTAAAGTGAATTAGTTGACCTCAAATCACATAGTTTGATTGTTTGTATGTCAAACGTTAGGATTTTTCTCCAGTTGTTCGCTTCGGATATTTAGTGGACCACGTTCAAAGGCAGTGCAGTGGGATCTTGATTGGGTACATTCAAATGCTCAAGTGCTCCGTAACCTCAATTTCATCTAAACAAAAGGTCTGCTCGCTATGACCTCCGTAATGTAATATCAAGAGATTGAAAACAGCCTTACTGTGATGCTACGGTAGTTGTAATTTAAGATAAATAATGACATCTTCATCATCATCATCATCATTACACGTTAGCTGGAGGTGGAAAACACCTCAGCTATTGTGCCGCAATACAAAAGGCAAGAAAAGAAAAAACAAACAAACAGTGGCACGCCCGCTGAGTCCCCAGTAACGGATGGACATCGTTTTGGAGAGCTAACAGCTGGCTGCCGTAAAAGGAAGTCATATTATGCCTAACGATTGAGATCGTGATTGGAGGGGGATGCTAAACAGGAGGGGGATGGATAAAGGAACTCACAACACAAACGCCATTGGGGCCGGCTCCTAGCCATATCCGCAAGTGTGTCCAGCCAAACGTGTTCACCGTCCTTAGGACCCCAGCCAGGCAGTCGGGATGCACCAACCGAAGCCAACTTCGAAGTGAGGGTTTTCATTTCTCGCGACCAAGTCATCACTTGGCCTCCCCTCCTCCTCTTCCAACCGCACCCACAACGCGCAAACAATGCACGTCGTGGGAGTCGGTGTGCTGGCATGCGCAAGACGTGGCCCAGCCATCGGAGCCTGGTGCGTGATATAATCGTGCTGAGCGGTTCACTCGCTCTTCCTGCACCAAATACGCGACGTCGAATACGCTCATTGCTCACGTGGTGTTCCCACCAGACATGAGCTAAGCTGCGAAGGCAGCGATGATCGAACGTGACATCTTACTGATAACTAGAGAATTTTGGTGCGGATATAGTACGAATGCATTCAACGGAACAAAAACCGATCTTTCTAAGATAAATCTATACAGAGGGTTGTAAGCATCGTCAAATTAATCCTTATACGTTCTTAAACTTCTGTACAACTAGTCCTTAAAGTGATCTCTTTGGTTTAAAGCATTTATTCCAGCCTTAGTAGCAATAGTTGGAATAATGTTTGTTTTTAGCGAATCCTTTCTCCTGACCAAAACGCTTAAAAGCTTTTGAATCCGTCTAGTGTGATAATAGGAAAGTAGGAAGGATTTGTTGTTTTTACGACGGCTTGCTTCATTTAATTTAAAAAGCTACATCTGATCCAAATCTAGTGACCTAATAAACATGAGAGTTCCATACAGGCTTCATAATTAATTTTAATCATTTTTTATTAAATTATGAGTACCGATATAATTGAGTTCCCTCGCATCATCTGAATGTTAATCTTTTTTACCCTTTCTATGATCCACAAATTTTTCTACTTATGTCCACTTCTGGTGTACTATTACTGGACCAAATTATATTACATACCGTTACTGCTTACTTTCGTTTGTGCTTAACACAGGGTAACCCTATAACTAAACAGTCATATGGTGTGCCACTGAATAAAACGCAAATATCACCCATTAAAAATGGAATTTGCAAGCTTAATTCAGTATCTCAAAGGAGCTTTTAGAAACCTGACTATAAGTGCTACACCACTAATGGCCAGTCTCTACTCTGTGAACTAAATATCGAGGTGGAATTGGAAAATGATTTGCCCTAAATCTCTTCCGACTGGGTCATCACGTTGACTGCCGTGTTCTACACAGGGTGTTGGCAACTGCAAATTTAGCTCAAAATGTTACTTGTGAACTGGTCATTTGTGAGCCTAGGGTACTAGAAATGTTTCACTTGAAAAATCTGATCAGATGTGTAGTGTCTGCGGTTGCGTTACGGCTATATAACTGTATGGGTGTAACAAACCACTTAAAGTGTCCAGTGAATTTTACTGGCGCCTTACCTAAACATGCTAGTTACATAGTTTACCAAGGTTTGGAGATGGGATGAAAACCGGATCGAGTAGAAAATTTGCTACCGTTCTTTCGAGTAAAGCGCTTTCTTCTGGATATCAAACCGAAAGAATTTGGGTAAATCGCGTTTTATATTGCGAGTCGCAGCCTACTTAAGGCGACGGTATTACTGCCAAACCAACTCGCTTTATCTTTTCGACATACAATTATATTAGTATACTGAACATAGTAGCTTCATTCTTCTGCTATGGGTTCTGCGTACTGCAATCTTTTATCGCCCAATGCAGGCGTTCGGTTGCTCCTGCTTCTCAGCCAATATATTTGAAAGCCTTTCATAAAGCTTGTAGGACGTTATAGGTACTAGTGTACCGTAAGCTAAGGTATTTTTCCCGAACTGGAGACCTGTTTCGCAGTAATCGTAACTTACCAGATGGAAATATTAAAACAAGGTTGTGAAATTAGGAAACTTTCTTGCCCTCTGACACGTTCAATACCCCTAGTACTAGGCCCTGCAGGCAAAGTTTATTCCAAGCTGTGTGACTTTATGTTCTCCGCTAACTGCACGCCCAAATCATTACCTACGGTTGATTGACCTGAGTAAAGCGAAGGTGAATCAAAGACATTAGTTAATCTTAGGGTGCAAACCGAGTAACCTAAACGTCCGGAGTTTCACAACTTTAATTTTTGTTCAAATTGGTCAACTCTCATTATCAAGAGACAGAAAGATTAGCTTGCAGGGCCATAAATACTTCACACGCCACAAAAGTATAATGCACAAGTCAGCCCAATGTCAACCTTTGCAACCCAATTGAGCGGAATGTCGGCCGTATTCAAATGGGTTAAGCGTTTTCGAGTCCCCATTGACGTTTCACCCTAGACATTTATTCTACTCCTGTTAAGGCAAATCTGACAATTCGCAGGCATTCTTTTCAGCGTATCTCTCAAGTTGGCCGACTGCAAAATTCTCATCGTTCTTGCACAAATCGAGTAAAGGAAAGGTTTTGCGTATCCAATACGACAAAAGACGATCAACCAAGCACATTTATAAGCGGTTTTCACTAGTTGTTTCATTTCTCTGCCCTAATGAGAATGAATAAACTAGATTATAGTCTTTATGAACAGCCTACATCATAGGCATCTGAGGTTCCATCTCTGGTTCTATCGAATTCCGTCCTCACGAACGAACTGGATTTTCTCCGTTATCATTGAGAGTCTAGTTTGATCTTTCAGTAGATTGAAGCAAGTGACTCACTAGAAAAGAAGCTGTTTTACGACACAAGCTTCTGATAACTGCTTGTGCAGACTACACATTTCATCGGCTTAAATTGGTGAAATCCTTTGTCTCCACATCGTTCTCAGTTGATTAAACTTCAAAATTCTTGTTGAGACTGGTCCTAATGACCTAACGCAGAAACAAGGAAAGTTGCTCAATAGTTGAACTACCTTATTTCAACTGAGCTACCTGGTAAATAAGCCTCATTACAATTCTTAGGCAGCGCAATCTATTGAAAAGGGATCGTTCCCCAAACATACCCCTTTTAAGTGTTCCCATCCAACCCCACAAACCGTCTGACTTTTGGAGGTGTGGGTTTAATGCACGCTTGCGTCCGATAATCGCTTAAAGGTTGCCACACGAACCAGTTGCGTACAATGGGGCCTTGATAAGTATGACGTAGTAAAATAGAGTTGGTTCAGAAGTGTGGTATTATCTCACACCTCGCCAAAGGCCGTCCCAGGCCCTATGTGCCGTTGATACTTGAGTGACATCTGCAGAATTCCGCAACTTTTGGATCCATCTTCGTAACGCTGCAAAGTTGTGGTTAATTGGTGTTATGTGGTACCGAAAACTAATCCAATTAACACAATCCGGCCAACACTATTTTATAAGTCATTTAGTCAACTTGGTAGCTGAGATAGCTTATTTATCTAGTACATTTTGACACACAAGAGTATTGTCCCAAAAGCAAAGCTTTCGCAGTCCTGAAAAGTAAACAACCCATGGTTAGGTGGTGTACCAGAGGCGGAGCTGGTCGGAACTGTGAGTTGCTCTTTATGTTGCATTCAAACAAATATATAAATTTCGCAACATAAATTACAATCTCCCACGATAAATCGTTATCGCCCAATATTCGTCCTGTTTCCTGGTTGGTTTACTTAGCAGTTTCCACTAAATAAGAGAGCAAACATGCTAGTCTAAGTTCGTAACGAGTGAAATGCGTTTGCGTGCTTTGTATACAAGTCCACAGCCTGCGCAAAGTCCCTGTTCTTCGGTTTATTAGTAAATAGCCTAATAATTAACCGAAAAGTTATCATGTCTTGATGAAACGCAAGCAACGGAGAGGAACCTGCGTACATATGGCAGTTTGAGATCATTTAATCTGTGAAGTACAACCTTTAAAGTATTTTTACTAACAATATTGCAACTAAAGATACCCTGCGCAGAATTATTCAGTACAAGGACCAGTAAACAAACTAACCATCGCCTGGGAACGGAAATTCTTACAGACTACGATTCGCCCGTTTATTAATCTAACATACGGTGATATTGATGATATATGAAAATAAGTGTCGGTAAGTCTCTTCTCCTTGGACGGGATGCTTGTTTAGACCACTACAAGATAGATTTGACCATACACAGCACTTCTTACTTGTCCAAAACATGCAATTCTTTCAGCTGACATATTCAGTTATGCATGGCTCGTTTGACAGTTACTTGTGTCAAGAGTAAGGCTGTCATATTTTTAATTGAAACGAGTAGCGAGCGAAATCTCCGCCAAGGCAAGTAACGCAGTAGCACTGCGTTTGGTGCTGGGAGAGTTGTTCTAGTTATGTACCCAAGTACCCAATTTGAAAGTTAACTAACTGAGTGTGAATATTTACTATATTGATTTAAGCCGCCGGTAATGCAAATCAGAGGAATGAAAATTCGCAACTAAAACTATTTTTCTTCTCTAAGCCTTGGTGGAATATTGAAATCGGCTTGGAAGCGATGCAAAATATTTTTTTCGGGTACTTTTCTCAGACATAATTCCCTGCCTAGAAACCAGGCATTGCTTTTCGCATCATGCTAGTAAAACCGCATTGTATACATAATCGATTCCCTCCTTCTTTAGTTGTGCTGTTCCAGGCCCGTGTATCTGCAGTGGGCACCCGATGTAGCTGTTCACTTAGGTTTCCGCTTCTCGGAAGCATTACGACATCGGAATGTTGTTAATTCTCACCAAGCCATCTCCAGTATGGAGCATTTTCACTACCGGTATTTCCCCTTCCATTAACGCTCGTTATTTTCGCTACAACATAGCATTTAAGCTACTCAGAAAAATTGTGGGCACTCATTCCGTTAGTTAATTTCTAAGAGAAAGTACACAATTCCAATAGGTCGACTGTTAGAAAAACAAATTAAGTCGTGTTAATTTCTCACATAAAATAATATATTCCAAGAAAATATCAAAAATCGGTCGTTAGGTAGTTGACCTTTGACGGTGACTTGATAAAACAACAAATCCTAATGTTCCTCTTCAGCAATGTGAGATCACTGCTTAGTGATATTGTACCATTTACTGTAGGGATATCTGTGTAACTTTAACCGTATTTTGTTTTACATTTTGCAATTGCGCATGTTTAATGACACCGTTATTTTCTAGTCTAAATGGATAGTGTAAGACGCGGAAAATGCACCCACCCTATAAGTAGGGCTTTGCACGGTTCGTTTTGCCTGATATGAATTTGTGAACGTCGCCGTTTTAGACGGACCGATCGGTTTTTATTTGCTTATAGGTTAACAAAATATATGCGCGTGCAGGCATATGAAAGAAATGCTGTAGCAAGATACTTTCCTAGTTATACCAAGAAACTGTTTGCAACATGCTCACGCATGCAGGGCAGACAATGGTTTCAGTACTTGCTAAGAAGCAATAGGGGCGTTTTTATGTAAATCACCATTCAAAACTCACAGTCGTTTCTCACTAATTCACACGCATTCTCAGTTGGTTTGGTTCAGTTACAGATCGTAGTACTATGGTTTGGATTCTTGGAAGAGAAAGGAACATGAAGCAATCGGAGCCATCAACCAAAATCAGACGAGTAATACCCAGCAGTGCATAATAGTCCAGAGTAACAGAGGTCAAATTATTTATTAATAGCAAAAGCCCTCCTGTTGGTAGAATGGCATTCAGATGACAAAAGATGGAGAAGGCTTAGATTATTACATCAAGGTCGTGCCATATATGACTTCAAAGCCTCGGCTGCGTTGGCCGATTAATGTGAGGAAATATGTACACAGATGAAAGTTAAGACAAGGTGAGGTGCTTTTGCATTCCGAACTCCTGATGTCAGATGAACCTGATCGATCACGATGTGTTTTAGGTTACAGCATAGCTGAGAAGCGAGATGGAGTAATTGGCTTTCCTTTCGGCCTTCACTTACAACTGGGGATTTATGGCTTGTGTACCCGTGTAACGGGGAAAGTATTGTTGACAGAAGAGAGGTGATGTGGATCGGCTGGCTTCTTTCATAAGGCAATTGATGGTACAAATTGCCAGCTTGGCAGGGCATGGCAAAATGTTTGATGCGTTGTACAGGACCTGAGAGGCTAGATGTATACCGTAGACGTTTTCATCAAGTCTTTACTTATACGGACACTGTCAGCGTGCTCAGCAATCAACAATCCAAAATTCCCACTACGTAAAAAGCTTTTTTGTGGATGTAAGAAATCGAAGGAGGTCGAAGTGCGTCATGGAAATGTAGTGTTTTCGGGCGGGGAACATCCTATTTATGTCTGCTTCAGATGTAGACTTCGTGCTCGAAAGAGCAAGCTTCACTTCGATGGGAATCGCGGTCAACTTGAGGTTGCCTGCCGCAACCTATCTAAGCAACGTGTACATCAAACTGACTGTTAAAATCAATTGCTAACCGTGGAGTCAAGCGTTGTCCGTGGTGATCCGGTGGCTTAGTCGTAGCGGTTACAACTAAGACCACAATGGTTCCGGGTGGAATGCCCACTATCACTCTCCGGTGAGATCAAATGAGACTGAAACGCATCATATGAGTGCGGTGTTTTCGGGTGGGCAACACCCAATATCTATCTGCTTCAGCTACGGTCCTCGTGATCGAAAGACCAAGATTCACCTCAGTGGGAATGGTGGTCAACATGGTAATTGCGCGTTGCAAAATTCATTTAAACAACCTGTACTTCAAAAGCACCCTGAAAATCAACGTAAAACGACTTGTTCATCCAAATGGATAATCCGCAAACCGATTTATTTGTACCCTTACGCCATGGTGAACTAAAGCATCTGAATTTTCGCAAGTTAAATCATGCGTTTATTTAACCTAGGTTCGCTGCGTGGGTGGAGCCTTTTTGCCACGCACGTTTCATCATCATAGGGCAAATTCTGGAGAAACAAATGTCCTTCGCCCTACGTTGTTTATTCAGTGAGTCAGAATTTATTGCTCGTGCGTTAGTGCACTCAGTGACACATCTTGACGTGATGCATGGGTTAACCGGCTGACGAATCGTTTTACCCAGTTGGCCCCGTATATATTATTCATCCGACGTATTGCGATCACCCTGCAGCCACTTCTATAAAGCTTATATTGGTGAAACTGTGCTCCTGGTGGCATGTAACAATAAATTCACGGGGCTACCTGTGTTCTTACCCCCTCGTATTGTTTACAGGTTTGCGTTGTCCAACTGCACATTCTAAGCATTCAGATGCATTGGACTGTTTGGCTAACTGTTTGCCTAACTTTATGTGATACTGCTTCAAATTTCTGCTCGCCTCTCCCATGTAGAGTTTGTTTTATTTTTGCGCAGAGATTGCGAAGTACGTTAGTTGTTTCCTTCCTAATAATTTCATCGGCAGAGTACGTCTCTAGCCATCCTTATACCTACTGGTGATACGAGATTACTATGGGCTCATCCGTTCCGCTTGTTTTATGTTGAGTAGGTAGCCGAACTGTTCCCAAGCAGATTTCGTTTTGGACAGAGTGAAAGTTTCAGAATTTATTTCAGTTTGTACACAGATAACCTGGCATTCGGTCGGAATTAGACTGCTTGCGGATATTTTGATGACCCGGCACGACCACACCTAGCATAGGAACTAGATTCAAAGAGCGATTTCTTCATCCGGGAAGAGTAAATATTGGGATGCAAAGCACTTCTCTTATAGTGTTAACAGAAAGAACAAAGAAGTTAAAGAACCAAGAAAGAGACACATTTAACGTCGACATATTCTCTCCTTAGCGACTAGCAAAGCTACTTTGGTTCCGGAAATGAGGTGAGTTCAGTGTCTACCATAATCACGCCTGCAAGATTATGCTACTAACAGTTTCTTCACGAGATGTGTTTTATTTCATGATTCATGTGAAGAAGTACAGAAATTGCACTCAATCATATAAATAACTAAGTCCAATTTCCGTTTGCCTGCCACAGACAGTTTTAATTTTACATAGAAGGATGCGTACATTCAGCATAATTGCATGTCGCAATAGACTTTTGACCGTATAAGCCAAGAATGAAGTATTCGTGGTCACGCCGTTCCTCGTGTTTCGTTCGGTATCACGACACAGTCTGCTTATATTATTGAAGATGTCACTCAGATGCAGTTTTGTCCAATACAGTGAGTACTGCATATTCACTGTATTTACGTGAAGAAAATCCCCCTTTGAGATGACCTGCATGGATACTGCACGGCCAGTACTGAACCTTTTCTATGTATATCACGCCTAATTTACCAAAGCAACCATGTTGTCTCATTCCCACTTTCAAACATCTGTGCTACAATGATAAAAAGAGTAAAATGTAAATCAGATGAAAAGTTTGAAACTGGTTACTCTATATCGTTAATTTTCTATGTGTCCCTATAGTTCCTTCATAAATAGTCTAAAATTAGCATTGCTTGAATTTCTCGTTAGAAGTAACTATATTGTGGGGGTTTTCCAAGCTATCAAGCAAAATGACAGTATAGTGTAAAATATGTTTCCATAACTATTTTGATGATGTTCGAAAATAATGGTGAAAAAGGTATCTACTAAATCTGCTGGAGTTGAAAAATCTTTTAAGGGCGACGCAGTACGGCTTCATGTACAGCCGCCCGTGCATCACCAAACAGCTGTTGAGGCGGCAAGAATGGCTGTAAGCGTTGAATCGTGGGAAGTCAGTGGAAGCTATCTACATCGATATCAGTAGAGCTATCGGTAAAGTGAAGCATGAGATCATGCTCCTCACACTGAGGATGGGTGGTGTTGTTGGCGCACTGCACAAGTGGATCATTGACTTCCTTATTGGAAGAAGATGTCGGGTTCAGGTGGATGACCACCTAAGCAAATGGTACCTGTACATTAGCAAGGTATCCCAATGCACAGTACAGGGGACCATTCCATTCCTGATCCACATCATCGAGTTACCTCGGCTTCTTCGGCTGCCCTGCGCATTATGTGCGGATGACTTGAAGAGTTGGAGGGTTATTTAATATCCCGGCCACTGTGAGGTCCTTCAGCTGGCCTCGACCGCCTATTCCAGTGGTCTGCAGACGTTGACCTAGCGATCAACACGGCCAAGTCCTCGTTTATGAGCTTGGCATGTGGTAGTAATGGGTGTTCACACACCCTGGCTGGCAACCCGCTGCATTCCATCAGTTCCGTAAAGGATCTAGGCGTACTCTCACTTGGTGATCTGAAGTCTGTCCACAAGATGAACAAACTGTACGCAAACCGATTACGGCTGTTCTGAGGACTTCCACGCAGCTGTGGCACATTGTATGAAGCGATTGCCACCCGTCTGTACTAATCCATAATAAGACCGATGAATGAATACTGCTCACAATAGGTAATATGCAGAGACTAGTACGGGTCCAGCATGTAGCTATCCGGTTCATAGACAATTTACAGGGTATGTCGTGCGAGAACCTATATAGGTGACTAGGGCTTCTTACTCTGTAACGTCGTCGGTTTCGAGTTGATCTCATTATGACGCACCGGATACTGCCAAGTAGGCCACTTCCCTATGTTGAGGCCACTGCTACTCGTTCGCGGACCAAGCATCACCCGCGGAAACGGGTACAAACTAGTGGAACCGGATTTAAAGCACACCGCTCACCATCCATACTTCTACCACCGAGTGGTGAAATATTGGAAGAAATTGTCGGAGACTCTAGTCAAAGCGAAATCGGTGTCGGAATTTAAGAGATTCTTTGATTTCCACTTTGTGAGCTACAGCATAGGGAGTGTACCGCACGAGGATAAAATGTGCAGTTGCAATTCGCTGCGACCGCGCCGGAATCAGTGATGTGAATCTGCGCATGTGCCCGATTGACCTAAGATGGAGCCACACAGATTTTTATCTTCTAGCTCTTTATTCTCAGTATTCAGTATCTTAACAGTTATGTTGTGCAAATATATTGGTTAGACATTGATAATTGTAATTAGGGTATCAACCATACTGCCTAGACCGTTTTGAGGCTGAGTATTAAAAGCCAAGACTTCTTATTACTACTCGGAATAGATATTGATCAAATTACATGACCGCAGTCCAATTACTAAACAAGGCATTATTTTAGTGGACGACTAGGTACAGTAGCCTGGATCTGCGTATATGCAGTGACGTGATAGCCCATTAGCCCAAGATAAATTCCGAGAAAGCGTCCGCATGTACACTTTGCTCCCATAGATGGAGATAAAAACATTACCGAGCAGTAAAACTCTGGATTTCTTCATCCTACCTCAAACCTAGAGCATTTATATAATTACTATATTCTTGGAATTGCAAGCGCTGCTTAAATTTAGAACTCAAAAAGTTATTTGAACATTTTACTCGCAGACGGTTTACACTTGATTTTACCTGCTTTGTTTTCCTGCGATATTTTGAGCAAACTTATTGAAATACACTAATTCCTCTGATGCTTTATGCAGGCAAGCAGTTTCTTTAAAGTTTTTGTTTTAGTTGCAAACGCATCGATAGATTGATTGTGCGATAGGTAGCAATTTTTAACGGTAATCTAACTCATTTTATTTTTACATGTGTCTAGCTAACCGATTTATTGCTTGATGTCAGCATAGTGGGCACACGCTCATCTTAGATGCATCAATGAATGTTACCTACTCCAAACCACCGATTCCCCGGCCACTTCTGTTGCGGTCTCACTTCGCTAGCTAAAATAAATCGCAGCTCTGATAATGTGTACGCGTCCATTTTTTAATAGTTGCTGCGATGTAATTCATGAGGTTTATGCACTACAGTAAAGTTACTAATCTACATTGAGCGCTAATTGAATATACTAAATTCAATGTCAAATATTCCTCTCAGCACCGAATTTAGGGAAGTTGAACGCGGTGCAAAAAGTAAATTATCCACGTGCCCAATACCCACCGGTTGCTAGTCAGTGTCAACTTGACCAACTTTTCGCTACCTCGTCGCTACCCTCAAATTGTGTCAAGTTAGCAGCCATAACTTGGAAAGCCACGTGTGATGGATACAGTTTTGTCAATGCAAATGTCACTGGTGTGCAAGTATACACAGTACATAAACAGAGAAACGGAAGGAAACAGCTAAAGTCAGTAGAAACAATAGAATGAATAAGCAATGGATCAAGCATATAAGGTTACAGTTTTGTACCGGAGAGTAGGTTACTCAGTTGTGTGCTTTCTAAATTACTCCGCGAATTTAGCTAGAGTTCTGTTAGTTCTCGTCCGGACAATAAATGCATTCCACCAGTCATTTTCACTAAACATATATTTGTGTTGCATTCGCCTCTGCACCTAACTGCCTGTTTTAGCTCTAATAATCTAGCGACCGTGGGAAGGCGAGAGCTTGATGTTCGTGCACTTGTGCCATTTGTCGCTAGATGTCAATGCCGTCCTAAAGAATAGTTACACTTGCAGTAGTTTTTGCACTGACCAGGAAAAGACTTACATTTTGTTCATGCCATCTGCAAACTAAGATTATCATTCCTAAACTAAAAAGTTAGTATGATTAGAAGGAAGGTAGGCTACCAAAAAGCGATTCTGCGTCAAGTTTTTTGGAGCTTTCCAGTCTACATGCACAACTGGTAGGTCACCACCTTAAAACAAGAGGCCAAGCTTCTTCTAAAATTACAGTTTGGGATTTAGATTATGCAGGCAAATGTATGCTCTACATTTTGCCAGTTTCTCCGGCGATCTTGGAGGAGTTATATTTTGCGGTCACAGTTTGCATACGTTCATTGCATGCCGATGAACTTCTCCAACTTCGTTGCATTAAAAAGTATTGTTGTTTTTGACCACAACAATTATATGTTGGGTAGAATTGTAAACAATTGTTGCAACCTGTTTGTATCATTACTCGTTACCTTAAAAACAGTGGTGTTCGGAGTAACTCCTTTTAATATAACCCACAAAAACCATTTTCTGTTTTCATGACAAGTAGTTCCCGAGGTATTTTTGGAAAACCGAAATTATTTTTATTAAAAGCGACCACTGTTATAGACAAAACTTAGAGTTTAACATAAACTATCGTGCACCTAAGAGAAAAAAACAGCTACACATTAAAAATGCTTTACTAGCGGACCTCAAGAATGGCATCGCAATATGGCAAAAAGAGGTTGTTGATATAAGTGACTATTTCAATAGATGGGCAAAGACCGTCACCGCAAAAAAGTGCGACGGATGTGATTATGCGATGAACACAATGCAAAAGTGGTTCCATTGTATACTCCTTATGCGTTGTCTAAATCCTAACTCATGCCTCATCATTAATAATTCAAGTTTTCTACAAAAATGTCAGTATTTAATTTCTAATCAAACTGATTAAGCTCTTTCTTATTCTTTTCAAATACCGCAGCCGTTGAACTAGCTGTTGTAGCAATGCCACAGACGGTGATCCTCTAATTCAATTAAATTACAACATTATTTATCCAATTAACCCGTGTTGTCACATTACTATGAAACATAAATAAAGTTAGGCAAAGGGGGCGGTCTAGAACAGTGACGGAAAATATGATTGGCATACGAGTTTTGTCCGAAGATCGTTGCTTCCGCAAGCCAGAATCGGGATCTCATGCGTATTCTAAGTCAGCGACTAGTATTAGACCTTGTCTAATCTGTTTCCATCGAAGGTTTATGATAGCGTTCAGTAAGGAGTCAACACAGCTACTACAGACCGTCTGTGTACGTCCTCCAAACGTGTCTTAATAAAGTTGAAGACCCTTTTATTTATGGTATCTTAGTTAGGTATAAGGGAAAAACCTGACCTATTATCATAAAAAAAACCGTTCCGCTTAATAACATGTGCTTTTTAATCACGGTGTTTTAAAGAAAATGACAGCATTAGAAACTTATAAATTTCAGCGGTTTAATATATGCAAATATACATAACGGCTTATGAAATACCTCAGTCCTGATGAGCCGTAATGACGACAGAGAATTTCTTACATTCTGCGACTCGTCGTTTAATTAATATTTACACACCAAATTTGGCATAGTGTTGTGGTAATAGTTAGCCATAATTTAAAACAGGCAACTGTGTCAGTTGCAGGGGCAATTGCTAGATCATTGTCATAAGGACCTTTTGCAACTGTTTTTCCTAATTAGTGAAAGCACTAAGTGAGAGTCAATTTTTAGTGACATAATGCGGCTTCCGAAGCAGTTTTTTTTACTTAATTGTCGCGTTACATCGCTTTACAATCGTGATGACAATGCTGTCCAGGATCTTACATTGGGTCGCTAAAGCGTACTGTCATTAGGATTGAATCATATTCATAATTATGCACCAGGACACACAATGCAATAAACAATGTTGTTATAGGTCGAGTCACATGCATAATTGCACATGACTGCTGGTGTGACAGATGGACGCTCGTGTTTCTGAAGCACCCCTTCGTCAATGGAAGCACACAAGGCAAGTTATTCGAATTCCAGAAGAGGAAAAGTTGGAATAATACATGGAAAATGATTAAGTCCTTGGTGAGGAAAAACTACGATGTTTATTTCAAGTATACATTGTGATTGTGCTTGTTTAAAATAATAAGAAAATAGGAAAACACTACACAGGCGATCGCATTGCACAGTGCAGTAGGTTTCGTATAACGCGATTATAAGTTGCCTTCGTGTTGCACATTTGTCCAGACTATCAGAAATGCTTTTCGGATGAAAAATTTCACCTTGGACAGATCGTGGTCGACATCTGCAAAAGAGTCTTACTGCTAAAGTAAAAGAAAAACGTGTTTGCATTTGATGAGGAATTCCGGATAGCGTGTTGAAATAATGCACATTTAATGTGGTCGACTGACACAAATATTTTATACTTCCAGTATTTAACTTGCTTGAAAAAGCCAGTAGGAACCTAGAATTAGTGGTTGAAAAACGCGATTTATGTTATTAATGAACACCTCAACTACAAAAGCTGCTGCTCTAACTTATACCTGTCGCATCGCAATTTTCAAGTTAACCAAACTACAAAAGATTAATTCCATACTGTTCAAAGGAAATGGAAAACGCTTCAAAAGAATAAAAGATCACACTAGGTTGTCGCTTAGAGAAAATACTTCCTGTGCATAGTTAGTGGAGTGATAATTCTCGCATTGCACGAAACTAGTACTGCATCCATAAGAAGTAAAGTACCAACTAGTTGTAAGAGTGATTTAAGTCCCGATGCTAACGTGTTGTCACCAGCAAATTGCTCAAAATATCTGCTCGTTTAAACTTTTTCCGAAATCTGCACTAGTGATTTACAGCATGTCAATATATTCACTCTGATTGACAAGATCCATAAGGAACAATATACCGCCTTCCAATAACCTTGATGAAGTGTCAGAAACATTTACTTTAGCAGCACATCTGCACTTATTCTCCGCTAAACATAAGTTAGATATCGATGGAGAGATTTTTCACCTCTTCTGGGTAATTGACTCAGTTTTACAATTATCTACCCACGTTACTACAACAACCGTTAAAAACAGCATAGAATCCTCGCATCCTCTGGTGTTCTTCCAGTACATGAGTATATTTTGGAAACTAGGTTAATAAACCAAATGGAAATATCGAAGCTCATTTGTGGTAACATTTTTATTGGTATTACAAAATACTGCTGCTCCTCAAGAACACCAGTCTGAGGCAAACAATTGCTTTCATTGATTCATCTACGAGCCCATACAAACCATATAAGGTTAAAATACAATAAAGGTAGTTGATTGGTTCAGATGCATGTTACGAAATAAATGAGTTAGTGGTTAGACAGTTGATTGCGCGCCACTGTCTCGTGCACACCGACCGAGCACGGGTTACATAATCAAAATGCACGAGCCGATGACAAAGCGACGGCCAGGTTGCTGGCTGTTCGGCCAGAGAAGACAGAGAGAATGAACAAATATTTGTGCGAGCACAGGGAGGGTTAAAATATCCGAATCGCAATGGCATCTGCAGTGGTGAGCATTGTTAACCGCAAACCTTTCGATCTGCTCATGAGAACCTGACATACTACAATAAACACATTATGGAGGTTAACTCCGTGACCTGATTCGAACAGATGGGACAAAACACTTGTGAGAACTCCGGTGCCTCCGTTCAGTAACCATTGGTAGCTGTTCTTTAATATGTCGCAACAATGTACGAGCCGTTCGGCCAATGCATGTTACACCACAAGTACACTTAACTCGATTTAGTATATACGAAGAAGTCAACTACGGCCGTCTGTCCTTGTTGTACACTGGAATTAGCTGATTCGTAGCTGATTTGTGTTGCTGAAGCTGGCAAACTCTTCGTTATCGACTGCGTCAATTTTCGTGTTGCAAGCTCAGCAACTGCATCACCTAAAATACCAAGAGCGATAAATAGTGCTTTCTTTTCGACTATTTCCTCAACGTTTGATACAATTTTGAACTGCATCTTGTACTGAATGAATCTTTCCGGATATTCATTTTCGAGCAACGCGTACTGGATAGATTTTTTCTCTCTCTTCCGTAGCATCTTTGGACTTTGGGTGAGCCCAAATCGTAGTTTCCCTTTGTGACAGTAACTGTCATTAAGCATCGTTGCCTGAATCATCCATGATATATAGCTATCAGAAAGCAACCGCATGAGGCTACTCATTCCAAGAATATTAATATATTTACAACATAAATGTCAAAGATATCTATCCGTAAGATTCCATCTTGCACTAGCCGATTCTCCTAAACTACTCCAACACTGTGGACATTAGTGAGATAAGGAAGACTGCGATTATCTGTCTCTAAGTTGGCCGAACCTCATAAAACGACACCTAGATTGAAACTCCGAGCACTCATAAGCTGTAAAAAGTAACGCTTAGATTTAATGGTGAATTCCTGCCGCTTAGATGACTGTCCCATTTCGAACAATCTGATATGGCTCAGTAACACACCATACTTCGAAAGTAGTGCTTCGCCAACTCTGAAGCTGTTCAACGACATTTTCTAACTCCACCGTGTGTTCTATCGCGGTATAACCTATCCAGTGCCACAAAAACTTTGATTTAACTTTTTGCTATCGTTACGTAATACTTAACAACGTTCAGCTTTGGTAACAATCCGCAACCAACCTTGCAGATGTTGCACTGCTGAGTAATCACTATAGTAGTAATTCTAAACAGGAGAACAGGAATGCATGATTTGTGGGATGACATGGGCAATTCGTGTATACTTATCAATCACAAATATGTAAGTGATATATAAAGCAATCATTTTCACACCATATTGTAGGTGGCCAACTTCCTGGGCTACCAAGGTAGATTTGGAGGGAGATTCATTAGTTGAATTGGTCTAGGACGGCGGAATGGGTTAACTCTGAGGATCGAGGCAACTGGGCAGTCACAAGTCATGTGTCAATAACAGACAGCCTGATCAATCCTGACGGCTCGTTCACCCTCCTAATGAGCAACCGGCAGGCTCACATTCTTAAGCTACTAGAGGTCATCTTTGTCTATGGGGAACATCTGCCATTGTGCATTAAAAAACAGCTGCAAATTACACTGAACACACCAATAATAGAGAAGGGTAGTAGGGGGAGTTGAATAGTACAGGTAGAATTTCGTCACACGCTTGGCTATCTACGATTTCGTATGACATTTGTTGGTCGCCTTATCATTGATGCAAGGAGTTGCAACGTCATCTCACCAATTACTTCTTGTTTTACGGTTATGTATAAACTGATAGATATAACTCAACTCCAACTCAGGGTGTCAGTATTTTATCTGACTTCCAGAGATGCAGGTGACCGAAGCTCATAAAGCAGTAAGCTCATGACAGTACTGAGAGGACTGCGGTGCAACTAAGACTATGAATCACACGGACAGACCTAACCCTTGTCCTTTCCTTCTACAGTATAAGTACCAATAATAAAAATCATTAGCAGTGCGGATGACCTGCGTCCAACGGAGTTCTCCATGTAGCTGAGAATAATAATCCTAACGCGTGTTGCTCATCCGCTTACTGACAACTGAACAATTATGAGAAAAGTGCGTTAAAAACATAATGACAGTAAAAAATGAAAAATTCACGTAGCTGGCACCAGAATATCTATCAACTGTTTTAATTATGCCAAATGTAGGCAGAGTTCATATCACCGTACAAGCATGTAGTGAAGGAACTTCCACACAATGCCTGTTTAACTAAGAATTGCCGCTCTGGAACTAAGTGATGGAATTTGAACTCCGCTATTTAGACAGCATTTGAGATACCACTACAAACAGTGCGCTTTTAAGCTTTGGGCGTTGTTTAATGAATATATCAGTGTAATTATAATGCAATGATCAGGTATAGAGCTCAGGGTAAACCAGATTTTGTCTAAGCAAAATTCTCGTACTATATTCATTGAGCTACAAATACTCATTTGACTTCTTCCGTTTGTATTGCTTTTTGTGCCATGCTGCCTTATAATCTACTTCTGATACACATTCTTATGTGTGTGATTCATACGTGATTAAAAGCTAAGGAATGACCCCATTATGATTTTCACCAGCATACACGCATTCTTTCCTGCAGCGATTTTTTGCCAAAAAGCAATAAACCATAACACATGTTCCAAGTAAGCTAAAAAGCAGCCACCTGCGTGATCCTGAGATGCGAACAATTTTTATACACTCTGCATCTAGGTCATAAGAATCAAACCTGAAATATTCCTAGTCCGAATTCCAAAGTTTCTGATTGCTATTTGCTAAGTTTAATGTAAATTGCAACTTGCAGTTACGAGAAATCTTTCCGATTTGTACCATAGAATTCAAATAGCAGTATTATTAAATTATTGCCTATTTTCTAAGTGTAAACACTCTTTGTCAAAGCTGAGAGTCCACGGATGTGTATTATATTTAAGGGAAAGCAGAAACAGTTACTTTCACCATTGACATAATGCTTTCATTTGTAAAATAGTCTTTTCAGTTCAGGTTAGTCTGCTTAGTACTTCTAACGATAGCTACGCGGTTAACAGCTTGCATATTGGCCGTCAAAATAAAACTTTCCCTTGCTCCTCACGCAACTATTGCTACCTCCGCTTGACTGAAACGCTGGGGTTTTTCTCGGAGTTCTAGATGAGCGCAATACTGATCCTCGATTCTAGCAAGCCAAATGGCGTACCCACTCTGGGTTTGTTTTTGTTCAAAAGGGAAGCACTTTCTATGCATCGCTTTTATTTTGCTCTAAATAGCTGCAACTGATGGCAAAAATTATGCTTTACGGGCCTCGATATCAAGGACTTTCGCTATATTCCTAATCAGAAAAGCAATCCCTGGGAAGGGAAGGCATTTTTTTGTTTTACGTAGGCAAAGGAACTTATTATCCGTTTACACATATAGTGGTAAACGTCAATGTCTCTTCTATTATTCCACCTGATTGATGACGTGACGCTTAGTAAAGGCGAAGATGACCGTTTACATTATCTTGAAAAGGAATTTAAAAGTCCGTTCAGATAAACTGAATGATCCGATCATTGACAGGCGGCACAACAAAAAGTGGAGAATTCCGTGTTTGTGCAGTCCAGACCTAGATCACTTGGATAATTTTACAATTTTATAATTTAATTATGGGTAAGTTACTTTACTTGTGAACTAGGTGAAGTTTGCTCTGCTAACAAGAATTCTTGTGTTGTAGAGGCATCTGACAAACGGGTATATTAGGCAGCAAGCCGTGCTCTTGTACGACCTAATCTGCAGCTAAAAGAATTTGTTTTCCCCTCCTGCCAGTTGGAAAACGCTTTGGTATTGATTTCGATTGCTAATACATGTCAACTGCATTCGATTGAAATGGAAATGACCAAATTTTGATGTTTTATATTATCACATTTTTAGCTAAATCTATGATGCTTGTGTTCAACGAAATAATTTAAGAAGAAAACATCTCTTATCGGCTTAACAACAGCCTGAACTCACACAAAGTTTAGCTATGAATTTTCTTCAACATCACATGACTGAAAGGAGGTACAGTGGTTTTACCGTCAAATAAGCTTGCGCACTGAATAAACCCAATTTCGATATAACAATAGCAGTAACAAGTGCCCTACCCTGTCCGGAATCTAACACTTTGTCGACCATACGATGTTCATCCTATCTGAGAGGTTAGTCGATGAATTCACTTACGTCGCATTTTAAGCTGCCAAACACAAAACACTTGGTCTACTTTTGTGAACCTGCGTCGATTAGCTTGTAAGCTAGTTGATTTGTATTTAGGAACCCCTGGCGATTTTGTAGCAAACGAAGTGATTTCCAGACAAATGATTATCTCTTAATATTTGCAAGAGATCAACCTTATCATCGGCATATCCTGGTCACACGTATTCTGGTGGACTCCATTTGCCTGGTGGATGTGTTACTGCGCTAGCTGCTGACTACCAACTGGTGTCTGCGTGAATTATTCGGCTCCACCACTCTCAACTACTTTATTGTTACACTGCTCATAGGCTGTATTGACAACATAAGCTGCTGCTAACTCAATAATAGAAATTGATGCCAAAGGGCAGTTTATTTTAGTTTCACCCACTGCCAACTGGTAACTAAGCAACCGGACAGTAAGCTTAGCAGTCTACAGAGTAAGTTTAGAGGTTTAATCACTCAACTCAAGATTTATCTAGTTCATAAAACAGTTGTCTCTTTCCCTATGATACGGCAAGTTCTCACGATTTTTAGTAAGATGATACCATAGCCATCCGCAAACCAGTAAAGCGAAACGACACAGTTACCCAAAAGTGAAATTGTAAAGCTTTCTGCTTGATACAAATTAGCCAGAGATCAACTCATAAAGTTAATCAAAGAAGTTACCAGTTTTTTTTCTCAGTTACAACTCACGTTTAGTATCAGCGGAAAACTCCAAATACGGTCAACTTTTAGGACAGACCAATACAAGTTTCAAACATTTTTAAATCTTCAGGTGCAAACAGCTGATGTTGAGCGTCGTGGAGTTTCTACAATATTGAACTGAGTCACTGGGCTACATGATTAAAGCTCTTTCTAGTGGTTTAGAATTCTGTTAAATTCTTAAGTGCAGGCTGTATGATCCGACTGCCACGCACAATCGAAATTTGGACCACAAGTTCGTTTTGAAATAAACCCCTAAACCTTTTAATTGTTTGCCGAAAGATTTCGTCACTTGGGCTACATCATCAGAGATCGATGTGTCTTCATAGACAAATAGTGACAGTGTAAGCGAACACCAAGTCATGTCAAGTCAGTATAAGTTTATGTATCCGAAAGGATGCATTTTTAACATTTTACAATAACTACAGAGGGTGGATTAAAATGGCAAGTTACAAAAACAAAATCATCGGTGAAATATGGGCATCGGATGAGCAGATGTCACCTGAATACGGTCCCTCTCTCTCTCTCTCTCTCTCTCGCTCTCTCTCTCTCTCTCTATATATATATATATATATATATGTATATATATATATATATATATATATATATATATATATATGTAGTAACTTCCGTTAAAAAACCGAAGTATGGGTATTTGCCTTTTGTTAAAGTTACAGTGTCGGATCCCAGTCTGACAATAGGGATGATGATCCTTTAGGTTACAAAAGCGCCTTTGATCAATTAAAGCGCAGTATGCGCAGTATGCGCGCATCATTCCAAAACCCGTTTTAAATGTCAGTACAGTACAACGCCAGTGACCTTGAAATAATGTAAGCGAAGAAAATGTCGAGAACACCCGGTGAAGACTGTTAAATCTGCGGCAGATAAAGTAAAAGCGGTGTTTCGGTGAAATGGAAATGGCCGATCAAAAGGTCCCCCAGAGTACCGTCAGAGTCAGGAGTCAGGATGAAAACCACCTTAACTGCGTTTACCTGCCACAAGATCGTCTGCGCTTATGTGTACAGGCTCTATCTACTGATAGAGAGACAGTATATTCGAACCGGTACGATCGACATTGATAGGTCGAAAGCGCTACGTACTGTGCAACGCATATGGTTTGGAGCCGGCTGCGAATTAATACAAAAAAGCGATCAGAATTAGCTCAGCAGAGAAATACCAGTTTGTCTAAAAAAAAATAGTTCCAATGCACAATCCTAAGACATTGGCGCACCGATACTCACTTGGTTAAACTAACTTGCATGAAAAATAACAGCTTCTGCACCAGTTAGATTATATTTTTCCCTCACCATACCACAGCGATTTTCAGGCTACCGAAGAAAAGACGGCCTGTATCAATACATGAGACCCAGTGTATTTATTATTTGTCAGTCTTTCGTCTTCCAATTTTTGTTTACTTGCTGAATTTAGTGAACTGCCAGATCAAACCATCTTTATGTGCGAATGACAGAATTGGTCTGTCGAACTTTTATACTTCAGCTTTGTAGTCCTCTTCCAAGTCTCTTAATTTGTGCTCCAAGCACTTCCAGTCCCACCTGTTTGTGAAACCTGAATGCGGGACAAATATTCCCATTTTTCTTGCCTTTTTCTGTTTGCGCACACTGATAATTTATCGCGAACACCTGTTTCAGGAATATGCAGCGTGCCTGGGATCTGCACCTACGATAGACTGGGCTCATCTCGGATCAGTTTCGACACATGGTAGGCTGTGCATTCGTATTCCAGACGCATGAATACATCGGTGTAGTATTTTACACCCAAACGTTGGGTGCGTGTTGTAGAGTAATCCAACTACAGCTAGTACATCTAACCAACTGAACGCGCTACTAAGCAGTGCTACTAGTTCAGATCTTATAGTACTTGCTGGGGATATGAAGGCACAAGTAAGGCGTCTGAGCTCTTCAGAAGCTCAGCTGGGTGGTAATTATGAGCTTCACTCCGAACGGACTGACAACGGCGAGCGTCTGCTGCAACTATGTGCGAAGCACCAATTGTTTCTTAGTAGCACTGCTTTTAGACAAAGTGGGTGCCGAAATGCCACTTGGAGTCCTCCTGTAGCTGGCCAGCGATAGGCCCAAATTGACCACGTAGCCATAGGTTACAGGTGACGTGCTTCCATCCTGGATTGCCGCTCGTACTGGTAAGTACAGGTAAGTCCCCATTCTCTTCCTCTTATTAATCTTTATTTCATAGGTCCTCATGGTTGTATGGCAGCGAAGCATCAGTTCAAACAGCTGATGTACTGCTGTCGTTGATTTGATTTTGAGTACATCTGACCTACAGTCTATTGTTATGAATAGAGTTGAACTGCGTCTCAAATTATCCTCTGACGGCGTTTCGGCATCAGATGTGCTCGTCAGTTTCCGTCACGGCCGTTGTACCCACCTATTCAGGGATCAATAACAGCACCAAAACTGATCACTTTGCATTTTTGCTAGGAAAGATTCACTGTGGATTCCCATGGTAGTCAGCTTCGAGTTAACAAATGGATTTTACTGTTTCTGAGACTTCAGGCTAATGACCTTGGCTTGTGGCGGGAACATCAGTCAAAATGTCCTCACCACCAAGATTTAGTATAGGCATGGTGGACATTGTGAAACATCTTGTAGATACGTTTCTTCCCTGGTGGCAATTTAAGACCTCACGTTACAGATTTTGTGTACAAAAGACTGAGCCAAAGTATTTTTTTAAGTAGCACAATTGACGTAAGTGAAACCAAGTTTAACGGGATAGACTGTAGTTGGCCATTAAGCTATGTATTGCAGCATGTTAAATGTCACCACATTTTGCCGTTGTTTCCTCTGTTCATTAATCACATGCTGTGGCTTGTTTCAATAGTTAAGTCAAGTTAATTCAAGAAATTGCTTTATGCCCCCTGCATTGGTGACTATACAGCTACAATCCACACGATCTCGACAATGTAGCAAAAAATCAGTGACAAAATAATGCGATCAAGTATGGGTAGATTAGGACAAAATGCACATTCAAGTTGAAACTCGACTTGTTAAATGAAAGTTGACAGATTTGGGTCTCGTAACAGACGCAAGAGGTAAGGGATGACTGACGAGCGATAATCTTGTATGCGGGCATAGAATAGCTTGTATTTCTGCCTGGTAGACGAAGTTGATAAACATTTGAATAAGTCAAGGGATGACTTGTATCCGTCAGTATCTAAAGAAGCCAGCTTTTTACAAGAACTGATGTGTGTAGAAATAAGTGTTGGTAAAAGTAGATATCAAAACAGCGCTACATCGGGCAAAGTGCTTTAACGATCTGAAAATTAACTTAAAGTGGTTACCCAAAAGACCTGAAAAGATCACAGTGGAACAGTACGTTCAATGGGACAAATCACAGGCATTGACATAGCGAACGATCAACTGACGAGGAACACTGGAGTCTCTGAGCCGAGAGACATCGAATAACAGCCTCCTTAAGTTTATGAATGTTTCCTCTAATTGAAGCGTCCAAGATAAATCGTTACTTAACGTCACACCCAGATAGTTTACTGATGTTGAACACTGTAATCCGTCGCCATCAATGTGTAGCATGTTGCACAGTGTAAGGAGCTCCACGCACCTGGCTCCTTTAAGTAAGTAACAAAGAATGTCTTGGCACTTTGAAGCATTAGGTGACAGATCACGGATCAGCCATTAAGATCGTTCAGAAGCGATTGCAATCTGAATGAACAATCGGCGCTTTGATGATTCATGCCAAGGATGATATCGTCCGTATATTTTACCAGAGTCTCTTCAGTTGGAGCTGGCACAGATCTGACATAAATAAAAAAGAGAGGGCGACAGAATTGCTCCCTGAAAGACACCTGCGTTGGTGAGTTGTGGGGAGGAACATCTGCCACTGAGTAGGGTGATCTGAGTGTGTTCAGCAAAATAAGCACACAGTAAATAGAAAATGAAAAGATGTACTCCTTGCGTAAGTAGTTCTTCTAGCAGTAATTCGCCGGTTACACAGCCAACTGCATTGCCGTAGTCAAGAAAACACATCCGAGCTGTTTTATTCCCATTGTCAAGCGATGAGTACATAAAGTACGAGGTAGGCCCCAGCATCGAGGGTAGACCTCGAACTACGATAGGCGGACTGGAGGGGATAATTAGAGCGCGTTCTGGACGGCACTATATTTAGAATGACTTTCTCCAGAAAGTTCAAAGCAACGGAAGTGCACACGGCAGATCGATGTTTGTTGGATCCTTCTTTCGTCACTGATGTAATGCTGACACTTTCCAGCAGTCGGCTATTTTGTGTTGCTGCATACACACTGTGTATATACTCACAAGAGGTTGTGCCAAACAATCGGCACATTCTTTGAGTAAGATAGGAGGTAGCATGTGCGGCCCACTAGCTTAACCGGAACGTATATGTCTCAGTAGATTATTTACAGTTGCACTATCAACGGGAGACATTGGTTCAGCACACCCCAACTGTTTAGCACAGGAAGACTCTGCAGTTGTAGTAGTATTACACTTGCAGAACTCCTGATTCAATTGCTCTACGTCTACATCAAAGTAGCGCGCACGTCGAGTAACTCCACTAAACAGTTTCAGCATCTTCCAGAGTTTACGACAACCGCCGTTCCCGAGAACAGACTGGATATACGCTTTGGTAAGTTGGTGTTGTTCGTCCTTGATACTACCTGTGATAGATCTTACTGAGATGCCGTCATTTACTTTAAACGCTTTCATAAGCAGGCATAGCCGCTTCAGGGAGAAGGAGGAAAAGCTCTCAGCGTGAACCTAAATAATTTTCAAAGGGCAAGAGGTTTCAAAACGGAAGTTTAAATAGTTTGTCAAATTATCACAATACCTGGATACTTCAAGGTCAAAGAAGAAACTCAATTGCGTCGCTGAGATCATTTCGCGAAGTCTGTCGAGATTTTGTGGCCAGCACTGTCGCTACATGACCCTTCGATCATTGCTACGACTGCTTTGTCGGTGGTTGTTCTTGCTATATATGACAGGTGAAATTTTGGTTGATGTGTGGTCAGAAATGCCGATTGGAGCCCGAGTCCATACGGAGAAGCACTTCATATTATTAACAAACACCAGGTCGAAGGTTGCATTTAACCTGGTAGGCAGGCTGATGATGTCTCGCAACACGAGCGCGGTGAGAAAAGTAGTGTCACATCTATTGAAATCTCCTCCAAAGATGCACAGAGAGCGATCGATGTGTTCGATGAAATCTGAAGTAAATTCGTCATCGAAATTCTTCGCTTAAGATTTGGGACAGGTGTGAGATATGTCGGTGTTAGCCAACAATAGTCAGCAGTAGCTATTCAAATACCTTGGCTTACATCGCATGACTTAAGGGTTGATCAACTGTGAGGAGAAGCGAGAAACATATTTTGTTGCAATACACCAAGACGGATCGATGTAAATGAGTACTCCACCACCTCGGTTCCGGTACGTGCATGGGCGCTCAACTCGATGGCAAATAAATTCTCCAACAGATCCGACTGCATCAACCACTTCTTCATGGAGTCAGATTTCTAGCAACCTAATGATTCCAAGCTGTGAAAACTCCGCTGTCAAGTGAATTGTAAATACGATGGAAAATATTCACTTTAGTATCCAGTAGCAGATTTCGTCTTTAGCGTCACTGTTCGGTTATTAGTTTTGACTCGGAGTACTTTAATGTGAAGTACATGCCTACAGTCTTGCGAAGTACACAGTGTCTTGACGGATCTACTTTTTAACGTGCCAAAATTGGTTCTTCTTTATCCGCGGAAACAAGTCCAAGACACCTCGAAAGCTGGTTTCGGGCTTCTGTTGGAATTTATGAACCCCGATTTTTATAGCAATAAACAGTGAAATATATCAGCAATTTCAAATGCGTAAGTAGTCATATCTCCTTTCTAATTCATTTTGTGCTTTTCAATTTAGATGCGTACTATGGTGATATAGCGCTCGATGTGGATGAATCAAGGGAGTTGGAATTGAAAAATCTTGTCTTATCAGATGAGCCTACTCAAATTTGGGAAACCGAAAACCAAAGAGTTGAGACAATGCAAAGGACGCAATCACGTCTCAAGTCAAAAATTCCTTCTGACATGTCCTCCTCAACCGGCCATTTTGCGTCAACTTACCTGAAGTCCCAAAACAGAAGCGGCGTAATTATGTGAGTAGTTTTGGCTTGAATTTGATCCGAATTACTCATACTATTCTGGACCAGCTGCTACAAATGGAACACATGAATTTCTGATACTCCTACCTGTGACCAAACACAACATGCGCATTACGCACTAGACAGATCAGTTCAAAAGCAAACCGCTACATTTAATTACTACGATTCTCGTTATACTTGGAGCAAGGTATTGGCTGACTGCTCAAAAGCAAGTTAAGCAAGCAAACTACATTGAACTGTACTAATAACTGAAAAGAGGTACTTGTTCACCCCTGTTTTTTGTAAGCCGCGCTTCCCAATATTATAAATACTCATATGATGCAAAAAGCAAACCCAAGTATGACGTAATTACCTTAATTTATTCCACTCCAATTGATGCCTAAACAAGAGCAACCTTTTACAGAAACCGCTAGCTTGAACCATATATAATCTATGGACCGCTTGATTTAATCTAATGTGTAGCGCGTTGATTGTGCTGCGAAGCGCAAATAGTTGGGTTGCATTTTCTTTCAGTCGGAGTATCAAACGAATCACCTTATTTTGACCAGGACGTCAGTGTGGATGATCGTGTTTACTGTCTTTTACGTAAGAACCAGAGCTAATATTCTGTCCAATAAACTACAGCTATTTGTACCCCAAAATGTCAACCACGTGTGCGCACTAATAACTTCAGATCTAAGGAAGCAAAGGAATGTTCGCGAAATCTACTTCGGCTTAAATGCATTTGATTCCTAGTTTGTATGTCATACTTTTCTACAGCTCTTTAATAGCAAGTTGATAACAATGGCAATCTCGGCTCTATCTGCAACTGATCTGATATTCCTCATTCATTCGATAGTTCTAACAGAATAAGGGATTGCAAACATTAATATTGAACGAAGTTTGAGAGTCACTGAGTTAGAAACTAGAAAAATGACGCGTCACTGGATAATTTTCTTCAATAATTATTATCCTCTTCAGATAGTTAGGAATTCACGATTACAAATGCCGTACCTAACATGTCAACGAAACAAACCGACATCCGGAATGATCACCCAAATATTTACCGGAGCACACAGAAACACGTTTCTAGTGATATTATTTCAAGAATTTTATTAAGAAACACCTTTCGCGGCTCATGCGCTTGTGGTTAATTTAGGGATTTAGCGCAACCAGTGTGGTCTGGTGAAGTTTTGAATTATTCAATGTCTTAACTAAAATACCAAGTAGCCAGTTTTCACACAAGAATAGCAGCAATTGCTGAAAGCATTTCGGCCGACATATTGCTGGTAGTTCCTTAGTTTGGTCTTCTGACGCGTATGGAAGATTTCGAAACCCGGGTTCCGAGACCTGCAAGGGATTCTCTGTTACTATGAAGCCATTCGGTTCACATAGTCATAGTAAAATATACGCCACTATTTTTCACTGCGGGGAGAAATGGGGAAAGCGGACCCTTAATATACTCGACGCCTTACCTCCTTATGATCTTGAATTTATTAATGTAGTACGAATCTGTAGCCGCCATATCTGAAGTGTGCTTTCCAAAGTACCTCACATGAAGATGCTTGATGTCAGCAGTAATCTCGTTGATACAAACACCGACAGTCGTTTTCCATATGGAAGCTTTGTTTTTCGAGTTTAACACTTCTGACTGTGTCTATCAAATAAGAGACCACAAGGAAATTATTTTGACGTCGAGTTTCTAGCCGGCGTGCTGTTTGGCATGTGCTCCAAACATGTGTGCCATGTACGGCCCAAGGAGTCTATGAACCAACTCACATTGAGGCGGAGCAGATTGGACCAGCATCCCCACCAGCACCGTTTGGTACTTAGAAGCGGCCTTTAATTTCCATGCCTTATTATAGTTCTCCATGTCCCACAGGCTTTGGCGATAGTCAAGTGTCTTGTAGTTATCAAGCTATAAAGCTCAATAATCTACGTAGCAAATTGTCCAATTTCGGCAGCCAACCCTTAATCCATGTTACTCAACCTGCGATAAACTGAACTACGATGCCTTAGAGCTTATTGACAGCAAACACCGCAAGAGAGTGCTAGTAATCCGTTCTAAAGCACAAGCACATTTCTGTCGATAAATGGTCCATAAACGTTAATGTTAAGTCGTTATCTGTAAAGGATTAGAAAGTATTACCTAGTCTTTATCGAGGGTTGCATTTCTGTTAGACCATCCTGTCTTACTGGTTCGCAACATCTCTAGTTAGCACACAATTATGCTGCTGACAGCAGTCCTGATCCTTCCCCATTCACACGTGGCAGCTCCGTCCATTTGCCAGCCGCTTAGAAAGGATGTCGCACATCATCACTGGGAGCCCATGAAAACAGTTTACTGATATAACGGTTCTACAATGTCATCCCTCCAGAACCTGTCTGATCACAATTAACTACACGTGGTAAAACGGCTTCCTCTTCCATTTTGTAATACGATTATAAGATACAAATATTTGCAAAGCGGATGATTCCCGTTCGCCATCTTACAGAGCCGCTTGGATCAATGGAAAGAACATAGTCATACCTAGTTTATTTGGCCCTCACCGCGCACTTGTATGCCCTGTGAACCCAGCTGCACACCTTGGGTCGTCAAGCTTGATCCACCCAGCAAAACGGAGGTTTGCTTTGCGCTTCGACACTTAAAAGAATTCAAGGCTGCCGGGTCAGATAGACTTCATTCGGAGCTGTTCAATTAGGGAGGTTCAGTTATTATTGCCAACTAACTTCATTGTTCTGCAAAATCTGGTACAAAGAAATGGTACCATCTTCATGAGGCGAGTCAGTTACTGTCTCGAATTTAAGAAGAGTGCTCGCACCTCATGTACCAATCACCGGGGGATTAGTCTCATTTTGGTTTCCTCCAAGCTACTGGCATTCATTCTAAACCGTAGACTATCTCCCAGTCGTGAATCGCAATACCGAAATGTACGATCTGGCTTCCGACCTGGCCGTGGGTGTGTGGATCCAAAACTCACGCTTCGCCGAATCATGGAACACCGCCACCGTTACCAGAGGTCTACCATTTTTGCATTCATAGACATCCGTGCTGCATTCGACTCGATTGATGGATCAGCACTATGGCATTGTTTGCCATCGAATGGAATCTCAGAAAAGTGCATTGCCATCCTACGCGCACTCTATCTCCACATCTCAGGCATAGTGAGGGTCTATGGCAGGCTTTCCTTGTCCTTCGCTGTCAATGGCGGTGTACAACAGGGCTGCCCTGTTTCTCCTTTCCTCTTCCAGTTTGCTATTGAAAACCTCCTCTCAAGAGCTTTAGACAGTTACCGAAATTTTCGTCTACAGCAGGAAGGCGAGCGACCGACTTAGATTATACCGATGATACCGCATTACTTGGTAATGACCCACAGTACATGCAAATCATTCTAGTTCGTTTGGCGATTGAGGTATCTGGATGCTTTGCCCCATCAAAGCGTAAAATGATGCTTCATTATTGGCACTCTCACCGGTTCCCGTGCTTACTATTGATAGTACACAGCTTGAGCAAGTGCATAGCTTTGTCTTCCTGAGTAGCTGGATCTGCTAGTGGTACCATTGGAAAGGAAGTTTCACTTTGCACCGCCAAAGCTCGGTCTACGTTTTTAACTTTAAACAAGTGGCGTCGGGATGTCACCTTCTTGGTAAAGGGGCATGTTTACGAGACGAATGTGTGCGCGGTGTGGTTATATGGAAGTAAGTCATGGCCAGTTCGTGAAAACGACGTGCTCCGGCTCTCGGCCTTCAACAATCAGTGCTTGCGGAGGATTGTTCCTGTGTGGTGGCAACAACGTATCTGCAATTTCAAAGTCAGACGTCATGTCTTAGAGAATGCAAGTATTCCCATTAACAAACTGATTTTGCTGCTTCTGTTAAGATGGTTTGGTCACGTCGTGCGCGTGTCAGCTGAAGGTTTGCCCCACTGCAACGTTTTTGCTCGTGCAGGATTTCGCTGGAAGAGATCACGTGGTGGTCAGCCGTCCGCCTGGGGACAGCATATGAAATCTTTGACTCCACTTCTTGCCACCATTGAATCTACAAGTCTGCCTGGTTGCGGACCAAATGAGAAGGTGCGCCGATGGCGGGAAACAGTTCAGGACGTGACACTCAATCAAAACCAGCAGGAGATCCATAATTGTTTAGAATTAAACGTTTAATGCTTAACAATTGCAAAAGCCAAAAAATGAAAACTAGCGTGTGCAAAATAACTAAAAATGCTCCTCTGCTCTTCTCTTATTGCGGCACAGTAGCTAAAGTGTGTTATTCTTCTTCAACCATTGTGCCATCACGATGATGCCTTAAGTAGAGCTGCGTTCTAGCGATTTCCATGGAATATTTGGCTTTATGTCTGTTCAGTAGACTGCTTTCTATACTGCGACTACTCAAATATGCACACAGATAGCATTACTTCAGTTATCTGGTAAAGATGAGCAACTCCAGAAGCAAAGTGTGCATAAAGAGAAACAGCTTTGCTGAACTAAAGGGGAAACAAGTGACTCGTATTGCCGAGGTGTTCAGTTCATGACTTTCATACTGACTAGCAGCTGTTCTGGATTTGGATCTCGACCGTTTGGTTCATTCTCTTTCTATCGTTTTGTTGAGAGCAGCGAAGTAATTCGGCAATATATATTAATTCTTGTACTGTTTGTGGAACCGATTGAGAAATCATGGTTCCAGAGAAATATGTGAACAACCGATTCATTTCTTTATTTGATAACCTATCGCATTTGACTCAAAATCTTCCCTAGACCAGGTGACCAAGCCTTTGCGTCAAAAGCGAAACATTGCCAAATAGATGCATTAACATATTGCTCGTGTTTCTCAGATGCCGCTGAAGATGTATACAGCGGTTAGTAGCGGAGCAAGATTCTTCCCCAACCCTGTCTCGGTGCCGATTTCTCCGCACATTGAATTTGCGCCTATTAGCCATTAGCAGTTTATCAAGGGATACCACATGGGGTACCACATGGCTGCATGCGACGCTGCACTTCAGAATGTGACTTCAGACACTAAATGTTGCTTTTGTAGTATCAACTATAGTGGTTTTCTAGGATCACTAGGCTGTATGTATTGCATTCCTCGTAAAAACCATTTGACCAGCTTGCATTGGAGGTGGCGTTTAGCATCTTAATAATGCAGGCGCGAGGCGTGTCGTTAAAGTCCCTAGGGAAGGTTGGGAAGGTGATGTCCAGCTTAGCAAACACCTACAGCGATTTCATTAGGGCTAGACCAGCCAGTATTGACATTTATATAAGTGAACAAATGCAGTCGCTTAGAGTTTTGGTTAAACAGAATTAGGCGTTTCTAAACACGACAAAGGTTGTAGCATAGTTCTAATTGATAAAGCCGATTAAGTTATTGGTTAATAGGACGAATTGAAACGGCCCTTCGGAAGTGGACTAAACAATGCGCACTACTACCGTTCCACCCTACTATAGGGTAAAACGGCCGTCTGGCGCTTTTCTGGATTGGTAGATGAGTTATCTGAATTGTCGGCTGATGGCGATGAACGCCAACTACTTGCCAAATTCCTTCTGCTCATGAGTAATACAAATTTCTCCTTGCGGAACTTACAAGTGATACATCGATTCATAGATGCCGTAACCAGGAAGTCCTGAGGCCGGAAGGTCAATCGCCGTCATTTGCATGGCAGGTGCCTGCATGGCAGTGGAGCATGGGTCGGCCTATATCGCAGTTAGCTAACAATTTATGATGATCGGCTACCGTCCCCCATGGCTCAGTGGCATACGTTGAGGGCTATTTGGTGTAAAACACTAGCAGTCATGGGTTCGATCCCCGGAAGAGGACCGAAGGATACACACCACTGACGAGCTCCGATAATACGAAACAGCCGGTTGGTGCTTTTTCGTATTGGTATTTGATTTATCTGAATTGTCGGCGGATTGCGACGGACACAAAATACTCGCTACTTCCTTCTACTCATAAGGGCTGAAGATATTCGTAAGATGCAAGGTATCCTTAGTGATGGACTTAAGTTTCAAAAGCTACAGTGGAAAAAGATGAAACCAAAGCGTCAAAAATCAGTTGACCGGTTTACTTCAATGAATGATCCAGGTGAATATTATCACAAAGTAGAAATTTGAAGAGCTGGACCCGGCAGACCGATACCTACTGCGGTTGTACGGACTTCCTAATATTCACAAGGATAGCGTTCCAATGTCTCCAATCTTAGGCATGGTTCGTTCTCCTCGTCATTTGATGACTCAATGGATGGTTATGAAGCTGCGACCGCCGTGCAAAACCATCTACACTTACTGCGTGACAGGAGCTTTCGAGTTCTTTGAGAAGATAAAGGATCCCTAAAAACAGATGGATGTCAGCATTTGACGCTTAGGAATATCCAGTTATTGGAAATAGTGGAATATATCTACGAACTTATACAATAACTCAACGCTCCTATAAATTTCCTGGAAGATCTTCTGAAGGAAGTGTTACCCTGATGCACTTTAAACATGCATTTCACGTTCAACGGGGACATTTATCGTCCGGTCGATGGAATTGCTAAGGGATCACCAATGGGACCCGTTCTGGCTGATGTTTTTAGGACGAAATTGGAGCATAGCACACGAACTCTGTACACTAATTGATTCAAGGTGTATATACTTTATGTACATGAAACCATTTTATTCTACTAATCGAAAGCACCAGCTGCGAAGTTTATGAAAGCTTTTAACATTGCGCATCGGGATTTGCGATTCACCTGTAAGCACGTATTCGGTGTATGACTACTATTTCTGAAAGTATATATTCTCAGATACACCAGTGGAACGTGCAGCAGAAAGCTGCATAGTAACCAAACGAACTAAGCAACATACCAATGCTTACAATGCGGTTCCCTTACAACACAAACTGTAGTTAATCCAGACTCTTGCATTTCAGGTGCGCAGCATTTGCAAGCTGGACCCCATCACCAAGGGATTGTACAGAATTAGTGACGCTCCAAGATAAAGAGGTATGCGGGTAAATTCCTCATTCACCATCCGAAAGAACGCAGGATGAAAGCACAAAAGATGTGGCAAAGAAAACATTTAGTGTGCATATTCTATTCAAAAGTCACATTGTGTCCGATATCCTGTCCAAACGCCTATAAGTTGCCGTGGAAATGAACTATTTTGCCGCTCGCCTACGCACAGCATACTACGACAAACCTTTATTAGCAAAACATTTAAAAGATTGACCGTCTCTGATGATTCGATCAAGACTTGTTTATCCGTGCATTGAGTCCCATGGTGCATGATACCTCGGTCTTACTTCGAGGCGTCTATCTCATAGAATTCGCGGACACATTCAGAAATAGTAGTATCTAGGCGAAACGAGGTCGCCAAAAAACAACTTTATCATGTCGCATCCCTTAGAATACGGTTAAACAGGCTTTGGAAAACGACTTCAGTGTCATCTTCTCTATTCCTGGACGTTTATTGTGCCGATTCCGAAACATCTTTCTGTTATCGTTATCCGGGGTCGTACTTAAAAAAACAATGTGTACGTCTCCTAATTCTACCTTTGCTTAGGACTTCCGTTGCATGATCTTGCCATCTGTGCCCCAGTTAGTCTTTGTCTGAAAGTCCTTTACCCTTAATCTACTACCTTTATTGACCGTATGATTTAATGATTCGTTTCCGTTAGGATTAAACATTACAACCAATTTGCAGCCATAGCCGGCCCATCTAGCGTGTAATCGTCCTCATCTCAAGTCTGAGTCTCATAAAAGCCACTGAAAAGAATACTTTAATCAATGTAGCCTCACTCCAATTCATCCTACTGCATAAGGATTTTTAGATTTCTGAAGTTTAGATTTCTCCACCATTCGTTCATAACTAGAAACATTACTTCGACATCTTGGTATAATCACGATGACATCGCTACGGTATCATCCATCGAATGCAGATATGCAAGATGAAGAGATTTAATCCACAGATCATTACGGCTGAACTGCTATTTCCGGTTATTACTCCTGATTTCTCCGACAGATAGTGGTTTCTCTATCCAGATATTTTCTTCACAAATCACTGAGACGTTCTCTTACTGTGCACATATTAACATTGAAAACCATACAGCTCAAAATGAAACACGCTGCCAAAGCATCCAGAAATGCAACTGTTGAGTTCAAGTTTTCTGTCCCTTAAACGTTTACCAGATTGCTTCTTAATAAATACAATGGGATGTCTGCAAAGCGCCTGTCTGAAATCCAATTCATTTTGACTGTCGTTTCAGAAACGTAAGGTACGCCACAGCGTGCTTTGTAGAAGCAGCGTAGCTTCATTAAAACCCCTAACAGAACCAAGGTGGATTTCCTGTTTCATTTAACTGGCCTTCGGTGCAGTTATGTTTCAGCATAATAACAGTGTGCTTTCAACATCCACATTATGATTCGAAGCCTTGCTGCATGATTAATGATGCACCCTTGCATGGTAAGAAAACCCTGATGAAATGGGAACCAAGCATCAATGTAGTGGTATCCGTGACCAACTACTTCATGCGTTCTTTGGACGCTCTTCCTCTTCTGAGGTAAAAACGTTACTTTTGATCACGTGACTTCGTACCAAAGTGGAAAAAGCTCCACTGCATATCAACATCAATAGACTTTGGCTGAAGGCTAGAAACACCCTAGCCAATGTGCAGCAACGCAACAGAGATAAGATATTAAACATTACAAACCCCAAAAACAAAAAAGTAATATAACGCTAAATAACAAATTGTGCACTTTGTATGAGGTCGTTGTTGAAGGGGAAACCTAAAGTAGAGGGGAAGGGCAAAGCAACTGAAAACACAAACGCCGTTTAGGTCTGCTCCTTGTCATGCTAACAAGTGCATACAACCTGACGTGTTCGTTGTCTTTTGGACCCTAACCCGGTATTCGGGAGACACCAACGGACGCCAATTTTGAGATGAGGACCTTCATTTCTCATGAGCAATTCATCGCTTGGCCACCCACCTTGTCTTCAATCCGCACCCTGTGGGCGCAAACAACGCACCATGCGGGACTCGGTGTGCTGGAATGCTCAATACGTGGCCCAACCATCAGAGCCTAGTGACTGATAAAGCAGTGCTGAATGTTTCACCCCCTCCTTTTGCACCAGGTAGGCGTCGCCTAACACGCTCATTGCTCACCCGGTGTTCCTACCAGACATGAGCTAAGCTGCGAAAGCGGTGATGGTCGAGCGTAGCTACTTCTTTTGTGTTTATCCAATTGATGGGCCGGGTTTCTCAACCGTATAGGCAGGTTGAACAAACGGCTGCGTTGGAAACTCTCTTACAAGGCGAGAGTGATATCACGCCAGCGCCATACTTGTTGCCACCAGCGCCACGAACTGTTGCTATACGGTTCGTAATCTCATCTTCCACTCCACTAGCGTTGATATAGATTCCCAGACAATTGCATTTCTCGACGACTTCTAAATTATCACCGTAGATGGTCAGTGCAGGAGTGGGTCCCTGCCAATGTTGGAGAAGGACTTCAAATTTCGACGGTGCAATGCATGGCCCCAAAATCTGACAACCATGGCTAATTTATCCAGTGCAGCATGGAAGGTTTGAGGCCTGTCACAGATTAAGACAGTGATCGGTGTAGTTCAAGTCAAGAAGTCGCTCACCAGGAAGCACCACCATACGTTGCGTGTCGTGTCCAGTGAACTCCGCTTCCATGAAGTGTAAGAGTTGTACTGAAACCCATGCGTGTAGTGCGTGTTACGCGACACCCCAACTCTTAACATTTCCGAGAGCCAAGACTTCTGCTTCTTGTGCTGAACTCCACCACTGAAGTAGAAACAGTACTGCTGTTGACAGGTAGTCTTTTGAATGAACACAGTCCGTCTCTTTTCAGACATACTATGGGGTGGGCGTTATCGAGTTAAGCACAACTTGGAGGACTATCAGAAGGAAACTTCAACCAGAATCATCCTACTTAACGGAGTTCCTGAAACTGTAGCATGTGATGAGCATGAAATAATAACCCATGATCAAGAACAGTAGTGCAATATTCGCAGAACACTCTGCTTGGATGAAGTTTTAGCGGAATACCTGTCAAGTTCAGAAAGAGAAACAAAACACGAAGGTTTAAATCAATAAATGTTTTGGATTAATTCCTCGTCAGGCTAATACAATAATACGCATTAGCGTCGCGTTTCGATACAAAGCCTGTAGAGTTCAATGGATGCTTCGATTTCGGCAAATCTCACGCGAAACTTGCTAAACCGATTAAGTTCCTGGGGCGTCTGCGATCCTTTACTGATTTTCAACTAGCAGAATGCCCATTATTAAAAGCTTAGAAAGAGAAACAAAACACGAACCTTTAAGCGAACAATTGTTTTCGATTAATTCCTCGTCAGGCTAATACAATAATATGCATTAGGGTCGCGTTTCGATGGAAAGACTGTAGAACACAATGGATGCTTCGGTTTCGGCAAAATCTCACTTCGTACCTCACCGAACCACAAAGGAGGTGGCCCGAGAGTATTGAAGGTGGTCCTACAGTCAAAACATATGGTAGCACGGCTGCTAAAAAGCTGGTACATGTTCCGTTGCAGGCTACCATCTGAGGTTCGGCTGAAGCCAGTTAGCGATATACCCCGTAGGGATGGTATGTCACTCAAAGAACCAAACGCGATAGGATCTATAAAAACAATGCACCAGTAGTGGGTCTAATGAGCCCATACAATCTGTATAAGATGATATTGACCAAACACCTTACACCATACGTAGAAGTTTAGATACGGGATAAACTACACGGACGAGGAATAAGATCTTGAACCCTTCTCCAAGTACACACCGTAAAACTGACTAGTTGCTGGCCACTCACTGGTCGGAGAAACTTCATGTATGAGTTGCACAACCTCCGACACATTGCTTTAATCTATGGAACTTCCATGTTTGTACACTAACGCCCAAGGGCTCCTCAGTAAACTTACCGAACTTCGGCTACGTCAAGTTGCGTATGCTTGAGACCTAGTTTCTATTACCGAAAATTGGTCACACCAACAGGTGGTTGATGCTGAGGTTGAGACAGCCGGAATGTCACTCATTCGGAACGATGACCCCAACAGAGCAGGTGGGGTCCTACTCTACTACCACAGCCACCTGCAATGTGCACTAGTTGATGGTCTGGAAACTCACGTTACCGACTCACTCTGTTGCCGTCTCCGACTAAGACACAACGACGCATATCTCGTAGCTGTTGTTTACCGCCCCCCAAAGTCCACTCCGGAAATGGATTCCCGCTTGATACGTGTCCTCAACAGACTGACACTCACTAGCTACAGCCACATTCTCATCTCCGGGGACTTCCATCTACACCAGCTGGAGGTATCTGCATCACCCAGTGAACATTACAAAGCACACTTACATGAACTGATCGTTACTATTCCCTTGTACAGTCATGTCCTCAAGCCCACTAGATTCAGAAAACAAACCGTCCATATTGGACCTTGTGCTCACGAATGAAGAGCTCATGATTGACAAGTTATTGACAGATAGTCTATTAAGGCTCTGTGACCATGTAGTGATAATAATGTTCAAATATGTGTTTAGCAGTATATCCAAATGAACACTCTAAACTAACTCATACAATCACAAGCCATCACGTATTGAAAGAACTCGTTGACGCAGCTGCTTGGGAATTCTCAAACAACAGTCCGCTTGACAACGTTTGGACAGAGTTCGTTGGTAGACACAGCGACAGCATCAACAGAGCATCAGAGACCAAACCCCTTCCCCCCGAAAATATGTCTTCAGTTCTAAAGAGCAGGACTCGAAAATGCCTGGTGATAAGAGACGCATCATGCCGTGCCTACAATATTAATCCCGACTCAGAGACGGGGCAATTTCCTGACACATCGCAAGCATTGAACTACACCTGTCCGTGAGGAACATGCAAGTTATCAACAATAGCTCGCTAAAATATTCCTGGCAAATAACAAATTGCTGTATAGGCATGTCAACAATCTTCCTAAAGTGAAGCATGGCATCCCTCCACTTTACACGACAGGCGATAGAGTACAAGGCGCCGAAGAAGCGGCTAATGCTCTGCGGCTACAATACGCCACAGTTATCAAACTAGCAGCCTCTACCTGTCCCATAATATCGTGCACATTACCGACTGCACTATTTACAAAGGTAATATTCAGCCCATCAGTTGTGCTAAGGAAGTTACTCTCATTGCGCGGTCATAGCTCCCCGGAAGCCGACAACATCCGCCAGAAATCACTGAATGCTGCGGCCACCATTGTCACGGTTCTTCTAAAGATGCTTTGATGTAAAATAAGTCCCTGCTATCTCGAAGTGTGGCATAATCACTCCAAGTTTTAAAGGCGGTAGCAGCTCAGAGCTTATAAACTATCGCTCAGTGACTCTCCTCCCTGTGTTCGCGAACCTGATGGAAGCGTTCGTCGCTGAGGCTTTAATGAATTACCTGGATAAACGCTACCTATTGGCACCGGAACAGCATGGCGTCCGTCATCCTACTGATTGAACGAGGCAGTTGGAAAGAAGTGGCTGATAATTGGGTCGGAGTTGATGTCATCTATCTGGACTTCTCCAATGTATTCAACTGCCTGGATCACCACATTATAATTCACTGGCTAAAGAGCTAGGGAATCGGAGATTCTGTACTTGGTTGGATTGGCAGTTTCCTTCACCTACGGAAGCTTGAACTACGTGTTAGGGGATCACTCCCTAACCCGATTGAGGTGGAAGGTGGTGTGCCACAAGGCGCAGTGCTGGGATCGCGCTTATGACTGGTGTTTATCAACGATCTGGCAAAAATTATCTCCCCAAATTTCCTGATTTTCGCTGATGACGTCAAGACATGCCGGGCAACTAGTAACAATGAAGCTCACCATCTACTCCAACATAACCTAGATTACATTTACGAATGAGCAAAGAGGAACCTGCTTTAGTTGAACATAGCTAAGTGCAAGCTGATCCATCTGCGTCACCAGCGAGTGAGCGCTTACATGCTTGGAGACCACACCTTGCAGAAAGCATTTCAGGACCGTGACCCGGTGTATTGGTACAGGAAGATCTCGGGTGTTCAAAACAAGCAGACAAGGCGACGAGGACCGTCAATCAATACTTCGGCCTACTTCGCACAGCCTTTGGTCGATTTGAACTCTCAATCTTTCTCCAAGATGCTTAACGCCTACGTGCGACCGCACGTGGAATATGCTATTCAGGTGTGGCAGCCATGACAGAAACAGGATCTACTTGCTCTCGAGATACTCAACCAAGGGCAAACAAGTACGTCAGGGCGACCTTTCATCTGCCCTATCAGCTTAGACCGAAATCTCCAAGAATGTACAGCAGTCGATGTCGGCTCTTGTGGGGATTGCATAATGTTTACCAGACTTTGTAGAAGCCAAACCACATTTGCCGTCCGCTGCCAAAATTGAACCACAACACTAACCTAAGAGGTCATCCTCTGAAACTGAAAAAATGACATAACCGGCTTGAATGCCGTCGAAATTTCCTTTCCGTCCGAGTGTGACAACTTGGAACGCCCTCCCAAATTATGTCGTTTCTGCTCGCAATCCGGCAATATTTAAAAAATGTGTTGACCATGCATTGTCTCACTTACATTTCATTTTATCACTTGTTAGCCAGAGTCTACAAAGCGCAATCAAACAGTGTCTTACCAAACACCCAACCACTGGGTTTATGGATTTATGATTTCAATACGAGAAAATCGCCACTATTCTACATAAGTCTATGATTAGTCCACCAAAACCCTTTATACTTTATCATGTAAGTTGCTTTTCACAATAATTTCCATCCCACGGGACTTTTAAGCGTTGCTTTTTTACCCTTAACACCATTGCTCCATTAAAAGGTGACAGCGGCCAACCCAGCCTCACCAAACTGGAGAGATTGAATGGCGGCGAGAGTTTGCCGAAAGCTCGCACTGCCCTAACCATGCACGTACAGTACTTTTATGGCACTTACCTATTTACAGAGGAGTAGCAGGGAGAGTTGAATGGTTTAGATATAAATTCGTCACATCTAGACTCACTCAGACAGCCATCACACCCCCGAAATGCACTGTACGTGCGTTTCTTCCTTTCGGGAATCGTCAGCAGTGCGCATTCCATCTGACCGTGGTAGGGCTTGAACCCGCAACTCGACTGTTGCCTATCCGTGGTTGAGACTACTGAGCTACGGGGGATGGCAACGACCATCGTGAAAAAGTTACTAGATGTGATATAGCGCGGCTCACTATGCAATGACTTGCATGTTGTTACCGAGCAAAGGACAGGGTAGCCCCCTCACCCCTTACATATTTCTTGGGCACATCTTTCCTGAGTAGACGCTCCCAAAGGGCACACCGATCCACGAATCAAAGGCAACTTTGATGTCTAGGAAGAAGATTATGGTGGATCAACAATAAAATTGGTGGTTCACCAACAAGTGACGTAATATGAAGACATGGTCAATGTAGCCCCGATTTCGACTAAACCCGGCTTGCTCCTCTCACATCTGGCTTTCATGCTTGACAGTCAGTTCACACAGGACGACAGTGGCGAGTAACTTAGACAATTTAGATCGAAGCGATTCCTCTATGGGTAGCGCATTCTGAACTGAAGCCTTCCTTGAAAATTGGAAAATTGGGACAGTCTCTAGTGCCCATAAACTACCTGTAACTTATGCAAACCATTCACAAGAGGTGATCATCTGATTTTGAAGAGGACTGGATGTACTCCATCTGCTCCGGCGTCCTTGTTCATTTTCAAGCGTCTGATCTCACGCCCGACTTACGCGCGTAAGGGCAGATTCATGGAGACGGCCCAGGTGGGAAAGCACTCAATGATCCACAGAAAGGCTGGTGACTCCGACTGATCAAATTGCTTCTCAAAGTGCTCGGCCCAACGCTCCGAGCGCATTCACTAGCTGTGTATACGCTATCCACCCTCGTCGTGCATGATCTCGCTAACATCATGTCTCCTAATGCTCATTTCCCGCATCAGATGGGTCTGATACATTACGGATTGTTCAGAATCTCCTCTGAAGTGGTTTACTCCTGATGGGTTTTAAGTGTTTAAAGATACTGATTACTCAATACCGAGAATAGAGAGCTAGAAGATAACAAGTTGTGTTGCTCTATCATAGGTCAATCGGGCACATACGCGGAATCACATCACTGATTCCGGCGCGGTCGCAGGGAATTGCAACTGCACATTTTATCCTCGTGCGGTACGCTCCCCATACTGTAGTCGGCAAAGTGGGCATCAAAAAATCTCTTAAATTCCGACACTGGTTTCGCTTTGACTAGAGTCTCCGACAATTTCTTCCAATATTTCACCACTCGGTGCTAGAAGTATGGATGGTGAGCGGTGTGCTTTAATTCCGTTTTCACTAGTTTGTACAGGTATCCGTGTGTGCTGCTTGGTCCGCGAACGAGCAGCAGCGGCCTTAACATAGGGAAGCGGCCTAGGTGCAGTATCCGGTACGTCATAATGAGATCAACTCGAAACCCACGAGATTACAGGGTAAAAGCTCGTACGACATACCCGGTAAATTGTGTATGAACCGGATAGTTACATGATGGACCTGTTCTAGTGTCTGCATATTACCTACGGTAAGCAGTACAGACGGTTGAAAATCTCTTCAGACCATGTGCCGAAGCTGCGTGGAAGCCCTCAGAACAGCCGTAATCGGTTTGCGTACAGTTTGTTCGTCTTGTGGACAGACTTCAGATCACCGCGTAAGAGTACACCTAGACCTTTTACGGAACTGTTGGGGTGCAGCAAATGGCCGGCCGGGGTGTATGAACGCCCATTACTACCACATGCCAAGCTCATAAACGAGGACTGGGCCGTGTTGATCGCTAGGTCAACTTCTGCAGACCACTGGAATAGGCGGTCGAGGCCAGCTGAAGAACCTCACAGTCGCCGGGATAATAAATAATCCTCCAACTCTTCAAGTCATCCGCACATAATGCGCAGGGCAGCCGAAGAAGCTGAGGTAACTCGATGATGTGGATCAGGAATGGAATGGTCCCATGTGCTGCGCATTGGGATACCTAGGTACCATTTGGTTAGGTGGTCATCCACCTGAACCCGACATCTTCTTCCAATAAGGAAGTCAGTGATCTATTTGTGCAGTGCGCCAACAACACCACACATCCTCAGTTTGAGGAGCATGATCTCATGGTTCTCTTAATCGAAAGCTCTACTGATGTCGATGTAGATAGCATCCACTGGCTTCCTACGATTCAACGCTTGCAAGCGTACTTGCCGCTTCAACAATAGGTTGGTGATGTACGGGCGGCCGTACATGATGCCGCGCTGTGCTGTCTTTGGGAGATTTTTCGACTCCAGCAACTGGAGTAGAACCCGTTTTACAACCTTCTCGAGCACCTTCGTTAAAACGGATATCGAAACATATTTTTACACTCGACTGCCATTTTGACTGATAGCTGCGAATACCGCCACAACACGGTTACTTCTAATAAGAATTCCAAGCAATGCCAATTTCGCACTAGGTGTGAACAAATTATGGCAAAGTTATATGAGTAGCAAGTTGAAATATTGGAAAATTTAACCCGGAGCAAGCTACGTTTATTAAGTCGATACTAATGACATCGTGTATACTTATAAATCAAGTAAATCCAAGCAGCTAGCCGTTTTCGTCTCCTTTTTACGAATTGATATTTCTACTACTAATTGTAGTCGTCTCAGGTCTTCTAAAATGCACGCCAAACAAAACATGACTCTGTGCAATCCTTGTCATATATCGTAATCTTTTGTCTTCTGTTGTTTAATTCTATATTATTTGTGATTCTGAACTATCCAGCAATATATTTTAACACTTTCGGCTGTAATTCTGTCCTTCTAGTCTGCATTGATTCCCATCCATCCTGGTCGTATTTTGCTCGTGTCCTCGTCAGGCCAGTTTATCTCGTTCTCTTTGTTGTTAAAGTCGTTTTATGCTATAAATATTGGTGTAATTCACTGACATTAGTTACTTGCATTTAGTTCATCAAAACTACCTGTATTAGTTGATTATAATTTCTATGCTTCTACATTACGCTGATTTACTCGTATCAATCCGGGCCTATTTTTGAAATGGCAAAGCAGACACCTTGTGGTATTTGTTCCAAAATCGTTGGACATCGCGCAAATGCGATTACATGCAGTTTATGTAGCGCAAATTTTCATATTTCGTGCATTGGTCTGTCTGTGGACCAATTCCGCGTAACTTAAGGGATTCAGCATGATTTTTGAAGACCATTTGTAAGCATTGTTAGTAGAAAGTTGGGCAGAATGGAGCCAAAATGCCTGACCGGCGGATCACTAGAGCGAAGTGTGCTAAAAGCCGCAGCTTGATTTGTTCAACACCACAATTCGAGTAACAGCCAGCGCTTAGCACAACAATGAATCTATCCCTGGAGCAAAGTACTAGTGTTCCAGCAGGCTCGCCTTCAAGGTCTACGATTTCTTCAGTTGACACTAAAGCTCTAATTTGCAATAAGCAAACTGGTGATAGCGAATGGAAAAGGCAAAAATCTAAGAAACCAAGAACAATATCTAGCTGCCTGAGGCGCCGCAGCCTCATGGTCTTTCAAGCCCCTGAGTCAAGTGATTCCAATCCTCAGGTGCGCTATGAAATTGATTTCGAGATTTTGCAAACTCTGATTGATAGACTGCTCCACGTGAATGAGGGCGGGTTCAAAGTGAAACAGATCGCTCGTCTAGGAAAAAGAACCGAGAGCAGATGTCGACCTATCAGTGTGACTTTTGTCGGAGAGACCAGTCTTAACTTCATATTGTCCCGCCTTAATAGGCTGGAAGCTCCAAAGCTCCACATGCGCGCTGAGTTAGACCCAATAGACAGAGTGAAACTGAAGTCTGCGATGATCGAACTAAAGCGACGCACGGACGATAGAGAAACAAATCTCGGTATTGTAACTTTTCAGTCAGTTACTATGGCACAAATTCGTGTTATCTGGCTTTGATGAAGACTAAAAGGCGTACAAGGTACAGCGAACTCGCTGCAACAACTCGAAAACAAGAAAACGCAAAAGCTTCGAAGAACAGCCTACAGCGGCCGCAAAAACTGCTCCCAAGAGAATCTTCGCATACGTGAAGCGGCGCCTGAGGTCTGCAGGCAATGTTCCAGTGTTAGAACGCTCAGATGGACAGACCCTAATCAAGAGCACAGATCATGCGTCCTCATTGGCGGCACACTTCGCCTCCGTATTTGCAGGTGACCAGGTGTCCATAACGAGGTTGAAGAGTACCGTTTGCGCTGAACTAGATCACCTAGACTGCAACATTGAAGGTGTACGCAAACTTCTAGCAAATCTTGGCGGTAGGAAGCATGGTGTGCCAGACGGAATCTGCCCACTGATTCTCAAGTCCCCATCGGCCATCTTCTCGCCTTCGGTAACTGAGCTGTTCAACAGGTCACTATCCACTGGACTAGTACCGGGCGACTGGAAATGCTCAGTCGTAAAGCCAATACCGAAATTTGGCAAAACAACTATTGTGCATAACTACCGGCTGAACTGCCTGACCGCTGTTTTGACAAAGATGCTCGAGAAGATCATGGAGAAGAGCCTTCTGCAGCTTCTCGAGTCGAAAAGCCTCTTGACGCGTGCACAGCATGGTTTCGTGAAAGATCGCTCCTTCACCACCAACCTACTGTTGACGAGGCACGAATTGTTACAAGCGCTTAACCAAAGCAAGTCGGTCGACGTCATTTACATTGAATTCAGTAAGGCATTTGACAAGGTAAATTATGCAGTGCACCTCGACAGGCTGAGAGTGTGCGGTGTTGGTGGCTCGCTGCGTCAATGGATCAGGAATTTCCTTGTTGATCGAAAGTGGAGGGTCCAGGTGGACAACCATTTAACCGACTGGTATCAATCCAGCAGTGACATACCTCAAGGCACCGTACTGTGACCCATTATTTTTCTCATACATGTAGACGGTGAGCCTTAGCTACTCCAATCACCTTGTGCATTGTTCGCTGATGACTTCAAGGTGTGGAGAGTAATCCGCACACCTAATGATTGTGACCTGTTTCAGCAGGACCACGACCGCCTTTCCTTGTGGTCAGCAGAGGTCAACCTTCCGATCAACTCGGTCAAGTCGCAGTTCATGAGGCTGGGTAAGTATGAGCTAACTCGAACCTACACGGTGTTTGGTCAACCGTTGTATCCCGCGCTTTCGTGCGCGACCTCGCTGTACTCGCAAGCTACGACCTAAATTCCATAAACAATACGAATAGGCTTTACCAAAACAACCTTCGTATGCTTTGGCCGCTCAGGAACAGCTTCAGCACTTGGTCCGAAGAGATTGCCACTCGCCTCTTCGTCTCAGTAACACGACCTATGCTAGAGTATGGCTCTCCGGCGTACTGTCCTTTCACCCGGGGCGAGGTAGAAAATATTGAGCGAGTGCAACATGTAGCCACCAGACTGATTCTCAACTTACGAGGTGTTCTGTACGAAGACCGGTGTAAGAAACTAGGGCTGTTCACCCTAGCTTATTGTCGAATGCGGGTTGATCTCATCATGACGCACCGGATATTACATCTGGGTGATTACCCTATGTTGAGACTGCTGCTTCATCTGCGCACACCAGGCCGCATACGAGGATACCGGTACCAACTTGTCGTACCGGATTTGAAGCGGGTCGCTCACCAAGTCTGTTTCGAATGCAGTGGTGTATGTATGGAACGGCCTGCCACAGCATGTAGTTGAGGCAAAGTCAGTGTCGGAATTTAAGAAGTTCCTGGACAAATACTTCGCCGATGCGAAATATATCGACCGGAACGCAACATGACGGATCTTTGTCCCTGAGTAACATTAGATGCAGCTACACAGAGCAAACCCTACTTGATGCTTCCAAGCATTAATCAGTAATCAGTAATAGACCATGCATAAAATATTTCAACACACCTTTTAAGCTAATGGATTTCAATTTAGAAATTATTAACCCCACCTATATGAGCTACAACTTGTTTTGCTTTGGAAATTTTACAGTCGTCTGTAAATTAAGAGAACCACAGAATTTTCACATATTAACGGCCTAAAACAAGTATTTTTGGAAGTTTCCAGCATATTAATTTCATGGGAGCGGACAAAAGTTACCCTATCGCACAAGTCATAGTATCAACATCAAGTTGTATTGAACCAACGTAGACCTATTGTTTTATCAAAAGTTTATGATGGTATCAAAAGAGAGCTATTTAAAGTTCAAACAGATGTTCACTAGTGGCTAGCAGCATTTGAATATTCGGTTTGCGTTCTGGCAATAGAAGACCTTTAATGGGATTGGATAGCTGATAAAGGTGACGTATCCTCTCAACTATTTGTGCGTGCCCATACAGTCCAACTGAGAATTATAGAAGCGTGAAAGACGGAAATTTTCACTCTAATTTCATCATTTCTCTGGTGTTATTCCAAGCACAGCATTTACCAAATTCATAGAGGCCAGTTTCGCTTAATTAATGACATGAACTTTACATCTGCCAGTCGTCAATCTTATCGCGATTGTGGTAATCAACACTTTTCAGCAAGTTTGCTTTCGAATGCTGTAGAGCTGTAACATCAAAATCTTGAGGTGTGCTTACTTTTAACGACAGTTTTCATGGCGGTTCGTCAGCAGCAGAAAATGGATTCGACCTACGAGGTATATAGACATTTGGACCTGCCGTGGAGTTATTTCAAAGGGGCTATTATTGTTATTCCTTACAGAAATCGTCTCCATGCCATCCTATGAATCTCGTTTGGCATACCACTTTTACAAACAGCCAGGATAGATGATGTTCTACGTCATGAGTAGACTTCACCCAACTTCTTTCAGTGTTAGAGAATGAATTAACACGCCATGTTCTGTGCAGCCTAAAGGCGCATTCTTATGCCGACAGTAGACCGAGGTATACAGTGGATCACATACGGTGTAACCTGTATGCGGGGTGATGTAAATCTTGCCTCAATACGTGGGAAGGAGACAGTCGGAATTTTCTACTTGATATGATGGGGGAAGAGCACCTGACGCCAGTCCGGATCACCGCACACTGCTGGGTGAACGATAAGAATGCATTTCAGTCCCACGTATGTGACTATTCCGAATTGAAAGTGTTTGTTGCAATTGAAGTAGGAGTAAATAAATCTAATTTGATTCATAGTATATTGCACGAATTCCCGGGAAAAGCCATCGGTCTCACAGCAGTGTAAACTGCTGACCAAATTTTCAGGTTTCTATTTGGTGGACCAACGCTTCGAGTATCAGTCTGGCCATTTTCTGGTGCCAAAGTTAACCAAAAATCAAAACATCTGTAAAAGTTAATGTATCCATCTAGCAACATAAAAGCAGCTGCCTCAAGCTGTGTTGGATTTTGCAAATTCTTGATGTAGCGTTGTCGAACTATAGCCACCATAGGTCCATTTGAAGTCAGAGTATAATGAGGAGAAAAGCAGTCTCATTGGTTTGGAAGATATATTTTAATCATTCCTTTTCTGAATGGATTGCAACGCGTCATCTCAGTGTGGGCAGAAATTCGCATTAAAGTGAACGCTGGGCACATCGATCACTGCAACCGCATCTGATGCGGTGGCTATTTGGTGTTGCCCAACCGAAAAGGCAACATTTCGTGACCGGATTCGAATTTATCTTATTTCATCAGATAAAGATTACAGGCACCCAAACGTTGAGTCTTTGGGATGTCATCAAGGACCTTTTTACCTAAGCCACAACGTTTACTGTCTGATTGTGAATTTTGGGTACCTGCTATCTCTACTTTTTGGGATAAACATCTTCCAAACTGGTCATGGAGAGCTGTGTTTTCTGGCAGGCAACACCCAATAGCCAGTCTGTTTGTCTTCGCATGTTGAACTGGTGACGTATAGGACACGTATTAAAGATTGGTAGTCACCAACTCGCTACGCATGACCCAATGTTAGCTATCGGCAGACGCAAGTCCAGGGTGCGGAAGCTGTGTTTGCAGTAAAATTTTCTTGAATTCCCATCCGTCATATCGTCAAATGTTAGTCCCAAGATAGTTTTAAAATTGTCATAGAAGTACAACCGGAATAGTTGCTAATCAGCTAGAAAAAAGTAGCCTAGACAAGTCGAAACTGTTTAGACGCATGCATATTTTCGACAAACGAGATTCTGCTCACATTTAAATGATAATACTACTAAAACAACCTTCAAGAAAAAGGAAGGCTTCTTCGTCGTACCCGACTGAATTCGAACCTCGCTACAAGTCACGAAATATGTAGGTTTCTGTAAGCCCAACGTGCATACTACGTTTGCCTTAATTTCTTTACGGCTAACTATCTTTATGCTATTCGGAGATGATCATACTTAAAACTTCAACTCAAAGACTTATACCGCGATATTATATTCACTTTCTTCTGGGCTTCTTTTAAAGGTTGGAATAAGATCGCATGTCGCATTCAGTCATGTACTTTAAAAATAAATTCACTTTGGACTTTGTTTTATTTAGTTATCTGTTATAGTTACCTGCTAAAGTATTACTGCACTTGCCGGGGACTACTAATGACTACGTTATTCTTATATGTACATACATGAGCAAAGCCTGTTAGGTTGGTAATCAGGAGGTTACTGTCACTTAGCTAGTTCAGCAGTCTGTCAAATGGATGATAGGATATTGGTTCAGGAGACGAAACCATAAGCACGTAGACATAAACTTGACTGTTGACTTTTTGCAGATACACCACAGATGCTAACGTTTAGACTTTTCATGTGTGACCGTCATACCGTATCATGATTCTTCCACCATTGCGTCTTGCTTCAAATGAAGGTAGTAAAATTTTTGGCAACAGATGAATCATCCCTTGTCTCATGCATACCGTCTCCTAAGTCATTCCTAGATGAACTTGTCTGCACTTCTCAAACCTATCCATCATCCATGAACATCCACTGTCCATCTTCTCTCCCCTTGATTTAGGTTCATTAAATATCGTTCTAGCGAAGCAGGAGCTTAATCCACCCTGCTTAATTGATTGCTCTAGTCCTACTGCGTTAAACCCCTGAACAAACAATGATCGCACAACTCACCAAAGTTTCAGTTAGTGCTATACAAAGGATGAGGTTCCGCAAAAACGGTTGTTAATGCAGAGCTGTTGCCTGAGCTAGGCGGTTCGATTTCCCACTAAACCGAAGCTGGTAATATTATTAAATACTAGTTTATTGAGACCGACTTGAATCATTACACGACTAGTACCTTGTACCATAAGTTGAAGCGGAAACTGTAATTCTTTTATGATGACAATTCCAACCTCTCCTGCCATCACTGTACTGGTTAAAATAAGCTAAAAATAAACAGAAAATGCTAGCCACCTTTCATACAGGGTTGGAATTATCATAGCCACATGGTTCCCATAAGTTTTAACGAATGTGCATAATTTGCTTTTCTTATGTTTCTTGTCCTATTTGGTGATGTGGTTGACCCAGAATCTTACAAAAACTGTCGTTCATACGGAATGTCGAAGCCGTAATCCAGGCTGACTAGAACGGCACCTGTATAGACACAGTTTCCTTCTGGGAGGCAAGAATGAGTTACTTAACACATAGTAGCGTGATTGATATTCCAGTACTTCATCTCATTGCTACCTAGCCAATATTTGCTTTGACTAAAATATCCCTTCGTGAAAGGTTTTTCAAAATTGCGCTATCAGGTAGTGCTACCTGATCGCCTGAGGGTTGAACGGCGTTTTTCACTCTTTGAGAAGAACTTTGGAAAATGTTTGTAGCATAGATAATCAATCAAGTCGTGGGTAGGACCCGAACAATTACTATCTAAAGCCTCAGCCTATTTTACAGATTTTTGGGTTAGCTAGCTGAATCGAGCCAGCGTAAACCTACAAACTGATCAACTTGACCGTTCCCCAGTGTTTGTATCCCAAACGCGCACCGATTGAAATTCACGTGGAAGGCAATCACATAATCCTTGTAACTGCTGAGTGACAGCGGAGTTGGCGCGATAACCAACCAATTAATTCTAACCACGTGAAATAAGGCTGAGCTTGGTTTTGTACTTTGTGTTTGCTGCTCATTTATTTATACCTAGTTCTTAGGAAGTGGCAACGGATGCCAGTAGCAATATTCCTGACGTTTAGTGCCATCCGAATTGATGAAACAAGACTATCCAAGTTTATGGTTTGATTATTTCCTTTCACCTATCCCAGGAATCGCTTGCGACAGAATCCAACTACTCATGTGCCAAACGAAGATATCTTAGGCGTTACAAATCACCAAGTGAACAGCCGGAACACAGTAGGCCAACAACCTCAAAGTGCAACTCACCAGAATGTTCCAAACAAACGATGGCAGGTTTATCAAAGACATGTGGATCGGCATGCGGCATTGCAACGAGTGACTTCGGCCAGAAGAAGAGCGCGAAGAACCAAACGAGCTGCTACAGCTTATGTATCGCGAACTTGGCCCAACGGAGTGATACCTTATGTCATCCAGGCTAATTTCTCAAGTACGTTATTTTAGGGCTTGATGTAACTAAGTGATAGGATGCTGAATGTGAATAGGCTCTGAGTAATCTACAGTTTATATGGAGTAGGGTACAATATCTGTCCTGCACGAATATCATACTAATCTGTTTCCCCCTGATTGGGGGCAGTGTCGGTGGTAACCGCAAATAACTCTTTAATTGAACTCATGCTCCGTGCATTTACTGTATTTTCGAAGTATCTCAACATTACGGTAGGTTGGATAATCAGGCGCGTTTGGTGAAAAACTTGCTTAGTTAAGTAACCGGGAGGTCGAATCGGGGCAGGTGAACATTTCTGCCAACGGGTATCTAATTATACCCGTGGATATACACGGATAGATTACAGAGGGTGGTAAACACTAACATCTCAAATCAATTTCATAAAACGTCAGTACATGCGGCCTTTACTATAATCACCAAGCGCTAACTCTTAATTAAGTGAAAAGTTTCTGCTCTGACTGCTTGCTGAGCTTGACAATTTCGCCGCAAACAGATCGTCACTTTCCGAAGTGACGTGAGCAGTCGGTTACTATACAACAGGTCGGAACCACAAGTCAGTGCACTACTGGTGTTACATTTATTGGTGAAGAAAAGTTTATAGCAAAGGTACCAAATTAAGCAAACTGTTCAGTAAAACAAATGAACGACTTGAGCCACCAAAACCCCCTTAGATGTCTGGCGAAAAATTAGACACAAGGGTCACCAAGAAATGTTGGGTTAGAGATAAGTCACCATGTGCCATCAGATGATCTGGCGGTTGTTTATGCACTAAATTTGTCATTCTGGGTTTTACATACTTCTATTTACCATTTCTAATCCGCTGCCTGTCGGTGGAGCAAGATATGCTTACATAGTAGCTCTGTAATCTCTCCTAATGCGTATCCATATCCTTGAGCAATTGTCATTTGAGTGCCCACCTTTGTAGCAGACTTGTTCATCCACCATATTTCAGTCAAGACTTCGAGTAGAACACTTCCGTGGGCATCATTTTCTGGCCTCATTTGGGTAAACAACAAAAGCACTCATCCAATTATTCATTGTCAGTGACCAAAGAAGCATTGATGCTTAAAGTGCCAATAAACCGATAAACAAGTGCGTGTTTACCCTGCGTTTGAATACAGCAATATGTGGGACTAGAGCCCGTGGGTTTACTGCCTCGCAGATGAGTGCGACTTGTGGCTATACAAGTAGGGGAAAACTCAGCATGTCGTCAGGGAAAGACAGCCATACCACTAAAGCCAAACAGTCATCTGCAAAACTCATCCTACCGTAGTAAGTACTATCATCACAATAACCATACATTACATTGCATTTTTCTCCCAGTTATCCTCTTAGCTTCGGCGCTCCAATTAAAATATGCACCGGCGGAAGAGAATACATTTAGAAGCAGCTCGAGTTCGAGTGACAAGAAAATGCATATTTTCCGTGTTAGCCCATCAGTGATATTAGGACTTTCTTGGGCAGAACACCTTCCTTTGGTAAGAAAGTTCTCAAAATAATCGGTTAACTTCCACCGTGGGCAGTGTGTGTCCGCATCTATTCGTCTGAGTAGAGTGCGAAATCTACCTGTCTAAAAAGCATGTAAAGTCGAATAGCTTATTGTAGCAACAATAGGCCGAGTAGCGGAAGCGAAGTTGATGCAAATCCAAAAGAGTTCCAGTCAACGGGTAAATGTAAGTCAGCTGAAGGTAACCCATTAGTCAAATTTGGTTTACCCTGTTCACACTAGTGCAAATTGTATCATCCAAAGTGTGTAACTCATCACCAACAACACATGAGAGATCGAAACAGCTCCCAAGGCTATCTCTGGTTTTGTGCTGCGTTTTCGCCCATCCCACTCGTTACCTATATAATTCTCTTAGTACAAATGTATGATCGGTTAAGAAAAAACTAGAACAAAGAACGAACACTAAGCTTATATCACTAGAAGCGAATGTGCATCAGGACAACACAGTTGCATCAGAAGCAATGGTGCAACAGTTGTTTCGCTTGAACCATGAGTGACAAGGGCACCATTGTCGTTATCCCCTACGCTTTTAAATGAACGCCAAGCGGAAGCAGATCGTAGCTGTGATAGACCAACGGTGCTCAAAACCACGAAAATCAGGTACCACCCGAGATGTGTGATCGAACAAATTCAGTCGGTCTTGGAAATATATCACCTATAAGGTTGAGACAGCCGAACCCGAGTCTACTGCGTCTGTAACCTAAGAGTCTCTGGTCAAGTTCAAATACCCACAGACTCCGGTCACGTAAGCAGCGATCGCTGCAAAAGTCTCTCGGTATGCTACATTCAGTGTCTTCTCTGTATCAAACACAACTAAAATCAATAAAATGATAAACAGTAGATCATCATCAATTGGCAGAAATCCAGGCTCAAGGAGCAACCGACCTTGCCTTTCAACAAAAATGGGGTCGGTCAATAACGCTATGACTGTCGTGTGCACAAATATCCCCGAATCTACCGACATTACATTGCGGGGCAAGTTGTCTAACGACCAAGACCAGTGGAATTCATTGTGCATTTTGAGAAACGTAAGAGGCAAACTAACAAACTTAGTCAGAGATGCTGGTCACCCGTAACCTGCACACTATGACAAACCCAGTATTATTAGCGTAACATTGGAATCGGCCATTGAGGCAGCAATCGTTTTACCCTCTGCCAGTGCGCTACGACCTCGTAAACCCCCCATCTAACCTGAGTTCCCTTTGAGTACGCCTCAAACGAAAATTAAAATCGTAGTAGAACATTGCAAACTGTATCGTCCGAGCACAATCTTTAGTTATGGCATGCCAGAAGTTTCGTCAAATGACAGACAATAGGCGGTAATCATGATTTGGAACAATGACGGTTCATTTGTAAAACACGACCTGGACAACGTCGTAGCGCGACTGCTCAGACAGCTACCTCTCGTTGCAAATTTTAGACGAAGCAGACGACGAACCCTAAAAGTCCTGGTTCAGTCAGAGCAGACAGCGACGGAAGTGTTAGAACGTTGGTGGCGACGTCCGAAAATCCTTCCATTTGAACTTCAGTTAAAAGCTACCGAAGTCTTGCAGAGATTAGATATGAGCCTAGCTGGAAAAGGAACCCTATAGTGGCTACTTAGCAACACCATAGTACCTCCCGGTCACGCGATTCTGCAGTATGTCGGGACGAGAAATGGGACGTAGCCAAGCCAAATCATTTTGCGAATGATGTATCATCATCAATGCATCAATAAAACGAATAACGACCGACCTCGTAGCGGCCGGCATTCTACCACACTTGACTTCTTCGGCTCCCTGTTGGCTCCTAGAGACCGCGAAACTATCCTGTACTTCTACCAATGCTCAAGGCCTTTCAATAATTTGGTAGAACTGAAAGATCACCAAATTTCGAAGCCAGGCCATATCATCGGTGGCACGCAGATATGGCTGCGCAATGGAAAGGCAGACGCTAGTCTCACTGCCGAACTTACCTCTCAAATGAAAGGACAGGCTTGCGAAAGGAGGAGGGGTAGTTCATTTTTACGGAAGCAACCTAGAGTGTGAGGCTTTTGAGGGTTCCGATTTGCAGTTCCTCGATTCTCTTTAGTGCCGTCTGTCATTACATGGCAGCGACAGCTGCTTTATAGCTTTGGCGTACCGCCCCCAAAATCTGCACTGGAAATGGACTGCCACCTTGCGATATGATTAAGTTGAAGGCAAGAACGGAAGCACACTTCCATACTTTTCATGAGTGACTTTAACGTATACTGTTTAGAAACGCCTGCTACAATTGGAGAACAATCCAAAGCAGATCTGCATGTGCTCATAACCAGTGTTGAATTTTCTGATGGTTTATTATACCCCTTCGTTTGAGAATAGGTAATAGACTGTCGTTGCTGGACCTTGTGTTTATTAAGGAGGGACATATGATTGAGGTATTGACCGTTGAATGCCTTTTGGTTCCCTATGATCATGCAGTCATCAGTTACGAATTCATCCGCTATGCGAAGTATCGCCACCAGAACAATGAGATGATGTGCACCAGAACGTGCTACGATCGCTTAGCCCAGCTTCGCAGTGCCACAACCGAGTCGTTCCTCAGTGAAGGCCATCCGTCAGTTGCTTGGCTTGATTTCGTCCGCAAATTCAAACAATTGGATACGGATGCCTCAGAGGTAAGCGTTTTCACTAGGCCTAGAACCGTTACTTTCGTCAGGAGCAAAGCTAGAAAGTGGATGACTGTCGGCAACGCAGTCTGGCAAGAATATAGATCATCACCAACGCCAGATAATTAGGACGAGATAGCCCATCGTAATAACTGCACCCAACTGCTCAGAGATGACAAAGCCGCATATCAGCTGAATATAACAAAGCTTTCAGCACTGAACACAAACTGCTTTAGTAATATCACAATTACCTTCGTAAGGTGAGGCAGGGAATTTCTCCGCTCCAGACGATTGATGATCCAAGTAGCACAGCTATAGAAGTAGCAAAGGCGTTGCGGACACAATATGCTCCCCCATTTCGGAGGGTCGTACCATTAGGCTATTTGTCAACTTATATTTGCATGTCTCTAGGACTCACACACAGCTCTTTTACTACTGAAGATATATTGCAGAAGCTGACATATCTGCGCAATATCAGTTCCCCTGCAGTCGACACCATTCGCCCAGAGGCAGTGAGACCAAGAGCAAGCCAACTGGCAAAACCAATGGCCCAGTTTTTCGACGCTGCTTAGACCAAAACCAGATTATTGCGATGTGGAAACTTGGACTATTAAATCCCATTCACAAAGGCGAAAGCTGGACAGTACTTTCAACCTAACGACCAGTGTCTCTTCTTTCTGTAATATCCAAGGTTCTCGAATCCATCGTTGCCGATGCGTTGGTGTGTTATCTAGCACAGGCTAACATTAGTGCTTTAGAGCAACACGGCTTTCGTCTACAACGATCGTGCGCAACGAATCTATTACTCTCACGGATTAGTTGAACCGAGACAGCTGATGCTGGAAAGGCCGTTGTCATGATCTACTTGGATTTATCCAGAGCATTCGGTCATTTACATCATCATCATCATCGGAATCTCCTCTCCAATCTCAACTATTACGGGATCGATGACCCCATCTTGAGCTCGATTGCCAACTGCCTACTGCAAGTACAAATAGAAGCTAGAATCCGGCGTTCTATATCTGACTCCTTACCAGTCTAGTCTGGTGTGCCCCATGGGCTCAGTTCTAAATCCACGATTGCTTTTGGTATGCATCAGTGAGTTTGCACGGAAAATCGCTTCAAAGTTTCTGCTGTTTGCCGACGACATAAAGGTATGGCGCCAGATTCAGGCGGACTCCGATCAGAATTTACTTGTACAACTTGGATATGGTACATTAGTGGTCAATCCGAAATCTGCTACAGGGCAACTTGGACAAATGCAAAGTCTGGCAGCCATGATTGAAGCACGACGTTATTGCACTGGACAACCAGAACTTCGTGCCTTTAAATACGTCATTGTAATGCTTTACCTTCCATACGATCAGAAGCTGAAAGGTTTGGGACTATTCAGCGGGCCGTATCGCCGACTACGAGACGAATTAATTATGGCGTACTTGATCTTACACAAGCCAAATCATGTTTCACACTCTTTACTGCAACTCAACTGTAACACCAGAACTAGAGGCCACCTTCTGAAATTAGCGGAATAGTACAAATGTCTGGTGTACCGTACACAATTTTTTCCATTCGTGTGTGTCAATCATGGAAGGCTTTAATCAAATCGGTTGTTTCTGCACCCACCATAGCCATATTTCAAAGTCGCTTGGATGACGCGCCCAACCACTAGCGTCTTGTTACTTGACAATACACTTCATCTTACTACCTAGAAATACCTTGAATTTATTGCTTTCGTCTACTGAAGCTATGCAAACACTGAGAGTGCAAGGTTACTGTATTACTTACGATAAGTCCATCCTTTTGACAGCTGAACTATTAACTGCCTTTTTTCATTCTTTTTCCATAACCCACCAAACTAACCAACGGGACCTGTAAAACAGTGTTTCTTAACCCGTAGAACAGCAGTGCTCGTTGTTCAACTATTACGCAGCAAAATGTATCGCCTTTTAGTCAAAATTCTGCCATCCGGAAGAACCCCAAGTGCTCTCATGGGAAACCGTCATAATGCTTAATATTCCCCCTGGAGATGACGAAACGTTATTTTACAGAATTCCACAATCTATATTGGCCAAATATTTTTTTAAATATGCCCCGCTGTGTCTTCCAGAAGTGCCAGTCGATGTAACTAATATTCGCACTATAGTATTACAGTCCAACCTGCTATAGCGACCACCTGTTTATGGCGACCAACCAAAAACACCCCCAAACTTTTTTCCCACGAGTATTGTTTATATGCATAAACCTGTTCTTGTCGACTAATACAAATGTAAAGTTGTGGTAACCGCATTTGTCACTATCCAAGCAGATGAGGCTTGTTTATACATCGATCACCAATGAATTTTACATACATATTTCTGCATTGATGTGATTCTCGAAACAACCGATAAACTTTTGACTCACATTATCACAAATCTTTCTCCCTTTGATAGGCGAAACCAAAGCCACCATAAGGAAGGCTATGAGGCACTGGGAAAACTACACTTGTCTCAGCTTCGTGGAGCGGGAACCACAACAGAAATCTTACATCATCTTTACCGAAAAGGCATGCGGGTAAGTGATCTGAATTTGTCACTCTATTCGACTTGTTACACCCGTGAAAAAATCTCAATTTATTGTTTTGATTAACCAAATTTGCCGATTTATGCAAAATGCATTCTTTTTAATGTGGTAACAATGTTCTGCCTCAGTGCTGATATCAATTTGAAAACGCCACACGTTGCGCCATGCAATACCTATATCAACCCTAAAGACAGAAAGTCATCTTTGACTACGTAGGAACCTTTGATACATTAACATAACAGACACGACAGTTGTGCGACCGTTATCGCTTACTTATCCCCTGTTGGAAATTGTTAAGATCAGGACGAACCTTTATAATGTGCTGTCCCATGGAGTCTCCAGCACGATAGATGTAACCAAAAAGTCGTGAGTTTCTATAGGACACAACTCTAGGATGCACCGTGTCCGTATTGCTCTCTTCCATCCGTGCACTACACAGCGTGTTTCATCCCGGTTTTGATTCATCAGGTAGAGATAGTCTGAACCAGCGGTAGAACTCGATGGAGAGTGGCTGATGGCCATCTCCAAGATCTCTAGTTCACTGCGCTCCGCTTACAAGCTCTTTCAAGATATGCTAACGTAGATTCCCTTAGCCAATATTAACAATCTCAATCAAGAGAAAATTTAGTGTACCAGTTTACCTAAAATATACTGTCAGATCCGGTTTAAAGAGAATAGTTTCTTACTGCAGTATATATTACATTGAGTGAGTGTTATTCATTATAAGCGGATAGCTTGAATATCCTCATCGTGTGCAACGTCTTGCTGGGTTCACCATTTGTTTAAAACCATATTTTATTCCGAGAATGAGCAAGAAACCAAATGCGTGCTATTGTTACGAAAACAGAACTATGAAAATGAGATGAAACTTGTAGTTTGGACTTTATATGTCACTTCAAGCTACAGTGCGTATTAGCATTTCTTCGCTAACGAAAAATATTTGTACTTTCTCATCCAAATCATGCTAAGGGGCGGTGCAATCTTGCACAAAGCAGCTGCTAAATTTGGTTTATGAAAGATAATGACCTTTGATATTACCTGCCACATGTACATACGCACACACTCCACCTCTCCACCTCCCTTGCTTCAGTTGTTGCTCCTACGTGGGTCGCCGCAGTGAAGACGAACCACAAGCAATCTCGATCGGCAAAAATTGTGATAAGAAAGGTATTGTGATCCACGAATTAGGTCACGTGATTGGCTTTTGGCACGAACACACACGGCCTGATCGCGATGGTAAGTTTGTAGCATATTGACAACCAGGATCAGGACACCTGTTTCGCTTTCTGGGTCACGCGTCAATCCCCCACGCTGGTTCACAAGCTGCATAATGACAATACATTAAATAGCCCAGCAGGAGATTCGAAGGATTACAGATTAGTTTTGGGCTTCAAGACAAGTTTGATAAGCTTAAACTTCTGACTTTACGTTTGCAACAAATTTGCTACCTAGTAGGTGATATCTAATCCTTCAACTGCAGATCAAATAGTTGTGCATTGTTGTCTTGGATTCGGTAGTACCATTGTTACAATTCTTTTCCAGGCTATCTCGAAACCTTTAGGTCTGACATAATCCCCAAGTACATTGGAACAATGCATAAAAGTTACGGCTTGACAAGTGAGAATAACGTTTGTTCAAAAAATTTGCACAAAAGCGAAAAATGCATCTGTGGACTCACCATATTATCCACGTTAACACAAAGGTATACCAGTCTACCCCGATTTCCTGGGGTTTGTGAGCACAATAGTTGTCTGCTTCTTGTCGTCACTCAATGAATAGAACTCGGAGCAAGTCATGTAGGTGGTGTAAACTGTCATCAAGTGACTTTTTAAAAATGGGTAGCGTGGGCGCAGATATGAAAAATATGGAAAAGGCGTTCCACAGTTGAACTTGTAGAACAGGAAAACAATTCCGGCGGTACTCCAGCCGACTGTATGGGGTGGCCAGTTGTAGCTGGTGACCGATAAATTCTGTGTTACTTCTCTTCCAGAAGGTGGCTGCTAGCATAACCGGAGTTCTTCAAGTGGTAGTAGGCTAGAACGAAGTCACACATAAACAGCGATAACTTTTGTTGCACAATTCCACGGATTTCAGTCACAGATGATATGGCAGATGGAACAATTCCTTCATAAGTACTGTAGCCCTTTGATGTGTGGTCTCCAGTGAAAGCAGCTTACGCTTTAACCAGTGTTGCTAAGTCTGGATCGCGTACTCTAAGTGGGACCTAAAATACACACTGAGTATTTGGGGGAAGATTGAGGGGACGAACCGCCCGAACACGGTCCGTAACAGGCCAACATGTGAGTTCGGGATTTCGGACGTATTCAAGCACTGCTCTGAACAGCCAAAATCGTCTTGTATCACCAACTCAAGTTCTCACTCTTCTGAGGCGGCTTTGCAACATGTCGCCTCCAAGCTTATATACATACGTGAGCTTGTGGAGGACATGCACCGTAGTACACCTGTCCGTATTAGACGGAGTTATATTTGCATCTGAGCATTCAAAAGCGCGGTTTAAGTCTTGTTGTAGCATATCGTGAACTTCCTGACAGCCTATTGCCCGCCATATATTGATGTCATCGGCAAAAAGCAGGACATTTTTTCGATGACACTCGCGAAGTTGTCGAGGTATACCAAGAATAAGCGCGGCCACAACAATAACCTATGTGGAACACTGCAGTCCACAACAAATGGATCAAAAAATGAGAATTGGACTCAAACCTAAATGCGTTGCAGAAGGAGAAACTTTCCGGTCTATATAAGGACATGGTTTGCAAATCCGTACGCTTGCAGTTTTTGGAGAAGAATGCTGTGATCTAAGCGGACGAAAGCTTTATAAACTTCTAGCTAGATGACATCAGTGCCACTCCCACTGTCGGCTATCTCGGTCCAACTGCCACAGGCAATCAGCAGATTGGTAGTACATGGGCCGATGCTGATGGAATCCGTGTTGCTCCGATGCTATGATGCTACCTACACCTTTCAAGGTAACATATTGCAGTCTCAGCTATGATAGATTCCATCGCCTGTGAGAGTACCGGGAGCAGAATCAGTAGGCGATTGTTGGCTGGCTCTGAAAGGCTACCACTCTTGAAAATCGGGATAATGATGCCCTGCTTCCACCTATTACGCATCTGCTGTACGTCCAGGCACCTTTGGAAAAATCGCGTCAAGGATTCAGCTATTTTTCTAGCTGCCACCTGCAGTGCTTTCTGGAATGTTGTCAACTTTGGGGGAACTAGGAGTGCGTAATAACAGCAGTTACTTCAAAGTGGTCGCCGAACTAAGGATAATGTGTGTAAATACCGGTGTTTAGAAGATTGGGACAGGTGTGTTACGCATGTTGGCAGCACATCAGCAAATTGGGGCATATTTAAGCCGCAGAACGTTGGCTGCATCCTCGGCAATTTGAGCAAATACATGTGCTGATATTAGCTGGGAAACACCACGTTTCACAGTTCAGTTGCGGTTCACCTGCTGTACTGAAGCTTTTTGTTAGCACAAAATGTTTCCGCTTGACTCTGCTGGTGTCCTAATTTGTCCTCACGGACAGGTGTGGTACAGTGATTGCGATGCAAAACATAGTTACTCCAGTTGTCAGGGCTAGGGTTTGCTCTATACACAGGCCACACAGCGTCTCTTAGTGTCATGTGTTTTTGGGTTCTGCTCTGAATGAATGATCGTACCCTAGCAGAACGAACGGGCTTGTTAACCGATGCAGATTTAATCAGAGCACTGAACTTGGGAGCAAAATCCAACAAAGCACTGTCAAGAGAACCGTAGTCCGTAAAATCCTAGATGGCAACTCCCACAACTTCTGCCAGTATGTCGTAGTGGGTGAGTGTTAGATGAAGTTAATATATGGATACTCCGGATAACACACGGTCGTAAATTATGGTTACGTGGTCGCTCCGCCACAGCTTGATGCATCCTCTATTGCATCTCAATCACCAGTATTTCGTTCGTGAGCGTTCAAGCAAGCACAGGTATTTTATTTCCCGTTCTGAATCTGGTAGTCGAACTGGTATGGCTGAGCTGCGATATGCTGGCCATCTACTCTTGCAGATCGGCAGTAACTTCCTGGTGCGGGTACCCTAATTGCCAGATCGTGAATATAGGATGAGAACGGGACAGTAACTTCGTCGTAGGACCCTGCTCAAGGCGTATATCGGGCAATAGTTCTTATTTTGTTGGACTTTCGGAGACGATAAAAACGGTCGAAAGGCAATTGTTGTCGCATCTCGGTCGCAGACCGCACTTAAGTGAGCCTATGATCAGCGTTTTAGAAGCCGCCACCGATTCGCACTGCAGGTCGCTACGGTAGTAAAACATTACCTCCAGTCTTTCTAGGGTAATCGTTGCGGAGGACGGACATACCATGATCGCAACTTCGACGTCTGTATTTTCCTTGTGCAACCAAGCTTCGAACGCTTGACGAAGCCGCAGTTCGGCAAGCTTTCTCAGGAGATCTTGTGCATTGCTGTGCATGCAGCAACGTTGTTCGGTTCTTAGCAATGAATCAAGCGACAAGAGTGTTAGGTAATATATCGTTCCTCATTGTGAAAGGTAGATCACTAATTATATTTTGGGTAGAGCGTTAATGAACTCAGCTAGGTTAGATCATGGATTCCACCATTATCTCTTTGCTTCCCACTTTATATATGATGTACTTGGCTTGTTTGCCAGCTTCGTTGGTTAGTTAATTAAACTCATCCAAACTCTTGTCGGGAAGTGGTCTGATTAAATGGTCGCTGTCGCGTCTGTTTGCATAGCGGGTGATGCTTTGATCCGGAGCTCGGAAGGAATGCTGCTGCGGCCCACATGTCAACACTCCAGGACCATTGCTGACCTTTCTCTAGATTGCAAGACAACTCCCATAATCCTCTGGCCCCATGCTTCGTACTTTGGTGATCGGCGCAGCTTCGAGTTCGATTGAGCTATGACGTTTTCCAGGGAAAGTGTGTCGCGAATGTATCGCCATTGTTCTTCGCCGTGTGTGGTCGCTTCGCGCATATCATGTCCGCCAGCCCCGGGAACACCGTTTACTAGCACTGTCTTGGATACACATTACTTCAAGTGTTCGTTCGTCGTGTTTCGCTTGTCTGTGCTCGGGAATATGCCGATGAGACATGATCCATTCCGAAAGACGAGCTATCTATTGCAGGACAGATTATGGTTCACTGGCGTAAGTTAAGACAACTCAGAGGTGTCTGCGTTCCCGGTATTGCTGTGAGTTTTGTGGAACGGTAACGCGTGCCAACTAGATGGGCTTAGCTACAACAACTATAATGTCACATACAGAGTTCCACTATTTCACGTCTTCGAGTTGTTTCCATCTTAAGGAATTTGTTGTCGAGGCTGAAAACTTGGTGCAGATTACCGCTAATATGCTAAGTGCAACTCTACTAGAAGATAAACGACAAGCCGATCTGTACAGAGCCGATGGAGGCTATGCGAGTACAGCATCGTTTCTCTCATTTACTTTGGATGCAATAGGAATGGCCGATGGTCTAGGCTTTCAGTGACCTTTGACAACAATCTAGTTCCAACTGACACTAGTGTTGTTGTCCGACTGTAATTTCGGAAACAGTCGGAGGGTGGACTACGCCCTGACCGTGTTCATTGCAATCGGACTGTCAGTGATAATTTCATTCACATTTATGCAACTGGTGACATTCAAGTTAAAAACCATCGGTAACGCATTTTAGCTCGACGCCCAGCGTTCTTCCTCTGTTTAACTGCGGAGCCTAATGGGAATGACTGGGATTTACTCTCTGTCACGCTTTCTTTGAATAAATCGCTTTTGATGTTTCTTATTTTTTCAGACCTTGCCCCCAACCTTTCGATTTCAGCATTAGTTCAAGTACGATAATTACCAGTGGGATGACCATCCATACCGAACCGCACCACAGAGAATTTGGTTTACTATTGTGTAGCTGCAACTGGTTCATTGTGGGCTTGGAACATTTAGAATGATACTCGCCAAGACATTTGAAACACAGCATTCCAATTCGTACATTGTTAAGCATGAAGCAAGGCCACAAGCTACTGTCGACCTAGATGCGGTAACGTGGGCATTTACTTGGTAACCACAATCCAGTACGTCTATCGACGCGCTTATTGTTCGCTGCGGGTTCGCGTGTGCGCTTACTCATCTGTAGGTTGTTGGTTGTCACTTTCTGTGCGTCAGAACTTGGTGAGGTAGTTTTAAGCTGCTGGATAGTTGACGCGGTCCACAAAGCGACTGAGCGATACGGACACAAAGTGTGGGATAGGTACTTTGATGGGCAGTCCACAGTCGTGTTTGCTGCCTTGTCAGATAAAGCTGAGGTTGAATGTCGTTTGAGACCAAAAATATTGCTGTGTAGTTCCTGGTTCGGAAAATTCCTGGATTGCGTTTCTGTGGGAACGGTGGAAAAGCCGCAATATAAAGCTAACTGCGATCCACATGAGCTAGCTCCGAATTATGGAGTGCACTAGACAGCCCTGATGAAGCTGGGTCGAATTAGTATAAACGCGGGTTTACGTGGCAAGATGCATCTGCGCAACGGCAAAAATGATTGTCTGCACAGGGGAGCGATTGGCACGCAAGAAGATGTGCAGCCCTTGGATTTTAAAACAAGTCTGTTTTCTTCGAACATTTCTTGACCATGTTCGCTAACTGAATATTGAGCAGACCGGCCATGTGTTAAATGCACAAAGCGAAGCGGCTAATCAAGAGCAAGTAGGTACTTGCCGATTTCATCCATACACAGTGAGCACGCAATATACAGAAAAGTCAACCACAAAGGTGATTCATATGAAGCGCAGTAAAAAGAACGAAGTGCACAAGGCTATCGAACGAATGTTTCAGCGTGAACGACACTAGCGTAACCTCATTCGGAACTACGCGTCGGCGATTGTTTAGTGAATGTGCCCCCATGGTAGCAAAATCGTATAAAGACGTCTGTATGTATCAAGTGCATGGAAGTGATGAGCGACGCGGTTCCACCGGACTCCAAATAGCGAAGCCGGACCTGAATAACGGTACTGTTTGCAGACTATTAGTAACACCAGCTGTACAATTCACAAAAAGTATTGCTTCCAGATAAAGTCTATTTCAACAAAGTTGAATTTGCACAAACTGGCTAATAATTTTTTTCAAATGACACATGTACAAACTAACGGTGTCACAATACGCGGTGCTTTTGTATGACAAAGTAAATAATTTAGGTGACCAACCATTCATGCGACCCGGATTCGTGCACTTTGTGCCTATGTGTCGTGCACACAGTATGGCTCCGGGATAGAAAGGCTTCAGCGGGGCACAATATTTTAAAGTTGTACAATGGGATTGAAAGTATAACTTTACAAGTTCCATTGGATGGGAAAGGCTCAAACAAAATAGAAGTAAAACTGTTCCAATGTGGAATGTAAATCAGTAGTAGTAAAGACATAGCACGTTATCACACTGCTGTGTAGCGTATAGCACTAAGCTGGAAGTCTGGAAGTCTCTAGAATGGCGCAATGTCTGCCGCGTTCACCATATGCCTTCGTAGTACGTTCCAGTGGGAACAGATTCCAAGAGAGTAAAAATATTTCCTACCATCCAAACGAGTGTTGCTGTACTAGTTTCAGGTGGTGGCCTCAACATTGTTTCTAAGGGGCTAAGGTTAGTAGTGGTATACATGAACGTTCGCTTTCAGTTAGTATTCCGTATTTGAGAAAGTAACCTCTGCGGAGCCATCGGTGTCCAAAGAGAACACACCGAGAAACGAAAAAGCAGTTAGTAAGTGAAACCAGATAGTCCACGTTTTGCCTTAGTTGCTCCTCTTTTGGGTTGCTTCAAATGGCTAACGTATATCCGTAATCATGGCCGCCGGGCCTGAAACGCGTATTCAACGTAGGGACGAAGGTATGTGTTGATCAGCAGTGGTATTGGCTGTCATTGAAAGCTGTGAAGAGCTCGTCCTAAAAGCCTCAACTTCAAGTTCCCCACATTCGCAACTTTCGAGCATTGGGGAGAATTGCCAAGACTTTCTTGCATGATGAGACCCAAATCTCGTACCATAGTCACCTATTGTAAAATCAGTTGTCCCAGAAATACGTGTTGATGAAGCTGCTACCCATCGTCAGCTGGTGGCACTTTGCAAGGTCCAGTGGAAGCTGGTTCCTTTCAACCAATTAGTTAATCCTCTCCAGGTCTTTTTTAGATAGACACGATTGGATGCTGAGCGAAATGCTCTCCAAATTTTAGCATCAATGGTTCAGTGGTTCAATGTTGTGTGATGAGATAAAAAGCATAACTTTACGAGACCCACAGGATGGATATACAAAAGAAAATTAAAAGCAAAATGTTCCAACGTGGAACGTCAAGTATCAGTGGTTAAACCATTGCACTTTAGCAAAGTGTTGTGTATCGTTTATCACTAAGATTAAAATCTAAGAGTCTTTCGAATGTCGTCATGTCTGGTGCCTTCACCACATAGTTTGGTAATGCATTCCAGTGAGAACAGATTCTAAGTGAGAAAAAATACTTTCTACAATTCAAACGAGAGTGTTGCGTCATTAGTTTTAGGTGGTTCCCTCGGTTTTGTTCGTATGGGGCTAGAGTCAACAGTGATGTACATGGATGCGCGCTTTCGGTTAGTATCCGGTATGTGAGAGTAAGATCTCTGCGAAGCCGTCGGTATTCTAATGAGAACACACCGAGTACACGAAGACGCATTTCGTAACTTATGCCGGATAGTCCACGCGTTGCCTTTGTAGCTCTCATTTGGGGCTGTTCCAAGAGGCGGGTGTCTCGTTTTAACTATGGACACCAGGCCGGAATTGCATATTCAACGTGAGGACGAATGTAAGAGTTAATCAACAATGGTACTAGCCGCCGCTCCAAAGTGCCGAGAGCTCGCCTCAAAAGTCTCAAGTTCAAGTTCGCCACAGTTCCAACCAGGTGAGAAGGGAACCAATGACAGCATACGCAGGATGCTTTTGGAGAAGAAGGAATAATTGGTTTAGAAAAACCTAAGTGTACCACGTCTATGGGGACTCCTTCATCATCAGCCCTGGTCCATGAATCCCCCGCAAGGAGCAGATTGGTGAGACTCCATCGTCTGCGTCTGAAAACATGTTGTACATTGGGAATTATTTGCCATTTTTCAAATAGTGTGTCAGTTACTCTGCGATTACGGATTCGATCACTTTTGAGAAAACAGGTAGGAGAGTAATAAGTCGGTAGTTTACAGAACCCGATCGCTTACGTCCCTTTTATATCGGGAGATGAGTCCATCTTTCCACTCAGATGCGAGCGCATTGGTATAAAACGGACTATTGAAAAACGCTACGAAAGGTACGGCAATGTTGGGAATAAGCGTTTTAATTACCTTTGGGTAGATCTTGTGGATTCCCGAGCCACCGTTTTCCCAGAGAGACTGTACTTTTGTTTGTAACATCCTCTGGGGTAAAGGTGACGCTGGTTAAGCCGACGAGCTTCTTTAGGAGTTGATGGAGCAAAGGTTCCATGGTATTTGTAGCCAATAAGCCAAACTGCTGAAGCAGAGAGTTCGTCGTACCCAAAGCAGTAGTGATTAATCCACTGGCTGTATTGTGTGATGGTATTCCAGGTTTAACCATTCTGTTATCGTTCACGTACCTGTAGAGCCGTTTCTTGTACTGTGGTTTCCTGCTACTTATACTTGCCTGCCCCAATAACTGATGTACAGTACCTTTCAAGTTTCGTTAACGCTGCCACGTGTTATCACATAAGCTTAGCTCATGCTGCTTCCAAATCCCATCTCTTCTTTTAATCTATTTACGTATTCTGCTTTGAAGCCAACTGTTGATCCTGCGTGATACTCGTACTGGTACAACTTTTGTGGCTGCTTGTATGACCTCGTTAACTTTAGCTTTCAATTAATTCCATACGCAGTTCGCCAAAGTGTGAGTCTCTAGGCCCCTTTTAACGGTGATCGCTAGGTTGTGAAACTTGAAACAGTCTGGAACAGTTCTCTGGGTTTCGCATTCTTTATCAAACATACTGCCATAGCACACATAACCAAAGGCTAGGACTGAATGTTCACTACTGCCTCGTGGAAGGTTGTGTGCGACTGACCCAACCATCAACTCTTCATTTGTCAGTATTATGTCCAGTATTGATGGTTTGTTTGAACCGCAGTGTCTGGTTGGTCTATGCACATGGTTATAAAAACTGCAATGTCCATGACTTCAAAGGGTTTAAGTTAAATTTTGGTCCAGTAGTGCCAACTGGGACAATTGAAGACAGGTGTTAGTCGTCCACTATAAAGTAATGGGAATATTTTTGAAACTTCATGATGGACTGCGTTTGAGAATCACATTCTGCGGAGGAATTAACTGGCCCTTAGACAACTGCTAGGAGGCAAGAATCCCTCGTCTTTTTGGGTTATACAAAATATCAACCTGCTACCTGTAGCTGGAACATAATTCGTTAAGAATAACAAGGGAATCCACCGTAATAGCTCACATTTAAGGTAAACTTGAGAATAAATGGTAACACCGCCCCCGCGAGATGGACCATCATTTCCAATGACTGACATCTCACTGTATTTACCCTCTAGATCTACTAAGACGTTCGACAGCTAACTTCCAGTCACTGCGACGACGTCCCCAGTTGATGTTTCATGTATACGGCACACTTCTGGCAGTTTATAGTGGAGGCCTTGAGCGTTGGTGTAGCCGCATCGTGGTTTTATACGAATTCAAAGCTCGGTTCGCTGTGAGTGAGCGGCACAACTAGTGCCGGTCTGCTTCCACATTTTTAAACGTGTTTTTGTTGTTGACTGCACTGAGGCCGGAACAATCGAGATAGGTTCATCAGTAACGGGAGTCTGTATTACTTTGAGGGATGGTCTTCAGCGTACCTCTGGAGACCTAATATGTTATTGGGACGTAACGAATACACAAAAGGCTACACGAAGGAAATGGATGCCAAGAATGATTTCGACCATATCAACGTTACAAGCATGTGAGGTCACTTGCAATACGATGCAACAACGATAAGTCAAGCTCAGCAACTCCACTGTAATAAACAAGTTACACATCAATGTCCGACTTCGCAAGGGGATAGAAAGGTAAAGCAGTAACTAGTATCGGTTATACAACTAGTGGTACCAGATACAGCAAGCGTGAGCTTGTTCCCATCAAGCTGAAACAGCACCAACTTGTGGATGGCGGAAGACCAACGTACTGAGACAAATTCTTAATGCTCATTTTAACTGGATGGTCGTGAACACGCAATTGGTTTGTCGATCTGGTCACAGCTTCAGGTTTGAGCTTCGCAGCACATACTGTATGGATTGGGCGAAAAATAGGCACAAGTGATTAGTAGTGGGATTCACAGTGAGGGGAATCTTAAGCAGGACGAAGGTAGTAGTTGATAGGGTATTCGTAATGTTTCTACAACATCGACATCTAGGTTTTGCCTTTAATTACTTAGCAACACTTTTGATCTCATCACCGGTAGATGTCTGGAAAATGGTCTGTTTAATGACATCTTTAAGTGTCACTGCAGATTTTAGTTTGGTACCTGTGAGTCAGTCCCCTACTCGGTAACGGACTTTGCACCAAGCGTACCATACACCTAAAAGTCCTTTGTGATAAGTGAGCATTCCGACGAGTTGAAAGCCGAGACTTCAGAAAGAAGCTTGGTTGTCTCTTGAATTCGTTATAGCAAATGATGTAATTGATTCTATATTACCCGATGTAACTGCGGCATATCAAGAGCCTTTTATCCAGTGCCCATGAAGCAGTCATGAAAAGTAACGTATAAACAACCGTAAATGTTGCACTTATTTTCGCAAGCTATTACGCCGTGCATAAATAACAAAATGGGATTAACTAGCAAATCAGAGTAGCGTTTGACTTCCATAGTCTCCAAAATTCCCTTTTTTGTCCTCCCGCCGAGCATGATAACAGCTCCCAAGTTTTACTGACTCAATGTTGCCAATTGTTGCTGTGTGACCTCGTAAACCTTACTATTTCAGCTGGCATACCTCTTGAACCAAAGCAGTATATAGACATACGTTGGTTTTGACGGATCAGATTTGTCAGTACAGTTTCGTGGTCCACAACATTATTGATGTCACTTTCCCGTCGACCATACAAGCACGGCTAGTCAACCCAATAATTTAAAGTTAAAATTGCCAAAATGTAACGTAGGAGCGCTCTTGTATTAAGCACTGTTATAAGATTACCTAAAATAAATGCACATCCATGTTGCAGGCATGGGAAACATTAAGAGTTGAGAATTCTGCTCTGTGTACTGGCAACTCCGAAGCCCTTCGATGACCCATTTTAGACAGCCCGACTGCATAATCTTCTTTATTCACCTTTCGTAAAGTAACTTGCTGTAGTTTTATCGTTCGTCAACAAGCCAATTACGCTTGACCGCTAAATCTTCGAAACAGTTAAACTGGTAAGATCCAATACTAATTTCAGCAATATATCCGTCTTGGTCTGCCAACTTACGATCTGACCCAAATTCGATGGAATATCACACTGTTATTTCCCCATGCTACCAGAGGCGGTAGATTAGTGCGTCACTTTAGGAAGTTTTTGAAACTGCCTTAAACTAATGGTTACGAATTGACAGTGGGATCACAATAAGTTCACATTTATTCGACGAATAATTGGCTTCAGTCTCAGACTTAATTCAGACAGAAAGGTGCACCATCTAGTTATCCATCGTTGCATTCAACCGTTAGCAGTACATAATTGTGTTTCGTTAAGTTCCTGATTGGAATAACCAGCTGGTTTAACCCCACTAAGGAATTACGGCATTTGTTAGTTGGATGGCTTACAGTTCCTACCGTCTGTCGGCTGACATACTTAAAACTACTTTTGTTATTATCATTTTAGAGCATGTGGAAATCCTGTTAGAAAATGTGGTGGACGGACAAGACTTCAACTTCAAGAAGATGGACCCTGGCGAAGTGAACTCACTGGGCGAGCCTTACGACTATAGTTCTATTATGCATTATGCAAAGGGTACCTTCGCCAAGGCTAACAAGGATGAAACAATACGACCAAGAGCCTGCTGTCCAAGACCACCAATCGGACAACGCATCCAGCTTAGTCCTGGTGATGTTAGACAAACAAACAAACTGTATTCCTGTCCAAGTGAGTCAAATATAAATTAGGAAATCTAGCGTTACAGTGTGTATATACTTCATCGGATAATAACTGATCATTCATTAGTATGCAGGCAAAAATTTTATTTTTCCGAAATCCGAAACTTCTTCTTTTCAGATAAACATCTTCAGCTAAAAATTTGTGGCGCATAGTCCAACTGTGTATAAAGGTTAACCGGCGTAGCTGTCTTCAAATAACTTCAGCAGAAGTAAGGCAGAAATTGGGAGAAACACATTTCCGGAAAGCCGTATCCCTTAATATACTACTGCGAATGCTGGGTTGTTGGCTACTGTGCCCTGTCCGCAGTCAAGTGGACGGCATTGGAAACTGATTGTGATTTTTAACCTTCTTACCTTCCCCCTTGTTTAATGTCTCCGTATTACACGGTATGAAACTGTCCGTCTCAAGTGGTTGATTGGCAAACAACAGAGTAAAAGTTTTAACATTTTCACACCAGTTCAACCGTCCCAAAGACGTCGTGACATTAAAGAATGTCTAACAACGTAAACGAAAGGAACATTTTCTAAGTCAAACTAAATGTCATGCTTTTGTTTGCTTGGATGTAATAGTTGCATATGATCCGGATTTTAGCTTGCTTCGCGAAACACCAGCTGACCACACTGAGCTGGGTTGCCGAATAGAGAATTTCGAACAACCAATTAGATTCACCTGCCAGGTAAAGGTTAGCTCTGACGGTCGTCAATTACTACTGATTGAAGCAAATTAGAAAGCTGCAGAGAACTAATTCCTTTGTTTTACTATGATAAAAGTAATTGCTGCAAACTCTTCCCTCTGGTGAACCTATAACCATCAAAACCTCTTATCACATAGCAAACTGCGAGCTAGTATGCTTTTTCCTCAGTGCAAACCGCTGCTCATTGATAGACACTGAAACTCTCCAGTTCAGACATTTCCGAGTCTTTGGAATGGCTGAGATTTAATTCAACATGAAAGGTGGCCTAAGTTGAAAATGTGTTGCAATCCAGAAACCCTACGGGTACTCTAACACCCAACAGTGAACATTAGCAAGTCGTTTTAGTTTCTAGGGAGCAGTATGGAATGTTGAATGGTATTAGTAGAATTCCGTCACATGTAGAACCAGTCCGCCAGCACACAGCCGGAAAAGCAGTGTACAGTTGTCTCATCATTTTGGGCATAGTAGGCAGGGCGCATTCCCTCTGGCACATGTAGGCAAGAACCGACAAGGTGACCGTTAACTCTCCGAGCTGAAAACCACCGAGCTAGGGGAGGGGGATGATAATGACCAACGTGACTTTTATTAGCCTTGTACGGGCCTGATGGAATTAGTACAGCCAACGATTCAGGAAAGGACCAACTACCTATACTGTGTTTTTCAGGGAGTGTGATAGAAGTCTGGCCTAGCCTAGAGTTAATGAATTGCTATTTCTAACGTTCAAATCACCTTACTACTCCCCCACTAATTTGTAATCAACAGGCAGGCCAAAATGCCCATAATGCCCTAAATTAATTTGCGGCTTATTTTTGTATGTTTGTTACTTGCTAAAGGGGTTACCCAGCCCTCTGCAAGGTAGTAACGTGCAAGTCGGTGCATAGTGAGCGGCTTCATATCATGCCAAGTAGCTTAGTGACGTCGTTCGTTACCGTCTCGCTTAGATCAGTGGTCTTCACCACTGACTGGTAACCGTCGGCTTGCGGGTTCTTGGCCCACAGTGGCCCGATGGAATGCACACTGCTGACGATTCCCAAATACATGGAATAGCTGTACACTGCATTTCCGGGTATATAATGGATGTCTGCAACCCCCTGCCATCCCCACCCTCTTTGTGGCCGGTTGGCTGCATCGTTGGTTAGTCAACAAATCGATGGCGGGTCATAACGCAGCCACACGGTCTGCATTCCAACGCACACAAATAACCAAGACTACCAACTGCGACAGTGTGCCAAACGTACAGAGGATTGATAGCAGCATCCGACGCATGTGAAATCGATTAGTTTCTGCATAGCATTCACCACACCACAAAAAGTGATTGATAAAATGAGGTCACAGTAACACAGAGATTTGGAGCGTACTCGAAATAGTAATACTATTACCAGCAAATGCCCTGAAATTCATTTAAAATTTTCTCGTCGATTTGAGGGCAATTTTGAAGCGCTTGTTTTGTGAATGGATTACAACGCGCCGTCCCAATGTAGATCACGATTACCATTGAAGTGAACCATAGTCAATTCGATCACTAGGATTGTAATTGATGAAGCAGTTGAACATTGCACTGCACTGCAGTGTTTTCAAGCGGGCAACGCCCTATATTCATATTCTCATCGCATGCTACTCCATTAAACCCTCTAAGTTGTTCGCGCTTCTGAAAACTATCGAATGAGTGCAGTTATATACTAATTCGCTGAGTACATTCTGAGAAGATATTTCTGTCACCTCCCACCTGCGTCGTAGCCAAACTGTCTTGTTCAGAAAAGACTTGCAACTTTTCAGTCAGTGTTGTCCAAATTATTCGCAATAGTGCTACCAGCCAATACCGTTTCACAACCGTAAGACGCATGATTGGTAACAATAATTACCCGTGATTCCAATCGTTTATTGACCAAATGTTCATTCTCGCTTCGGCCGACTTGTGCTTCAACATTCCATTCTCTTTTGATTCCCATCTCTTGTCAAAAGTATCATTAATTAATTGCCTCCTCCTCTTAATTTTCAACGTTACCATGTATACTTTCTTAAGTTGCGTAACCGGTCCAGTGGGGACAATGGTACAGAGTTCGCGGGCAGTAATTTGTTGGTCAGGGTGCGATGAGACTTTTGGTTTAGTTTCGTTGAAACTTCCAGTCGCGCAGTCAAGTCCAACAATCTAGTTCAACACTGCATTGTAAAAGATGCACTTACGAGGTTGTCCAATTTGCTCAATCCAATATAAGCATGCTCTTGAATCTTGGACGGTGACATTAATTGGCAGTTGAGATGGGTTTGCAACTGATGTGCTTAGCACTACTATACCTACAAGCTAGCGATAAAGAATCAGCTAAGGCCACAGATATACTTGTAAAGGTTTTAGGGAATGAGGGATTTGATTTGTGTGGGACATTGCGTCCTAGGAGGTCACACGAAGAAATAAATAACCGAACGCATATTCTCGACATTCACAAGTTATGTATTAGTCTCTGGTTATTAAGTCATTGACACAGAATGCAGGTTGCTGGATTTAACTGTTGTGGCTTCGGGCCGCGAACACAAATTCTTGTTGGTTGCAAGCACGTCTTGGAGTCCAACCAATTAGGCAAACCTGAGCTCTTAAATTCGTAGTAGTAGACACCCACTGGGCATCATAGATATGCATCTAGCTGCACCGGTCATTCTCAAACTACCTGCATTCTGTTGCATCCTCTTGATTCGCGGTCTTTTACTATGTATAATCTGTTGTGAGATGACAAAATGCAGGAACTGTACGCGTTGAATTTTATCTCTTTCTCATCCCTTGGGTGTTGACTTCATGCTACTGTCAAAACCAGCATGGAATCGGAAGTAAGCTTCATACTCTTACAGTAGCACCGACCAGACGGTACAGTAAGCATGTGCTTAACTGATTCTCTTACCAGCAATGTTCCAATTAAGGGAGGGAATATTTTTGCTTATCAATATGAGCCAAACTTTGGTCGACTTGCACAGAAAGCTGTAAATCTATTGTATTTTGTCGCTTGCTCTAATACCTAATCGAAAAGCCATGATTTGCTTTAGCCATTTCCACTGATAAGTGGCATGACAGATGGAACCTCTAAAATTCTTTTCATCTGCCTGGGACATTGTCCTCAATATCTGAACAATAGCTTTTTAATAAATTCCTGCTACACCCAGGCAAAAATTGGAGCTACTACTTAAGGCACCCTACCAAACAAACAAAACCTATCTACCCACAATCTGGTTGCCCCATTGCGGTACGGAAACCAGGTGACGTAGTTGCCGCAGTGCGAGCATATGTGGCTGCATAAATCACGTGACTGTCTTACACGCAAGCTCCAATGATCTGGATGACTCATTGCTCGTCCCTGTGCCCGCTCCTCTTCCGGCCAATAAACAGGTGATTAGTTCACGGCCTTAGTAAAGCTTGTAACGCACAGCACGCAAAATGACGGCATAGCCACCGTACGCGGCGAATTTCAGCTGCGGTCTCGGCCACTTCCGTTCCGAATACATCGTGTAGGTGTGTCGGCGCATATCGGGTCAAGGCTGCGTCGAACCATACAATGGATGCCTTTGTACGACAGACAAGCTCATGTCCAGTGATGAGTAAGTAGTGCAAATGTTGTCTGAGGCATATTTTAGGTTCGCCGCATCATTTCAATGTGGAGAGAAAACTAACTAAGCGGCCTTATACTTCGCTGTAGACTAAAACAACAAATTAGACTAAAATTCGCTTATACATGTCATTACGTCTTGCCTCTACATTGGCTTAATGCGGTGGTTCATCATAATCGTAGATCTAGATAAGAATACCAAAGAAGTAGGTTGTGGGATGACACCGTCATTTTGCGCATACTCTTCAGCCAAACAGGCAATTAACAAAGGATTTAAGATAAGGTATAATGAAATCCGTAGGTCAGCTGTTTGTTGATTAGTGCGTTACACAGTATCACGGTAGGCTTGGTATCACTGTAGGTGTATTAAATCCGGTGGGATAGGATAAAGCTCCGGACAATAAATGCGGCTTATAAAAGAATTCCACAGGAAGCTAAACAAGCGTGTCAGATGCACCAACTCCTGTGAGCGGACAAGGATTACGACGAAGTTACAGCGACAAGCAGAACACGAGAACGAAGCAGCCGGACGGAAAGTCGTGTTGTATTCATTCAACAACACGATAGCAGCTAAATCAACCGGTAGCAGCGTACCTAAACAACCCGCCCCATTAAAGATAGAAAAACATAGTAATGATCAAACCATCTGGTTCATCGTGCATTCATTCAACGACAACTAACAAACAGGAACAAAACAGAGACTAAAAAACGGCTTTCGTGGACGGCTACGGTGGCGTTACCTATGGCCTTCCTAACCGAATGGTCAGCACTGTCGATCGATAATCACGGTCTTGAGGAGCTTGCGAACGCTAAGCCTTTGTGCATGTGGACTGCGGATAATCTGATGACCGGTGTTCATCAAATATCTATTAGGTTCTGAGGCAGCAGTGTTTCTCGACTCACCTGACACAACCGTTGCGTATTCCATCCTTTTGCGGAGCCGCATTGGAATCTGCCCTTTGATTCGGATGCCCAGATTTCGATCCGCGCGCCCAACCTAGCTGTTTGTATAGCTGCAAGTTCCTATTAAATAGGACGAAGTGAATTTCATGTTTCAAACATCCATGGATTTCATAAACTAAGTTCATAAAAAGTTAATTGTTCAAAACGGATAGCATTCCCGGTGCTGTCACACAAGTTACTTACCTGTGAATTGAGCTAAATTTTCTTACCATCTCCACATAGGATTATAGAATGAAACGCATTCCGACACACGATATCAGTATCTCCAATGGTATGAAAGGTGTTGGCTTTATCTGAAAGCACACCCCGACTGTCCCGAAATCTTCATTTGTTAAGCACTGCGATGCTGGAATCTCAAGCACTGCTGTTCTGATCACGACAGTACAAACTGGAAGACAACGATATGTAAAGGCTCTCTGCGCTCCTAACCGAATGATTAAGCAACTTACCAGGGAACCATCTGTGACGAAAAACAGATTCCAAATCTCACATTAACACGCCGCTTGAAGCAGGATCCATCATTTACATACGGAGGACTTAAACCGGTGATGGATGGCATACATCTAAATTGTTGACCACACTGTGGACTTTGGCTTTGCCTTAACTATCGTTTGGTAACACCAATCAACCACTCTGGATCATTATTTATCTTCAGTGAGGGTCACCGGCGATAGTTAGTCAGATAGTTAGTTAGATATTGGCAAGCGGCGTCATAGTTCGGAAATGCGCTGTGCCGCAGCTGTTCACTGGTCATTGTCAGTGTCCAATAAGTGAACCTCGAGTTGCCTGTCTTTCTGGCGGAAGGTGAATTGTGCACATGCGACTCGACAACATCCTATGGAACACCGCTTTAGTTACAGATAGAATAGCATTGTTGTCATATTTGCATTGACGTCCGTTTTGATTCGATCGCTTGTATCTGTTTGTGGTGCTAACTACCTATGAGAGCGTGTGTGAGAGGTTTCCTACAATTGTAGAATTTCTATACCACAAACGTCTTGGTTAAGTAATGGTCCAAAGCAGTGTTCCTCAAAGTCTGGTCTGCGGACCCCGTAAGGATGCGCGGGCTACTTTCAGGGAGGCTGCGGAGTTTCCCGAAATGTTTTACTTCCGTTTAAATGTTTTTTGGACTTGAGCAACTTATTTTATAATTCGATGGCGATCCAGCAGTGAACGTTTGTTAACTTATATCTGACCGTTTACCATGGCCTTGTGTATGACGTACGTAAAACATGCTCTCTCAAAGAAAGAACCAGGGTTTGGTAGACTTATATTGTGAGTGCACCAAACTGTCAAGTGTTAGATAGTGTGGTAATCTCATTACCATAAGATGGGTAGTGGCAGTCTGATCATTCTCCTTCCACATAAGCTCACATAACCCCACCTTTGTCCCTTGGGTTGGCCGAAAATTAAATGATGACATATGGTCCTTTTGGCGGTCATTTCGAAAGTTGCTGTCCCCAGAAACCGTCAAATCAGAAAGAGAGGCCCGTTGGTGCGACCTCAACCAAGGAAGTCCAGCAGAAAAGCGTGGATATTCCCGTGTCTTACGAATGTGTTCATTTTCTTTCGCGAATCCTGTAGAAACTATCCGTGCTACGTTACAAAACAGTGGTTGTTCTGCTTATCTTATGAGTCATCCAAATTTCGGCTTATCAAGGTAATTAAACTTCAGGTGTAATCTGGTTCTTGTGTTTAATTATATATTTTCATTTTCATTCTCCATTCTTGCGTAAAACTTGGGCATAGTCTGCTGACGAAAGACAGGAACATTAATAAACTTCCCACTGTTACAGTGGGAATGCAGATGTAGTAACAGTTAAACCATGTAAGGTGACTTCTGATAATGCAGAAACTGAGGAAATCGATGTATCTATACTACGTAATGGGGTTAACACAAAGATATCCCAACCGGAGCTACTGTACCAGTAGGGAATAGGCGTAAATACAAGGACATTTATCATTCTTTTGGGTTCATGGAGCAAAACAATTACCTATATCGTCTTATGAAACAAACTGCTTCCATGGTGACTCTTGAAGATGCGGTGAAATCCTGAAAAAAATGCATGCGGACGGTAAAACAGAAAAAAGCGTACTTCAACGCAGGCCAGGTGAATTTTTGTACAATCAAAGGTAAATGTTTAAGGCATGTCAGACTGTAGATGAAAATCCAGTGAACCATCTTATTTAATTATCGTTTTACGCTAACAGAAGAACCTCAGTCTATAACCAGAAAACTTATCAAGCCATATGCAGCCGAAATGGCCAGACGCATGCTGGATCAAAAATCAGAAAAACAGCCTCCGTAATACCAGTATCAAATGGTACGTGGTCTCGAAGAATTAAGTCGCTAGCAGCTACTGTTTATGAGGTAATCTCACGAAGCGGGTATACTCAATTCATTATTCAAATGAATAAGTCGACAGATGTGGCAGGACTTGCCATGTTGCTTGTGATTGTGGGATAACAAAATCAACTGTCCATATTGAACCTGCACCAAATTATACTAGTGGCGCCGAGATTTTTAGCCTGGTGAATAATTTTATGAGCAAAAGTAATATTCTATCCGACAGCTTCATGGATATTTGCACTGATGGTGAAAAATCAATTACGGGAAAGGCTGCTAGTGATATGAGATGACTCAAAACCGTTGCATAAACCTGCATCAGCGGACAACTTGAACTTTATCGACATGCACTTGCCGCAAGAAACATGGCACTACTCACAGGACTGTCCTCGATTAGGCAGTAAAAACAATTAATTTCATTAAATTTCGGCCTCTGAACAACCGAGTGTTAGGGAAGTTATGTGATGATATGAGAAGCCTGCACACATCTTTAATTGCTGCGTTTGTCAGAAGCTGCAAGGAAAGTCCACAACCATATGAAGCAGAAATGATGAAAATCTAGGTTTCTTAGGAAAGTTAGCATTTTTGACCATTTCTGTTCGCAATGGAAATATTGGACCATTTTCGGGGTTAAAGGACATCTTAGGTGAGATGGAAGTGACACAGAACTTCTCAGTTATTTATCTAGCCAAAGTTTTGTCTCAGTACTCCTCATGGGAACACGAGGAAAAAGCGAAGGAATTTTCACTAGTCAAAAACTCATTAACTTAGGCGAACTTCTCCCCCTTTCAAGAATTTTCATATTGTTTAATCCATCAGCATGATATCACATTCCTCATTTCAAGAAGACTTTAACGAATTGTCGATGTCTACTTTCTGATGTGAAATGATGGGCCATGGTCAATGTAGAATGATTTATCATGGGTAGAAAAGCATGTGCTTGACAAGTTCGCTAAGACGGTTGAACTGAGAATTTAAATGTAAAGGATCATCGAATAAGTAAATGGTTAATTTAAGTTTCTATCGATTTAAATGCACTGCTGCAAAGCGAGAGTTTTAAGTGGGAATGGGATGTGCACACACAAAATAGTATAGAGAGCTGTTATAGTTCAGTAAATGCGTGAGAAAGAAAAAGGAAACGACAACGCTCACTCTTGTGTTGCCTCAAATGACAGCTGTGGTATGTTCATCCAGTTTAAATACGTGCATGCTGCTTACCTGGACACGTCTGCAGGTATCCTCACCGCCACGTTGCGGAAAGGACCGTTAAGCACATGGTTTAGTTTTTTATTTCTTAATCCGTGTGGAAGGGCCTACAGCAAAAATTACAAATTAAAAAGCGTGTCTTAAAGGCGTTTTTAAGAGCGTCAGTGTCGCAAGGGGGTTCTAGACACGGGACACACGGATGGAGAAAACGTTTCGTCGACAATCAAGCTGACTGTATTGCGTAACCAGTTTGAGCTTATGGTCTCTCAAGTTGGTATTGTGGCTCAGCTGCAAAAGTTACCGACAAGAGTGAATTGAGTTCGTCGGTATTATGTAAACCATATTGTGGTATTCTCCCTGATGTTGATGTTTTCCACCGTAAAATCTCAGTGACTGCAATTTGCACTGGTAGGTGAGGTGAAACAATCATCCATCGAGGTTAGTCACTCTACATTGGGAGCCTCAGGTGCATCGCTGTCGCGCTTGTGCCAGTGACGGCAGATCTTGACCGTATATTCCGCCTGGGGCCTCACTTGGGCGTTTCGCATTTACGAAAAGATTGATGACTCGAAATTTCCGAAAGCCATCCGTATAAGTCGAAGATGTTGACTGGCTCCTTTTGATATCTTTGCAGCCTGTCTCGAGCAGCCAAGGTCGTACTGCACGATCAACACAAGGTCGCTTTTTTGGGAAGCTGGTTGCAATTACTGTTCTCCAAGTCGATATTCCTTGGTGAGCTAATGGCGTATGCTCACGACTTTGCACATCGCCACATTGAACTGGAGCAGCTTAGAGGATGACCATGTGTAAGGCATGTCGAGATCACTTTGTAATGCCGTGTGACCATCGCTGTCTTGGTGCCAGGCCAGGTTATGGCATCATCTGCAAATATAAGAAATTCGACGGCAGTACACTGGCAAAATCGTTAAGGAATACTAGGAATATGCGTGGCTCCAGTACCAATCCTTTGGGCACGCCATACTGGATAGCAATTGGGTCGGAAATGGAGCTGCCGACCCCCACATTCAAATGAAGTTGAATGAACAAGCTGCTGATCCAAAAAAGCGTAGGATCAAGGATTGCATGGCTTCGAAGCTTGTGAAGGAGAATATGATTGCCCAAGCGATCGGAAGCATTTGGGAAGTCCATGTAAATGCCGTCGACTCCCGCTCTAGCGTCGGCTGACCCTGTCCAACTTCCTCGGGTTAGCTTGTAGTGCAGGTTAGTTTGTAGTGCAGGATCCATTCCGGTGGAATCCGTGCTGCTGTGACTCTAGGATGTTGTTGCTCTTAAGGTATTCCATGAGTGCCTCTGCGATTATATCTTCCATTACTTTAGATAACACTGGGGGGCGAGTGATTAACCGGTAGGTCGATGGTTCCGCACGATTACCACTTCTGTAAATAGAAGTGTGTATTCCATGTTCCCACATTGTGGGAACCTGCTTTCGTAAAGACAACATTGAATGAACCGAGCTACTGATTCAGCAAGGTTCACGGTCGCTCTCATCAATGCCTTCCGTTTGCTTTCGTTCACGTCAGGTGTGCTGTGCATGCGCAATGACGTTAGCCTTTTCATCACATTGGCTGCTGTGAACGATACGTAGTTTAACCCTGGTGCCGATGAGATCTGTGTCAAAAGCGGTTGAAATGCTAATTAACTCTGGAAAGCGTGGATAAAGTTTTGGCAAAGCACGTTAGGCACATGTTGTGTAGTTTGCGCCAGCCGATCTGTTGCACATAGAAATGTGATCCCCCGTAGCACCCTCCGGTATTTGTTGACATGCCTATGCAGAAACTTGCGATTTCTAATGAATTTCGGGGCTAAGTTTTGTTGGTGCTGGAGTTTAACTTCGCAGAGCAACTTGACGTAGTAGTTTCGTTGAGTTGTGTAAGCAACCCAGGTCAGGTTACTTAAACAGACTTTGTAACCGCGCCAGGTTGAATGATTTAAGGTAATGCAAGAACAAGTTCGCTTACTTCGGGCGAAAGACGTTGCTTGCTGACGCATTTGTCACTAGCTCAATGAATTGTGTGACAAACACCCTCTTAGCGACATTGGGCGGCTGCTCGTCCAGAAAGAACTAGTCGGTTGCTTAATAAAGATTGGACAGGATGAGTAACGTTTCAAAAGGAGCGTGGCTGTCGCCGTGACTTTTCCACTTGCCATAACTCATTTGTGCGAATGTGCACTTTGGCTTTACAAGCCTAGGTACCGCAATAGACCTGTAGCTGAACCAGATATGAAGTTGCAGCTTTCCTCAGTAACCTCCAACAGCAAACAACTCAGCGCTCTATGTCAGAAACAGTTTTCTCACACGCATTAGGCCTTAGTGTACACCGCTTTTTCTGCTTAAATTCGACAGCTCCTATATTTAACTAACATTAATGAGCACCCATGTTAATTCCGTTCACAGTAATGAATGTTTCCAAGTCGCCGCGTTCTCATTTTATTAAAGCCTAGTCCCGTGCTCAACAATAGGTCAGTGGGTAGACCGTGCGAGCTACCGTTAAAATGGGGTCTACGACTCAAAAAGTTTGAGAGCCTCTGGTGTAAAGGAAGCTGTCGCTTAGTTCAGCAAGACGAATGGAGTGCATCACCACTTACAAATGTCACATTTTCCCCTCAACCTTTTAACCGAAACGCTCATGTTTACCCCCTTGAGGACAGAAGGTTCGTTTGTCAATTGACCACATAACTTAAATCACTGGACCACGTGACTCTGTTTGTATCAGCCCCATCCGCTATGCAAGTGTCGCTGTATAGGAAGACTTGCAGCAATGCATGACGGTGCGCTCTTTGTGCTTTCAAATCTCAAAGTAATACCAGAATACTTTGCACGAATCCTTACCAGTTATTGGCATTATTGGCAAACAAGGCTACAGCACTAACCTCGAAAGCTCGAGTGGCTCAATGAATATGTAGCGGTCAGGAGAAGGATGAACAATGTTGTGGTGCAGCCTCGGTTAAATTTTGAATCTCACACACGGCCGCCGCCTTCTGAGAACATTGAAAAGCCGGCCATCGTTTCTCAGTGACATGAGTGAAGTATAATTTGTACCTGACAGGGATTTTCAATCGATGTTTAACGACTAGGACTGTCCTCGACATCTGGAAGGCAGCCAGAACAACACCTGTGCTTAAGAAGGAATCGCAGATTTATTAACGAATCGTGTGTGCCTTTGTGCTGTTGTAAGTGTTTGAAAAATCACTAACGCCCCGCATTTTCACAAACCATCAGACGGATGATATCAAGCAGTTTGTCCATAAGCCAGAGCAATCTACGCTTGATGCCATTCCGTGTCCTGTGGATTCCATTAAACTGGATTTGAACCGTACGGTTTCTGTCCCTTGACTATACCAAAACATTTAGAACCCTTGACAGAGCGTTACTACCGGGCTCTTTGTTCGCAACTTGCGTTCTTGTTATGTATGTAATGTCGTGCAAACATTTGCCTCAAATACTGCGCCATGGTTGTGACTTGGAATGAATCTGTGTGCGAATCGTTCACCTGTGAACCCGTCATTTTGTCACTGTTTCTCAGCTGCGTTTTGGCACACAAACGTGTGTTCACACTCAATCCAGCCAGCTGCGTCAGCGCTATTTAGTGCACTCCATCAATCGGAGTTAATTTGGTTAGAACGCCTTTTAGCTCCACCTTGCGAGTTTTGCCCCATACTCGCATAAACAAGCGAGGAATTTCCCGAATGACGAAGCACACAGAAATATTTTTGGTCTCAAGTGACAGCCAACCCCACGTTTCTCTGACGAGGCAGCAAACACAGCTGTGGACTGTTCATCAAAATAGCTACCGTACACGTTGTGCCCGTAGTGCTCAGTGGCTCTGTTTGCCGTTTGAGCGAACTAGCCGCTTAAATCTGTTCCGCCAAGACCGGACGCACAGAAGGCGAAGATCCTGCACATGCATGCAATTCGGCACACACGCGACCCGCAGGGATTCATAAGCTCTCGGGACGTGATCGGAACGGCATTGATCAACGCAATGGATTGTGGTAACTAATAAAAAGCCCGTCATGGCCTCGAGATCGGCAGTAGGTTATGGCCTTCTTTCATGCTTAACAATGTACGAATTGGAATCCAATGTTTCAAATGTCTTAGTAATTTTCATCCTAAATATTCCAAGCTCACAATGAACCAGTTACAGCTACACAATAGTAAACCAAATTCATTGTAGTTCAGTTCGGTATGGATGATCATCCCACTGGTAAATATTGTACCTGAACTATTTCCGAAATCGAAAGATTGGTGGCAACGGCTGAAAAAATCAGGAACACCAAAAGCGATTCACTTAAAGAAACCGTGTCAGAGACTAAATCCCATTCGTTCCCATTAGGCTCCGCAGTTAAACTGAAGAAGTAAGCTAGGCGCCGGGCTAAAAGTGTGTCACCGGTGGTTTTAAACTTCAATATCACCAGTTGCTCGAATGCGCCTGAAGCGATCACTGCCAGTCCGATTGTAATGAGCACGGTCAGGGCTTCGTCCACCCTCCAACTGGTTCCGAAAATACAGTAGGACTACAACACCAGTGTCGGTTGGAACTAGATTGTTGCCAAAAGTCACTGAAAGCCTAGACCTTAGGCCATTCCTAGTGCATTCAAAGTAAATGAGAGAAACGATGGTGTACTCGCGTAGTCTCCATCGGCTCTATCCAGACCAGCTGGTCGTTTAACTTCGAGTAGAGTTGCACTTAGCATATTAGCGGTAGTTTGCACCAACCTTTCAGCCTCGACATCAAATTCTTTAAGATGTAAACAACTCGAAGACGTGAAATAGTGGAACTCCGTATGTGACGTTATAGTTGTTATAGCTAAGCCCATCTATTTGACACGCGTTACCGTTCCACCAAACTCACAGCACTGAAGGGAACCAAGATTTCGCCGAGTTGTTTTGAGTTCCGCTACTGAAGCAGATATTGTCCAGTTATCGAGAGCTTGAATCCGGAATGAGCCAGGTTCCTTCCGTCTATTGCCGAAGCGAGCGCAGACAGACGAAGCACTACTTGGACGAAAACCGGAAGGAATCCACAGGCAGGTCCATCCTTTTACGCCGTGTTCCCTAGCGTAGTGATCTTGACGGGCGTGAGGCGACTACACTCGACCAGGAACAATGGGGATACATTCATGAGAAGCTTTCCATGTATATCCTAATATTGCGATCGATCTCGAGGCTGCGCCGATCTCCAAGTTAGAAAGGACGGAGCCCAAAAACTGTGAAAGTGTTCCTTTAATCTAAACAAATGTCAGAAATGTTGCTGAGGGGGTGGTGTGCTGGACCCAGCAGCATTCCTTCCGAGCTCCGGATCAAAGCATCACCCGCTATGCAAACAGACACAAGAGCAGCCATTTAATCAGACCACTTCCCCGGCAAGAGTTTGGATAAGTTCAAATAACTAACCAACGAAGCTGGCAAATCCTGTATCAAGAAAGCCGCAGAACAGGTAAAAATGTATCTCGTAAAATAACCAAGTACAACTGAGTCTCAAGCCCTTGTTAAACGGAGAGTCAGACGACAGACACACGACCAATGATAAGGTAGGAATGAGTCAGCAAGCCAACCAATGAGATTGAGCCAATCGATCTCGCTCACATGGTTACCACATTATCGTTCCCCCCTCCGAAAGGCCGCCTCAACCTGGTTCGTTGCGATCAATAGGTTTCACCGTTCTTGCGGACCGACGCAGCTGACATCGTGGTAATGGTAACTCAGCCCGGTCTTAAAGCGCAGATCGGTCGGGCTGATTAGCTGGTCCGTGAGCTGTGTGGCGTCGACGCGCGTTGACAATTAGGCCGTTCTCCAATCGATAGTTGCCCGGGCCAAGCGCACGGTCGATGAGCACTTGAGCGGAAAGCGAAGGTGTGCCTTTCTTTGTCACCCTACTTTTGACGCGAACGTATGTGCAGGGCTACATTGGTATCGATGATTTAGCCTGAGAATTTTGGTAAGATACTATGCGATTTGAAACTTCGGCATCTCTCGCTGATAAAACGTTATGTGCAGCCTTTAACTTTGTGCGTAACGGCCTTCCTAGCATCAGCTCCGCTCGCGTTCTTCCGGTGGCTCTGTGGTCATATGTTATGTAGGAAAATACCGCGGTTAAAACTGCATCCTCCTAGTCCGAACCTCCTATGCGTATGGCTTGTATAGCTTCCATTAGAGACCGGTTTAAACGCTCGCCCATGCCGTTGGCTGCAGGATTGTAGGGCGCAGTTATGGAGTGCCTAATGTTATGGCAATATAGAAAATCTGCGAATTCGCGGCTACAAAATTGTGGCCCGTTATCCGTTACTATTTCATGCGGTAAACCGAAACGACTGAACAAGTGTTTAAGCAGACGTAACACAACCGAAGTAGTAACTTGGTCACACATGTGTACTTCAAGCCATCTACTGTAAAAACATGTAGCAACAAGTAGATTTCGCTTATTCGTAGGAGCAGTAGCGAAAGGACCCATAATATCAATAGCGATTTTGGTCCATGGTTTCATCGGGTAAGCAATTGGCTGCGTCGGGGCTTTAACGGGCAAAGAACTTTTGTCCGTTAATCGGCAAGCATTGCAATTGATCACAAATGTCACAATGATAGATGCCATTCGTGGCCACCAGAAAAAGAGTCTCACTCGACTTTTAGTCCGAAATATACCTGCATGTCCCTCTTGGCTATCAACTGGGGCGGCGCTACAAACACCGAACCACGCATCAGGCAACTATCTACCACTGATAGTTAATGTCGGATTGCATAATACGGAATGAACTCACCGGGGATTTTGTTATTCTTGGGCCAGCCCTGTTGCACATATTCAATGATCTCATGCAGTAAAGGATCGTTAGCATTTTCCTTTCGTAGTTCCTCGATCGTCAAGGCAGACAGGTTAGCTCCGAGACTGGAAACTAGTACCGCCTCTCTGAGTCTCTCTTTTTCATCTTCCAACCCCACGGGTAAGTGAGATAGGCCGTCAGCAATCTGATTTTGCAAACCTGGCAGGTACACAATTTCAGAATCGTAGTCAAGGAGCCTGGCATAACAGCGATCGATTCGCATTGGGCGAGATCCTTTAGATGCATTGCTGAGAAGGCCTGTTAGGGCTGAATGATCAGTACGCAGAATAAAACGATGATCGAACAGAAATAAATGCTACTTTTCGCAGGCCCACACACATGCAAGAGCTTCTTTTTCCCCAACTGAGTAATGACGTTCGGAATCTGATAACTTTCGTGGTGCGTAGGCAAGAACTTTCTCATCTCCTTTTTGTATTCGTGAGAAGACAGCTTCGATACTGACATCAGATGCATCAGTGGACACAAAGTGCGGCAAGACTCGTCAAAAATGGCAAGTAAGGGGGCAGACGCAACTCTCCTTTTCAGTTCATCAAAGGCATTTTGCTGATTGCTGCCCCGACCGAACGACGATTCTTTCTTTGTTGGCTGTTGCAATGGATCTGACACAGTCGCAAAATCCGGCAGATAGCGCAGGTTATAAGAGCACATTCCTAAAAAGGACTTTAGTTCGGTCAGGTTTTTGGGTGTTGGCGCTTCAGACATGGCCCTGCTGTTTTCATCACTTGGTCGAATGCCACTGCGTGAAACAACGTGTCCCAAAAACTGAATTTCTGGTGCATTGTAGAGACATTTTTCTGCGTTCAGACGCAAATTGCGATCACTGAGGCGCTGAAGGACTTTGTGTAGCCTTTCATCATGTTCTTCCTGTGAGCGGCCGAAAACACAAATATCATCCATGTAAGCAACCTGCCCATCGATACCTGCCAGGGCGTGAGTCATGAACTTTTGCCAGGCGGCGAGCGCGGAACTCAAACCAATGGGTAAGACACTGTACTGAAATAGGCCATCAGGAGCAAGGAAGGCAGTCAGGTGTTTGGAATCATTGGCCAATGGCATATGGAAAAGTGCACTTTTCAAATCTAGCTTGGAAAAAACAGTTGCACCAGCTAAACGTACAGTGAGTTCATCATTAGATGGTAAAACAAAGCGCTCTACGACGATCTGTTTGTTCAGGGCCTGCAAATTGTTGCATATCCGGACAGTACCGTCATTTTTCATGACACAAACCATTGGATGCACCCACTCAGAGCAGTCGATGGGTTCAATCAAATCATTTGATAGCATCGCTTGCCGGGCTGCTGAGACCTTTTCACGTTTCGCTAGCGGAATGGGTCGAGGTTGACCAATAGCGATCGGTTTTGCTTTCGGTTTCAGCTGAATTCGATGCACACCACATGGAATACAGCTGATGGACTTCTGGAAGAGCTTCGAATAATGTTCCTGACAGTGTGCTACGTTGACGGAAGAGATAAGCATGCGGTCGAATGATGGTACAATATGCAAAGCGACCAAAGCATTCCTCCCAAGCAAGGGTCGTCTGTTGTCCGAAGAAATGTACACTGCGACATCGGCAATCCCAGAAAGCAACTGTCGAGGCACAATAATAAATCCCAATATGGTTAGGATGTTCCCACTATAACTCCAGAATGAATGTGAGGTGGGATGTAAAGTATGCTGTGATAGGTAACGTTCGTAAAATTGGAAAGGCACGTTCGTGACTGTAGAAGCAGAATCAAGTTCCATTTCCAATGGAACAGCACTTGTACCAGTAAAGAACAATACAGTACGAATGTCAGCAGCAGGAAACTTCGGTTCAACAACGGATATGGTTACACAACCTGAAGGTATGGAGTCAGCGGTGATTGAATAGTTATTGTCTTGAGTTGGATCGGTAACATGGCTTTCCGGTGTATCATCCTCTTTAATGAGCGCGACAGCCTGTGATCGACAACAGCGGGCATAGTGTCCAATTTTACCACAGTTTTTATATTTGAGGCTGCTTGCGGGACAACCGGCAAAATTCGCTTTGTGAGACGTGCTTCCACAACGATAGCAAGATAGTTTGTCTGTCGGACATTGCCGGAAAGATTGTACTCTCGCCACTTCAGCTAAGCTGGTGGAACAAAACTGCTTCGATTGCAACGAAATTTGTGTCTTTACTCGGGCTTATTCGCAAGCTGGATCCCACGTTAGTGTGCAAGCGTCTTCCTGCAATAGCGCCTCACGAATGCGATTGTCAGCCATTCCAGTGATCAGTTGGTGAGTGAGCATACAGCCTTCAATCTTTTTCTGTGGAATAGACGAGTAGGCACAGGGTCGTACTGCACGACTCAGCCGAGCAATGAAATGCTTCAAGGGTTCGCCTGCTTCTTGGTGTATTCGGGAGAAAATATATCGCGCGGTAAACACGTTCATATGGTAACTCCATGCACGGTCGAGAGCAGTGAAGGCGTCTATAACCGATTTGCATCCCTGTTGCACATATTCAATGATCTCATGCAGTAAAGGATGGTTAGCATTTTCCTTTCGTAGTTCCTCGATCGTCAAGGCAGACAGGTTAGCTCCGAGACTGGAAACTAGTACCGCCTCTCTGAGTCTCTCTTTTTCATCTTCCAACCCCACGGGTAAGTGAGATAGGCCGTCAGCAATCTGATTTTGCAAACCTGGCCGGTACACAATTTCAAAATCGTAGTCAAGGAGCCTGGCATAACAGCGATCGATTCGCATTGGTACGGCGTGATTACGTACCAGTGGGACGGTGAAATCTGATCAAATTAACCTGCAATTGCTCTTATATTACCAGTATTTTCAATATTATTATTAGTGATATTAGTACTTCAGTAACGAATCTCAGAACAGTGATCCAATTCTAATTTTCTAGTTATAGCAGTACACACTTTTTTCTTAGCGTGCATCGCAAAATATTCCACGAGTGCCATTAGTATGCGTTTGAGGAAACTAGGTTAGATAAGTCAGAACGTTAGCCACTTTTCTGAATGAATGTTCTCGCTGACATAATTTCAACTTCACTGAAACTATGCTTTGCCTATTACGCTCTTCAGAAAGCCCTCTCACTCTCACTAATCAGACCATACTTTGAGGAATTCACATCTAATCTGTATTATGTGAAATGTTTAATAGGCATACTTCTCAATACTCGTTCCGTGCGCGATTAACTGAATGTTATGCACCACTGAATCTAACTCATAGAGCTCTATTCCTACATCGCGTTTGGAGATTCTTGCCCAAGCAAGAGTTATACGCTGACCCAATTCGCTTGTTGTGTGGTAATAAAGTTATTCCAACACTTAGGGGACCTAAGACATCCAGCTGTCTTTGCTCCGTTTGCACTCAGTGAAAAGCATGGAACTATTTATAGCTGTTTCAACTGCCATTAACACGCGTCTTCGTGTATTGGCTTCGCAACTCGAACTTGTCCTTCCAGCTGCTCCAAAGCCTATTGCTCTCTTAGATGTTTTACAACTCGTTCCACCTCTGAAGTTTCAACGGGATTTCCCTGTGCCAAACTTGTTGCGGTTGCTTGTGCGCAGATATTGTTAGCTTTTAACTGCTTTACATTCCCGACAACAGCTATCTTCCATACCATTAAGTCTATCTGTACGGTTGTTAATTCAGTTCCTATCTGTTACTGTTTACCAGAAAATCCGTTTAGCAATCTTACAACTATGCCTAAGAATAACTATAGATTGAGTGTGTTTTGAGGTGTATAACCGTTGATACTTCACATATTGCCAGCAAATCCCCCACTTGTCCTGGCAGTAGTGACTCATCCCATGGTATTTGCATTGTTTTTCAGGCTGCGGTCGGACGCTTTTGGAGCCTTCGGGCACATTTGCCTCCCCCCAAGTAGCGTGGAAGCTAAATGGTGGTATGGCACTGGTCAATTCGTCCTATCTAATACCTGAACTTTCGTACCACTCCGGTAACGCACTATCAGTGACCAACTTACTCCCGGACGAAAGCCATATTCACAACATTTATACACCAATACATGGCAACCATATTGAAGGAATGGTAGACTATGGTCTTTCTGGTATGGTCAACGATCCTCGAATGAGTCGTGAGCATCGGTTGCAACCTACAAAGAATCCTCATGAATTTAACCGCACCGCGTCTGATAAGTTCACATTCACGGGTGAGGCATTCGTCCCGAAGTCTGCGGATATTTCGCCTTCTACACTGGGCTTCACATCTGCCGGACCTATTCTTTGTCAGTGGAGAATCAATGCAGCATCTGGCGAGAGAATTCGATTAAATTTCACTCACATGGACGTATCTGGACCTATTGAACACAGAGCTCACAAACCCACTCTGATATCTGGTTTACATGAGGATTATGCTCTGGCTTATGAACTGCGACAAAGATTGGACGCTAAAGCTACCTGTGCTAACGATTACATCGAGATTCGTGACGGATATTATTCAGGCTCTCGTTTATTAGGTGAGTGGGTGAAAGTGGTTAATACGGTTTCTTGCGTTGGTTTGTTTACCATCCGAATCAAAACTATTAATCACACAGCCACTCCTCTATAAAGGCAATTTTAATAAACCAAAAAATAAGTTTATTTGGTGATAATGCAATAAAACTGAGACAGTAGTAGCGGATTTGTTCACCCGCTATAACAGCAAGACGATACATAATTACTGTTTCCCTAATCTTTGATGCAGGGTGTGTGTGAAAATCCGTACGGTCGCTTTCTCTCTGATTTCGTATTCAGACCGGATTTAAATTTACAATCCTCATTGCGCACCTGTGTCTTTTACTAATAAAATCCTGCTTAACCAGAAACATTTAGAGCATTCTATCACTCAGATGTAACGTTACCTACATATCTTAGTTTTCTCATCCTTCCCGAGCCGTATTCCAAATCCCGGGTCACACCGTGAAATTTTTGGTCTCAAATGTAAGCCAACTTTTGAGTCTTCAACCAATGCTGTCGATTGACAAGTGAAATAGACATCGGGCAATTTGCGTTGTTTATTGCTTGATCGCTTTGTTTACACAGCAGAGTGAATCATTAACGGAAGAACCCGTCGCTTGAACCTGTCCGTAAAGCGCTATGCCACATCGCAATGTGTTAATCAAGTGCTGACATCGCACTCTGCAATTCATCGCGCTGGCGACAAACAGGCAACCATTCGCCGGCCTTGAGTTTCGGTAAAGCGCTCAACCAGTAAACTGAAGGGCATCGATCGACAGACACGTGATACAGTGGGATACAGCGATTAATTAAATGAAGCCGAGTCTAACACTACATGTATATTTACTTCGTGGCAGAAAATAAACGAACAGGAAGCTAGTGTTCCAATTATTCTTTCAAGTTTCTTTCGGAAGCTGCACAATGTCAGACCAGACTCTCTGTGGTTCTGTGCAGTATGTATGGTCATCACACCGGTAAAACTGTACATGAACTAGCTCAGCCATGCGAAAGACTAGTGACGAAGACTGAACGAATGAGGAACACCAAATATGCTCCAATAGAAAAAACGTGTCAGAAATCCCAATCCTCCGCAATAGGCTTTGTTGCGCAATAAAGGAAGGAGGCTGCGCATATGTGACATTCAACGTCACTCAGTGACCCAAACAAGTCTGAAGCAACCGCCGACACTCTAACTGGAATAACTAGGACGACGGTCTTGTCCACTATACAAACTATTCTGCCATTTCAGAAAGGCGTCGACATGATTGCTGATTGTAACTTGGATGTGGCATAAAGCACAAATAACAGGTTTTAACTTACTAGAACTAGACCCAAAATACATGGAGAGGGCGATCCTGTACTTAAACAGCCGCCACCGACTGAACGCAGATCATCGAGGTGGTCGAATTCAACTCAAGCTGCATAGTCAGTAAGAGACCACATAGTGTACCATCGATATTCGGCACTTACTTTCAGAATTTGCGTCAAATTAATTCAAAAGGAAACAACTCCAGGTCTTGAGCCAGTGGAGCTTCATATGTGACGTCCTAAAGTTTGTAACTAGGCACGCCAACTTGCAAAGAGTAACCTTTCATCCAAATTCAAAACACTACGGTTCAGCCAGAATTTTCCGAGTTGTATTGACTTCCGTCGTTGTAACAACAGAGGTTCTGCTGTCGACAGCTGGCCTCCGGCATGGGTCAGTCTCTATCTGCATCTACCGGGTTATTTAATGGATCAAGCGTAATCAGCCAAAGCATAATTTTGGAGGATACCGGAAATAATCAGTAGACAGAACAAGTATCGCACACTGTGTTCCCCTATGCTGAAGAATATGAAGAGAGCGAAACGACCACCCACGACTGGGAACAGCGGTGCTACATTCATGAGACTCTGTCCTTTGGAAACTTCGTGGCGCTGTCGACCACAAGGCTACACAAACTCCCAGTTACAAAGAAAGCGGTTCAAACTGTGAAGGTCGTGATTCAGTCCAAACCGATATCAGAAAGCGTATTGGCGAGATGATGTGCGTAGCGCAGCAGACTAGGTGCTGAGCTTCGGTTCACGAAAATATCCTCCAAGCAAAGTCATGCAATGATTACTTAGACCCATAGCTCTTGTGTGGAGGAGTGTTATTTGTTCGCCGAGCTAGGCAACGCTTTGTAGACGTTTCGCTGCCAAGCCGGGTAACCATCTCAAGGTGGCTAGCAGGATATGACTCACAGAGTCTCGTAGGCATCTTCCAGATCCAAGTCAGTAGTGATCGTCTCCTACTTTGAATGTCAATCTTTGATTTTTTCAAGTGGGACGGCTAAGTGTTTACGTCTTTTCACTGTCTATCTACAGTTGGCAAATTGTCATGTGGAGCTGATCTTGGTTTACGAAGCGCTGCGAATCAGACCCTGAAAGCCGCACTGAGGATGCTGCCTAGCATGACAACGAAAGACTTGCAACAAAAGTTCCCCAGAACGGAAAAAAACAACACTCTTGCACAAACTGAGCAAATTAATCCAGCCACATCCCGACAGAGGTTTGAATACCATTACAGATGGACCAACCGAGCGAGCCAGACAGCCAATGGGAGGCGTTATTAAAGGATTCGATTACTGACATGGTTTGGCCGACATCCGTGTTACTCACCGTTGGCCAAAGGGGTCAAAATAGGAGCCTCATTATCACAACTGGACTCTTACCGCAAGTACGTATTTCAACTCGTAGCGAATAAGCAAGAAGACGCGTCAGTCTGGCGCACAGTGTACTGAACACTTAACAGTTTACATGTGAGCACGGAACGTTAGGATGTGTCCTTGAGTGCGTGTGTGCGTGCTTATCTACGTGTGTGTGTGTGTAGGGCCAATCAGGTTCACGGTCATAGTGAGCGATCATTGGTTGAACACGTAACAGTCCTCCCTGTTTTGGCTGACGTTACAGTCATGGCTGAAAACGTTCGATCGGTTTGCGAATCCGGGTCGATCAACGTAATTGAGCTTCCCCTGTTATTCTGTGTTCGTCGTGCTCTGCAGCTTGCTCTGCGATCTCCGAGTGTGACTGACTCACGGCAGGTGTGTCAGTGCTCCTGGGGCGTACATGATCTGAGTGCCGGCGAACAAACCGGCCGTCCGGAAGCTGCAAATCGTTTTGACTTCCTGAAGAATCGAGCACAGTCGCCGGCTGCCAACATTGTTCATGCGGTAACCTGGTGTAAACAGGTTGATGGTCCTGAAATGTAACTTCCGGCTTTGATTCCTCTGAAGACACAAACTTTTTCTGACGCTCTTGTACTTCAACACGCGGGTTCGGGAACAACAAATGAAGCCTCGTTCTCAGATTGCTGCCGAACATCAATTCCGCCGGGGATTTCCCGGTAGCCTCAGTGGGTGTAGAACGGTATGAGAATAGGAAGCGATCCAGTTTTGTTCGCAATTTTCCCGTTCGCTGCTTTAGTAAGCCTTGTTTCACAGTTTGTCCTGCACGCTCCGCCAATCCGTTTGATGCTGCGTGATACGGGGCTGATTTAACGTGTTGGATTCCGTTGTTGGCTACAAATTTATCAAATTCGGCACTGGTAAAAGGTGAACCATTGTCTGTACAAATGGTTTCCGGAATGCCAAACGTAGCGAAGGACGAGCGCATTTTAGTGATGGTGGATTCGGCTGTCGCCTGAGTAACTGGATGTACGTCAATCCACTTAGAATGTGCATCAATAAGTAGAAGAAACATGGTCCCGTCGATCGGTCCGAAGTAGTCGGCGTGGATACGCTGCCAGGGCTTGTCGGGCCAACGCCAAGGGTGTATTGGACCTGGTGCCTTGCTCCACTGATACGCCTGACAAATATCGCAATTCTTCAGTAAGTTCTCTATGTTTGAGTCGATGTTGGGCCACCAGCAGTACCCTCTCGCTAGTGCCTTCGTCCTCGCCACACCTGGATGAGCATCATGGAGCTCTTTAAGTATCTGTGAACGCGTCTTGGTGGGAGGGACTAGACGAGAGCCCCAAAAAACACAGCCGTCGAATAGACTCAGTTCGTTCTTCCGAATCATAAACGGTTGTAATTCAATTGTCCCTTCAGGAGGCCAACCCATGTTCAAAAAGCGTTTCACCATTGATATCACGGGGTATCGATCCGTCCATTGACGGATGGTTGAACTCCGGATCGGTGTTGTGTCTAGATGTTGCATTAGATTAACCGGTTCAAAACGGTGGGTCGTGTTCATGTGCAGTTTCCGTGATCGGCAGACGGCTGAGTGCATCAGCTGTGCAGTTGCTGACGCCGGTAATATAAACAATCATGTAACTGTAAGCACTCAAGGTTATAGCCCATTTTTGCATCCTCGGTGATGCCATTTGTTGTATACCTTTGGTTTCCCCAAACAAGGATATCAATGGTTTGTGGTCTGTATGAAGCTCGAAAACGTTTCCCCATAAATACTGGTGAAACCTCTTAACTCCGAAGATAACGGTTAGCGCTTCCCTGTCCAGTTGTGAGTAGTTCTTCTCCGCCGTCTGTAAGGTGCGCGATGCATATGCTATTGGACGTAAAGAACCATCGTCCATGCGGTGGCACAGGACAGCCCCGACCCCCCAAGGGGACGCGTCGCACTGAAGTATGAGTGGCTTGTTAGAGTCATAATGGACTAACGTTGGTGGCGAAGCAAGAGCTTGTTTTGCTTTGTTTAAGGCATTTTTTGACGGGAACCCCAACACCACGATGCATTTTTGTGTAACAGCTCATTTAATGGCGATAGAACCGTCGATGCATTATGCAGGAAACGGCGATAGTGAGATAGCATTCCTAAGAACGAACGGAGTTCATCAAAACTCTTTGGCTCTGGGCTTTCTAAAATAGGTTTAACCTTGTCATTTAAAACATGTAAACCGTGGTTATCAATCCGGTATCCAAGGTAACAAAAGGAAGGTGAAAGGAACTCACATTCATACCTTTTCAAGCTGAATCCACTTCGCTCCAAACGCTCGAGCACGACCGCGAGTATTCGAAGATGCTCTGTATCCGAGCGTCCAGAGCTAAGAATATCATCCAGATAAGCACACGCAAAAGGAATGTCCTTCACTAAGTCGTCAATAATTCTCTGAAATATTCCGGGGGCGGAATTAATGCCAAAAGGTAAAAGAGTATATTGAAATAGTCCCATGTGCGTGGTGATGGTAGTAAGTTTCCTCGAAGGTTCATCGAGCTCTATCTGCGAGTATGCATGACTCAGATCGAGTTTGGTAAACTTTTCACCACCAGCTAGTGTTGCATACAAGTCATCAATACGTGGCAAGGGGTACCTGACCAGCATGGATGCTTGATTTATGGTTATCTTGTAGTCACCACAAATCCGTACGGAGCCGTCCGGTTTGGTTACTGGCACAATTGGAGTTCCCCAGTCAGAAAAGTGTACAGGAGTAATAATACCTTGAGTCTGTAGGCGGTTTAGTTCCTCTTCCACTTTAGGCCTCATAGCGTATGGTAGTGTGCGCGCCTTAATGAATTTTGGTCGAGCGCCTTCCTTTAGTTTTATCGCAACCTGAAATTCTTTCAACTTCCCAAGCTCCTCGGAAAACACAGCTGAATGTTGTTTAAGTAATGTTTCAAGTCCGGAGATCTCGGTGACTATTTTTACCACATTCATTGTATCCGGGAAAGCACGTATCCAGTCTCTTCCAAGCAGATTTGGACGATCCCCGGGGATCACATATACAGGAAGTGTGCGTATTTTGTCGCCATACTGTGCCTTCACGAAGCATTTACCAAGGACACGTATCGGTTCACCGTTGTATGTAGAAAGAACAGAATTGCAAGCGGATAAGTTCAGGAGCGTTTTTACAGCGTTTTCCCGGATTATCGTCACGGATGCCCCTGTATCGATTTCCATCTGTACCTTTTGTCCTTCAATGTAAAGCTCTAGAGTGTATGGCGCCGGCTGCATGCTAGAAACGGAATTAAGCCAAATGGAATGTAATTCAGGGTCGCTACCATCAGACTCGTCCACAGTTTTGATGGGGTTTGCTCCTCGATAAGCGCCACCTGAACCTCGCTTGACCGATCTACACACTCGCGCCAGGTGGCCCACCTTCCCGCAGCTTCGACATACTGTCTTCTGATGCCGGCAGTCGGATGGACAACTGTGCTGCTCACCACAACGATAGCACACAAACAAATTGACGCCAGTGGGTGGCTTTGGTTTTGGTGTAGTGTTAATCAATCGCAGCTCATCTGACGAGTCATTCAGCGTAAATGTTGCGAGTTGTTGTGTAAGGTGTTCCCTCTGCCGAGCAATCGAGCAGGCCGTCTCCCAGGTCAGTGAACAGTCATCTTGTGAAAGGAGCTTCTCCCGCGTGCTCTGGTCTGAGATTCCGGCTATCAAACATTGGAGTAACATGGTCTCTTCAAATCTCGTTAGATCGACTTCATTGTATTTACACTCAGGTGCTGCTTGTAGTACACGAGCGATGAACTCGTTCACACTCTCATTTGGTTTCTGGCAGAGTTTCGAGAAGTAGTATCTAGCCGAAACATTCTGACGAGCACCCCAAAGAGCACTGAAGGTTTCCAATTGGGGTTTCCCCAACACGTAACACTCATCAACGCAGAAATGTCGTTAGTTGTGGATGTGAATGTGCAACTTATATCGGGGAGTTCGATTTGACAAGCATGCTGTACTTTTCGCCGAGTTGACTTTGCCGCATAAACGCTTTCCCCTGAAGGGTTAAATTTTGCGCAACACTTACCTCGCTTCCCTACAGAACTCTGAGAAAATTTTCTGCATGAACACAAATGGACTAGACCTTCTGAACAAGCTTGCTGATCTTTAACTGCGTCACCTATCATACGCCTAGAATCTCATTTTTGTAAAGGAGCTTGGTTGCATTCAGAAATTACCGCTGCCTAAGTCGCAATATGTGACACGTACCTATTCGAAACAATCCGCCCAGTAATGAGGTAGGACACTTTTGTACTAAACTAATGACCCTTATTGCGGACAGGTAGATGATCGGGAAGCACCGATCATTGATTCACTCGCGCCGTATGCGACTTAAATCTAATGGCATTGGGGCGTGGCATTTATTTATTGTCCCCACTGTCTACTCCAGTAATTAGAATAGTTACGGCTTAGAATTTCCGGCTCCCCCTTCCAGCAGTCTAACGTTCACTTGCAACAGTTTATTGTGATCATTCTGCTCTTCAGCCTTACCAGTTCGCCCATCAGATCCAGGGCGGGAAACAAAACATAAGTGCTTGATTTAGGGCCCACAAATGAAGAGCCCGTGATCGATAAACCAACGGCAGAGAATCCCATGGGGTTGGGTAATCACGTAGCCATATCTTATATTTATATGTAGGAAGTAAACTTTTGCCAGCCACATATAACAACGTAAAAACAGAATTCCTCGGAGGCCACCTGTGAGTTTTCGGATGACGACTCCACTGATACTACTGGATGGAGATTGTAGGAAAGTTCAGTAATCTGAGCACATGTGGTCGGAAATCATACCTCTTGGTTCTGCAACAGAAACGCTATTCCTTCGCGACAGAATTCTAAAAAGCATGGTACAAACAGGTGCATCGTGGCATTTACACAGAAACCAACTTAGTCCTGACAACGGTAGCAAATGTTTGGTGTGGCGCGGCCATTGTACGAAAATTGTCCGTGCAAACAAATTAACAAACTGGCAACGCCTAGCGAAATGGTTCTGTGCTTATAACAAGCTTCTGTACGAACATCTTCAGTAATGTGAAGTGTGGCGTACCCCACTCATTTCAGAAAGCGGATATGCTATCATTTTGCACCCCTGGTTCTCCAGCTGTTGACAACGCTCCACCGAAAGCAATGCAGTTGGCAGCTACGAAGATAGCTGAGGCATTTAACCCGATTTTCCAAAAGTCGCCTAGATGAACAGCAAATCCCCAACTTGTGGAAGTAGCGCGTCATTACCCAACTTTTCAAGGGTGGTGGCCGCTCAGATCCCGCTAATTGTTGTCCAGTGATTCTCCTCCTGGTACTATCAAAGGTGCTAGAGCCAATCTTAGCTGTGGCACTAATTGGCTATCCAGAAAAGTCTAACATCATAGCACCGGAGCCACACCGATTCCGTCAATATCGTTTATGTAATACAAAGCTATTGATTGCGCGTGGCAGTTTCACCGAGATAGACGAAAGCGGGAGCAGCACTTACGTCAACTATCTCGGATTTTCTAGAGCGTTCGACCGGTTACATCACCGCTTCCTTCACCAAAGCTGAGAGCATACGGAATTGGTGACCATTTCTTTCTTTGGATCGGGAATTTTTTTCTTCAGTGGCGGCTGCAAGTTCGAGTAAGGGACACATTTTGTGATCCTACTAATGTAAACGGCCGTGTTCCACAAATTCCTTGTTGGGACCGCACTTATTCCTGCTCTTTGTTAACCACATTTTGAGCGTCACTTATGATAATTGCTTGCTTTTTGTCGTTGGCATCAAGATATGGCGGACGGATGATAGTCAGGAACATCATGATATGCTGCTACAAGACTTAGACCATATCTTTGAATGATCAAACGCAATGCCACTTTTGCTTAACGCCTGTGAGTGCAAAATTTTACATGAACCACACAAGCCCCCTAACGCATTTAGGCTTGGAGACCACATCCTAGAGAACTCCACATAATAGCGTGATGCAAGACAGTGTCAGCTGTTCGGCACAGTCATTGAGTGCGTCCAAAACCGCGAGACAACCTGTTGAGCTCTTACGGAGGGCGTTGGGCCTGTTCGACTCCTCAACCTTCCCCTAAATACTCAATGCGTATATGAGGCCCCAGTTAGGTTACAGACCCAGGCTTGGCAACCATGATTAAGGCGTGACCCGGTTGAACTGGAGGTCGCGCAGCGAAGGGGCATTGAACATGTAAAAGGATTGTTACATCTGCTGTACCATCTGCCACTAAAGGTCTGAAAGTATGCAGCGAAATTTATCGCGGTTCATGAGGCGACTTGATTCAGTTGTACCAGATCTTCTGTCATATCAGTGCCCACGTAGACTATTTAAATCGACTACATAATGCATCACATCACCTGCGCCATGTGATTTGCATTCCACTAAACGAGTAAAGACAAGACGGAAACATAGTGCTCAAAAGCCCCCACGAAATCGGGGTAAACGGACATACATGTGTGTTAACGTGGATATCGCATTTAGTCGACAGATGCGCATTACATTTTAGTGTCACACTTTTTAAATTTCTCTGTTTAACACGAACCCACCCACGGGACCTGCCAAGCTCTAGACTTCTGTCGCTTTACTATATGCATTGGTTAAATATTACTTTAATTTTGCATCAACTAAAGACCAAAATTTCGCAACTTCCGTGCTTCACATGTGAATGTCCAAACCTGTGTTAAACCTCAGTGAAATTGCGTGCTTCCCAGCTCAGGGAGACCAATTGCAGCTTGAGCCAATCGTATTGAAATAGAACAGTGGCCAAACAAGTAAGATGAGTGCGGATACTGTCAGCGTATATTGCAAATTTTCGGATAGTAAGCAGATTAGCTAATCTGCAACGTACTCAACTTTAGCATCAGACAATTTTTACGATCAGTAAGCCCAGTTACTACACATGTTTTGTGAATATCGCACGCAGCTTGTCATTTAACCGATTCATAACAAGGGCTATGTCATATAGCATTCAGCACCTTAGCGCGCAATACTGTTTACATGATAAGCCATCTAATCTTGACTGAATGCTTGCATGGAGCCCAAGGCAAACCCGTCTTGGGCTGCTACCAAGAATACCGATTGTCTGGATCCAATTCGATCCCTTTGTGATTGCATCAGGGTGATTTGAACATACGGGAACCAAAACTCGCGCTCTTAAACCAACTTGTGCTGGTCATATCAATTAATGGAATATTATGAGTTGTCTTGGAATAGTACACTTTCATGGTTCAGGCAGCCATGCTAATGGGAATAACATATAAACAGGAAAAACGAAATACTCTTGGTTGCCTTGCGTCAAGTGCACAAAGGGTTCTAAGCCCGTTGGCTGTGGAGGCTTAAGTTACCAGCTAGTGGACACAGCTATGGAAGTAACAGCTCTTTACTGGGACAAAAGCAACTCATTCATAACTTTCGTTGTTACTGAGAAAAGAATTCCTCGACATTAGCAAAGAACAGTGAGGTTTCACCTGCTTGTCAAAACATGGTTTCAAGAAAAGTACGTCATATCGGAGGCCATCAAATTATACGCCGTTTACCATGCATAAACTAAATGGATTAAACTTCGCGGTAGTCTTACATTCGCAGTGCATGCCGATTTCAATGGAACCAACTTCGAGAATGAGAAAACGCATCCGAATTAAAGTTCGAGTGAGGCATTAGATTCACATAGACCTTTTTAAAAGACAGAGCTGAATAGTTGCAAATTCTTACTCCATTGCATTGGCAAACAGAATCAATAAAGGAAGGTGTAGCCAACTAATTTCAGACCTATGACAACGACCTTCCTCATCTTCCGAAGGGTAGCTGTGGGCATGTTGCAATCCAACCGGAAAAATGAAGCAGCCAAAGGTAGGAAGGACAACTCATTACTCCTGACAAGCTGTCACAAAAATGTGTCCTCCTGCGTTATTCGCCTTTAAAGCTTGGATTTTTCTCACAGAGACCCACGTGCTATCATTCGATTTGGCTTCGCTAGCTCCTCCTAGCACCGTTCGTTTTTTGGATCTGTCATTCGCGGATCACCAGCAAACTGTGCTCTTGCAGTTTTGAAGCCAACCCGGTGTGAACCTTATCGGAGAGGTTAGTTTCCTCTCGTCACACAAGAACTCTTGGGGGTCTTATTTTAAAGATCTTTTTGAGCGCCACTCGATAATCATACTACCACTCCTTCAAGTTGCTGTACAAATCGACAGTTGTTAATTTGATCCTCCCTTGGAACAGCCACTGTCGCTATTAGACGGTATTTTCCAAGTCATCTTGCTTTGACTCAATCCTACGCTGCATCGATGCCTATCAATTTACCGGCTGGATCGATAGCACACATATCGCCTATCTACCCCAAGGAATGTGCGAGTCATCCGGACACGACACGTCTGAGCCCTCTGACCTCAAACCAGCGCCGATAGCCGGGCAACAAAAAGTGAAGCGAAGTCAAACACGGTGCTTCAGTATCTCTGTCCACTAACTATCCCTTAAAGCAGCACGTCTACTGTGAACATGTCTGGTATGAAAAGCAAATGCAAATCATTTGTTAAAGTGGTAGAAAATGGTCTGGTGTTTACCATTTGTTTGAAATTCTATCACACTACCTGCCTTGCGATGGGGTAGACGAAAACAAACACGGCAGAGGCGTTTTGGTTCTGCGAAGTATACAATTCTATCCCAGTTGTTAACTGTCTAGCTATGCTACTGAAGAGGTCAAAAAGACTAACAGAGGCGGTCGAGAAACTGTTGAGCGCCAGGGTTACACCCATGGGAGGAAACGGCCCTGCACTTGTATGTGAAAATAGCACCCGCATTCCCTAGTCAGGCCGAAGAAGAAAGCCAGGCGTCCCAACCTTACCCCAACAACTCAGCCTCTAGCAGTACCAACTCCATTCTCACTCTCTCCTATAAGTAAAGACATTGCCTACGGCGCGCCTGCCTCAAAGTATGTACTGTGTGTTGCACCTAGTAGCCTTTTGGCTACACAGGAGACCGTAAGCTTCAGTCAATCAGCCATAGTGAACAACCCGGCAACGTACGCATCGTTTGCCGTCAAGCAAACACCGGAAAGAGCACCGGTAATATTCGTTCCCGGACTAAAGAAAACTAAAGTGTCGCAACACGGATGGCCCCATTATTGCCGTTCACAAATTCAACAAAAACACCAGATACTAAGCCTCCAAATCCAAAACCAGCAGCCACCAGGCGCAACCATGGTGCCTTAAACCTTGTGTGCACAAATGTCCCCGAATCCAAATCTGATACAATAAAGGTTAGTTTGACGGATGATCGAAATCAATGGAGTTCTATCTGTAGGTCTATCGGTGTCCATGCTAATCCCACGACATTAAAAAGAATCTCGCGCCACCCAAACGCGTTGCACTACAGCGAACCCCGGTTACTTCGGGTAACACTAAACTCGGCGGACGAGACTGAGGCTGTTCTGCTGTATGCGAATCGTCTCCGCAACGACTCATGTGGAGTGCGCATACTACGTGAAATCCCGTGGAAAGAATATGCAGCGGATCCAACTAACAGAGAGAGGTACAGAAAAAGCAAGATAAGAAAATAGTGATTGCTCACGGTGTTCCTGAGCTTACAGGTCCCTTTTCCGACGACGCTCAGATGCGCGACCACGAGCAATGGTACTACATCCGGAAGGCTGTTTCTCTCGAAAAGCTCGTGGCTACCTCGTTGACAAGAATCCCCAATCACCAAACTATAAGGAGTGCGTTCCCAGGCTGTTAAAACATGTGTTACAATCAGAACTAATGACACAAACCTTTCTAGAGAACTGGACTAAATTCCGTAGCAGATTGCCAACAGTAATTTGTCTGAAAGCAGCGGGAACACCAGCACCTTCTAACGACAATTCAGTGGAGGCATAATTATTTATGAAAGCGCCAACTGTAGGATCCGACTCGGGGACGGTTTCAAGAGTAGCCATAATATCCGGAGGGACACAGCAGAGCAGGAGCAAACACCGGGATCCGGGGCATCTGATACTTGACTATATAACAAACTCTTCTCGAGAGTGCAACCCATCCAAAAAACCATTGGTCACGACCCTTTATTGGTCTGCATAAACTCACTTGTTTCATCCATCCAATCTAACACACTTTTGCTCTCCGAGAACCTCTCAAATTAGCTGAATTAAGACTTCGACAGGCGGCAGCAGCTTGGGACCTCATTGCTATCACCGAAACACGGTTGTGCTGTGAGTTAACGGACGCCGAAATCACGATTATAGACATGTCCGTTGTCCGGAAGGATCGAGCCAGCAAAGGTAGTGGGGTAGCCCACTACTTTCGTAACAACCTGTAACGTGAACCCATAAACGATTCGGAAACCGACGTACCTGACTCCATTTGGTATAATTTACGGCTGAAAAAGAACGATCTTGGCTTATTGGTTATTGTTTACCGTCCACCATCATCTACTCCTGAGATGGACTGCAACTTGGTGGCTGCGTTGAGGCAAGTGTTAAATAGGAAGTACAGTCACATTCTAATCAACGGCGACTTCAACTTACATACTCTCGAATCCCAGGCCACACCAGGAGAGCAATTCAAAGCAGACCTGCAAGATCTTGTTTCAGACTTCCCGCTTTATGGCCACATCACTACGCCCACCAGGTTCAGGGGAAATAACAGGCAATCTATATTGGAGAGAATATTCACCAATGAAGAACCGATGGTCGAGAGTGATAACCTATAATCCTCTGAGCCACCGCGATCATGCGACGCTAGTGTTTCATTACATGCGCTACGCAAATTATCCTAAGGAGCATGCCGAGGAATATCATGTCGTAACCAACTATGACGACCTGTCCGACCTCATTGATGCAACAAGCTGGTCGTTCTTAGCCGAAGTAACCCCCGTGGCGGCTTGCGGAGAATTCGTCAACCTATTTACCAAACTCTTGCCAAGGACATCTGAAACCAAACTCTACCGGCCTAAAAGGATGAAGTCTTTCGTAAGGAGCAGGACACGTAAATGCATGGCATTAAGGGACTTGACGTTGCACATCTACATAGCCTTCCCGAACGACGATACCTGGGATGTCTACGCAATGCAATGGAACCACTGTGTCAAACTCGTCCGGGTGAATAAACTGAAGAGCCAATAAGATCTGGTGGAAAAGTTTTGCTCCAATCCCAAACTGCTATACAGACACGTAAACGATTTGCGCCGTGTTAAGCGCGGTATTCCTGCTCTGCACACAGCATGCGGGTTAGCCCAAACCGCACAAGAGGCGGCCAACATTCTTGGACAACAATTTGGCCGTAACTTCCAAGGGGTGCAACCATCATACATCCTGCCTAAGCAGATAATACCGCCATCAGGGCTTAATCACCTATCGTTTTCCTTCGCAACTGTACTGAAGAGGCTGATGTCTCTGCGCGAATTCAGCTCCCTGGGTGCATACGGCATTCGCCCGAAGGCGTTGAAAGTTGCTGCCATGTGTTTGGCGGCGCCAATAACAATTTTCTTTCAACGATATCTGAACGAGATGCACGTCCGCACGATGTGGAAGCACGGAATCATCACGCCAATCTACAAAAGTGTCAGTCGAGTTGAACCAGCAAATTAGCGCCCGATAACACTACTTCCTGTAACCAAGGTTATGGAGTCCATTGTTGCTGAGGCTTTGATGGGGTACCTGGAGAACAACAAAATTCTCATTCCGGAGCAATACGGATTTCGCCAAAATCGCTCCTGTACCAATAATCTGTTGCTTGCTCATGCAAGCTGGACGGAATCTGTGGACGCTGGTGCAGAAATCGACGTGCCTATCTGGATTTCTCAAAAACATTCGATCGTCTAGGCAATCGCATTCTAGTCCACAAGCTCCAGAAATATGGAATCGACGATCCTGTTCTGGGCTGGATAGGAGACTTTCTCATGCAAGATCACCTGAATATGAGGGTTGGAAGCAATCTATCAGCATCCATCGCAGTTCAGTGCGGCGTACCTCAGGGCTCAGGACTTGGACCCCGCCTGTTCCGTGATTTCATAAATGATCTCGAGAGCATGCTATCTTCTAAATGTTGGCTATTTGCTGATTATCCAAAGGTATGGCGTACTATAGCTACAGTGGAGGATCACACAGCCTTATAGGAGGACCTGGACAAAGCCTGCACATGGTCCATCGAGAACATCCTGCATTTTAACCTCACCAAGTGCGAAGTTCTCAGCATACGGCACAAGAGTATGCACAAGTACCGCCTAGGACCACAAATTCTACAGTGGGCTTCTCACGAGTGCGATCGAGGCGTGCTAGTTCAAGATGACCACAGTTATTTCAGGCAGACTGAAAAGGTAGCTACGAAAGCAAACCAGTACCTCGGCCTTCTTCGCAGAGCCTTCGGGAAGTTTGACTCTTCTGGCTTTCCAAAAATGCTTAGTGCGTAAGTGAGGCCGCACGCGGAATACGCTATCCAAGCGTGGCAACCCTGGCTCAAGCACCATCTCAGCGCGCTCGATACTGCACAACGTAGGGCAACGAAGAGCGTCAGAGGTTTGGCCAGCCTCCCTTACCCATTCAGGCTGAAGACTTTCAAAATCTACAGTGGACGTTAGCCGGGTCTAAGCGGCGATCTCATAATGGTGTACCAGATCCTGAGAAACCCAAACCACATATGCCATTCCCTTCTGATGCTCAGTCAAAACAGTGCGCTAAGAGGTCACCAGTTTAAGCTGGTCACGCAGTACAGCCGACTGGAATGTCGGTGAAACTTTTTCTCTCTTTGTGTATCACAGCTTTGGAACACCCTCCCGGAACATGTACCTAATGCACCCACCCTATCCGTTTTCAAAAAACACCTTGACGATTCTCTGTCACATTTACACTACGTGCTATAGTCCATGACCACCAGATGCTGGCATCAATGCACAACAGACAGTGGATAGTGCCATAACCGTAGTCGAGAATGAGTCACTCCAAACCCCTTGCACACAATTTGATAAACGCTACTACTGTAGAAGCTGGATTTCTGTATCCTGTTGACCCGAAACAGCTGCACACGAGTAAGCGTTGTCCTTGCCGTTTTTTTTCTCACGTAGTACTTGGTCGATAACCACTCCCCTTATTGCTTTGTGTGCGTACATTCTCATTTCAAACTCCCTTTATACGACAGTGCAGTTACATCTGTAAGCGCCCGAACTGACGACTCCATTACCCCTTTACCTATCTTTGATCACTCTAACCACCCTACGGGACTTGTCAAGCACTTGCTTTTATACCCGTTATAAATCATGGTTCATTGTTCATTGTTCATCTATTATACGCAACTGAATGGGAGGTGTACTGAGCGACAGCGATATGGAGACTAATTTTGGGTACAATTGTAAGAAACTTTTAAAGCCACAGGTGACTGGGGTTTTTAAGGGATCGTATTGTCTTGAGTTCGGTTTGATATGATGCCTCCCACAAATTCATAGCTTAATAGTCAAGCCTCTAGGCTGGACAACATACCATTCACATCCGAAAATCCAGACGAACATAAGATTTTTCTGCAGTCAATTCTGTACATGAGAGTGAGCAAACTAAAGACTATTTTCTCCTTTTTATTGGATTAAACTGAAAGGCCTAAGATTGCGCAGTGCATACTATTGATTGCTGCGAGATGAAGTGAATAATCCAGAACGCATGCACAACCAACTGAGGCGGACCAGACAACATCAAACGGGACCACAAGCTAAGAATAGATACAAAATACAATCAGTTATGAAGTCACTGGAATTTTCTTCTCTAATTAGTGATTAACCACGTAAGGTATTCCAAAGCTGTACAGCATTTGCTCCTTTATTATCTATACACAAATATCGGCGATACCCTTGCCCATGTAAGGTGTTTAATATTGCTCGTGTTCGTCGGAAAATTACGTGTCGTATCCTAAGAGTGTGCCCATCTGCCTTTTTTATAAAATCTGGGATAGCGGGTTTACATCCGTGCTCATCTAGACATAAGGGTGTATTGACCAGATCGGGATTCAGTTCGTTGATGAGGCTGCTTTAGACCTGTTCAATATACGCGACTTCTCAAGCACAGATTAGTTGTTGGTAAAAAGTCACCACTGAACAGGTTTTCTCAACCCTTAAAACAGAGTGGATTATCTATGACTTCGGGTCCCATTCTGACTATTTCTATACCACCAGATGCTACTGAGTATCTGCCATTAAGCACAAGTGTTGGGTTGATATGACCAGTATTTGACGAAAATGTGTAATTTGACCTAAATATCTGTACAGATAGCAAACCAGAAAGCAGTCGTTCTTGACTGCTTATAACAAACTTGCAGTTTATGTGATAAAAAACGTTTGTCTAGTGACAGTGATGCTGTAAAGCAAAAGACAGTATTTTATTGGCAATAACACGCTTGGTTTAATCTGAGCGACAGGATAAATCTGACATGAAGAATAATCGTGAAATTCACACTACTGGCAAGAAAACTGAAGTTAAACCACTTTTAGTTTTGGAACTTCGGACTAGTTTATTGACTGTCATCTTATTTTAAGGTGATTACCATGCCACAAGATATCTGAGTTTGGTAACGCCTCCAAATACTTGATTTACACACCTATATTGCTTTACAAGCTGAGAAGCCAGTTGAACATGTCAAGTGGGCACACAGTTGGCATTTTTGTTGTTCAATAATAGTTAAATAAATAAATAAATGTTATATTCCTCGGTGTTTCGAGGTGCAGTCCAACTATGTGGTCTGATCAATGTGCACAATAGGATCGCAAAAAATAATCAATTTGTTCACGCTTTTCACAGTGGATCCAAAACAGGTACTAAACTAATTGGCAGGATTAAGGCATTGAAGAAATTAAAAAGCAGGAACAATAACATAAGCAGATTTAAACAGATGTCCAGTTAAAGTAATACGGCCACTCGTGGAACCATCCCCAGGGGACCTGCTTCCATGCAAGGTATTCCCTCCAAAGGTTTCGCTCGCACTTCCATGCAATAACTGGCCGTGTGCCGGTGTGGCATAGTAGCATATGAGCCATCACCTGTATATCATATGTTTTGTTCATTTTAGAGCTGCTTTTGAACATTTATTATGGGCCATGAAGGCTCAGCCCAGTCCGTCATGCGGACCATTCTATTATGGCAGTTTTTATACGCCAGTCAGTTGGTGGCAATTTGCCTTGCATAGGTAACGTCTTTTATAATCTGGAAGCTGTAATCCGTCACCACAGGAGATCAGTCTAGTCGTGGCCAACTATGAAATAAGGAAGAATATAGAAAAGAGGAATTATGTGAAAGAGGTACTATATCGTTAATGTAAAAAATAGGCAGGTATGTTTTGTACATCGGCGTAGAAATCGATCGAGCCGAGCATACGATAAATTGTGTAGCGTGACAGCCGGAGACAGATGACTGTACGAGTTGTCCATAGGCAAAAGTCGCATAGGGAATCAGTTATTGCCATCACTGAATTCAAGTCTATGTTTCTGGACTGTTAACTTCAGAAAAGAGGGGGAAATGATTAGCACTGGAGAACAAATGTAGCGAAAGGGATCGCAGAACAATATTACGAATTAATCAATTTGTGGGGAAAATTACGAAAATAGTTCCTGACGCCCCACCAGTAAATAATTTTGCTCTCGGTTTTAAACAGAAGACAGTTGATATGAATTAAGTTTAAAGGGAGTAAAACCGCATGGAAGGTAGCGTTAAGGAATAGCATAAGAAGCGGTTTGTAGCAGCTCGTCCTAGCTGATCAAGTTTTCTCTGGTTCAGTAGCATTTTTGCCACTACTAGCACAATGATATTTTTCTATTCATACTCGGTACCTTTCATCTAACTGCGAAATTCTGATTTCGTGTTCTTGTTGTTTAGGATGACCTTATGTTGCATTGGATCTAAATCACTTTTATTGATCGCGTACAGTGGTCTTGAAATACAAAAGTTTAATTATTGCCTACCCATGTTTGCAGAGCGCCTAGAACTCTTTGTATGTGGGTTCGGGCAGCAACTGGTGGATATATATATATATATACATATACATGTACATATATATATAAATTTATGCATGTGTGTTTTTTGGTGGCACACGGTTCAAAATTTGCCTGTCAATGTGGCCTCCATGCGACGGCGACAGGACACCTGCGCCTACAGAGGGAGCATGGGTGGTTTGCGCTACACCACACATAGCTCCATTCACACACCACATATTCGGTGTAAAACCGAAGGAATAAGACAGGGAGGCATGTGGATGGGAGCCACTCTTCATCAACCTAGCAGGTCTACACTCCTTCACAGCAAACGCAAGCAGGCTGTATTTGGGGTGTCAAGCACACACAGGCTGGTGACTGGACCGTAATTCGCTCCACACTGGATGTATGGAATCACTTTTTTAGCCTAGAACGGCCACGAGGACAGTGCACCCCTTCCTTTCCAGCAACAAGCAACAGTCTCCTGGAGCGGTATAGACGAGTTAGTGGGTAACAGACAGATAGGCAACTTTTCAACGCGTAAACCAAGCCCAGCCACACCGGGGATACCAAACAACAGCTAATCCATTGAAATGAGAAGAACGATTAATATATATCGAATAAACCATGCGGAAATGCTGACATACATCTACGCTAAATGAGCATATGTGATAAATTGGTTATCTACAACTCCGCGCTATGTGCAAGATGTCAGAAAATAATTTTTTTACTGCCACAAACGCGAAAATGTTAACGAACTTAAGCACAATTAGCTTAAGCGACGTGTGCTTTAATAGATGATTATTCAAGTAAACGTTGAGGTAAAAATCTATGCATTGAGACACGATAGGAAACTTACCATCTGAAGGAAAGAAACTCAGCACGCATTCACGCCGTTGGTAAATCGAATGCAGCGCACCTACAAACGCTGCGCCGGTTCAGCTTACCTTCTCTGCTGGACCCGACGTCGTTTCCATGCAAGTCACGAGTGGCCTGCCTGGCTCAGCCATTCGCGACCACATGAGATGCAGTACCACGCGTTCGACGCAGATGGAGTAAACCCCGATCAACCGCCTTGGATTCCCAAAATATGAAAACAGCATTAGATCGTGATAGGCTCCATTTGATCATGCCCTGGTGGCGATGCTTCGGTTTCCTTGGATGCCGCTTCTCAACAGGCAACTGACCATATAACAGCTGTTTCGGTATCCGCGTCAAATCCATACGCCACACATGACTGAGCCACCTAAGGTGTCGCTGAAAAAGTATGCAGTCCAATGCATACATTTTACTTCGGCGCAACACCGTGTCTGCGGCTCTGTTACATCAACCGATGCGCAGAATCCATCGCAGCCACTGTTGATGAAACAGCTCGAGATGTCTCACTTCGCGCAGGTACATCGTCCACCTTTGCCTAATGTATAGAAGAACGCACACCACCATGGATTTGTACGCCATCACCGTCGTGCCAAAGGTAAGGTGCTGGTTCTTCCACGCTCGTTACTCTAGCATCCCGAATGCCGCCGCTGCTTTCGAGACGCGGATACGCAGCTCATTGTTTATCATCTGTTCAGTCGAAAACACAAACCAAAGGTCGCAGCAGCAGGAGGTAGTTTCCAATACTGCACCACCAATGGTGATTTGCACAACCAACGTAGCTTACACCTCCAGTGAAGGTTGAGTGAGACAGACAGTTTTGCTTGTGTTGATGGTGGGCCAGAATTTGAAGACTGTCGAACCCAGAGCACTAGTCATATGCTGTAACTCTTCCGCGCTCTGTGCAAACAACGCACAGTCGTCAGCAAACAGCAACCTACGGATAGTTGTCTTACAGACTTGGGTTCTCGCACTTAAATGACAGATGTTGAGAAATCCACTATCAATACGGCGCTCCTCAAGACCACCGTAAGCAAAATCCACATGCATAGCACACGACACCATTGTTTGAAGAAAAATAGCAAACCAAGCAGGAGCTAAGATACAGCCTTGCTTCACACCAGCAACTGTAAAGTCATCCCAGGTCTGTCCAAACAGCTGCACTCTTGCCCACATATCACTTTGTAGACATTTGCTTAAACTTACAAAATCAATCGGACAGCCAAATTTACCCAATATCAGCCACAATATCTTACGATTCATTGTATAAAATGTTTTGGTGAAATCAACCAACAGCGAGTACAACGCTTGGTGTCGTTCTCTGCACTTCGGCTACTGACGAGCCGCAAACACCACATCGATGGTGCTGAGACCCTTACGGCCTTCACATTGCTCTTCTGCCGCTTCCGGTTCTACACCCTCACTGACGAGGCGGTGGAGCATGATTCGGGCAAACAGCTTGCAAAGCCAACTCAGCAAGTGGCTATAACGATAATTCCTGGCACATTGCGTGCTTCCTTTGCACGTGTACAGTGCTATCACGAGGGTATCTATCATCCCAAGCGGCACCTCCTGCTCAACATCATATATATACATACATAAATATATATATATACAGGTTCGCGGCATATGGTACCGGACTTGCCTGCCGCTGTGGCCTCCATACGACGGTCACGGGACTCCTACGTATAGGCGGTTGCTTTCGCTGCACCATAACACTTCCACCCACACACCCCACATTCAGTTTAAACCCATAGGAATAAGCCCGGGAGGCATGTGGATGGGAGCCACGTTTCATCAACGGAGCTGACCCACCCTTCTTCAACAAGCAGAACAGTATGATTCATGCCTCATTGGGAAATCATGCGTACTTGGTGTATTCACGCGGTGGCTGGGCCTTAACGCCTTCCACCCTGGATGCAGGGAATCACTTTTCGAGCCTATGTCGGCCCGAAGGATCGTGCACTCTGCCCCTCCAGCAACGACCAACTGTATTCTGGAAACGAGGTGGTTGGTAATAGACGAGTAGGAAGCTTGTCAACATACACCTCAAGCGCAGAGACACCGTGGTATCAATTAACTGGCAACACCTGGTTTGCAAGGATCTCACATCTCAGGCACACACACAGACCAACTGCAACGATGATGCGACACACGTACAACATCAACCACCTAATTGACCCGGGTTGTTAAATTGCATCGAAAGTCGCGTAATTACTAAGCGTCGCGCTGATGAGGTCTACACATGTAGCACACTCGTTTTCTCTTAGATGTTGTCCCAATGTGGCGATGCTGGTGGCTTTTCAAACCTGCTTGCCTGAGGCATTCGCGACCACGTGGGCCACAGCACAATGCGCTCGACGTCGATGGGCTATCCAACATCGACGTCTGTCTCTTTATCAACCAATCTTTTTTTCCTCATACAGTGGTGATTTATCTTGGATCTGGGCAACTGCTCCCTTGATATGCTGTCGCCGTGCAAACCGATCAACCGTCTTCGATTCCCAACACCTGAAATCAGTTATAGAAATTGGTAAGCTCATTTTGATCATGTCCTGGTAATGAAAGTTCGGTTTACCCAGGTGTGGCTTCCCTACACGCAGTTGGCCATAAAGCAGCTGTTTCGGTATGCAAGTCGAATCCATGCGACGAATATGCCCGAGCCACCTCGTGTCTTAGCAGAATTATGCAGTTCAATGCATACATGCCACTGCATTGCAACACATGCGTGTCTGCAACTCGGTCACCCTAGTTAATGAATATAATACCACGCAGACACTGTTGATGGAAGCACTACAGATAATGGGCAACCATCCCATAAAGGGTGCAGCTTTCGCTGCTGTGTAGAACGGACCTAACAGTAGACTTGTATACAAGCAGCTTCGTCCTGCCTGTGAGCTGGTGGTTGTTTCACACACGATATGCTAGCCTGGCAGATCCAGCAGCCTCCTACCATATACGTATGCGTTGCTCGCTCTTCCTCTACTGGTCGGTTGTACTTATGCTGTCGAAGCTAGAGCACTAGTCATATGCTGCAACTCCTCCGCGTTGTGCACAAACAACGCAGAGTCGTCAGTAAACAACAAACTACGGATAGTTTTATCCCAGTAGGGTTCTCGTCCCGATTCTACAGACGTTCAGCAACTCACCATCAATATTTTGAACCACACGGACACCGTATTCATAAGCAGTGTCAAAAGTAAAAGAGAGCATTGCAAGGAGGTATATATTAAACGGAGCAGGAGATAAGACACAGCCGAACTTCACACCAGAGCCAATATGACAATGAACAAGGATTTATTCTGGGATAAAATCAACTGTTTGACATGCCCCTATAATGGTTGGGGCGAATGCGCAGAAGTCAAACGTTATCTGGATCACCTACTGATCGCCTACTGAGATGGACGTCTTGATAAATAAAATCTGTTAAAATAAAACGCGTGTTAGCATGCAGAAATACACAGGGAGTCCAGTGACTTGGGTGTCCTGGTTTAAGATGACTTGGATGACTCCAGGCAATCCAAAAACGCCTCGAAGACTGGGAACCAACACGTCGGGCTGTTGCGACGGGCCTTTGGACAAATAAACCACTCCATATTTCGACAAATGCTCCGTGTCTATCTTCGCCCCCATGTCGAATACGCAATTCAAGCCTGACATCCAGGGTTGAAACACGACCTTAATGCACTAGAGTAGCCAGAATGTCGGGCATCTAAGAAGATAATGGGGATACTCAATTTCTCATACCAGGAGAGACTGCAACGATTGGGAGTATTCAGTGGAACTATCGCAGACTACCGGGCGACCTGCTTGTGGCATACTTGGTTCTGTGAAACCTACATCATGTGTGCCGCCCTTTAATGCAACTCAGCAGCAATGCAAGCCTGAGGGGGCAGTCAATGATACTCGCTGTACCGTATAGCCGTCTGGAGTGTCGCAGAAATATTTTTTCCATTGGTGTCTGTCACCGGTGGAATGCTTTCCCAGAATCGGTCGTCATCGCAACGACACTAGCAGTATTTAAAAGACGGTTTGGTGATGCACTCATCCATTCACACATCCATTCACAGTACGTCTCCATTGTACACTTGGAGTTTACCATGGAATTATTTGATGTTAACTGCGGGTGCTGCGAATCTAAGCAGATTGCACAACTACAGTGGAGCAAAAGATAAGTCCCTATTTTCATATTTAAAGCACTAACGGTCTTTCATTATAATCATTATTGTTATTTCGATATCCCCACCAAATATCCAACTGGACTTGTAAAGCAATGCCCCTTAACCCGGATAAATTCATTGTTCATCGTTCATTGTTCATTGTTGAGTGTTCATTAATGTAAGGCGTGAACAAGTAATATATGGTCGCTCACCCATGCGCTGCCTTCTTTGGTCCGTGTGACACATTAATCCTGTAAAATAGCATGACAGCTGTAATCCAAAATGGTGTAATTTAGGTAACAAAGTGTTGGGAGCTAAGAACAACATCCAACAGCTTTTTGTAAATGTCCATAGTAGGGAGGATAAAACTGAGTCTGGCGGTGCGTTCCAGGGTTGGCAAACCCGAAGGGAAAAGTAATTACGTCGGCACTTTATACGGTAACATTGTGGCGTATTGTGACTAAGTTTCAGCAAATGATTGTATACTTGGTTGGCGTCACACAATATTTGATACGCTATGAGATCTCCGCGCAGCCTTCGGTAACGTCCGCCGAAAGCTCCCAACAACTTCATCACTCGGTGGTAAGAGTGATATCGCAGGCCCTTTACATTCTTTGTTGCGCTTCTTTTTGTGTCGCTAATGCTTCTTGGTCACGATTCAACCAAGAATGCCAAGCTTGCATGGTGTATACGTGTGGGTGCACTTAGAAATTGTGCATCATTGGGAAGCTTGGTGGGTCAAATCTCTCGAATGCCCTTCGCACCATGCGAATGTTTTGGTTATCTCCATTCCCAGCTACTTCAGCCTGTCTTATACAGTTAAGGTCACTATGCACGAGCACACAAAGGTCACGTTCCTGTGAGCTGTTCTGCAATCCGTGTGTCCCAAGCAAATACTTGTATTCATGTCTATGGCATAATTGCACAGTGTGACATTTCTCTACGCTGAATGGTAGGGCGTTTTGGACTGAACATTTCGAAACTGTGTTAAGATAGCACTTGAGTCATTTGTGGTCGTCCAGTCCTCTGCTCATTCACTATAACTTGATATCATCTGCGAAATAGAAAAAATCGGAAGCAATTTATCTCGCTAAATCGTTAATGAAAGCTAAAAAGAGACGAAGCCCAAGCACCGAGTCTTGTGCTACACCACACTTCCAACCAACGTTCATGTAAAAATTTCTTATCTAACTCAGGATGGGGTCGCCAATGCCATAATTTCAAATCTTGTGAAGCAGAATTTGATGGGACAAGCGATCGAACACATTTGAGAAGTAAAGGTAAATGGCATCAACGCCTGCTCCATCATCAACGGCTTTAGTCCAGCTATTATGTACAGTTAATAAGTTAGTAGTACCTGAACGCTTGTGACGGAAGCCATATTGCTTTGGGACTATCAAGCTGTGGCTTTGCAGATATTGTATCAGCGCATCTACGATGGTTGATTCCATAACGTTGGATATTACAGGAAGTAGCGTTACTGGATGGTAGTTTGTATGGTCAGTGCTGCTACCCCTTTTATGTACGGGGTGACGACCCCTCGCCTCCATACTGGTGGAATATGGTTCTCCTTTAGACATCGCTGATAGAAAAAGTCCAATAGTTCTGTTAACTTACTATATACTGCCCGCAGAGCCTTCGGTCAAGTGTTGTCGACTCCAGGAGAACTGTGGATATTCAAGGAAATTTCTTCAACAAAGTTTCAGCAGTGAAGTTGGTGTTGTATAAACCCGACGGTTGAGTAATAGAAAGGAGAATATGTGGGCTGGTTAACTGCTGAAAAGTTTGGGAGTATTGAAGCCGTACTAGATAGGCTGCTTCCATTGCTGACCGCGTACATCCATCAGCCGTGACCAGTGCTGGAATCCCGCGCTTCAACATTCGAAGGCCGTTAACGGGCCTGTACAGAAGTTTGCGCTTCGTGCAGAATCACTTCATTAACTCCTGCTGATGTGTGATCTTGTCCTCGCGAACCACTTTCACACAGAAGTTACGTTGTGTCATGTATGCAGTCCAGGTTTCGGCATTCGGGCAGTCTTTATGACCTCTCCATGCCAAATCCATGAGGGAGATACGTTTACGTGTTCTGCTTCTTAAAAATGACTTATATTTCTTTTTACGTTGGAGGGACTTCTCTTCCAATGTGTGCGCTACGAGTGTGCTAAATGTCCTTGTGCACATTTTCCAGACAACGTCTGGGGGCATTCGGTTTAGAAAGTCCAAATTATATCCTCAGCAAACGTGTATACCACGTTATGGTGCGTGACAGTATGCACTTTTTCATCCCCACTTTCAGAATGTTCCGCATAGCATATATAGTCGAAAAATAGAGTTACATGGTCACTGCCGTCCAGTGGCGTGCTTGTAACTATCTCATCGAACATGAGTTCATGCTTACTGAGCACAACATTCTCCATCGACGGCTTGTTAGAAGTTCGAAATCTGTGGGAGAGTTTAAATGATTGTGCATAGAGTGGATGGCAATTCGATCTTAAAAGCAGGCTTTAAGGTGCGGACCGTCGGTTGATGGCGTTTCTATGTCGATCACGGTAAAGTCTCCGGCGACAAGAATGTGGGTGTAGGACTTGTTCAAAGCAAACTGATAACGTGGTTCAGTTTGGAGTCCATTTCTGGCGTTGAGTTTGGTGGGCGGTAAATCACAGCTAGTACACATGTGTCTTTGTTCCGCAACCGCAGGCGACACCAAAGCGAATCAGGAGCGCGGATTTTCGGGTGATCGATGACTTCACCTAGGAAGTTTGTATTATGATAAATAATCACACCATGACCACTTACAGTTCTATCGTTCCGAAGCAGCGACATACCGGGTAAATTGATCTTAGCATCACTAAGCGCAATATTTAACCATGTCTCTGTAATCAAGACAAGGTCCCGCGGTTGTGAGTCGGGAACTTCTCTATGTTCGGTCAACTTACTTAGAAAGCGTTGGGCGTTTGTGTACACATAAAAGATAGTGTTTTTGTTTTTAGGGGTAGCTTGATGGAAATCAAAGTTTTGTTTGGTTTTAAGTCGACCCTTAGCTGGCCGGCCTTGAATCATTTTTCGGTTTATGAATTTCATTCAAGTTACATGGCATCCTTGAGCGTTTCTGAACAGAAGTTACGCTCATGCTGCGCTCTGTCCTGTTGTGTGCCGTGGGTGCTGTTATTTTGCTCTCTCTGCAGGGCTGTGCAGGCAAAGAGTTTACGGAGTTTGCAAGTTCCATCGAACTTCTTACGACTCGTGTTCGTGCGTCTGCTGCCCTTAGCCAGATCTTGTTTGGCAACGTTGCTCGGTACTGTGACCTGTTATCCAGTAGAATGTGCGTCATTACCTGCGAGCGTAATACTACTTTCAGTAATCTTGGACCGCAGCCCTTGTAGTTAGGTGATGACGGAACTCTTGTCAGGGATTTGGCAATAACCTAGTCCAGAGAGCGCTTCGCGGATGCAGCACCGCTGCTGTCGGTCATATGTTTGCGCATCTTGATCAGGAGAATCCAGAAGCTCGGGAACACTATGAACAAATATGGTTTTCATACCATCACTATTAGGAATTCCGTGTTGGTCACCCTCTTCCTTTAGATGAACATTCCAAGGCATAGCGGGTAATATGCGCACTCCGCTCAGTGAGTTGCGAAGAGTGTAAAGTCATTCGAGGTTTGTCCACACAGCTGTATCCTCTAGCGCACACCACTGTGCAGATATACGAGTAAACTTACAAACTTACGCGGACAACCAAACTTACCCAAAACCAGCCAGTGTGCCTTGCGGTTCACCGTATCAAATACTTTGGTGAAGCCCACAAACAGCGAGTACAATGGCTGGTGTCGCTCTGTGCACTTCTCCCTCAACTGACGAGCCGCAAACACCGTTTTGATTGTGCTTCGGCCCGAACGGGATCCACATTGCGCTTCCACCACGTTCGGTTCCACAACCACACTGATGAAGCAAATGTGCAGGATTCGGGCAATCATCTTGCCCACACAACTCAGCAAGTTGATGCCACGATAATTCGTGGCACATTGCTTGCTCCCTTTGCCCTTGTACAGTGGTAGCATGATGGCATCCTTCAGCTCGGCAGCCCATCTTCATCTAAACACACGCGTTACACCAAGTGGTGCAGCGCACTTACCAACGCGGGTTGGTCACGTTCCAATAATTCAGGCGGGATCCCGTCGACACCAGCACACTTGCCGCATCGCATCTGAACAAGTGCTCACCGCGTCTCATCCAGTGTCGGTGCGTCGCCAAGACACATTCTCATCTCTTGTTGTTGCAGCCAGTGCAGCACCAGTTCAGTCAATCTCTGTACGGTTGTTCAAGAGAACAAACAAAGTGCTCTCGCCAGCTCCTCATTATGTCAGCAGTCTGTTTGCAGGCAGTGCCTGAGCTATCATCGAGCTACGTCCTCAGCGACTCCAGTCTCGGTCCATACACTGCCTTCAAGAAGTCAAAGAACTCCTTGTGTTGACGGCGTTCGGCGTAGCATTCCATCTGCTTCGACTTCACCGTCTACCACGCATGTTTATTGTGACGGGACATATGATTACGTTAACGGGCAACCATATGGGTGGTGACGACCTGGTTTGGAGGAAGTAGTGGGTTAGGTGAAACGAGATTGGATGAGTATGGGCAGGGGAAGAAGAAAGACCTGAAGCGCCATCAGTAGCGTGTTTTCGAATATCCACCCCGCTGTGTGCTGCAGCTAAGGCGACCCTTTTACTAAATCTACTGCGCGCCGATCGATGCAGCATAAATTTATTAATATTGGTGTAAATCTTAGATGGGATGCTGGGCTAGGATACTGCCAGGGCGTCCATACTTGACACGAGAACGATTCGGGTCCTCAGCCAAAGGTTTCGCTAAAGTATACACCCGAAAGGAAGCGGGTCGAGCACCATGAGACACTGAAGCGACACACGCGGAATTGTGTCCTGGATCTTAGCTAGAAGAAAGACGTAACCTATGAGCGCGCTTTCTAAGTATAAGATTTGGTCAGCCTTTACGCCCTAATAACAGTGTTCACGAAGGAGCGCGCGCGTAATAGGGCGCATGATTTTTCTTGCACCGTTTCTTCAATAGACTTTGAGAGTTCTTCTTGGGCGTGTGAATTGATATCAGCTTGTGTACCCAAAACCGACAGTCCACCGATTGCTTAGCATTTCCAACTATCGGCGTCGGAGAAATGGCGTCCATGATATGAGTCCACAGCGCAATCTTAGAAGCACTGGGCGGACGATTTGTCAGGACGTCGCCACCACAAACTTCAGCGCACTATGGGCTCCCCCCGCCATATATATATGGTTGGCGGCATCCGGTTTCGGAGTTGCCTGTCACTGTGGCCAGCCACAGGACGCCTGCGCCTGCAGAGGGACCATGGGTGGCTTGCTCTGCACCACCCACAGCTCCAACCACACACCCTATATCCAGTGTAAACCCGAGGAATAAGACCGGGAGGCATGTGGATGGGAGCCACGTTTCATCAACGGAGCCGGCCCACACTCCTTCACAGGCAAACACAAACACGCTGTAGTTGGGAATCAAGCGCACACAAGACGGTGGCTGGACCGTAGTCCGCTCCACACTGAGTGCATGGAACCACTCTTCGAGTCTATCACGACCACAAGGACAGTGCACCCCGTCCCCTCCAGCAACGACCAACTATCTCCTAGAGACAGTATGGACGAGTTAGTGGGTAATAGACAGGTAGACACCTTGTCAACATGCACATCAAGCGCGGGCACACCGGGGATGTCAAACAACAGCCAATCACTTGCAATAACAGTAACAAATAAAATGTATCTGTCAAAGAATACGGCTATGCAGACATAGCTCTTCGCTAAATTAGCATATGAAGTAATTTGGTTAGCAACGAATCCGTGATAAGTAAAAAATGTCCAGAAGTGACTCAGCAAATGCTACAAACGCAATAAAGTTAATGCAGATAAGCACACTTACCGTAAGCAACGTGGTAGTTTAATAGAAGATTATTCCGGTAGGCAGAACAAGTCAAATGAAGTGGAATGAAAGTTATCCAGCTTAAAAAGCCATATATATATATATATATATATATATATATATATGTAAAGCGAGAGAGAGAAAGATACGCTCCACAGGAACGCACACAAGAGACGCTTGAATAGGTGCAGTCTTGTTTGGTGGTACGGTGAGATGACAGTCACCACACGTTTCATTCTCACATTACGCGGCCTCCATCAGTTGAAAGTCCAACTTCAGATATAGAAGACAGCATCTACAGTAGAAAGTATTTATAACTTCAGATGTAGTTCATCGCAGTCTCTTCGCAGTCAGCAGGCATGAACACATCTGGAAAAGCACCAGATAACTGTCTTAACATTCTGCTTCTGGTCAGTGGTGCGCGTTTCTCGGTCCCTCGTTGGGCTTAGACTCCATGAGTTAAGAATGCCATCAGCTTGTGCCATTAAGCCATGGCTAACTGCCGCGGATTTGCGTTACTGACGGTTTACGATATATCGCGGCTCATATTCCACTACCATGTCACTGATGAACTGTGCAAAGAACGGTGGTTGGACCCAGGAGCTATACGGACGGAGTGCGACGGACTACACTTGAATATACACACAAACCAACAATACTCATTAGTAAGCCAAGGACGAGTCCTCACTGTGTTACTGTGCCTACATTTTTGAATCAATGCACCTGATAACCGTATTGTTGGAATTTGCTTCTTTATTCTCTTATATGTCTCTATCCATTGTTGGTAATTGCGCTTCTAACTAAATTTAAGACAATCATTTAGGTACAATTCTGAACTATAAATAGCTGCTGTCGGCACGTATCAGATACTTATTCGCGTACGTGCGAGTTCTTATAACTTCTCGAATATGGCTGTTAGTCTTACTGTAAATCAAAATCCATGCACGTTCTTGGTGCTATTGTCAATGAGTGTTGATGTTTATTCAAATGTGATAGTTCACACAGAAGTGTGGACAAATGCATGCAAACGCACGTGGTTATGCTGCATTTGAACTGCCACTGTGCATTTGTTAATATCGACGCTGACGAACATATGATAGCCTGTGTTGTCTACGTCGGGCTAAACTCGACTGGCTCTCTGTCAGACGTGCGCTTAACACACAACCTCCCGTCTGATATGCAATGCCTGGCTACACTTGATGGAATTCATGACAAGGTGCCTAACTGTCGGAAAACCGGGACCTCAATTATACTGGCTCCGGGAGACAGCTGGTTGTTGCTTGAGGAAACGGACTGCACGGTCCGCGGGGCCGTGCTAAGCTTAAAAAATGGTCCAATATGTATGGCCTGAGCTAGGGCTCAGCCACTGGCTTGAGTACGTCTGGTGCGCAGGATTCCTCAATTAAATTGACTGGAATGTTGTTGCTGTGCATGTTGAAATGGTGTGGGCCAGCTGTGTTGATGTCACCTGGCTCACGTCCACATGCCTCTCCGTCCTATCGTTTAGAAGAACCAGTTCTAACTATCAAAATGCGCGAACGGATTACAAGTGCCATATACATGTCGCCGACGGTTTAAGAGTTACGAAGTGCTACGAAGGAATATCACCCGATACTCTTCCTCATTGCCCAACAAGTTCCAAGTGTACGTTTGCGACAGTAATATACACAAAAACTGCTACTTGTCTGCCAGAGTATGGGGTCACTTTAACGAGCTTGGAGAATGTTGCCCGTGGCAAACCGCCATCATCGAACTGCAAAACGATGTTGCTCGCATGATGCACAACTAAGCTATGGTGGAGTTTAAGACAAATTTGAGTATAAAAGAGGAAATGAGACGTTTCGTTCCACAAAGAAGCTAATTAGAATTCGCGCTAAAGTTTATCATCGGACAAAGTTCGGAGCTGAGGTGGATTAGAAGGCTAGATTAAAACAAGCGAAATAACATTACTCGGTTATTAGGTGTAGCACAACTCAAGCGGTAGACACAAAATGGTAGCCTAGTATACTCATATCGACTCGTACGGTCGCGGCTGTCATTGCTCCACTGCGCGATCACTCTCGCCCCATGGTGTCGCCCAATTCACGCAATCTGGCTAGAGAATGATTGTAAACACATTGCCGGTGTCCAGCAAACGTGAGGATTTGACGACGTAGACAAACTGTGCACCTAGAAAAAGCGCGGAAGTAGATAATTAAACGCACTCACGGTCGCTCAGTCGCAAGAATAGACATCGTCCGGCTTGAAGACCGGTGCACTAGAAAGAACAACTCAGTCGACCTTACAAGTGAGACCCATTATGTACATAAAGGCATTCTTTAGTAGCCCTATCAGGTGCGCGACTGGGCCATGCTCGAAAATGACCTGCAAGGGCTAATGTGGTCGATGCAATGGACACTGAGATGGGTCCCAAATAGGTTTCACCTACTTCGTATTGCTAAAATTGGAGTACTGGGAAACGAATTACTCTGTCTTCTGCTTTGGAAGGTTTTGATGGGATTAGTTGCCATGGTTCCCAGTATGGTCGAACGAAACGGAGAGGCCCACATACCGCTGCACATGATGGTGGTCCGGTACCACATATTTGACCGCAACAGAGAGTAGAATGAAGTATAAACCAACTAACAGAGTGGAAACATGCATTAACGGAACAGGAAAAACGTAGTGGAACGACAACCGCAACACTTTGACGCCAAGTTCATCCGTTCAGTTACAAGACAGCGGTATGTGGAAGAAAAGGACAAGTGAACTCAAAAAACAAGACAAGGTCACCGTCACCAACGAAAACGGGCGGCGAACGAAGTATGAAAAATATGGCTTCCGCTGCGTGACAGAACTTGCGAAGAATCCCATGAATTCGAAAGTATCACCTTAGCTCACGACAGTGAACAGCAGCCAACCACTCACAAATTGTCCTGTAAGAGGCATGTAAGAAACCAAAAATATCCCTACATCGGCCGAAATGAAAATAATTATGAACAATGATGGCTTATGAAAAGAAAGGGATTACAAGCAAGACACATCGATCTAGTCACCTCAATAAGCACATTACCTTGAAAATGTAGTTACAGCCACGTATGGTAGACAGTCAAATGTTATTCTTGCGAAGTGAAAACCTGAACTGCTAATTGATTTGATGTTATTAATACCGTGCCTGCTGAAAGCGCAACACTGTGTGGAAATGCTGACATATTTCAAAGTCACAAACTGTCGGATGAAGCCGTATATTTCCTTCGTTCGAGTTGCATCGACAAGTGAGAGATCTAAAGAGATCTGAAGCTTCAAACAGAAGGGAATTTTACAGGAGGCCCAAAGAACCGGGGTGTTGAAACTAGCGCCATAGACGGATACAGCATGCGGTCCTTCAGGTTAGATGAAAAATGTCAAGAACTCGACGGGAATGATTCCAGGCAACATGTAGTGGAAAACGCCCTTCGGGATCGGCATTGCAAGGTCAGCGAACATCAGGAGTTCCTGTGTGTCCGTGTTGCGGTAGCCTGCTTTGTACTAACCAGAAAACGAGAATTTCGGTTGCTGATGATATGGAGTAAAGGTAAAGCATGCGCAACACTGAAGCGAATAAGGCTACGTAATGGGATAGAGGAGCAAAGCAGATTTCAAGACACACATGAAGCGTTATATACTTGAACAGTGTCCACTGAAGCGTCGGACCCATCCACAGACCATCACATTTGACCAAGCTGTTTCGACCCAGGGTGCTGCAACAAACTGAGGTGACCAATACGGCCAACAGCAGCTGAGTTGATCCTGAGGAAACGCTGACGAACAAAAGACCACTATGACAATGTAACGGTAACAACAAGTAATGAAACCCGGTGAGTTACGAGGTAGCAGCCATGAACACGCACTTTTCAATCTGTTTACGATTTCAAAGATATACTAAGAGTGAGTAAGTGATATAGGCTGAGAGTCGGAGGAACGCATCTTGACTCCACTTAGTAAAAACCGGTTGAAACGGTGTGTGTGACCAAATATGAACAATTAGGAGCATTCGAAATCAGTACATGTAGGCAACGCATAAGATACGGGTTGAAAGTACAGCTGGTATGATTTTCAGATAACTGGAACAAGTGAGAATTGTCTAAGTGATATGTGAGCTTTCACAAGTGTTACTGAGGCGGTGTAGCCGCTAAAGATCTAAACGGCTGTGAACAGATTACCAAGAAGACGGCCCTTCACCGTATCCGCAAAACCCATCAGCAGCACACCGGTATTTCCCACTGACACACTCTTACCACACAACCCCGGCGGATGCATAAGGTTTGGGATAATGCAGGATCGCGAGCTCGAATTCGCCCAGCCACTCTGCCAGCAGTACAGTTGCAAGATTGCAGTTAAGTTAAGCAAAAGCTCTTAAGAAAACCGGTGCGTGTAGACAAAGCAGTAGATTTAGGAAACAGCTGCAATGTTGGAACGGCCCGAAACAAGGAAATTCCAGTTACAACGAATCCTGAACGATGAGAATGGAATCAACAGCTCCCCGCATCGTCCAGCGCAACCAACAAGTAACTGTGAACGAACTCCAAAAGTACACATGTTTAATACAAATGTAGCGCATCCCAGTGTAGGAAATTGGACAGTGTTGCGTAAATATGGATTCCACTGTACAGCAGATGGGTACATCGGCATGCTCGGCTCATCCCTTTGAGGCATCATTGGCTCCAATAGGAAGATTCCACTTTTTACTCATACTTTAAAGGAAACAGTTTTTTGGCGGATGGCTCCCGACTAATCTGCCAATTTTTAAGGTCTGCTCCTCTTTCAACTGTGTCGTTCATCATTCGATTATTGGAGAGCGCGAAATTGCAAATCTGCACATGTGGTAGGAAGAGTGAATCAGAATGGCCTCTGTGCAGTGGATCCAACTGGACCCACAGCAAGACACGGGAGAGGGCGAAACTCGCCTAACTGGGGCTCTTGCATTTGAAGAATTGTTACTGCACTGGAATGTTGCTCTCTGCATTCTTCTGTGTACCTTAATTAAGAATGAGATGCGTGCTTTTTGATGTCACTGGGTTTGGAATTTGGAATTTTGGTGGAAGAATGCGCTAACTGACATGCCCGAATAATTTTTGTTCAAAGCCAGTGTCGGATTCCGTTCTGTTGAAGGCAACTGCGAAGACGCAATAATGTGAACGAAGCAATATAAAAAGTACATCAACGAGGGGCTGGTTATCATCATAGGTGGGTTCAAACTCCGAGGAGGGATCAAAAGTGAAGCGGCTGAGAGTCGCATCACGCGAAGACCACAAATATCATTTTCACACAGCGTTCGAGATCAACTCTCGATGTTCAGACAATGTTACACATTGCTCTGACGCTTCGCGGGACCAACTCTTCGTGTACTCTTTAGTACTTAGTTGCTTTTTAGTACAACAAAGAGAATGTTACAATAGGCATACCGGGTAAATCAGTAAGACGATTACACTGCAGCCGAGACCACGCTGCACTAACATATCGAGGATCCGCATATTACAGAATTCGTTTCAGTGTTGTCCACATAACATCAAGATGTTCCGATTTCAATATGTCATACGCCACAACTGTGTCAACATGGTTGACGCATCCGGTTCCGGAATTGCCTGTCACTGTGGCCTCCATAGGCTAGTCATAGGACTTCTGCGCCTACTGCGGGACCATGGGTGGCTTGCGTTGCATCATCCACAGCTCCATCCTCACACCCTATATCCAGTGTAAACTCAAAGGAATGAGACCGGGAGGCATGTAGATGGGAGTCAATTTGCATCGACGGAGTCAGCCCACACTTCTTCACAGGCAAACACAAGAACGCTGTGTTTGGGGAATCAAGCGCATACAAAGCGATGGCTGGAATGCGGTCCGTTCCACACACAAGCCATATGCATAGGATTACTCTTCGATATAAACACCATGATAGCCACTTTGAACAGCATTTTCAATTTCAGAATTCAGAGGTGGAGTGCACCACGCCGCCCGTGTGGATTGACAACTCCTTGCTATAGATTTCAACTGTTTTCACTCGCGACCTTATTGATGGCAGTTTCACAAGTTCAGTTATAGCCCTGCGAACAGCCTTCCACTGCGATAACACTGAATATCAGATGGGCAGCTGAGATATTGGTTTCCTCCCCGAGCGCAGAAATGCGGCTGCAGACTTCGCAAAATCAGTCGCCTTGGCATCTTCAGTGCATAATAGTGAAATGTCCATTTGATGTGACAGTTTCAGATTGATGTTTTCCCCTTTTCAGATCTATAAGCATAAGTCTTTTTCGAGTATACTACAGCTCCAGCTAACTCGTGATGCTGCGACTGATAAGCAGAAACTGGGTTTCAGGTAGCACAGGCAAAAACCGGCACTAGAATAACATCACTGCGGTATTTTAATAGGTGGTCTTAACTTAGCACTTGGCCTCCGTGAGTTGGATGTAGTAGCAAAAAATGACTACTAAAGGGGAATTTGCCCGAATCTACCCAACCAACTTCATGATAGGGTAAAATTAAAATGACTGGTTGGAGTCAGCAGGAGAGAGGAGCTAGTGACAGTGGTCCAAAGTTGTTTGGATCAGCTGACGATGCGCAGCCTTTGGCACCCGGAGCCAGAAAGCAAGTAGACCAACTGATGCTTTGGTGGAAAGACACAAAGAAGACATATACGCAACACCAGCATTACGAAAGGTGAAATGGTTGCCGTTGTTTTCAATGCAATCGCGTCCGTTTTTTGGCTAGATAGTGCACAAACAAAATCTCTTATTAGTATACATTCGACAATTAAGAGTAGGCTGTGAGCGCCAACCCATGAAATAACTACTGACTGGATGTCACTTAGCAACAGATGCTTTCATCACAAAATAGGATCGCCGAATTCCTATAAATCGCCCATCCTTCCAAGTGTGGAAGGTTGGAAAGAAGCAGGTAAAGGTGACACGAGCACAGTGATTACAAGTCAAAATAGGGAAAGCACATCAACCAGCTGACGTTCGTCTGTAATGGATGGAACAAGGATCTAAAACGCATCACGTTCAAATACTTCCGCGGCCGGTCGTGAAACCTTAAACCATTAAAGTAATCCCTCCGAAAGATTTATAATCTTGCCGCAGTTCCTGTGCCATAAAACACTGAGCAAGCGATCAGTAAGCTACTGTATCTGTCCTGATAAAACAGTGAAGCATACGAAACAGAGTAATTTGCAAAAGTCTGTAAAATATGCTCATGCACAGAACTGGTGGCTCGGCCAGCGTAAAACTATGTGAATACTAGGTTGGGGCTGGTGTCAACGCTGTGATTCCAAGGGGGTTGAAAAAAGTCATAAGTCTGCCAAACAAGTGCATGTTTGGAACAAATTTTGTACGGATGGGGTTTGACAGGAATCATAGGGGCAATGACAGATCAGTTCTTTGTTCGACAAACTGTCAAAGTGACGGAGCACCACACTGGTTGGTACATATACCAACAGCAGTCCAAATGACTCATGAGTGCTAAGGAAGATGAACAGGTGGAATTTGCTAATGGAAAGCTCTTGCCCAGCCCGCTGTAGAAGGCAATTAGAAAAATTATGGGTAGCTGCTTCTTTGTCGGTGTATACGGCACTAGACGATCGAACTACTGCAAGGAGCTGCAGTAGATGTCGTCGACTCACAGGTTCGTTAGCAAGCTGTCTCACAGCTGTCAGGTAAGCTCGATTTCACCAGTCCATTGAACTTCTATATGCTCAGTTAAATGGGTAGTCAGAAGACCGTGGCAATCCTTAGCAAGGACGGGGTCAATGCATATTCCACGTGAAAAGCTCACGCCTCCAGTGTTACTTTGGAAAAGTAATTGCGCTGCCCTAGTTTGTGTTAGATATGTTGTATGTTTGTCCAAGTGATCAATAGCCGAATAGGAGCTACTTTACTATACCGAAATTTTGTGATCAAAAAGGGAAAAAGTTCACTACTTGAAGTAAACTAACCTCTTAGCTGTGCAATGGAATAGTGAAAACTTAGTAGGTTCTGTGCGTAACATTCGAAAGGAAATATCGCGATTTAGATTTGGTAGCTGCATCTTTCGATGCGAATATCCAGAGTACTCTGTTATCTGTCAACGAAATAAAGACCACTTCAGCGAGACCTTAGACAAGTGGGATACAGTTAAAAGAAAGCAGACCCAGAACATCATACATTGATGTCACACGTTAGCGAGTGGTGCGAAAGTTTCAGCTCCTATGTCCCAATGTGCACAACCTTTCTTCAACACAACAAAGAAAGCCAAGACATCAAAACACATATTTTTGTCCGAGCTAATGCACAATTATATTTCGCCCTAGTATGCAACTGCTTTGCCTTCTAATACTGGGATGTATACTGGTTTAGATGGAATATTTCTGAAGAACTGGCCTATCTTTATTTGCGTTTACTTATCTTTTCATACTTATCCTACATGAGGAGACTAACCACCTTTGTATAACTAATTTTTTAACTAATTATCCTGGCCTTTTATTGTATGTCCTTTTTAATGACGCGTTTTTGGATTATTGCGCCTTATCTCTCTTTAATCTTTAGAAACACGGGACCACTATAGATTTGGCCAGCCTTTGTTCTACCCTGCGATTTTTTTACTGCCCCAGGTTTTTACGATTTCCGACATTTTACAAAACTTTCCTTATCCTATGTCTTCTTCTGCTCCGATCAACCGAGTATTTTTGAAATTGCGTTTCTGTAGTTTGTTTGTATATATGTATGTATATATGTGTATATGTATATGTATGTATATATATATATATTCCTCATCCATAACTTGCATTCATCATTCTTAATGTGTTCACCCATCTTACGCTCTTGAATAATTTCGTTCACTTAAGTAACTTTTGACTCTGGAGCATTCCGTTCACAAGTGTAAACACAAACGGAAAAATCTGGTTTGTTTGCCGGTATGTTTGCTTCACCACCGTGTGGTGTTCATGTGCGCAGTGGTAGGGAGTTGTTTGCCTGAATCTAGTAGTGCTGTCGAATGTACGTCGGAAAATATTTAGGTAACAGCTTCCTTCTTGAACTAAAGTGCTGGAAGCCACTGGGTAAAGTTATATTCCATGTTTTCCGCCCACTGACTTCACAATTGACGCTTATGCTCATCTGGATCAAAGAGATTATGATTGCCATCAGCCTTCAGCGATCAAGATTTACTACCAATTCACTATATAACTCATATTAACCTGTATTTTAATCGCTATTATAGCAGAAACGTGTCTACTACAGGTGTGTGTGGTAAAATTACCTGCATCTCAAATGAATTTCATACAAAATTTGGGGGCAAAAAGCCAGCCAATTTTCACACCTTGCAATCGAAACTGTGGACTTCCTATTCGCATTCGGATGTAAACTCTTTTGGTCTCAATCAAACGCATACTGGACGATTCGGAGCGGTTCATTATTAGTAATAGGCTGGACCCTTTGTCAACTCAAATAACGTGTCACAACACTACTCACGAAAACATGAGATATTATCTCCGGATTACTGCCAACGCGTATGGTACAGTGTGGCACAGCACGGATCATTCCTCCCTAGCTCTCTTGAGCGTTGCTGACATGTGATAGACAGGTTCGATCCTAAAATGTGCACGCATGAAGCGTGCCGAATTTCAGCGTATGGTGATGTAAGCTAAGTGGAAGCAAGCACCGTTTACGAGTGAGCAATATTAGGGTCTGAATTGTTTTACCATGATTAGTGATGTTTAGCGGTTGTGTGAAAGGATTCATTTTCAGTGTTGCAGTGAATAACACTATGGACATTAAAATTGACAAAATCACATTCATGGTGAACAAACATATCATATGCTGGACCGATACTTCGAAGTGGAAGGACCGACATCAACATTAGATGCAACGACGGAGAGAAAAAAAATGCAATTAATAGTGCAATTTAATATTCTGATTGGTTGTACCATAGGCTTTCGGATCGCACAACATCTCTGAAACTTTTAATAGCTGTACCATCAGAACTGCGGAAACGTCATGATGTGCCTCGCTGATCTTATTCCTGACCTCACATTTTACGGTTACTTAATTTACTATTGTCTACAGTACACTTAGCTCCCTTGTGTTTTTCTAGGTCGCTTTTGTGGACAGCAACTTCCCGGACCTATTCTGTCCACTGGCGCTCGTCTATGGATCGAATATCGCCGTTCTGCCGGTAGTCTGAGCACTGGATTTATAGCCGATTACGAAGGTCAGTTGTTGCTATGTTGAGAAAAAGTCCGTTTTGACTGCAGCTTCATACACTTCGATTATTGTAACCTTTTTCACTGTGCTTGATTAATGCAGTCGGATGGCACAAGTTGACACAATACTTCATTTTTTGTGTTTGTGTGAACATCCAGGGCAAGCTTCGCAGTTTCTGAACCTGCATACCATTTGGCTGTGTATTAATTAGGGATTGTGTGTACATTTCTGGACGGTGGAACCACCTTACTTATTCACGCTCACTAGTTCGTTACTTTAAATGTTGACCAGTTGGTAATGCTAGGTCTTATGTCAACCGAAATGTCAAAACTACAGTGTTCGGGTTCGTTATAACTCCTAAATAGTCCAAATTTTTGATTTCAATAGATCTTCAAGCCAGTGTTTTATCATTGTTGACTGAAAAGATCTACAGAGAAGCACACTTAAATTATTGGCTTACGGTCTGCGAAGTGTGATCTATCAGTGACGCCGACGGTTAGCTCGGTCTCCTCCGCGAGGCCCCCTGCTGTGAGTCCTTCAATTGGGGATAATGCCAAGAAAAAAGAGGACAAAGAATACTGCAAAGCACAAGCTCGTAAACATCCCTAGCTGTGGCCGACAAACACATGTGCACACAAATTCGAAGTGCTGTCACAGTTGCGTCGCACTTAAAAATGAAATGAATGCGAGTGTAGCACCGTAGCATATTCTTTCACTCTTCGTCCTCCTCAGACATTACAACTTGTGGGTTTTTCCGTCCGACTATCTGTCAGTTGTCGCCATGAATACGAACATACTGTAGAGAAGTAGAAGATTTAAGCAAAGTTTATGCGTAAATAGCAAAAGTTAGCATAGAAAAGTTGCGCAACAAGCAAGGCGTTATAATAATTATCCACTTCTTTTTTATTTGATAAAGCGATTTGCGGCGGACAGTTGCAAATGGAGGAAGGCACTCTGACCAGTCCAAACTATCCGGAGTTTTACAGGTCAAGCAAAGAATGTGTATGGCAAATTATTGTTCCCGTGGGGTATTCCGTAGCGCTCAGCTTCCATTCATTCCAGGTTGGTGAGATGTTATTCAGTAGTATGTCACTTGCTTTCGCAGTAAACACTTCTGTTAAAACCATTACATCAACGTCTGTTGGTATGTGCTATATTGCTCCTATCTACGTATAGTTCACGAAGGCGAGAATTTATTCTTAACTGACTCAATCCTCTTCAAAATGTCTATTCTATGCAGTCTTCGGCCTTACTTAAGCAAATTTGGTCGCAGTTAGTGCGTCAGCAATAGTCCAAAAAATTTAAAATCTCATATAAGGTTAATAAAATTCCCAAAGTACGATCAGTTACGGGGCGCGTCAATTATGGTTATATAGTTTCCGACAGGTTCTGCATTACCCAAGGATTTGAGCACATTAAGGAAAAATAGTAACAAACTATTAATAAACGCAAAAGTTACGACACTTCAGGAGTGATGAACATACAAATAACCAACGGCTTTATGTTCATGGCAATATTCAGTGAAATATGAAGTAGTCGTTTATTAGGAGTGACGAAGTTTTCAGAATCCCGGTTAGCAATTATGGTTACATTTGACTATGATGCTGAAATATCAGCCGCGTAGATGCAACTAATGTTAAACGCTCCCTCATATCAAATCCTTGCATCTTACACCGCAGCGAACAGGTTTCTGACTTCAAGTTTGCTGTGATTTTCGGTTTATTGCCGTTGAGTGTACTGCAGTCTTTCGCTGCGTTGTTTACCGACAGTCTGTGTTGAATGTTGCGTGGAGAAGCCTTGAGGTGACCACTCGACAAAATGCAAAACAGGCGGTAAAAACAGTGGAGGAACTGGCACAGATGTTGTGCTAACTTCTCCACTGAAAGTCTCAGATCGATCGTATCTGTAAGCAGATACTCTGTCTACTGACGTGAATTTATTGATGGTCGAGAAACCAGTAACCACGAGTGAAGACTCACTGTTACGCATAGTTTCTCTCGGTATAGGACTTCCTGGAGCTCTTTGGTAGCTGAAAAGTTACCCTTTCTGGGCGCATGAATCGCACTTTTAGCTTTAAAGTATTGTTCATTGAACTACAGTTCTGATATGCCATCTGGTAATTTATACTGCTTCGTCGTTTGTCTACTGATGTATGGTTTCTATTTCGGTCTAGTTCCTGAGTATATGTCATATTATCGAGGTGGACTAATTTGGCGCTATGTATCGCACTACGGCGTGTACATATGTTTCTGCTCGTAAAGTCACAATGCACTAGAATCCACGCACAACAACCTAATTGAACAGATGCAATAGCTGTTGTAAACCTTTTAGGATAGTCGCTATGTTGTACATTCAATCAGTTCCACCTGTTGCGCCCAAATCTGCTGACAATGTTCATTTCTCAGTCCTTGAGCCTAACGATGACAAATGGGAATACGTTATAAAGTGTAAACCAGGTTGGTTGCAATCAGACAGCTGTGCTTTGTTGAGTAGAAATGTGAACATGAAGTTCGTAGTCCCATGAACAGACAAATACACACCAATTCATACGCATTTGTAGGAGAATTATGAATCAAAGCGTAATTTCAATGTTAAATGCAATTTAGTCAAATCAAATTACGTGTATTTCAATCACATATTTTTGTCACTGTTTTAAACTGAAAACGTTTTATGAATAAGGGAACTAATTTAGAACGCTGGAAGGTTTTCACTAATTGGCAATCGTCCTCAACAACAGGCAACGTTTGATCGCTGCAAATCAAATCGCACTAGTTTACTGCAAAATTTTAAATAACAGGAGAAGTAGCGCGTCGCATGGCAATAAACAGGATGCAAGACTGCTTGCCATAGAAACCAGTATCTCCTAAAATCCACATTACATAACCGTTTATACCGACGCAATATAACATGACGCGTGCTTGATGATACGAGCAGGAACAGAGCATTGTGCCAGATTTTAGAGTTGGTTAGCAAAGCTTCGATATATAGCAATCGAGTTATTCCAGTAAGGGCTCTTCAACTATTTTTACACTTGCGGTAGTTTCGATTTTGTCATATTCCTTCAAAATATCGACTTGAAAATATGATCTACCGACATTATTCAAATCGGGAGTTTTGCATGTGCTCAGAAATTACACAACACGCAGGACGTGTTGGTTGAGAAACCTCAAAGTCGGCACTATTCCGTCACTCAACCGATTTTTATTTACAGTTGCTATAATTACGATAATGGTTTGTTCTGATACCTAGGAACCTAAGACCTTTGCTCTTTTCTATTTTCGCGCCGTGCAAAGTAATGTTCCCTTTTGGATTAAAAATAGTTATACTCGCAAACTTGAAAAGTTGACAACTTCGACAAATGAATGGTCCGCCGATTCTATGAAGGCCTACTTTTGTTATGAAAACGAAATACCTGAAAATACAATTAGAGTTGGAAAACTGCTCATGTCAGGGGGCTCCTAGAGCAAGAGCAAAATAGATTGCTTGGATTCAGTCAATGACGTATTCGATGAAAGTCCCTTAAAAAAGGAAAATAGAAATTAAATCACTGTCAGCAAGATATAATACAAGTTTAATGGTATATGATTTTCTTGCAATAAATAGGGTCTGTATTAGAATCAAGAAGTATTTATACTTTTGTAGCTGCTCAATTCCCGCAAGTAAAGAGAGAGATATTTGCACCCTATTTCTCCACTGGAAAGTTTGAGCATTATGCGTTCAACCTTGTGCCAGTTGTTTACATGCTTTTAATCACAGCGATTTCATGCCAAACGTTAACTTTAAGCCCTTAACTTGCACAACAACTCTATACCATTTAGTTAGAGAAGCACGATACATGTGTGTACGACTACTTGGAAATAAGAGATGGTTTAACAGAATCTGCTCAACTTATGAAAAAACTTTGCGGCTCTCAGTTACCACCTCCAATCAAATCTACCAACAACGTGATGTTCGTCAAATTCGTATCTGACAGCTCTGTGGAAAAACAAGGATTCACGGCAACCTTCCAAAAGGGTAAGTGAAATTGACTGCTGGATCATATCAGCAGTTTATATTCTCGCATAATGCTGCGCATGCAGATTTACAGTTAAGTTACTTCTTTGAATCTTACCAACCCATTATGTCGTTCTATCATACTGAAAGAATGGACTGTGGGTATGAGAAACTTGCTGGTCGGTCTTGTGGAGTATTTGTGCTATGAGACCTTGATATAATCGAAAGTTGTAAGTTGCAGCAGATGAAGTGAAACAAACGGAAAGTACACGAATGTGGTAATACCAATCAAAAGCACTGTACCCGAAGACCGATTTCGTGCTTGTTTACGCTCCGAGGTACCGAAAGGAGGACTGCGACTTGAACCCTGGATCTACGCCAACTATATGCACCGACGATGCTTGTCACAACGGTCAAGGACCCATTGAGGGGTTAACTTAAAGTACTCTTTGAGCGGAGTAACTGGACGCGCAGATTTAATCAGAACTGTGTTATGCACCTTGACGTAAACCGCAGTCAATTTCATCACTGAAGCCGACGATCTTTAGTTGTGGTAATTCATTAACTGAACGATGCCTTCAAAATGACCTAATAAAAAGCACAGTTTGGTTACCGATAAAAATGTCATATAAACGTTGTGCTATAGTTTTGTAAATAAGAATCTGACAATGTCCCTCTGTTTTCCAGTACGGGAAATGCTACCATATCTGGTTTCACTTGGGGCATGCTTCGATAGTCGTTGGTATTCCGTAAATATGATCAACTTCAACTACTGGCAAAAAGTTAGTAGTAATTATGGCACCACTACCAGCCTTGGCGAGTGAACACTAGTTTAAGGTTCTAAAATGCCAGCATGCGAAATTAGACAAATATTATAGAAAGGTAGAAGGCAACTCACACAAAAGATTGTGGCAGTCTATTCTAACATTAATATGTTGGTTTTAAGTAGTAAGCTGACCGAAAATACTGTAGTCTTGAGCGTGTAAACGCCTGTTAACTTGAAGCCTGACTTCAGATGAGTGTAGTAGTATCAAGCGAAATCGATCGATGACTGGCGTTTTTGGTCACAACATAGTCTTTTCTAAAATTACTTAGTAATATATATATATATATATATATATATATATATATATATATATATATATATATATATATATATATATATACCGTAATCACAGTAGTAACGGGTAAAATCATGTGAATTCTCTACGTAAACTTATTGCCAAAGGTAGACTCTGGGGGTGAATACGGTTTAACTTACTCACCGTGGAGTTTTCAGCCGCTGTGCCAAAGTGTATTATTAGTGCCAGTTTAAAGTTGCAATATGCAGTGTCTTTTTAGAAAATATCTGACGCTGTTCTATATTTTCTCCGACGGACTTAACCTTTTAATAGCTGTCTCAATCTTACAGAAATATTTTTTGACCCGAAGTGGGTTGATTTTATTACGGCGAATGGAAATGGATAGTTGGCTTACAAACGGATTTGAGATAGTTTCCTCCTGAGTGAACCAAATGAGAACGTGCAGATGGTAAAAATATAATTAGCACACATTAATCCTGGCACAATGAGCGAGTTTAAGCAGTTTCAGGGGATCCTCTTTCATCCCATAGTAGGGACAATTTTTTGTGATGTTTAATTTAGGAGAGGTGCATATAACTGACATTACTCTTCATTAAACTACTGTCCAGAAGATAAAGTGAATCATTTATCTGATGTAATAACGAGAAGAATGAAGATCTATATCAGTATGTTTATGAGGTAGCTCTCCTACTTTTTTAACTTCAATATAATGATCTCATGGAGCCGTTTGTTAGTCAACTGCCTCGGTGATCACATATTTACTCGCACTCTTTGCTCAGAACAACATCAGCAATATAAGAGCGCAGGACGAAAATTTCCCGTAGAATACTACTCCATGTAGTGTTCGGTGTACTGGTTTGAATGTCTTTCTCTCTTTGACTACGACTGATGGGCCAACTTTATAAACAAAATTACATGACTACTGAGCATATTCCCCAAATGAGTAACTTGGTATGGACGAGGTAGTGGGTAATAGACAGGTAGGCACCTTGTCAACATACACATCAAGCGCAACCACACCGGGGATATCACACAACAGCCAATCACTTGAAACGACAAAATGAAATAAAATAAATCCAACAATGCTTATAGTTATGGTGGCATAACTCTTCGCTAAATTAGCATATGAAGTAAGTTGGTTATCAATGAATCCGCGATAAGGAAAAAATGTCCACAGGTTACTCGAAAATTCTACAAATGCAACAAAATTGCCGAAGATAAGTGCAATTAGGGTAAGCAACGTGGCCAGCTAATACAAGACTATTCAGATAGGCAAAACTGACCAAATAAAGTAGAATGAAATTTATGCAGCTTAAAGAGACCTAGTTTAAGTGTAAGTTGGTTTAGCCCAACTGCGGTGCAGAAGCATCAAGAATGCAACATCAGCCTCAGCATAAGGCACACATACATACATGGTTGGCAGCGTCCGGTTTCGGATTTGCCTGTCACTGTGGCCAGCCACAGGACGCCTGCGCCTACACAGGGACCATGGGTGGCTTGCCCTGCACCACCCATAGTTCCAACCACACACCCCATATCCAGTGTAAACCCGAAGGAATAAGACCGAGAGGCATGTGGATGCGAGCCACGTTTTATCAACGGAGCCGGCCCACACTCCTTTACAGGCAAACACAAGCACATTGTATTTGGGGAATCAAACGCACACAAGGCGGTGGCTGAACCGTAGTCCGCTCCACACTGATTGCATGGAACCACTCTTCGAGCGTAGCACGACCAAAAGGACTGTGCACCCCGTCCCCTCCAGCAACGACCAACTGTCTCCTGGAGCCAGTATGGACGAGGTAGTGGGTAATAGACAGGTAGGCACCTTGTCAACATGCACATTAAGCGCAGCCACACCGGGGATATCACACAACAGCCAATCACTTGAAACGACAAAATGAAATAAAATTAAACCAATAATGCATACAGATATGCTGGCATAACTCTTTGCTAAATTAGCATATGAAGTAGGTTGGTTAGCAATGAATCCGCGATAAGGAAAAAATGTCCACGAGTTACTCAAAAATGCTACAAACGCAACAAAATTACCGAAGATAAGCGAAACTAGCGTAAGCTACGTGGCCAGCTAATAGAAGACTATTCAGAGAGGCAAAACTTACCGAATAAAGTGGAATGAAATTTATGCAGCTTAAAGAGACCTAGTTTAAGTGTAAGTTGGTTTAGCCCAACTGCGGTGAAGAAGCATCAAGAATGCAACATCAGCCTCAGCGTGGGACATATATATATATATATATATATATATATATATATATATATATATATATATATATATATATATATATATACCCTCCGAAGATGCTATCTGCAATAGTGCCGCAAATCAACATTGTCGATAAAAGATTGGAAAGCACCGGCCGCTTCGGTTACCATAGGAGTATAGTTTTAACTGATGGCGGATACACACTGAACTGCGTATCCGCGTCATAAAAGAGCTTTGGTATTCGGGAAGTTTCACTACCGAGTGTGGAACAACAATCAGCTTACCGTTGGTATGAATCTGATGGCGTACAAATCCATGGTGCTGTCCGTTCTTCTGCACAGAAGCAAAACTTGGACGATGTACCGCCGGGTTGTGAGATATCTCAAGCTGTTTCATCAACAATGTCTACGACAGATTCTGTGCATCGGTTAGTGCAACAGGGCTGCAGACGCGGTGTTGCACCGAAGTTGAATGTATGCAGTGGACTGAATACTTTTGCTAAGACACTTGAGATGGCTCGGTCATGTGTGGCGTCGGGCTTCGACGCGGATACCGAAACAGCTATTGTATGGTCATCTGAGTGTTTGGAAGCGGCATGCGGGGAAACCGAAGCTTCGTTACGAGGACATGACCAAAGGGAGCATCTCACGTCCTAACCTTGATTTCAGATGTTAGGAATCAAAGGCGGTTGATCGACGTGTATAGCGTGATTTGATCAAGAAGGCCGTTGCCGAGATGTAAGAGAAAGCCCTCGTGCATGCAGAGGAGATGCAGCAAGTACAGAAGCGACAGATGCCATCGACTTCGAGTGCCTGGTACTGTGCACATGCGGTCGCGAGTGCCTGAGTCAGGCAGGCCTAGTGAGCCATGAGCGAGGCCACTCCAGGTAAGCACGGAAACGACTAAGGGTCCTGCTGAGAACGTAAGCATAACCGGCGCAGCATAGGTAGGTACGCTGCATTCGAGTTAGTAACGGTGTGCTTGTGTGCTGAGTTTCTTTATTTCAGTTGGTGTGTTTGTCATATTGTCCTAATGCTTTTCTTTCTCATTTTAATGCCTGCCTCATTAATTTGCTTTTAACTTACATACGTCGCTTAAGCTGATTGTTGTTAACTTCGTGAACATTTTCGAGTACGTGGCATTTGCTTAAACTATATTTTCTGACAGCTTGCACATATCACGGATTTGTTGCTAACCAATTTAATTCATATGCACATTTAACTAAGAGATATCAGTGTGTCTGTATACATTATTCCATTTATTTTAGTTGATGTGGTTGTTTTAAGTGACTGGCTGTTGCTTGATATCCCCGGTGTGGCTGTGATTGATATGCATGTTGACAACTTGCGTACGTGTTTATTACCCACTACCTCGTCTATACTGGCTCTAGGAGACCGTTGGTCGTGGCTGAAGGGGACGGGGTGCACGGTCTTCATGACCGTGCTAGGCTCAAATTGTGTTCCCATCCAGTGTGGAGTGGACTATGGCCCAGCCACCGTCTTGTGTACGCTTGATGCCCCAAACACAACGTGCTCCTGTTTACCTATGAAGATTGTGGGTCGGCTCCATTGGTGAAATGTGGCTCCCATCCACATGCCTCCTGGTCTTATTCCTTCGCGTTTACACTATATATGGGATGTATGGGTGGAACTGCGTATGGTGCAGCCCAAGCCACCACATAGGTGCAGGCGTCTCGTGCCTGTCGTATGGAGGCCACATTGACAGGCAAATCCGGAACTGGAAGCCGGCAACCATATATATGCACTCATGTGTAAATAGCAGAACGCTTGGAAGGCTTAAGTAAAACGTGTCTACAAGACGCTGAAAAAGAAACAGTTCTGGGACTGGATAATGTTGCTATTTACCTGCAGTCAGCAACACAAAATGGACGAAGCCGGACAATTTGCGCTTGCAGCACAACTCCGCATCGACAGATGCATACCCCGCAAAATAGTTAGCATATTTGGCTTCAGAATATCACAAGCATAAACTACTGGTGTCTTAAAAAGTGGAGTTTTCTAAAAACACGTATTTCAGGAAACTGACCAGGAGAAATTGTCACAAATGTCGGAGGTAAGCAGAAACACATCGGAATGCACGGATGAGTGGGTTTCATGCGTGCTCACTCACAACAATTTTCCAGCGATGTTTACCACTAATGGTTGGTAGTACGATGCCACAGTTAATAGCAATAAAGTTGTCTAACGCTAGTGTTCAAACCGTATGAGGTCACGGACAACGCCATTTGCGCTACCAAAGTTTAGCTGTATCACAAACTTAAGTATTCCATACTCTATCTAAAACAAATTCGAGCACAGTCTACCGGCCGGCCGTATGAACTGACGTCGCGGACCGTAGTTTGGTGACCCTTACTCTAGATTATTATTAGTGGATGTAGTGTATGATAAAAGCATCTTTATTATGAGTTCTTGCACATCACAATGCAGTGAATCGCCACGATTTTTTAAGCAAATATGTAAACTTCTACTAAAAACGGGAAAATCACTGGATACATATCTTCTGGTTCTGTTATTTTGCTTGGCTGTCCTAGTGTTTGATTTTTATTATTGGACGATTCTTGAACGAGGTAAGCCTAAAGTATCATGAATGTGCTATAACCTTCTTTGGAAACACAATTGTTCCAATTTACCTTCATAACGCAATCAAAAACCATGAGGTAGAAGGTGAAAGTACTTAGAATCCGTTCCACCTCACTTGCTCTTGACTAATGCTAGTTGTGGCTGGTGACCATGAAAACAGTCAGAAGATCAACGGGTGTATTACATACTGTTGTAGGACTTCTAGGGAGTACCAGGGGCACCACCCACATCACGATTTTTGGCCATTGTGCAAAGGTCAATATAGTACCTAATGGAACAGTTAAAGGGTTGTTGACAAAGGATTACTATCAGAGTTACATATTTTGCTTAATGCTAATGGCCGCACCTCGTACCGACGACGTAGTCACCGAACACGAATTTTGTTCTACTTCTCGATTGAGCATCTGGCAAATTCGCATTGATCAGCGATGTAGAAAAATGCTATTCTTCAAATACTGGATCTGAAAAATGTCTGAAGCGCTCGTGTGACATAGATGGGGAACACTTGATCCGATTTCAAAGGAACCATAGAATAATTTGGCATCACGGGTAAAAAAATGCTTAAATAGCCCCGTGTGTAGATCAACAATGGAACCAAAGGATGAAATACTAGATCATGAACTGAAATGAAGATCCAATACTGATGACCTCCACGTTTAGTTATCCGTTCGACTACGGCTGTGGAGAAACGCATATCTGTCGAACATCGATGCACTTTTCCGAACATGGGAAGGGGCACTGCCCAACTCTGGTACATCAAAGCGGCGCTAGAGCCATTTGCATCCCCGTCGTGGCCCGTATCCTCAACACTGGGTAGCAGGTGGATCTATAGCGTGTCTTCAGAATGGTGTACAAAGATCCCCCCATCAGTCGAAATGGCTCTGCCTTCGTGCAGTTTTGACGACCGAAGCAATTTGTATAAGGTTGTTTCGATCGTCCTTATGCTCATAGAGGAAGCTAGTCCAGGCTCTTCGGGTTCCCTCGACAGCGGAGACGGAATACATTAAGGCTGACTACCATAAGTCAAAATCCGCAACAGGCAGTTGATACCCTAAGGCGTAGTTCGACTTTTCGTCTCTAACACTAACCTTCACGTGATTTATGCAACTTAAACTAGCAGGATCGATTTTAAGTAATTACATCTGATCTGAGGATTAATAATTGAGAGCAACTGTTCACCAAATGACCTATAGTTTGCGAAAACGAAAAGCTTTTGATAAGCCCAACATAATTTCACCTCGCTGCTGTGAATTGCCGGTTGCTGCGCCAGCTGTGTCATCTTGTCATCTCCCGATGTACACAAGCTATTTTTTCATAATATAAAAGGGTTTAGGTTACGTCAGTGCGCTTTTTAAACACTAATTTTGTGGGTGCGAAAATCATGTAGTTATGGAGGACGTTCCATGGTTGACAGACCCTGATGGAATAAAAGTTTCAGTGACGTTCTATCCGGCTGCTTTGCGTAGCCAAATTTAAATGGTGGTCTTTCAAATTCCTGTCGTGACTGTTGTAGAAGCAGCTACCACTACATGTTTGTGACCAGGGAGATTTACGCAATCTTATCTCATGATTACTGAGTTCATACCGAGGCCCATTTAATCAACTGAATTAAATCCCTCTGTAGCGCTCTAAGCTTAGCCTTCAGGACGAGCGTTAATGCTCCGAGTTTCTCTTCCGACTGTCCATACTGCTTTGTACGTTATTTTGACAGAATTCGATGAATGCAAAACGCTCAAGCATGGATGTTCACATACCTGTATCAATACCTTGGGCGGCTATCGATGCCAATGCGAGATCGGTTACGAATTGCATCCGGATGGGAAACGGTGTGAAGGTAAGTTTTTGACTTTTCAGTACGGGTACTAATGCAACGCACCTTACTTTCTACCAAGGAAAGTAGGTTCAAAAACTGTATCCTTAGAAGCCTGTTCCAGAGTAACGTAACAAAAGTGTTTGCAATTGAATTATCTCTTTTGCAAACTCGCTGATGCCACTAATCCGTGCCATTTTTTTTATCGATTTTTGTACTTACCTAGCACAAGTCCATCGCCATTAATCAAACAAATATCTGAAGAAGAGACAGAGGGAATCTCGTATGCGGGTTGTCTATGAACCGTTGCGTGGAATAGTTAACGTTCGGTTACATGACGCAAGCGCTTAACCACGTGAATTGTCATCATATATCATATTATCCGCATAGAACGAGATGACGCAATACCTATAGACAGAATTTTGTCAGTCAGAAAAGCGCGTAAAAGCTTGCAATTATTACCCGTTACAGGGTGTGTTAAGAGACAGAGATGAGCACACGGTACGATGTAGGAACAGAAATTTCATTTGACCAGCTATTATATGGCAATGTACTTTCAACATTTGTCAGTTTGTAAATGTCTTCTGAAATCTTCAGTCGCAACGGACATAAGGGCAATGCACAATCTTCATGCAACTACAGCTGGTGGAAATAGATATATTTCTCTCTACCATAAATATCGCATTGCTGTAGATACTGTCAAAACTTAATTAAAATATGCATACCAACTTGCTGAGGTTGTTGTATTAACCTGAAGTGAAGGGGTACTATGAGCTTAAAGGCAGTTACGGGTGGAGTTAAGTTGCCATGGATGTGAGGGGCGAGTGAAGCTTTTCCAGTTCGTGTGCTTGCAATTTTAATCTCACTCACTAACATGGCTATCTCAATTCGTTTTCTCATTGTGTATTAAAGAGATGTGAAATGAATGCATTTTTCAAAATCAATTTCTACCCGCTGCCTTTTAAACTGCTGCGGGGGATTATTTGTTCCAGAATTTTATGTATCCAAACTTGAAGCATAGCATCGGTGTTGTTGATCCCAGTGCCTTGAAAGTTATCCCACATACACAACGCAAAGAAAAAGATTATCCATTCAACTTGAAAGTGCTATCATTGCACCTTGGTTGTATTGACGGATATCTACTGAGTGTTGGTTAAGGTTTTCATAGAATATGGTGATTTCCGTTTAATGTAAAAACCTACTGCTAAATTTATGTCTCCATAAATAATTGCTGATTAAAATTTATTCATTGTCAAATCTCGTAAAAGGTCCATAAACAATAATTTTGTCTAAATAGAGCAACAAATAAGACGCATGCTTGTCCCAAAATAGATTTGAAGCTAAGTTATCGAAGATCTTCTAAGTAGCGCAAAACTCTATGGAGCCTGAGGTATATGCACGAAATTTTCCTTGTACCAATGCTATAGTGAACATATATCATGTTCATGCACACTTTTTTCCTTGCAGATGCTTGCGGCGGCGTGATCAATGAGTCGAACGGTACGATTCAGACGCCATCCTTTCCTGATTTATATCCGCCGAACAAAAATTGCATTTGGAAGATTCTGGCCCCACCAAAGTCAACAATATTTCTCAACTTCACGCATTTCAACTTGGAAGGGCGGAATGTGAGTGCACCGAGCTGTAGACAGTTTAAGTTTACTTGTTTCTCTGAACTGACTGAACAAACACGTGTATTTTAAGTTGAGACTAAATGCCTTTCTCTCTCTTAACCAGGATTCAACGGTGACGTGTAGAGTAAAAGGTTGCCTGCGAGGATTTCCGATGCGTTGCAAGTAATAATAAGGTTGATTAGACCATCTTCAGGATAGAGATGTCAATAATATATTTTTGCATATTTTCATCGACGGCATCCTGTTTGATGCGTTTCGGCAACCATAAGGAGTAGACACTATATTTTGGGAATATTAAACAACGGATAAAATATCCCAGGAGTAGACATCAGGACAAATGTTAGCGAACAAGCTCGTTTTCGGTGGTTCATCATGAAGCTAATGCACCACGAATGACGGGCATAAAGGTAAACAACAGATAAGTACAAAACTTCAAAGGTTAAAACGGTCTGTGACCAAGCTAGGTGATTGGTCCCACAGCGATCGTTGGTGTGTGTGTGTGTGGTGTTATCCACACCTAGTGTTAGCGCTATGGAGGCCAGGGTAAAGGCCCTGACAATTTTCTTTGCGCATATAGATCAGGGTTATGGAAGTGAATGGCAATCTGTTCGGCCGCTGCCAGTAGGTTACATCTAACTGCTCGTGTGCGTCAAGTGGGGAGGCGGTAAACTTTGACGCTTTGACGCTTCGTAAACGTTGACCTGTTACTTCGAATCAACTAAATGCGCAGACAGTGTTAACCACTGCTTTAGTCACCCAGCTATACACTTAAGCTGGGCGCTGCTCCCGGGCTCTCTCGGACAGTCTCCCGGTAGTTCTTGCGATATATATTGATCGACACGAACAAGAGAATGAGTATGCACAGAATGAAGTACTTGACCTCTAGATCCTGTTCTTAAGTTGCTGTCAGAATTGGTACTGGACTGAAGCTTAGCCTTAAGTCTGCCGCGTAATAGGTTTGACTGATGGCCTCCGAAAGATTTCTGTATGTGGATTCCGCTATTCCGTCCGCTTTGAATGATAGCGAAAAGTAGAACGTCTTCTTTTACACTGAAAATAATTTTGTCTTCGTTTCTCCAGCCTCCATATTTCTCCGAACGAAGTTCCCTGGATAGCCATTTCTCTCGAATAGGCTTTGTATAAAGTTTAACTCTTCCGGGAGGGTGTCATCGCTGCATGTCTTTCTGTGTATACTCATTCTATTGTTCTTGTCGATCAATATATATCGCAAGAACTATCAAGAAACTGTCCGAGAGAGCCCGGGAGCATTGCCCAGCTTGGCTGTATAGCTGGGTGACTAAAGCACTGGCAAGCGTATTGTCCGCGCATTTAGTTGATTCGAACTAACAGGTCAAAGTGTACGAAGTATTCCATCCTATCTACAGTGTACCGGCATGACGCACACGAGCAGTTAGATGTAACCTACTGGCAGCGGCCGAGCAGATTGTCATTCACCTCCATAACCCTGATCTATATGCGCAAAGAAAGTTGTCAGGGCCTTAACTCTACCCTGGCCGCCATAGCGCTGACACTAGGTGTGGATAACACCACACACACACACCAACGATCGCTGTGGGACCAATCACCTAGCTTGGTCACTCAGACCGTTTTAACCTCTGAACTTGTACCCTTATCTGTTGTTTACCTTTTTGCTCGTTATTTGTGGTGAATTAGCCTGATGATGAACCGATGAAAACGATCTTGTTCCCTATCATATGTCCTGAATATTAACCAAACGCGCCATCATGATTTCAATGGCTAAACTTAGTTTTTAACAGTACTTTGTCACATTTACCCACAATTACACAGCTATCGCTCCCCTGGCAAAGCACTGTAGGAGCGTTTCATTCCCTGTGGGGCGATAACCCATAGTTCAAGTGATACAAGTTGGTTGTTAAGGCAACTGGGATATGTTGAATGGCAACGACCGATGTGACTTAGTTACTAGCCTCACAGCGGCCAGATGAAATGACCATCACTGTCGCTTCCAGAAAGGAAGAATCAGCTATACATTTCATTTCCGGGTGTAGGCTGGCTACTCGACTAAGTCTAGAAGTAATGCCCTTTAACTCATACCATTCAACTCCCACTACTACTTCCCTATAATTAGTACACGTACAAAATGAGTATAAGGCAATAACTTAATTGTTGGCATAAATTTGGTTTGTTCGTAGCTTGGTGAGTGGGCTACTCAGTCCGCTGCAAGGCAATACATTGCAAATCGGTGGATTATGAGCTGTGCTACATCACATCTGGCAACTTGGGCACTTCGGTTGCCACCGTCCTCCTAGTTCAGCTGTGCTTTTACAACATACTGATAGCAGTCGGGTTTCGTATTCTAGCCTGAGATGGAATGCGCACTGCTGACGATGCCCGAACTGATGAAACAATTGTACGAGGCTTTTCCGCATGTGTGATTGCTCTTTGAACGAGATATAATGATCACAGCCTGTGCCATTTAAATCGGCTTACCACTCTTTTGTGGTAGTTTTTTTATTTTACTGGATGTGGATGATGCGTTTATAGTAACGGATCTCAGCATAAAGCCGTTTATAGACACAACGCACTCTGAACTGAGAATTCTAAAGCTTCTGCCCACTTAAAGCAAAAGTCTCAGTAGGAAGACGAAGCAGTGATGCCTTATGAGTATAAAAGTTAGGGCTTAGCAACTCACGTAGAAACGCAATTTTAAAATAACCATCGCCAGTGAAGTAGACCGAACACTGTGGACGCACAATGACACACATTTAAATATTGGCAACTCAACTTAATGGTGTGAGTACAGCCTTTTCTATTGTGCCATTGCCCGACGAAGGTATATGTTCCCATGTAACGTTAAATAGCTTATACAGGTTCCAGTAATATGGGTTCATAAATGACGAAGTCTAAAATGTGTTCCATCATCAACACATTCAGAGGTGAAAAAAGCCCAGTGACATTCCAGTCGGCCATATTAGTAGCCAAATATATCCGGTGACCCCCACCCAAGTGCGTGTAGTGGCCGAGTTATCAGGAGTAGCGGCGTACGTGACTGGGGTTCGTTAATACCTGGTTGGTAAATATTAGGTCACTTGGTAGACACAGATGTGATGCGCGGTGCAGTCCCGATGTGTAAACTTTAGGTTGCTACGAAAAACTGGATAAGCTCTTAGTCTTGTTGGTTACTCTTCTGTGAAGTCCTTATTGAAACGTCCTGCTTTCACTGGTGCTGACAGACTTGGATGTGGTATTTTACACCAGGCGTTTGGCAGCAGCTTGCATTCGCGGTAAGATGGCAATGTCAAACAGCCAGGGGCTATGCGATGGAGTTCAACCTGTTGGTTATCATTTGCCTAGCGACTGAAGAATTACTTAGGAAGAACGAAGCCAAAAGAGCAATTACCCCAAAGTAATCCTACAGGAATACTCTCCACAGAAATAGCCACTAAGCATATAGGTGTTATTCAGTTAATGAATGAAGTGGAGCACTATGTGGAGGGTTCGGTGTGGCTCTCTCCCATCCCTGCACTCCACGACTGACGGTTTCGTCTTTGTTTAAGCTCATCAGCTAGAGATAACCGAGCTGTGATTGGAACTCGTCGCATAGTGTGTGGCGGCTATCGCCATGATCACTAGGCCATTGAGCTCCGCGAGCAGTGCTTGACACAGCGGTTAGAAGTTGATTTTCGGGTTTTGGAGCACCTGCCGTGTGTCTTGGATTGCGACACGCAATCTCAATCGTGGCCTCGGTTGACTTTGAAGTCAGCCTCTGCCAATGCGGTCACTAGGACCGTCACTCAAGTGGAGAGTTTCGGTGTGGCTCTCTCCCATCCCTGCCCTCCAGGAGCGACGGAGCACTTTCTGTCTATTCACCCAAACACAACCACATTCTTTGTGACCTCCTGTTATTACTTACAGATCAGGCTGTATCACGCGGTGGTCTTCTTTACTATAGAGCACTGACCATATCTTGGCAATATCGGCAAACTCTGGATTTAGCATAGAGTGAACGAGGGCTAAGTGCGGACCTAATACTCGACTCGGTGAAACATTGCATTCTCCCTTAGTCGCAGCAGATATTGAGCTCCGAACGTGTATCTGCAATCGCAAATAAGAGGGTAGTTGCAACCTACTCATTAAGAGAATTCATACTTTATAGGCTTCTCAACTTGCGAAGGTAAAAACGGGAAGGTAGGCCGTCGAAGACCTTAGAAAAGTTAAGGCAAATGACACCGATTTCGCTTCCGCTACGCGTCATCTGAGCTCAAATAGCCCCGTGCTGTCATGTGGTTGGTAGCATAGTACCAATGTTGAAGGAAGCAGCTTTTTCTCTCTCCATGACGCAAGATCCTTTTAAGTTGTCCATTGGGAACTCAGCGATGATAATTTTCAATGCTTTTGGAAACGCCTACTGGTGGATCCCTAAGTGACACTTGGGGTTTCTGTACATGCATCTTCATTAAAAGTTCGGGTAATTTCACACTGCTTCCACAGTTCAGCCACTGCTCCTCATCAAGTAGCTTTTAGAATAGCAATAAGCTTTTGTCACCTTCGCACATATGCCCCTAGTTTCTTCACAATAACGTCTCCGCCTCCTGAATAGCTAGTTCGCACAATATAGTAGCTGAAATAACTGCTGCTTGGGTCATTTTGGCACCTGGGATGGAGTCAAACACGTAACATGAGTTGGTAATATGTCTGGAGGTTGTGGCACTTTGCAACCGTTTCGTTGGCATTTTGCTCGGTTAAGCTTCAATAGGCTGAGCCTTCAACCCTATGCACTATTCCTGGCATGTGTTTTTCAGAGCTTTACGCTGCAATATGGTCTATGGTAAATGGTTGCGGAAACTGAACTGCCCCCACCAGGGGAGTTTGCTCAGATGAACATATAGTGACAGAAATGGGTAGCTGAATACGAACTCGGTGTAGAATTTTAATGATTGTTCACATCGGGAACGGTTATTCAGGCCACAGTGATTCGCAAAACGGTCATGGGCTGCCTCGATCATTAGAGCATCTGCCACTCAGGTCATAGAAGAATTGCACCACATGGTCTCGATTCCTAGTGCAATGATCCGTGAGTAGTGGGTTGATGAAAGTGCAGCCATAAACAAACCTTATTTAGCACTAACATGTCAAAAATGCTACGATGTATCGACGGATGGTCGACAAAGTGGGAAGCTATGGTAAACCTTGTGATTGATCAGATTATCCTCTATTTATCCGATCACAAACGATTTCGATGAAAATGTGGGAAAATAGATTCGTCTAGAATATTAAGCCAATGCTGAATTTTACGTGCTGAGGTTGCCTCAACTTGGCTTGGTCAGACGACCGTCACACATCTTTTGAATGATTAGACATTTCCAGCACATCCGTTGCTGAGTCGGAAGTAGCTCAACTGTTATATCTACTTCATGTGGGGGGGGGGCTAGAATCCTCGATTCGACTCTTAAGCATCGGTGATCATGACTAATAGACATAAACGATTGTGGCGATTATGATGAAGATGTCAGTTCTTCTATGGCATTGCACTACAGACCCCTGATTCACATAAAACAGTGAGGATGCCAACTACCAACGAATCCAGAAATGATGGTTCCCTCAGGTGCATTCCTTTTTGCATGTATAATGACCAACTGCTCGTGGCCGATCGTATTGAATGCAATTGATGCTTGGTAAGGACTTGTCATGACTTATTGCTCCAACTTTCTTGCTTTTCGCCGATGGTGTTAACATATAACAACTATAAATAGCAGTGAAGAATACGATTTCTTACAATGTAACTTGGATTGCCTACACAAGTGGTCAACGTGAAACCTACCCCAGTTCCACGTAGCTAAATGCAAGGTAATTCACCTATGTGTGGGCGTGAACAATCTTGGAGCACACCACTTGAGGAGACTTCTCAGGGCCATGACCTTGTGATACTGGTCCAAGACGATCTCGGCTGCTCAAAACGATCCCATGAGCCGTCGAGAACCGGCAGTCAACACTTCGGCCTTCGTCTCAGTGCGTTCTTTCGGTTTGACTCCTCAAACTTCCCACCAATTCTTAACGCTTTGTGCAAACTCACGTGGAATACGCCATCCACGCCTGCCACCCTTGGCAGAAACACAATCTTGCTATTATTGAGACTCCTCAAGGAAAAACATTCATGGACGTTAAGGGGCCCTTCCATCTGCTCTGTCAGCATAGGTTTAAATCCCTGGGAATGTACAGTATTGGATATAGGCGCTTACGGTGGAACCACATAATACTTTACCAGAAATTGAAAGACCAAAACCACTTTAGCCATCTGCTACTGGAACTGAAGTAGAACATCAACCTGAGTAGTCATCGATTAAAGCTGACAATAAATTAAAGGTAGCTAAAATGTCGTCGAGATTTCTTTTCCCTCCGAGTGTGTCAGCCGTGGAACGCTCTCCTAACTTGTCTTGTCTGCCCCGACCTAACTAAATATCAAACAGATCTTGACGATCCTCTCTCCCATTCGTATTTCATTTTATAACATGTTGTCCGGGGTCCACATAACGCAACTAAGCGGTTTGTAGCCAAAATTCTTGCCAGATGGATTTACGCATATTAACATCTGAACACCGACTCATCTACGCATGCTTCAATATGAACACCATGATGATTCCACCAAAACGCTTTTTATTTAATATCATCTTATTTTTTCCTGAATGCTGTCCATCCCAGGGTGCTTGTTACTAGGCATCTTTACCCTTAATACACCATCGTTCCTGTATGTTACAAACCACCGAAGAATTCAGTATCATAAATTATTAGAGTTTAACATGAATAGAACACCAGTTTGAGTGTAGCGGCTACTGTTTGTGTAAAAGCTATAATGTATTTCATACGCCGCTGTGTTGCACCTCGGGAAGACACCTTAAAATTCCCGACCTCGGTCTCAAGGTCATGCAGGAAGAGTACAGGCCAGTGTTACAAACACCGTCTATCACCAGGATTGTGACAGTCAAAGTAGGCCACTTGAAATAATCGCAAGTCCTTTCAGCAAAAGCGGTTACTCTGTTCCAAAAGAGGAGCTGGATGGCTAGGCATTATTTTTAAAATCTTGTTTCGATTGTTGGTGCGTATTAGCATTAAATTGTTGGAAAAGTAAAAGCACAAGACTGATAACTTTATTGTTTCTTCAACGAATAGCTTCACATTGGAGACCACATTCGCTTAGTTTGTATGTGCAATCGCTTGCTGTCACTTGTGATGTGTGTTATAAAGAAACCGCGCGAAGTAATCTTCAGACCAAATGCCCTCGAAGCACCGTCTCAGTTTGTAGTTCCCATGTTTGACGGCGGTGTGCCCGAACTTGCAGTGCATCTTGATCACACAAATTATGTTTTGGTTCGTTTGACCCCAGAAAAATGTCCGGGACGATGAAACACCACCATAAACTTTATTTTAGAAACGTATTCCGATCTTTTCGGCAACGGCGTTGATCGGAGGACTTTTCAGGTTATGTAGCAAAAATTCACCTGGTAGCATAGCTGATCCCATCCGCTTATTGTACACTTCTTGTTATCAAACACATCATTAGCCTTAACAACTTTCAGATAAAGCCATTACTTCATGTTCATACTCAGCTTGATAAAATGTTTGGTCAATAACAAACTGTGTAGGTAACAGCTTCATCTGTCCAGTGTAAACTTGTAGTTCAATCTCATTCTCCTACTTGACGCAAGCATACACCAAAAAGACGCACTCACTGAACTAGGTAATGAGTTGAAGATCACCGATTCCGTGCGTTGCATTCTAATACGGACGAAACTAAATGGTACGCCATTCAATGCAACCACCAGTATTTCGTATAATTGTATGGAAATTTTTCCAATGAATAGGTTCATCTAGCACAAATCGAACCGACTACTGTCTGTAACCCAATAAACTTATAAAAGTGATCTCGGCGTCATTGTATGTTCAGTATTTAGCGTTCTGTACACTTCTATGACTGACATAGCTGAACAAAATTATGAAACTCTTCAGCCGTTGGAATGTTTGCGATCCTTCTTATAAAATGTAGATTGGCAACAGCGTTCTAATTGCGACTTTACTCCAAGATCATCGATGTTAATCATCTACTTTTATGATACTACCCTGGGGCTTCAATCGACGCACAAAGCTACACTTATCCGGTACTATAAAATATTATATATACAGAAAACTATGCGCACAGACCGGTAGCTATCGAGAAAGCCAAACATGGACTAAACACCGCACGTGTATGCGCGACTAAAACAGATTGTATCTATAACTAGAGTTGGCAAAATCCTTCGATATATTATTAGGTGCTGGCCACCCAACGGTCGACACAAACCCAAGTCTTAAATAAGCACCTTGACAACAGCTTTTGATATACAATAAGCACTCCTGTAGGTATAGTAGTCTTCAAGTCTTACCTAATAAAATTCCGTACTACAACTTCTTCAAGGATCGAAAATCTGTGACCTCATCACCAAAACGGATATGGTTACGCCCTGACGTAAGGGGCATCAGGATCGCACTGCCAGGATGTCCGTTGTTCGGCATGACTGACCCAGCAAAGTTGGAGGAGTAACTCTGTACTTTCACAGTGACCCTCAATGTGAGCCCATCCAGGATCCGGTCCACACGGTATAGGCTTCTCTTTGGTGTCGCCTAGGTTTAAAAGTGACGACACTTGCTTAGCGGCGGTCATGTACCGCTTTCCTTACTCCATGCCCGAGATGCACTTCCATCTGGCATCCGCACTACGGTGGGTGATAAACACAACTTGCATTCTCATTACTGGCGATTTCAACATCAACCTCTGGAATCCCAAGCAGCTCCTGGAGAACGGTTTAATGCCGATCTGCAAGTGTTTGTCTCCAGTTACGCACTGTTTGGCTACATCAACCATCCCACCCGATTCCGACGAAAAGATAAGCCTTTGACAGTGGATAGGATATTCACCGAAGAAGAACAAATAGTCGTGAGGGTGATCGTCTATGTCCTCTTAGATCTCAACAATCATGCAGTCCTACTCATCAGATAAATCTATTCTGCAGAATATCCAGTGAAAATAGCCTACGCAACGAGAACGATTATACGTCATGATATATTAGCCGGACGAGGTAAGACAAAGCAATTAGGCCTTTATGGAAGACTGGACACCGGCTAGCGCATAGGAATATTTTATTAGGCCGTTTAACACTCTGGTTACCGAAGCATCAGCGACTAAGGCTGTCCACTTTAGAAACATGTTCCCGTTTCTGCTAAACAGGACATACAAGTGTATAACGGTGCGAAAACTCCGCCTATTAGCTCTCTCCGATCACCGAGACCTGGATAGCGTATGCGACCTAACGTAACCACTGTACTCAGCTTTTTCTCGAGGAGTGAATGATATACCAGCAGAAGTTGATAATGCGGATGACCTCAAAGCACAAGCTTCTGTAGCCAAATGCAAGCAGTCTACGTAAGGTGAAACGGCGAATTCCCCCTCTTTAAACACCGGACGGACACAAACAAACCCCGAAGGAGACGGCGAATACCCTGCGTCGGCAATACGCTGCAGCATTTCAATGCGATAACTGGCCCCATAACCCTATGACAATGGTATTCTTACCCCCAAAACTCACTCACATCTCCTTCACGGCAAAAGCTATACTAAAAACGTCTTGAGTACACATAAACACAGCTCTTCTGGATTTGATAATGTATACCCGAAGTCGCTAGTTAAGAGAAGAGGGAGCTTAGCTGAGCCTTTCGCTTGATCCTTCCAATACAGTTGTAACGAAATGTACTTGAGTGACAGGGAGAAACATAGGATGATTACTCCTAATTAGAAGGAAGGTGGTCGTTCCGATCCAGGCCACTACCGTCCCATACTATTACTACCGGTATCTTTGAATAAACTTTCAGCGGACCGGTAATTCATAATTTCGATAGGTATCAAAATCCAAATAAGTTGTTTTTAGGGCTTGTATTACGGCTACTTTTCGCGCTCGACATAAAAGCTTTATCAGGCCATGTCTTGCGTCAATGTGGAAACCTGGCCGTAATGATTGGCGGCGTCGGGTTTCGGATTTGCCTGTCACTGTGGCCAGCCACAGGACGCCTGCGCCTACAGAGGGACCATGGGTGACTTGCGCTGCACCACCCACAGCTCCAACCACACACCCATATCCAGTGGAAAACTGAAGGAATAAGACCGGGAGGCATGTGGATGGGAGCCACGTTTCACCAACGGAGCCGGCCCACACTCCTTCACAGGCAAACACAAGCACCCTATATTTGGGGAATCAATCGCGCACAAGGCGGTGGCTGGACCGTAGTCCGATCCACACTGAGTGCATGGAACCACTCTTTGATCCTAACACGGCCACAAGGACCGTGCACCCCGTCCCCTCCAGCAACGACCAACTGTCTCCTGGAGCCGGTATGGACGAGGTAGTGGGTAATAGGCAGATAGGCACCTTGTCAACATGCACATCAAGCGCAGCCTCACCGGGGATATCAAGCAACAACCAATCACTTGAGAGAAAGATAACAAGGAAAATAAATCGAGTAATGCATAAGGAAAGGGTGACATATATCTTAAAGTAATGAGCATCTGAAACAAATTGTTTACAGAAGAATGCGAGATAAGTTCCCGAGGTCAGAAAGTATACTTTACGGAAATGCCACGAACACAAAAATGTTTTCGAAAAGGACTAGAACTGGTTTAAGTGACGTGTGCAAGTTTATAAAAAAGAGTACAGGTAGACATTTATATGAGAAAGCAAAGCATTGGGACAAAATTGAAAACCCACCACCTGAAATAAACAGACTTAGCACGCAAGCGAACGGTGACATAAATCTTAAATTAGTGAGCATATGAAATAAGTTGTTTACAAAAGAATACGTTTACAAAAGAATACGAGGTAAGTTCACGAGGTCAGGAGGTTTATTTTACGGAAATGCCACAAACACGAAAATGTTATCGAAATAACTACAAGTGGCTTAAGCGACGTGTGCAAATTTCTAGAAGAGAGTATAACTAGGCAGTTATATGGGAAAGAAAAGCATTAGGACAAAATTGAAAACCCACCACCTGAAATAAATAGACTTAGCATGCAAGCACGAAGTTAGTAAATCGAATTCAGCTTACCTACAAACGCTGCGACAATTCTGCCTACGTTCTCTGCAGGACCCGTCGTCGCTTCGGTAGTAGTCCCGAGTGGCCTCGCTCATGGCTCACTAAGCCTGCCTGACTCAGGCACTCGCGACCGCATGTGCTACAGCCCCATGCACTCGATGTCGATGGAGTACAATCCATCGGTGCCTGCCGCTTCTTCTCTGCATGCATGAGGGCTTTCTCCCGCACTTCAGCAACTGCCTTCGTGATGAGATCGCGCCATACGCGCCGACCAACCGCTCTCGATTCCCATGACCTGCAATCAAGATTAGAACGTGTGAGGCTCGCTTTGATCATGTCCTGGTAACGTAACTTTGGTTTCCCCACGTGCCGCTTCCCAATACTCAGCTGACCGTATAACAGTTGTTTTGTTATCCGCGTCGAATCCATAAGCCACACATGACCGAGCCATCTCAGGTGTCTCAGTAAAAGTATGCAGTCCACTGCATACATCTCACTTCGGCGCAACACTTCCGTGTCTGCGACTCTGGCTCCCCAACCGATCCGCCAAATTCGTCGCAGACACTGCTGATGAAACCGCTCGAGATATCGCACATCCCGACGGTACATCGTCAACGTTTCACTGCCGTATAGAAGAACGGACAGTACCATGGATTTGTACACCATCAGCTTCGTGCCAATGGTAAGCTGATGGTTGTTCCACACTCGGTACTCAAGCTTCCCGAATGCCGCCGCTGCCTTCGACACGCGAATACGCAACTCAACGTGTATCTGCTGGTCAGTCGACATCACACTCCCAAGGTAGCAGAAGCGGGAGGTGGTTTCCAATACTTCAGCACCAATGCTGATTCGCGGCAATATTGAAGATTGCACCTCCGGTGAAGGCTGAAAGAGACAGACAGTTTTGCTTGTGTTGATGGTGAGCCCGAATTTGGCCGCTGTCGAAGCCAGAGCACTAGTCATGTGCGGCAACTCATCCGCGCTGTGTACGAACAACGCACAGTCGTCAGCAAACAGCAACCTACGGATAGTTGTCTCACAGACTAGAGTTCTCGCACCGAAACGACGGGTGTTCAGCAACCCACCATCAATACGGTGCTCCACACGAACACCGTAAGCACAAGCGGCATCAAAAGCACAAGACAACATTGCATGAAGATAGATATTAAACAGGGCAGGAGCTAAGACACAGCCTTGTCTCACACCAGAGACAACTGCAAAGTCATCCGAGGTCTCTCCACTCAGCTGCACCCTCGCTCGCATACCACTGTGCAGACATTCAATTAAACTTACAAACTTACGCGGGCAACCAAACTTACCCAACACCAGCCACAATGCCTCGCGGTTCACCGTATCAAATGCCTTGGTGAAATCAACAAATAGCGAGTACACTGGCTGGTGTCGCTCTCTGCACTTCTCCTCCAACTGACGAGCCGCAAACACCATATCTATAGTGCTGCGGCCCGAACGGGTTCCACACGGATCTTCCGCCACGTTAGGTTCCCCAACCTGACTGACGAGGCGGTTGAGCAGGATTCGGGCAATCACCTTGCCCACACAACTCAGCAAGTTGATGCCACGATAATTCGTGCAACATTGCTTGCTACCTTTGCCCTTGTACAGTGGTAGCACAAGGGCATACTTCAGCTCAGGAGGCACCTCCTACTCAATACATACACGTTGCACCAAGTGGTGCAGTGCAGTCAAAAACGCGGGTCCGCCGTGTTTCAATACTTCAGGCGGTATCTCCTCGGCTCCGGCACATTTGCCGTTTCGCAGCTGAGCAAGTGCTTTCTGCGTCTCATCCAGTGTCGGTGTATCCACTAGATTCAGCTTCACATCGTGCTGCTTGAGGTTGTTCAACTTAGGCCAGTCGAACTCTGAACGGTTGTTCAAGAGACAGTCGAAGTATCTCCGCCAGATCCGCATTATGTTTGCAGTCTGTGTGCGGGTAGCGCCTGAACTACCATCGATCAGTGTCCTCAGAGGCTCCCATCTTGGTCCATACTCCGCCTTCAAGGAGTCAAAGAATTCCTTGTGTTGGTGGCGTTCGGCGTAGCATTCCATCTGCTTCGCCTTCTCCGTCCACCATGCATTTTTTATGCGACGGAGCTCTCGGGTCAGTTGCCGTCGAAGTTTGCTGAACTGACTATTCTTTCCCAAGTCACTGGGGTCTGCAACATGTGCAGCAAATGCTGCATTCTTCTCTGACACCAATGCGCCGATCGTCGCATTGTTCTCATCAAACCAATCAGGCCGCTTACAGTTTGCGCGCCCGATGGTCTCCTCGGCAGCAGCTGTCACCCGGTCGCGAATGTGGTGCCACAGGTCGCCCACTGTGGCTATGCAGTCCACATCACCACACAGGCGTGCAGCCATCGCCTTCTCCAGCTCAGTACGTTTCGCCACAGTACCGAGGGAGAGAATGTTAAATTTACGCCGATTCACGGCGGGAGTGCAACACATCGATTTACGAAAATATATGTACAGTTTGGTCCGAACCAATTTGTGATCAGTGCCACACTCAGCTCCACGCAGTACACGTGTCATGCGCACTTCACGCATATCACGCTGACGTACGATGACATAGTCGAGCAGGTGAGCGTGAACACTCCGTGGGTTCGTCTATCTTGCTATATCACTCGCACTCAGTGCACACCAAGTGTTCGTGGTCGTCAGGCCGTGAGTGGCGCACAGTGAGAGCAGCCTGTCACCGTTCGCATTCGCTGAACCAATACCATGCGAACCGATAACATCTGTCCACACCGATGCATCACGACTGATGCGCGCGTTGAACTCACTCAGCAGAAATAGTCGGTCGCTCTTCGGCACAGACCGTATCACGGAGGATAGCTCAGTGTAGAACTGATCACGCGTGTCATCAGGACAACACATGGTTATAAAGGTGGCAAACTTACCTCTTCCGAGTCGCAGGCGAACAGTCATCAGTCGCGCGCTGATGCCTGTTGGTTCACCCACCAGCTGGCCATGGAGGTGATCGGATATTGCAAATCCGACCCCATGTTCACGTGGAGCTGAGGCGGCGTTACCCACCCAGTAGGATGTGTAGCCAGCACCTGCTTCATGCAACCTACCTTGCTCAGCGAGCCGGGTTTCACTGAGCGCCGCAATATCGATGTTGTATCGGCCAGCTCCATCGAGACCAGTTCAGTGCGTCGCTCCGGGTGCTCGCTGGAGTTCCGGTCCAGTAGTGTGCGCACCTTCCAGCATCGGATGCTGAGTGCTTTACGCGCAGGCATACGATTGCATTGGTGGGCAATCACACGCGAGGTGGTCGTTGTGCTTCGGAGTCTTGCTTAAGGTACTCCACCCGTAGCATTTGGCTCAATAGCCTTACTCTCAATGCAGTGGGTGATTTGGAGGTTTGCTTGAGGGACTCCACCCGGAGCCTTTGGCTCAATAGCCTGACCCACAAGGCAGTGGGGAGCAGATCAAGCTCGGGAATGTGATTGCAGAGACAGATGGAGATCTGCTTGACAGCCGTCACACGCAGCCTTTGAGGTAATGGAACAATTATTACATGTTTTGCGACCGTAGTACGATACGCACCTGCGACCACGGCCAGACGCAGGGGGGTTTTGGCGGGTTTGCACCAATTTGACCAGGGGCTGCCTGGCTTGAGGTGGGCAGTAGCAAACCATTGAACACCCGGAGGTGCCTTCCCACCGTCAGAGACAATGCGTGACGCTCGTGCTCCACGCCAATCGAATTATAAGCTTATAACCCGTAAACCTGCTGTCTCACATTGCTAGGTTTTACGGGAAGTGGGCCATCGACCACTTCCTAACCTCCGAAGAGGATGGACTAGGATACTGCCAGGGCGCCCACACCTGACAGGAGAACGACTCGGGTCCTCAGCCAAAGCCTTCGATTAAATATACACCCGAAGGGCAGCGGGTCTAGCACCTGGTCAGTTAGCCGACTCACGCGGATTGGTGTCCTTGATCTAAGCAGGGAGAAGGGCGAAGCCCAACTCCCACTTAGCGGTCACCACGTGGAGGCGCCCAAGACATGAGACTATGGCGCGACAGTAGCAGCAGCGGGTAGACCATCTGTCAGGATCTAGCCATCACCAGCCTCAGCGCACCATAGGCTCCGTAGGCCGTAATACAAGCCCTAAAAACAACGATTTGTTTTTGGAACTTCCTACCGGTGCTTTCAACTTCTTGGAAACTATTATTTCTATGTACTAATGGCCTATATGGAAGGATATAACTAAGCTGCATCGGAACAGCATGACTTCCGACGAAATCGATCTTGCCCTGCAAATCGACAGCTAGCACAAACCAGCTGTACCGAAGTAGTAGACATTGGCATAGGTGTTAAAGTAATTTTTCCCGACCGTTCAAAGGCACTCGACCGGTTAAACAATCACATTCTGCTCTTCAAACAACAGACCTTGGTATCGGGGATCCTTTCCTATAATGGATCAGAAAGTTTCTCCTACACCGGCGCTTGAAAGTTTTAGCGCATGAATCCCTGTCAGATCCCATGCGAGTTGCATGCGGAGTACCACAGGGCTCAGTACTAGGACCTCGGGTATTGCTGATGCGTATCCATGATATCGCCCGCCTCATAAGCCTGAACGGCTTGCTATATGCTTATGACATCAAGGTGTGAAGCGTGAACAATGCGCCAGATGATGTCAAGGTACTTCAAGCCGACATGCGCAGTGTTTATGCGTGGTTAAGACAGAATATACTTCAACTGAATGTGGACAAATGTGGGTTGCTCTACGTACAAAACCAGATAGTGTGATCCAACGAAGTCAACAACCACGAACTTTAAACAACTTCTAGCGAAGATGATCTGGGCGTATTAGTCCAGACCGACCATGGATGCTCGAATCAGCCTGAACCTGTGTTGAGAGGATGTGGCAAACAGATGGGCCTCTTGAATCATACATTTGGACGATTCGACCCGTCAATTTTTCAACGGCTCCCCGACTCATACATACGTTCACATGTGGAGTATGCAATATAGGTATGGCAGCCATAGCTGTTGAAAATCTTACCTCCATGGAGACATCCAAAACAGGGCAATGAAGAATGTCAACCGTTCGTATAATTTGTCGTATAAACCAACACCTCGAGTACTCATAGTCATCAGCTGACAATATGGGCGAAGGCATGGAGATCTTATTGTAACTTGAAGAATCTTGAAGAATCTCAATCACACATGAGCAGTCACAACAGCAATTTGAGAGGCCACCATCTCAAACCGGTAAAGCGGCGCACTCATTTGGAATTCTTCGGAACTTCCTTTCTGTAGGTATTTACAAAGTGTTAAAGGCCCTATCGGAATCTGTCATCGGTGCTCCTGTCACGGCAGAGAGTATGAGGCTAATCGTATCACCTAACTAACGCACGGTCTGGGCAGTTAAAATGCAGGGCAGTGGGCGGAATGAGTACACTGAATAACTGTGGTTCTACAATAGCAGTAATAAACAAAAAGGAATACAATTAACTCACGAATAGGTAATGCGACTCGCTAATTCGGGCAGCAATTATTCCACGTCAGCAGTTAAGTCTGCGCAAATGGCGAATAGTCCGTAAAATTGGCACAGTAAAACAAATTACAACCGATGAGGCGCAAACCGTAAGTTCACAACAATTAAGCAAAGAAAAAAGATAATAAATGCAGAAAAATTGCAGGGTTTTATCAGTTTGTTATAGCCGAACATTTGTGCATGAACAGGTAAACTCGAGTACCACACCGTCCAACGGGAAAATATAAAGAAATTGAACTACTGGTAAATGTGCAGTAGTATAGTTCAGAATCGAGAATTTAGAATTCACACTCCCCAGCGTCTTTGGCCTCCTCGCTGAATTCTTCGTCCAAAGTCTCCTCTAATAGACACACTTGTCGTATGTCTCTCCGTAATGTTCCTCTGTTTGTACGTATCAAAACTTCCCGGACCAGTCCATCGCGCCCAGCCTTCGCTTCTTTTATTATGCCCTTTGGCCACAGACCTCTTGGCGTGCGTACATCGGCAATTAGAACAACATCACCTCTCCGTAAACTGCGCCTCTTTGTGTGTCACTTTTGACGAAACTGCAAAATCGGCAAATAACAAGTTAACCACCTTTTCCAAAATTCATCGGACCGCTGCTGCACTTGGCGCCATTGTCTCGTCAGCCTGTGGGGAATTCTTGCCTGCTCTGGGTCCAGTGCCCTGTCTGCTGTTAAGGTCAATAATTGGCTGGGCGATATAGCACCGAACTCATCGGGGTGACAGGGATTGGGTACCAAGGGTCGCTGGTTAAGTATTCTTTCCACCTCCACTAAGATTGTCTGAAGAATTTCATCGTTAACAAGCTGATTACCGCGTATCACTCTAAGTATCGTCCGTATTGAACGGATCAGACGTTCCCACGCTCCTCCACGATGACTCGCATAGGGCGGATTGAATATCCATTCGCAGTTACTGTCGCTCAACATTCGGCTCAATTTATCTTGATTCCATGATCGTATTATACCTCTCAGTTCACCCTCAGCTCCACGGAAGTTCTGTCCATTGTCACTGTACACTCTCAGCGGTACGCCACGTCGCGAGACAAACCTTGAGAAGGCGCACAAGAAAGAATCTGTATCCATAGCTTGCGTTATTTCTATGTGTACCGCTCTTACTGAGAGGCAAGTAAATATACAACCGTACCGTTTCCCCGTTGTTCGTTTTTCCTTCACCAGTAGTGGTCCAAAATAGTCAACCCCAACAGCCGTAAACGCCGGTTGGTATGCCATACAACGATCCTCTATGAGAGGGGCCATCTGTTGTTCACAAGGCTGAGCCTTCCATATCATGCAGCGTGCACATGCCTTCAGGACCTTGCGGACTGCTGAAACACCATGCAAAATCCAATAGCGCTGACGCAGTTCAGAAAAGACGTGAGACACGCCGATGTGACCGTTTCTCTCGTGGCAATCTAAGATAATTAGTCTAGTCACGTAATGTTGGGCAGGTAGCAGGACAGGATGCCTAGTGTCATACGGCAATGGTGCCCAATTCAGTCTGCCACCAACTCGTAGGATGCCGTTAATCAAAAATGGGCAGAGTCCCTTCAACGAACAGTTGGAACGTTTCAAACATCTAACTGCTTCTTTCTGTCGATTCGCTCCCAGTACTTTAATCTCTTCCGCGAAGGAGATCTGTTGCACGTTTCTCACTATCTCCACTTCGGCCTCGTTTAGTTCAGATAACGTCAAACGACCATCAGTCGGGTTATTCAGACCTCTTCCGCATCTTTTCAGCAAGTACCGTTTAAATCTGAGTAATGTGGCTACACACCGTTTGAGCTTGACCCAGCTACTACAGCTTGCGAACCTGTCTAACCAAGTGTCCGTTAATGTTGCACTATGGACTGTAACATGCTCCTTCTTCAGCCACTCATTCGGGATTTCGCTTAAACTTTCCGGAAGTTTGGGCCAATGGACTTCTTTGAGGCGTAAGAAATAGGCTCCTTCAAGCCATTTCCCCATTTGAACTCCATCACACACCCGTAATCCGCGAGAAGCTATGTCGGCTGGATTCGCAGATGTTTCGACGTATCTCCACTGCTTCGGGTCGGAGAACTGATGTATCTCGGACAGTCAAAAAAAAAAAAAAAATGTAAATCTCTTGGTCGTGCACCGGATCAACTGCAGTACCACCATCGAGTCAGTCCAAAATATCGGAGGTTTGTCTAGCTGCAACTCCTCAACTGCTTGAATGGCTAACCGGACGGCAAGGACCGCGGCGGTTAATTCTAGACGCGGTATTGTAACTGCTCTTATCGGCGATACACGCGACTTTCCCATAATGAGAGTAGACCAAATCTGATTATTTCGGCCAACAATCCTGACGTAAACTGCCGCTCCGTATCCATGTTCTGAAGCGTCTGAGAAACAATGCAGCTGCATGCCGTCCTCGGTGAATGGCTTCGGTCTAACACACCGAGGAATCCTCAGTCGCTCTAGTAGCTGGGTGTCCCGCGGGAAGCAATACCATTCCTCCCGTTCCGGTCCGCCTATCTGTATATCCCAAGCAAATCCTCTTCGTACGAAGGATTGCAACAGCTGCTTGGCACGCAACAGTACCGGTGCTATCAGACCTAGTGGGTCATAAATCGCAGCGATGAAAGACAGAATCGATCTTCGAGTGCAATCCCCTTCGAACTTTCTCAGGCTAAATGTTATGCAATCGTCTGACAAGTGCCATTTTAGTCCCAACGTAGGTTGTACATTCTCGGACTGTAAAGTCAACTGGACTGATTCGTTGGCAGACGCATTCGTCATCATTTGTTGCAGAATTTGATCATCATTACACTTCCATTTCCGTAAGTGAAACCCACCCTTGGATGCAATCGCTTCAAATTATGTAGTGAGGAGACTAGCTTCGTCCCGGCTACCACAGCTAAACAGGCAATCGTCGACATAGGAACATCGCTGCATCATGTTCAGCGTCGACTCCGGATACTCAGTTCTGCAATCTTATATGGTCCTTCTGAGTACAAATGACGCGCAGCATGGCGAGGAGGTTGCACCGAAGGGATGGACCGTCATGCGGAACGCTTCCGGTGATTCGTGCAATCGGCCCTTTGGCCACCACAAGAAACGCAAATAGTCTCTATCTTTCGGTGTCACCATTACCTGGTGAAACATGGCTTCTATATCGGCAGTTACCGCCACTTTGTCCATTCTGAATCTCAGTAAAACGCCAACCAGACTGTTCACTAAGTCGGGCCCTTTCAACAATTGTTGGTTTAATGAAGTACCCTGGTAGGTGCTGGCACAGTCGAAAACGACACGGACTTTCCCGGGCTTGTTGGGGTGCGTCGCAGCGTGCTGTGGCATATACCAAACGCCTTTTTTATCACCAAGCGGTCCTAGGTCAATCATTTCCACAGACCCACTCGACGCGTACTCTTCAACGGCAGCTGTGTACATCTGATGTAACTCTGGGTTGGCAACGAGCCTTTTGCGCAATGACATCAGTCTTCGGTAAGCGACAGGATAGTTGTTTGGCAAATTTGGGCATGCGCTTTTCCATGGTAAATTGAGTTGATAATGTGAACCACATTTAACGATAGATGACTCCATCTGCTCTAATGCGCGTTTATCCTCAACAGACATTCCGCGTCTTGAGCTACATGGCTCAGTGAATTCCAACTCATACATCCTTTCAAGAAAGCTCGAAGTAGAGTCTTCTACACTGATTGAGTTGGTGTAAATGTTCGTTACGCCTTTCCCCCCACCGGACCGAACAGGATCCAACCTAACGGTGTTCGTATGGCAAAGGGGTCTGACGGTTTTCCATACCGATGCTCAAGCACCCAGTGGGCTTCCGGGACATTCATGCCAATAAGCACTCCGACTCCTTCATCACAACCATCGATGAACGGTAGGTCCTTTAAGTGTTCCCAACTGCGCAGGCGTTCTGGCTCCGGTATTATCCTCTGTACCTTAGGCATCCTTTTGACGGCTCACGCATGATCCACATGCAGTGATTCACCTCCTTCCAGCGGTTGCAACTCCAGGCGTACAACTTGCGAGCACATCGTTGAATCATCGTTAACCGTTGCTATTTGTACCACTGACGGTCTGGCTGGTAAGTCAAGCCTTTGCAACAGCTGTTCATCAACAAGTGACGAATCAGATCCTGGGTCAAGTAAAGCGTTGGTCACCAGTGACTTGGTTTTTCCACGCAGCAGAATTGGAATAATCCCTAAAGCTATTCGACCCCACGACACATTCGTTTCGTTTATCACAGCTCTTGGTGAAGTTAGTTGGTTCGTCTTGGCTTCGTGTAGTAAAGGATGATGTTTCAATTGGCAACCGTTGAATCCGCACGTGACTCGGGATCTGCAAAGCTCAGATGTGTGGTTAGCTTTGAGGCACAGTTCACATAGACTCTTTCCAGAAACGAGCAGCAAGCGTTCGGAATGACCAAAGGCTTGGAATCGAGGGCACTGATCAAGGTAATGGTGTGCTGTGCACGCGACACACGAGGGCGCGTGTCTCTGAGTCTGCGGCACTGTTCCTCCGGTTGCCAAGGTAGTTATGCGATTGCCACGGCTTTGAGGTCTTTCTGCCGTGTAGGGTCCTTCAGTCCTTCTAATGATTTCATTCGAGTACATAGCCTGAGTAGTAACAGTCTCAGCCACGTCACAAACAAACTGGTACAGGTCTTTAAAAGGCGGGCTCTCTACAAGTGCGGAGGATACTGGTAGCTTTCTTTGACCAATCGAGCTGAAGTGAGTAAGGCAGTCGCCTAATCACCGCCGACACCGTCACAGTCGCGTTCAGATCGGCCTCGTAATTTAGTTGTTGCAGCGTATTTAAGCAAGTTTTCAACTGCCCTGCTAATCTGTGGAGCGCTTCCGAATCATTCGCCTTGATCGATGGTCCTTTGACTAGACTTTCGATGTAAGCTCTGGCAATCAAGTGAGGGCGGCCGAACCTCAATTTGAGCGTCTCCATGGCATCAAGAAAACCCTCCAATATAACGCAACTCTCAATCGCCTCGCGTGCCTGGCCTTCACAGTAATTAATCAGATATGAAAGTCTCACACAAGGGTTAGAAGTAATACTCATAACATTGGCTTGGAAACTTCGTATAAACAACCAATATTTCATCGGATCCTCGTCGAAACGTACAATTTCCCTTTTTGGTAGACCTGCGATAGCATCCGGCGCAGATGGAACCAATTCGTTGAACTCAGGCGGCGGCATTCGAACCTGTGAAAACTGGACGAAATCCCGCGCCGTATCCGACAACACCATCCGTCTACGTCCCCCATCTCTTTCCTTGAGGCCTTCAGCATAATTATTAGACACGGGAAATCCAGATAACAGGCAGAACAAGCGTCGATTTACCGTCCAGCATAACTGCTTCAGTACGTACCTTATTTGCATCATTAAAGCTTAAAGCTTCCAGACGACTTTCTAGTTCCGCAATTCTACGCATTGCAACAGAGAGCTGATCAGACGTTGTCATAGCTGCGTTATCTTCGCTGTGCTGTGAATGATCTGACAGAATGCCTCCTTGATTCGTTCATCGGAGCGCGAGTTCACTATTCAACTTGTGTTACGGCAGAGAGTATGAGGCTAATCGTATCACCTAACTAACGCACGGTCTGGGCAGTTAAAATGCAGGGCAGTGGGCGGAATGAGTACACTGAATAACTGTGGTTCTACAATAGCAGTAATAAACAAAAAGGAATACAATTAACTCACGAATAGGTAATGCGACTCGCTAATTCGGGCAGCAATTATTCCACGTCAGCAGTTAAGTCTGCGCAAATGGCGAATAGTCCGTAAAGTTGGCACAGTAAGACAAATTACAACCGATGAGGCGCAAACCGTAAGTTCACAACAATTAAGCAAAGAAAAAAGATAATAAATGCAGAAAAATTGCAGGGTTTTATCAGTTTGTTATAGCCGAACATTTGTGCATGAACAGGTAAACTCGAGTACCACACCGTCCAACGGGAAAATATAACGAAATTGAACTACTGGTAAATGTGCAGTAGTATAGTCCAGAATCGAGAATTTAGAATTCACAGCTCCCATGGTGGTGGAGTTCAAAGCCCGAGTTGACAGAGAACTCATTTCGCTGCACAATCTCACCTGACACACTGTCCATGCCTAAACACGAATGTCCGTTAGAACTTGCACATCCACTCAAATCCAGTATACTTTCCTCCTTTTCATCTCTTCTATGTGTCAACGATGAAGTGGCACAATGTTCCATAACATCCCCTTTGTCATCATTCCTTATCGACTTGCAGTGTATTCGCAATTTCTACTGCGAATACCACGGTGAGTTCACAGATGTGAATCTCAATTTGATGGCGATTTTTGAATATGTTGAATTTTCACCGTGACCATCCTACGGGAGCTGTTAAGCTTTATCTCTCTCACCCGTATAAAATATTGCTCCATTTGTTCTGAACATACCAACGGCTGGTTTATGCAACAGACCAATTGAACCCTTGCCATACACAGAAACCTAACGTGAAAGATTGGCAATAATTATGCCGCAACCTGGTTACGTAGTTTAGAAGAAAATTTCACGGTTTTAGACATTAAGTACAACCTAACTGAAGCTGTCGCTTTGAATTCATTGCTTAATAACATGGTATATGTTATCTTGCAGTCATTCTCAACAGTGTATCAGCTAATTTGTCGTTATTGATTGAGCAGTTTTGTACAAGGTGCACAAAATAGTCAACCGATGTAAACGAATCGTGGAGATGGGTCATCGTATTGAAATATACAGATGTCAGCAACCGGCTTTCAACCCACAGGCTCAGTTGATTTTGACCGTTAACAGCGACCAAGCCGTCGGAATGATGAGACGGGTGCGTCCGACACCATCCGTGCACGTTGGTATGGAGAAAGTGACGCTGTTAAATGTCGTTCTTCCACACGTTGACCGTGTTATCTGATACGAGTGCAACAGAATACACTCAAATGATTCTTCGTTGGACACAGAGGACGGGAATGAGAACATGGAATCTATACCAAACCGCAATGAAAGTATAGAATAAGACTTGGCCGTGTTCGATTACTTGACTATTGTAAAACATGCTGATCCACGGATACCCCAGCCATCCGTAAAGCGTATTGAATGTTGAGTTCACGTTAGTAAATGCTAGGGAAAATACCCGAGTTCCGTGGTTATTCACTGATTAAAGTTACCTATATTATTTATACCGCACGTCCATTAAAAAATCGCGTGTACCATGCAAACTGATTCAGTTCGCACCTAGTACTTTCAAGGCTACCAACATGTTTACCGCCATTGTAAACGGGGTTCCAAATTTTGTTCCTATTGCTACACTGTAAAATTGCAATAGTTTCTGGTGCAGTTGTATAGGAACATCCCTTTTCTGTATTTAAGAGCTGATTAAGCGGCTTCTGCTTCACAACGCTCCATTTCGTATTAAAGGGGTCTGTTGGGGTTTCATAGGAAAATACGGTTGCGTATTATTACGTAATTAACGACCCAACAAATAATAATAGTGAAAACTCCGAGATTAGATAGGAAAATAGATTGTCAAAAGTGACAATAGATTGACACAATTTAACTATGTATCACGGTTGGGCACAAGGCGCTGTTCACTCGTATAGCATGTAGTCAGCCCCGTTGACATTCATCGGCCGCGGTGCAGGTGATGCTTATGTTATGCCTTTTTCAAGTCTCACATGAGTCGATAAGGTCAAGTGACCTTGTATCGGCCAAGCTTGCACCTTCCGTCTGCGCGTGCGTGCGTACGTGCGTGCTACATATACTCTTCTCTTGCAGAGTCAAAGTGGTCTGAATCGGTCGGGTCTCGTAATTTTACGACCGAAACGTGTGACGTAGTTCGGAGGCGGGCCTGGTGATTACGATTTCGTAGTAGGGGCGTGATTCGAGGGATTGACTGCAGCTTCGATGTGTGCGGGCTTGAGACGGTCTATACTTACCGTGTCGGTCCGAGTTGGGAGTTGAACAGCGAAATGCTTAGGACCGCGAGAGATGACTCGGTAGGGTCCATCGTACAGTGGTTGAAGGGGTTTGCGCCCACAATCTGAACGTATGAAAACATAAGCGCAATGCATTAGGTCAGAGGGAACGTAAGAACTTGTACTGGTTGAGGGTGGAGGTGCGTAACCGAGTTTTGACATGTGTAATTTCAACTCTGTTGCCAAATTAGATGGTTGTGGATGTTCTGTACTAGACGGACAGAAATATTCGCCGGGCAGGCGTAAAGTGGTTCCAAAAACAAGTTCTGCAGGTGAGTATTGCAAAGTTTGTCGAAACATTGTACGTAGCTGTAACAACACAAGTGGTAGTAAATTACACCATTGAGATGGGTTGTTGTGACCCATTAGCGCTGTTTTGATGTGGCGATGCAAACGTTCCGCTAAGCTGTTTGCTTGCAGGTGATATGCTGTGGTACGGATGCGTTGGCATCCAAGAATGTTGGTAATGTTTGAGAAAAGAATGGATTCAAACTGGGAACCGCGATCAGTCGTAATGGTGGCTGGAACACCAAATGTCGCGACCAAATGGTTAATGAAATTACGAGCGATTGTTTCCGTGTGAATGTCAGGTATAGGAATAGCGACTGGCCAACGCGTAAAGCGATCGATACAAGTGAGGATATATGCGTTGCTATTTGACACAGGAAGAGGACCGCCAATGTCCAAATGAACATGAGCAAAACGGGCATCGGGATTGCTCAAGGTTCCGAAAGGTGAGTGTGTATGGCGGATGACTTTAGAACATTGACAGGAAAGGCAATTTACAGCCCATTCCTTGATGTCTCTGTTCATGTTTGGCCATACGTATCGTTCAGAGATGAGACGGATGGATTGGTGGATTTCTGGATGTGAAACATTGTGAAAAGTTTCAAAAACCTGTCGGCGCATAGATGGTGGTACCAGTGGACGTGGTACATGCGTCGAAACATGACATTCGATTGTTTCAGGTTGTGTCTAGAGAGGGAGTGGTTTTAACACAAGTGAAAATTTCTCAGTGAGTGATGAGAATGATTCGGATGATTCTGTCTTCTGAGCCTTCGCCATCTGGTGTAAATTGATTGCGGAAACACAGTCAACACCAGGCCGAGACAGAGTATCAGCGACTACGTTTTGGTTGCCGGCAACATGCCGGATATCAGTGGAAAATTGAGAGATGTAATCAAGTTGGCGAATCTCTCGGGGCGAATATTTGTTAGGATTAGCAGAAAAGACTGAAGCAAGGGCTTTATGGTCTGAATAGATGCAAAATTCACGGCCTTCCAAAAGATGTCGGAAGTAACGCACAGCTAGATAGATGGCCAAAAGTTCTCTACCAAATACACTAGACCGCGTCTCCGTTGGCTGAAATATCTTGGAGAAGAAACCAAGTGGTTGTTTCTGGTGGTCAACGGTTTGATGAAGAACAGCCCCTACTGCAGTGTTAGATGCATCGACGTGGAGAGACAAGGGGGCACCTTGGCGTACATGAAACAAGGTACCTTGTTTCGCTAAGGTACATTTGGCTTTCTCAAATCCTTGTTGAGCTTGTTCAGAAAAATGAAAGTCAGAGTGAGTTTCTCTCAACAGGTCTGTCAAAGACATCAACATAAAGGCTGCATGAGGAATGAAACGACGATAATAATTAACCATTCCAAGAAAACGCTTCAGTTGACGAAGAGAAGTGGGACACGGAAATGTGGTGATAGCGTCTTGCTTAGGTTGTGCGGGAGTAATGCCATGCTGATTAATCGTATGTCCGAGAAAATTTAAAGAGGAAACACCAAATTCGCATTTCTGAACGTTAAGTATTACGCCATGATCTTGTAGGCGTTGAAACAGTATGCGAAGATGGGTAATGTGTTCACCATGGGTTTTGGAAGCTACGAGAATATCATTTAAATAACAGAATACAAAATCCGGATTGTGGAGAACTTGGTCAATAAAATGTTGAAAGGTCTGAGCAGCATTCCTTAAACCAAAGGGCATACGCAAATATCAAATAAACCAAAAGGAGTGGTAATAGCTGTGTTGTGCGCATCATCGGGGTGAATAGGGATATGATGATACGCTCTGAGAATGTCAATGTGTGAGAAAACTGTACAACCGGTAATGTTTACAGTAAAATCGTGGATATGAGGAAGGAGATATCTATCGGGGATAGTGGAGTTGTTTAAGGCTCGATAGTCACCACAGGGGCGCCAATCATTTGGCGTTGACTTAGGGACCATATGCAAGGGTGAAGCAAAAGTACTGTGAGAGGGTCTGATAATTCCCAGTTGGAGCATGTGTTGAAATTCCCTTTTGGCGATGAGCAAGCGTTCAGGTGGCATACGTCGGGGCGAGCAAAAACGGGGTTACCGCGAGTCTCTATCCTATGGGTTACAGAATGTTTGGGATTAGGCTGGTGAAAATTGCGTTTAAGCAGGTTAGGGAAATCTCTAAGTATGGAAGAATAGGAGGTTGGATGAGGCGTGGACCATAACAATGGAACAGATTGGGAACAAATGATAGGTTCACCGCACACAGATAACTTAGTAATACCGTCTTGGATGCTACGACTTTTCAAGTCAGCTAATAAATTAAAATGTGTAAAAAATCCGCACCTAAAATAGGCTGGCGAAATTCGCAATAAGAAAAATCCAAGAGTACTCACGTCGTAATCCCAAATTAAGTGTCAGCAAACGTTGTCCAAACGTACGTATTTTCGTACCGTTTGTAGCAGTAAGTTCATAAAAATTCCCAAGAGGGAGAGTGTCGGTGGGTTGCGGGGGAATAACACTAACGTCTGCTCCAGTGCCAATAAAAAAATTTTAGTCCAGAAGTACGATCCACAACAGAAAGACGGTGAGATTGGGTTTGATAGCCACGAGTGTTACTCGCCCCTAACACTCGGCCTGGCGGTTTTCCGGCATCTGCGGAGCATTGTTTTTGGAGTTTCTGAACAAACAGGGGGAAACACATTTCCTTGCTCTATGAGCAAATTTGTTGTGGTACCAGTAGTAGTTGTCAGACTGTCTGTTGTTAGAATTCGGTCGGTAAGTTCTGCTGTTTGATCGTCGACGTGAAAAACATCGAAATTGGCGAGAGTGTGAAGCTCTAAGTTCAGCGACTTGTTCGGAAAGCAGCTTAATCTGGTCGGCAATGGAAGGTGTTTCCGTCGCTGAGTTGATCGAAGACAAAGAAGTTGAATTTGGTTGAACTTCTAAAATTCGATCAGCCATAGTCGCCAGTTTGTCGATGGGGACGGTGTCAATCGACGGTGCTAGGATTGTTTGTACATGTGAACGGAGGCGCTTCAAAAACAGTTGGATGAAAAGAGCGGAATCAAGCTGGCGATCTCCCAAAGTATTGTACATTCGACGAAGTAACTGTGATGGTGTACTTTCACCAAGATCAGCACCGTTGAGGAGTTGTTTCAGACGCTTATATTCTGATATCCTTGTCAGTTTGATGATAGTGTCGCGCAAAGTGTTGAAAGGGGTGACTTGATCTGGGGCTTGTAACACATTCCGAACATCCGCAGCAACTTCAGGTGGAAGCACAGAAAGCACCTGATAAAACTTGGTTGACTGTTGTGTGATATTCCGGAGATGGAATTGTGCTTCGACCTGACAGAACCAGATTGCTGGATCATGATGCCAAAACGGCGGGAGGTTGACTGAAACAGTGTCAATTCTGTGCGCTGATTGATGTGATACAGAGGACATCAAATAGCTATCGTGCACTACTATACACGGCAGAGAACCGTATAGGTCTATAGGGCTGAGATACTTTTTGACCGCATTCTTCGACTACCGGACGACCAAGTAGTCTTCGAGCGAAACACGTTTCAACGTTACTGATTAAAGAATTACTATGTAAAGGAACCTACGAGCCTTTAGTTTTTGAAGCAGTTGACAGTCTACAATGCCTGACTAGGTTAGAGGGACAACCGCATCTGGCGAATTACTGGGAATCCGTTTATTCCTTGCACAACTCTTTATCAGTGCGTTTTCCCTTACTCTTTTGGAATGCCCCTAACCGTATTGGATATTCTCTGGGTTTCTACCTCTGACGGACTGGTTAGCTTATGTTATTCTGAATTTTAGCTACAATCAGAGGCTCAGAAAGGCAGTTATCTACTTACTCGGCAATTAAGGGATTATTTTTGAGGCGTTTATCCACCCAGTTGCTCAATTTGCTTGACTCTCTGGAAAAAACTTGTTTATACTAAAATATGAGGGGTGCTATACCAACTCTAGTAACGGAATCACGCCAGTCTTTACCGTCCGCCCGTAGCTCCGTAGTCTCAAGCGCAGATTGGCAACAGTCGTGTTGAGGATTTAAACCCCACATGGTTCTGATATCATGCCCACTGCTGAAGATATCTGAAAGAATGATACAGACCCACGGTGATATTCCTGGCGTGTAACAATTCTCTGACTGGGTCTAGAAGTGGTGAATTTATACTTACATAGTAAAATAATCAAGATTAGGACAACTGAAAATATTATGAAACCGCCGAAAACCACACTGAATGAAATTCTTTTTGGAAGTAATAGGTGTAAAATATATTCAGATTTATGCAACTATTACGTGAACCGAAAAGGGCCTCATATTTCTTTTGTACATTTATCTCAGAGTATGACATCGGCTGGTGGTGAAAGAACGATGATACCACTTGCAATGTAATGCATAGAAGAGATATTGACGCAGTTCTTCTATTAGTGTAACGAACGTTCATTTTAGCCATTATAAAAATGAACAGATTACTCCATCGTCTTTTGGTGTTTTATCTATCTATCAACTGCCCTTGTTCATTATAATAATTCTGAAGAATTGCCTGCCTTCGATGCCAAGCGCATAATGAATTGTTACGACTGAGTGGAATGTACCATGGCGTTACTCAGGTATCGAAGATTTCATCGGAAATTATTTGAATCTGGTTGACGCTTTATCACTGCTGACCAGAGCCACCGTCATCCAGTTGTTCGTATGCAGAGTCTATGCATTTGTTCATTTATGGTTCCATCTCAGCAAGCATGCAAATACGATTTCATCAACGTGTACAGTGGACCATCGGATAATCAACAAAAGATTGGTAACTTTTGTGGAGACCACATCCCAGATCCAATCACTTCCCAGACCAATGAACTTAGCATCGAATTCTATTCGGACACCTCGGTACAACGCACCGGTTTCCGTGCCGTATTTTTCACCGATCTGGACGAGTGTGCTGACAACAACGGAGGATGCCAACATTTGTGTCGAAACACAATCGGCTCCTACCACTGTGCTTGTCGACCCGGTTACCAGCTCTACGGCAAATACAAGTGCAAAGAAAGTATGTAACCGTTCATCTAGCACTACTTTATGAATCTTTGATTCGAGATTCAACCACAACGTTGTGCCCTTCTCCAAAGTTGTTAATAGGCCAACAGTCTTTTTCATTGCGGTAGGCTGTACTCCAGGTACTGCTTGATATAACCACAGTATATCCTTCTTGGTTGATCGAGTACAATTTCGCTCGCTGAAGCATTATATGCCTGCTTTGTGAAAGGGTGATTTAAGATGCTAGGACAGACGTTTGATATTATCCTTTGTCGCTGAGGTGTCCTGTAGTAGCTCAATCCAGCCACTACCTACCAGTGACTCTCTATGACAAGCTGAAGAATAAGTCTGGCATTTGGTTAGATATAGAAACAATCTAAACATTTAAGCAGTGTTTCACTAGGATATAGTGTGAAGACCTTACCTGGCACGTTTACGAACTATCTACAAGCAACCGATGGGAAAATGTAGCACACAACGCAGAATAAGAATGTACTTGAATGATCTGGTGAGGTATTAATTCCGCTATTTTTGAGAATGAGTACAAGTTCATTATAATGTTATAGTATTTCATAAACACGATAACTGAGACGATGCTATGTGATAGTTTTCACCTGTTTGCTGTAGATCCTTTTACCCTAATTTTCAGTTAATTTTAATGGATAACCAACTTAATTTTCCTAACCATACAGTTGACCTGTAGATTTTGTGCATTTTTAAGTTGCTTTCCTCCTGTCCAATGTCGAAAAGTGAACTATCCATCCCCGAAAATGAACTTCAGTCTAAATTGCTCGAAATCTTGAACGATTACACTTAAAGTCGTTACTTTGAGATGGTGAATTCACTTTTTATTCCTCCCTTCCATATTCTCTTTTCGGTGTAGATATTAAGACAGGATGCCAGCAAGACATCACGTCACCCGATGGTGAAATAATCACGCCGAATTGGCCGAACGAATATCCAGTCAAACAGCATTGCCAATGGAAGATCACAGTGATGCCAGGACACAGAGTGAAAGTTGTGAGTCAGACAAGATACGGCACACTCAGAGACAAATTTATATGATGATTATGGCGCCTGACTTTAGAAGAGACCAGAAGTGCTTCTAACACGTGTTGCATTCACGACTAACGGTGTCACTGAAGTGTACTAACCGATTTTTGAATTTAAATCCATATTACCTAGGGTTTTAAATGATAATGACGTCCACAGGGAACCGGATTATAAACACAAGACACATGTAATGCAAAAATGCCCTTTTATCCACAGACGAAAATGCAGCAGGATGTGACGCAGGTAATTTCCCGGCCTGATGAATGGACCATAGACACCAAAATTGCCCACTTGAGACTTGCGGCTTGCACAGGCGTGTATGAACATAAGAACGCGAAAACCTGTTACACGGTTAGCAGGTACAAAAGGGAGTGCGTATTTGCGGTCGAATACGCAGAGTAACTGAATAAGTGATCAATTTGAATGGGGTATATAACCCATCAACTTGGGTTTAGTCTGCTTGCCGTGTGTCTGGATTGTGCCACCCAATATCCACTGACACCTCGTTTTACTTTGAAGCAAATCTTGGTCACTGCAATCTACAGGAACGTATCCGAATTAAAGGGGTCTCGGTTTTGCTTTCACTCTTCACGGCACTGCACGACACGTTTCGAACCTGTTTGGACTTTTCAAGTAGCGGTAAACTGAGATGGGAGTGGAACTTTGAGCCTAATGGTGAACGGCTGAAGTCTTGACCACCATGGCATTGCGATCAGTGAGAATCTATTGGTGCATCTATTAAAAAGCCAACATTGGTTTTTGTGTGCTTTTCTTTCCATGGAAACCTGTCGTTTTGCCAAATTAATCGTGTTCGTAGTATTTTATTAAACTTCGTTCCATCAATTAAGCGGCCCTGTGAACTCAACACTTTGTTGCTGAAGATCCGTTAATAGCAATTAGATGTCATTGCTTATCTAAAGCGGGCACTGGCCGTTCCGAAAAGGGTCAAAGAATTGTATGCCGTTTTTTAATGATTCTGACCAATCAGCGCTTATGTTCTTTCTGAGCATAAGTTAAGATATGGACGAAAAGCTGATTTAATGGCAGCGTGTGATAGGGCGCGTGTATCACAGATGTGTTCTGAAATTAGAAGCTAGCGTCCATCATGGAATTGCTAAATTAATAATGTTTAAGGTATTCATCCCAGTAGCTCACAGGCTAGATTGCACAGCCTAGTCCGGAAAAGCGAAGGAAAATTTTCGTCCTACTGGGGCTCGCCTGAGGTACCCATTCCCTTCGTCCTCTACTGGGAAATCGAACCCATGACCGGTAGAGGCAGGCGCCAACTGGCCAGCAGCTTAAGCCACTGAGCTGTGGTGGACCTTGGCTGGGCTACATAATTATTCGAGTAATATAAATATACATAGCCTCTCCTAGTTTCAAAGGCTATGGATATAGCGTCTAGCGAGGGGATGTCATGGCCTTGCCGGTTACCTACTGTCAGTGACAGTGGGAGACAGGTCGTGCTATATCCCAGTTTGCTTGCAAATTATGTGGCGCGGTCAGTTTCCTATATGGCTCAGTGGCTTAAGCTGCTGATCAATTGGCACCTACCTGCAGCGGTCATGGGTACGATCCCCCGGTCCCCTACTGGGGACGGGACGCGTCTGGTACTTTTTCGCACTAGGCTGTGCTATGTAGCCTGTAAGCTACTGGGATGAATACGTTAAAAATTATGACTAAATATTACCCACTACTCGTAATATAATTTAACAATTACTTAACAGTTCATCGCAGCAGCTTCAAAGTCCTCCACATCCTTGTTGGGTCTAGTCAGCAGTACGCACCCATCGGCTCCTGCAGAACCCGAATCCATGGCCATTAGCGGCATGAAACGCCACCCAAAAGTAAATACCACTGCGGCATGGGGACAGCGGAACACCGTCACGATTTACAAGCAAACCTAAAAGTTGATAGCGGTGCTTTCCAAGTGCATTTTACTACTATATATTAGTAAGTAGTCATTTTACTAAAGGAATATAGCTAGACAAAAACCGCTTCTTGCCGCGTGGTAACACGCAAGTGGGTGAGGAATGATACGTGACGGAACAAAGGTGACCACTAGCTACGGTTTGCAATCTCGATTCTAAGCGCCACCTTTTATGATTTCAGTCAGCAGTGAAAAAAGTGAAACGTAGCGTTTCAGCAATGCTCATCTATGGTTACAATTAATCTGTGAGACTGTGGAGAACGACAAGCTACTCTTTCTGGACACCTTGCTACGGCGAAGAGATGATGGTTCCATTGAACAATGGGTTTACCGGAAATCACATTAGGTAGGACAGTACACGCACTTTCTCCATTTTGTACTAATGAAATACAAATGAAACAGTACGTTGTCTTTACTGCAGCCCAGAGAATTTGGAAGCCGAAAAGTATTTCAACCTCAAAACACAGGAAAGTACTGGGTACCCCACGGCACTCATCAAATGACGTCTTCTTTGCAGTCCCGTTCAAAGGGGATATCTCCATTGACCAGCTGAATAGAAAACTGTCAATAACTGCATGAAATCCATCCACCAACTAGTGTCCAGATCCTTATGAGATTGCACCAGTAGTCCCAAAACTCCTTAACGACAAAATGCCGATCCAGTCCTAATCATTTATTTTATACCCATTCATCTGTAGCTGTGGTGCACGGTAAATCCGACACACGACCAGATGTCTTTCGAAGTGGATAGCGGCTCGACGCCGTCAAGACGGTCCACAACAAAATGTTTACGCATCTGATAATCAGTGAACATCATGCCCAAACTAAGGACTGCTTTAAATTACTCTACATTGTATCTAAACGATCACCGAAAGGACTCAGAAACCGTAGGATGGCCACTGCGGGGTCCATCACGATCAACATTTTGCAGCCCGAGTTATGCGGGTGAAAAAAGCCTGTACAAAACATTATCCTCCCATGACCATAGATCCGGCAGCTGACAATGGCTCATCGATCTATGGCTGTGTATAAGAAACTTGACACAGACCGCGGCAATTTACAAAGTCGACGCAGCATAATTGTGCTACTCTTTAAATAACTTCCTATGCTAAGGGTGATGCAGTCATAATTGCACTTCCCTGAGGAGACTTGTCGAAAAGTAATCTCTTTGTGACTTCTTTTGTGTACGTATTCAATGAGCATAATTTAGTAGTCTACAGTTTATTTTCCATGGGTAATTATGTCACACCATGCAATATACCTGAGCGATGTTTGAGCAGTGACAGCTGGTCATTTAAAAAGGTCAGGAACAAATACCTTGGCAAATAAGAATAGAGTTATGCGAAAAGTTGCAACGAATGATATAACCCAGTTTGTCATTCCCAGCTCCGAGCATGCCTCGCCGTTCCACTTAACCTACCCTACTGGTGTTGTAAGGAGGTTCCGGTGGGTGTACAACCTGGCCAAGTACGCTACAAAATATAAGAAGTTACCATGAAAAAACATCAGGCATAACCTTATACTGTTTCCATCAGAGGACTACAGTATTCTTCAAATGTTCATCGCTGTCCAAGCTAGGGATAATATTGTCCGCCTATTGGACACACAGTAAGTAGTCAAACAAGTACTAACAACAACACCAGCACGTATTTGCAGGAGGATCAGTCATCAGCGGCAAAGCGCTGTCCTTCGGAAGGTGGAATTTTAACAAGACTTTCTCCTTAATCCATTTACTAAGTGCAGAATGAAGACATAAGTCGAAAAAGGTTAACCTTTCAGTCGCGAACGCAAGAAGTTTATGAACGAAGCAGAAGCGAACACGTGGAACGACATGATCATTCAAAAGCAGAGTAGTCTGACAGATTGACTCAGTTGCTTCTGTGCACACAATACCGGGCCATACTTAGGGATAAGTAAGACCTCGAGGATAGCAAGTCTTTTGCGTTCCGGTCTCGCAACAGCGCATTGAATGCGGTTGGTTGGTCCACTTGATGACGAGGCAATACGAGATGCCTTGTGATGGGCGTGACAGGGCTGCGACTCTTCAGTTGATGCGCACCAGTTTGTTGAGTCAATGCTTGCCGTAGCCATTTTGGGAGGTATTCAGTCTTCCTTAGGGCTAGTCTGCTTTTAGTCCTGAATATAAAACTTCATCGCATTTGCATTTGAACAGGTACTGGTCAATGGTCAATTTATATTGCGGAGAAAAAAGCCTAAGCTTAACATGTCCCGTCAGACGTCCGGTTAGGGGTGAACAAATTGAAGTTAAAAATAGCACTAAGAAATAGCGAACAACCGCAAATTGCGAATTTGCCAGTTACAGTCATCCAGTCTATGCAGTTCAGACTTGGTTTTATGTATTATCTAAGGTTGTTGTCTGAGGTTTCCAAGATAAAAATAGAGGAGCGTTGATTTGTTTTCGTTTTCCTACTGTTTGTGTGGGTTGTTTGGGTTATGTGATATGGTGTAGTACAGCCAGTGAAACTTCGACACGTGCTTTGAAAACGGCTAACGTGGGTGCTGAAATAACAGCTTCTGAGAGGTTATTCCATGTGTGGCAAACACGCAGCGGGAGCAACTTTCTTCGATACTCCAACCGACTGTATTGTTCTGCCAAGTTGAGCTGATGACATTTCAGTTGGCTGTTGTGACTCAGCTTCAACCGGTGATGGACCGGGTGATTATTGCTGTTTAAAATTTGGTAAGCCATGATTAAGTCACTAGGTAAACGCCGATAACGTCCGCTGAAAATGCCAAGCACTCTGAGGTGCTGTTCGTATGACAAGTGGCGCAGCTCTTTAACGTGTTTGGTTGTCCGACGTTGCGGAATCTTCAAGGCCGTTAGATACCGTTTAAGCCATGGGTGCCATGCTTCAATTGTATATTAAACATGAGGGAGTATGTAAGCGGGAACTATTTGGCAGAAAGTAGACGGTTTGAATTGCCTTAAAGTTCCACATAAAAACCCCAAGCTTTGGATCCCCTTCTTCTATGCCTTTTTGGAGTGCTCAAAACAGCCGAAACCTTCCTAGCCCAGCATACCGAAATGCTTGTTGAGAAAAGTGTCTTGCAAAGCCTGGTGCCCCAGCTTATAGGTGTGAAACATTTGCCGTCGTAAATAGAGCACTCGACATTTACCCACATTGAATAAAAGGCGGTTTTGGATCGACCATCCATTAGTTTTGTCAATGTCGTTTTGAAGATGGATAGGGAATTCCGGAGTTCTGTTCCCTCGCCAAACTTTGAGGTCATTGGCCTAGAGTAAAGAGTTGACTTAATTTGGCTCACTAGGTCATTAATGAAGACCAAGAACAGACAGAGCCCAGTACCGAACGCTGTGGCACACAGCATTCGACGTGAATTGGGTCGGACATGCGTTCACATACTCTCACCGCCTGTGCGAGAAAAAATTGCAGATCCACCCGAGGAGATGGGCCCCAGTGACACATCCTTGAAGTTAGGCGAGAAGAATGCGATGGTCCAACCGGTCTAATGCCTTAAAGAAATCAAGGTAAGCCACATCAGCTCCTGCACCAGCATCTGTTTTATCGCTACAGCTGTCCCGTGCTTAGAATAGGTGGACTAACAATAGGTAGACTACATGTCAGGCCACAATGCTTGACAGACCTTTCAGATGTTCATTGAGAGACAGTCTTCGCCTGCTGTGGATCAGTCGAAACCTTCTTCTACACAGTCAGAAGAATTTGTACTACCGCCATAACTAGGGCAGTAATACGTTGTAACGAATTCAAGAAAAGCAGGCCCATAGACCGCTGTTAGACAGGAACAAGACAGTACGAAACAAAGTATATCGGGCGAAGCCGTGCGACATGGCTCAAATAACACACGAATTGAAGCATTAGTGAGGTACTAGTGATTGGCCAATGCGAAGAAAACCAATAAGAACGCGGTGTGGATGAACTAACTAATTAATATTATCAACAAACGTGACCTCCCCTCCTCTTTTGGATAAAGTCGTGCAGCAGTAAGGAAACTTTCAACTGGTTTAGGTACACGTTGAGATCTGCGAAGTGGTAGGCAGTTTGTTGTTTGCGCCGTATCCTGAGTGGTTTGTTCCACCGTCGACTGGACTGAATCACATATATTTTCCTTCTTTTCTCGCGTTTCTACACAACGCGGACGTAGGACGTAAGGCGCGACCTATTACCTCTAGGCGAGCCTGGGTACCATCACTTGTGACCACGGTTGCGAGCTGCCACGACTGTTCGTGGAGAAATCGCGTATACCCAGGATCTCCTGGATGGAAAACAACATAATAATCTAGGTCTAACGCAGCTGTCTTGTGTGGCTTCGCTTCTGTTTGCGCTCGACGATTGGGAAATAATAGATGTACGCTAGTACGAAGTGTTCTACCGAACACCGGTTTTGCGGGGTTTACCCGTGGCTACTGTCAGAGTTATTTTGTTGGCAAAAAGTTTTCGAGCTAATCGCGTTTGTACGGTTCCCAATAACAGCTTTAGCAGGCCTCTTTTTTTCCGTCTGCACTGCCCTTACAGCCAATTCATTTGACGCAGAATGATATGGGACTGTACACATGTGTTGAATGCTATTGCTCTGCATAAATCTCTCAAACCTTTTACTGATAAAAGAGGATCCAATATTTATACAAACAGTTTCATGTATTCCGAAAACCGAAAACGATGATCGCATCTTTGAAATGGTTGTTTCAGCCGTGGGATGGGACACTTGATAAACATCTATCCATTTCGATTAGGCATCAACTATCAACAAAAATATTGCTCCGTTCAAAGGACCAAAATAGTCTGAATGGATTCGCTGTCATGGCCTTTCAGGCCAACTCCAAGGGCGGATTTGACCTGGAGGTTTATTCGACTGATATAGTTGGTAGAGATCACATGTTTTCTGGGAGTTTTCAATTTCGGCATCTAAGCCGGGTCACCAGAACTAGCCGCGTGCAAGGGCCCTCATTCGAGCAACACCTGGATGTCCATTGTGAAGTTCATTTACCATAAAGGAGCACACTTTCGACGGTGGAAACAAAAGTGAGCCTCAAAACAAGCAACCATCGCGTATATTCAACTCATTTTTCCGAAGCCCAAAAGGTTTCAACTTAGCCGACATTCTACTAGACCAGCCCAGTTTTGTGTTACGTATCACGGAGGCTAGTTTGGGATCCCGATCGGTCCATCGATGTATGACGTCGGTTATCAAAGGGGTAGTGTCGAGGTACTGCATCAAATGAACTAACTCCACTTGTTCATCCATTGGCCCTGCGGGGGGTGGCGTACGGTAACCGACTCAGGGTATCCGCCTTACGATTACTAGAGCCTGGGATGTAAGAGATAGCGTATTCATACACACTAAGAATTAGGGCTCATCGTTGTATTCTAGCTGAAAACATTTGATGAATCTTCTTGGATTCGCTCAATAAGCATAGCAACACTTTGTGATCAGTTTGGAACTCAAAATGACTGCTCCAAATATACGGGTGAAATTTCTTGACACTAAAGATAATTGACAGGGTCTCTCGATCAAGTTGTGAGTAATTTTTTAAGCCGGTTGTAAGGCATGCGAAGGGAAAGTAGTCGGATGATTTGCACCATGCTGCATTTTATGACACAAAGCTGCTCCAACTCTGTATGAAGAAGCGTCATACTAAATGATCAGAGGCTTTTTCTATCATATTGAACTAAAACTGGTGCTGATGCTAAACAGTTTTTAGCACGAATGAAAGCGGACTGATGCTTATCCTTCCACACCCACAGGGGTTTTACGTAGCAGTGCGCTTAAAGAAGCTAAAATAGTTGATGTCCCCGGTAAGAAACGACGATAGTGTGATAACATTCCTAAGAATGATCGGAGTTCATCAACATTCTTTGACTGCGGTGCCTGTATAATTGGGATACTTTATCCTGCATAACACGCAGATCTCTCTCATCAAGTTTGTAGCCAAGATAATATAAAGGTTCAGAAAAAATCTCACACTTATATTTCTTCAGTTTCAATGCATTCGATTCCAAACGTTCCAATATCATCCGAAGTGTCTTTAAATGTTCAGCATCACTTCGGCCAGAAACCAGGATATCATCCAAATAAGAACAAGTAAAGGGCATATCACGATGTCATCCACAATCCACTGGAAGATGCTGAGGGCGGAGCTTACTCCGAAAGGAAGACGGCTATACGGAAATAGTCCAAGATATGTAGTTATGGTGCTTTATTCGCGTGAGTCCTCATCAAGTTCAACTTGAGAATATGCGTGACTAAGATCAAGCTTAGAAAAGTTTTGACCACCGGATAACGTAGCGTACAAATCTTTGATGCGTGGCGAAGGATACCTTCTCACCTTTTTGGCTTGATTAACAGTTAACTTATAGTCTCCACAGATATGAAGGATACCGTCAGGTTTGAGTACAGAAACACTTGGAGTACTTCAAACCGAGGGTTGTAAGTGCATGATTAAGCCTTTGGATTGTAGCCATTGTGGTTCTACTTTGGTTATGTTCGTGCTTTCCAAAACTGCAGTGGTTTTCTCCCGTAAATTGATGGAAGGTTTGAAAGGTTTCCGCTTTCCCAACTTATTTTCGAATAAAGAAGAAAGTGGTTCAACAAATCGTTTAGACTGCTGTCACTGATCATGACCCCATCAATTTGCATCGTTTCTGGGAACTATAGGATCCAATTTCTGCTCAAGAGCTTTAGTCTTTTCCCGGGTACCACGATCGAAGGTAGAGTTAATTCCCGCTCGCCGTGCCTGACTTTAACCATGCATTTTCCCATGACCCTAATCAGATCTCTTGTGTACGTTTGCGATTTGGAGCCACATGATTGGAAGGGCAGCAGACTATTAATTGAATAACTGTTTATAATAATAACTGCAGTCCCTGTATCCAGTTGTAAATCGATCGGTCCATGCTCGATTATCAAACGAAGCGTATATGGTGTGCACTTGTTGGGTGATACGGTTTTCAAGTAGACGGAATTTAGAGTCTTCCAGAACCTTTTTATCCCTAAGCGGCAGCTTAATATTGCGCCTCGACTTAGTGAGATTAATCAATGTGGGGAGTTCCGATCTGCACAAGCTGGCTAGGTGGCTTATTTTACCACATTTTCGGCAGATGCTTTCTTTGTTGCGACACCCAAAAACACCAGCATGTTGCATCCCGCAACCATAGCACACGAACTGTTTTCGAGGTTCACCTGGGGTCCGTGGTTTAGCAACTGCATGAACAGCATCGATGACTGGATAAACAATGAATTCACGTAGCTGGTGCGAGATATTCTCTCTCTGGCGAACGATTAGACAAACATTCTGTCACGTGGTATCTGACCCGTTCGAAGATAGCACTTTTTCCCGTGCACATTCTTCCAGAATCCACGCAATTAGGCACTCGGTTTGCATTTCTTCTTCAAATTTGTAGGGCGGAATTTCATTGTATTTACACCCGGAAATAAACTGATGGATGTGTTCAATGAAGTCGTTAACTTTCTCGTTCGCTTTCTGTACAAGCTTTGAAAAGCAATATGTCGCAGGATAAGCATTCCGTTTCAGTCCAAGGCCGATGTAATAGTGCCGTAATTTTCCACATGTAGTGCATCATAATGTTGCTGGCCTTCATCTCCCAGCACTTGTCTGTATAGTCATATTTTGTGGGACTTCGAATGATAAATCATAAGATTCAAAACGAGCAGTGGTTCCAGGTAGTTAATAAATGGTTTCTTCCACCTCATCCAGTTTGATAACGCTGGTTTGCCCTCAGCGGAAGAACAAAATTTATCAGCGGGATTAATGATAGTGTTCATCTGGATCCCACCTCCATCGGCAGTAATACGTAGTAACGAATTCAAGCAAAGCACGCCCCCAGACCGAAGTTAGGCAAGAAGAGGACATGATATGAAACAATGTGTATCGGGCGAAGCAGTACGACATGGCTCACATAAAACAAGAGTTAAAGCATTGGTAAGAAACTATTGATTAGTCAATGCGAAGAAAACCAATAATATCATTGACGGATGTAACAGGCAGGCTTTTTTGTTGACTGGGTACCGGGATAGTTTCATACATGTTCGTTGCTGACCGTCAAAGGAAAATCCAACGGTTCAGACTGCAGAGAAGGAGGTTTGCCTGTTTCTACTGTTTGAAGATCATTTAACCAGACATCATTCAAAAGATCTAGTCTGCGCCCTCGCGTAATTAAACCATCTCCCAGTGACGTTTGACTTACAACTCGCGGAGACTGGCACTCAAAGACCATCCGCAAGACCTGTCAGAGAGTGCGGCCTGACATATAGTCTACCAGTTCACCTGCAGCTGCGGTGAGGTTTTAATTGCAGGACTGACTGTAGTCTGGCCCTATGGAGGACTGAATACATTCCAAAATGGCTACGGCAAGCATTGTCTCTTACATCACAGGGCATCTCGTATTGACTCGTCATCAGGTGGACCAACCGACCGCGTTCAACGCTCTGTTGCGAGACCGGTACTCAAAAAGACTGGCTATCCTCGAGGTCTTATTTATCCCTAAGTATAGCCCGGTATTGTGTGCACAGAAGCAACTGAGTCAATCTGTCAGATTGCTTTGCTTTCGAATGATCATGTCGTTCTACCGTGGGCTCCACATGTTCACTTCTATTTGGTTCCTAACTGTCATACTTTCGCAACTGAGGAGAAGAACTGAAAGATTAACATTTCTCGACTCATATCTTCTACTGCGTTGGGCAGTGGAATTTGATTCGATCATGCTTAATCCCACACGGCACCTAGTTGACTGAGATATACAAAGGATCACGAGCAATAAAAACCCCGCGTATGCATGAATTCCGCCTATATGTGCTTTCATTTGCAGACGATAAACTTTAGTTCAGATACTACCGCAGAGATTCGGTTGCAAAGGGATTTCTTTTGTATTTGCCACAGATTTTTGCAGACTTCGAGTTGGAATCGCACCAACAGTGTACTTACGATCGTGTGGTCGCCTACGATGGCCTTAGTAAATCTGCGCCTGTACTCGGGCAATTCTGTGGCAGTCGGAAGCCCGGACCAGTTATCTCGTCACAAAACAAACTGCTTCTCATTTTTAACTCTGATGCATCGGTTCAACGTAAAGGATTTCGGGCGCAGCACACTACTGGTAAATTTCAATTTCGGTTTTAATTAGCTAAGCCTTTCTTACCAGTTTTCGAATTTACAGTTTTAAATCCCCAAATGTCATATGTCAAGTTGTAGAGTTATCAACTTTATCCTAGGGTTTGATTTTTTGGTGCAGTTCCAGTCATGTAGTAGGCAAAGAGAACATGCTTTTGACTGAGTCTATCGAAAAAGGCAGCACCATGCTGTTTTAGCGAACCAGACTTGCATTATTGAAACGATTGTAACCGTCGCAATTGCTGCTTGTTTTCGATCTTGCTAGTCACACAGGAATCACCGCTTTTCCCGTCAGTCAATTGCACTGACCATAAATCCACAGCCAGAGTTGTCAGTCTCCATCGGAGTGACCAGTAGGACCAAGTGAATAAATTCATGTCTGGCTAACCCAAGGGTCACGGAACTACGGCTGGCAGGCCAGATCTGGCCCGCGACGCCAGTTCATCCGGCCCGCCCACTGTACCCAAAGTTGCTTCGTAAACCCTACGGTATACGAGACATTGTGATACAGTTTACGTTTGACGATGCATTTGCGTTGTCCATGACCAAAATCTGTTTGAACATTGGATTGAGCCAGCGGTTGCTACATGTGACACCATAATGATACACTATTGGGGACCCCACATAGCTGGACTACTGATGTGTGATCGTAAATGAAACCCATTCATCTGTGCACTCTACTGTGTTTCTGTTTACCTCACATCATTCTGGTGCAATTTTCTGTTGGTCAACTCCCCTGAAGCATGTCATACAAAATGCCACTTGTTTAGACGCCATTAATTTACGTTTCCTTTTGAAAGTATCTAGCTATTTGGAACGAATGTTAAGTTATTAATCAGGAATTGCGCTGGCAGCACAATTTGTTTGAGTGTTTTCATAGGATTTTTATTGTTTGTTAGTTAACGTATTTTGTCTGCTCAGATCGTCTTTAACTCAGCATTCATAATGGCTACTAAGAAAAAAAGCAGACACCAAGCGTTGCGTTTCTGTTCCCTTTTTCGCAGACTTTTGTCCTGGCTTACAATTAGTATGTGCACTAATAATAATAACATGTATATTGCTCACCAAGTAATAAGTTGTGTTCATCTTTGGCACAGATCATATATGTTCAGGCAATACACTGCTCTTGCATGGGCAATATGAAGTTGTAGCGAATAGAAAATTGCTAACTTAACGATATGTTTCACGACCTTTCGAGACACAGTTCAGCTGGATGGCATAATAATTATGTAGAGTGGAATCGCATGGGATATAAGTTTCTTTTTATTTTAGTGTTCCAGACCAGTTCTTAAACTTTTTGAGGGTAAAGCGGACTGATCGAGCGTACTTTTCGGAAAGATTGAGGTTGTCAGAGTCAATAAATGGCGATAAATCTAAATGTTCACTTGGAGTAATACGTCTATTCACGGCACCTTCTCCTGGGGACCTGCTTCCATGTGGGGTATTTCCCCGATGGGTTTCACCCGCACTTCCGCGCCCTACCTGGCCGTGTGCCGGTGTGGCTTTTAAATGACTCTGCGGCCCACGCTAACTATGCTGTTGATTATCCGGCCCGCGCTAGTCATTTCCTTCATTTATCCGACCTGCTGTGAGTAAAGTTTAAGTGACCTTTGGGCTAACATAAAACAGCGCTAATCACATGACCTGGTTAAACGTTACATCGTAAGAGCATTGACTACCGTTCTTTCTTCATCATTAACAGTATGTGGAGGTCATCTGGTCGCTGAACAAACGGCACAAAACTTATATTCACATGCGAAATTTGGCGATCTGGACTATGAACCTAATCAGCAATGCTACTGGTCCATTAGCTCCAAATTGGAAAATCACACAGTACTGTTGCAGTTCCTTTATTTCGAAATAGAAGAGGAAAATTTGTGCACGTAAGTCGGTTGGTTCAAAAGCTTGCAGGCTTTAAGTTGATTCTACTTTGTTAAACCCATGTTGGCTCAGTAGGTAATTAGAATGGTCCTTCCACAGGGATCTTTCACTGTTTTTAAAGTAACAAAGGGTAGCGTAACGGAGCGACTTCACAGTATTTTCGGGTGAAACGCTGAAGCTTTGGTAACCCCACTCTTGTTGCTGATGACAACAGTTAATTATCCGTAGGTTGGAGGTAACTAGTCCGATTGTTAATGCACACGGCTCTCAAGTGTCCACTTTAAGTTATTAAGATAGAAGAGATGTGTTACGCCTGCTTTCACTGGTGATATGGAATTTAAGAAATCCGTATATTCCAAGTTACATTTAAGCTGTGACTAAAACTTCTATTATACTTGCTTTATTTTAAATGACTCACCCTGCTGGATAATACTTCCGGATGAACGACCTGTCTTCATGTTATTCATAATATAAGTGACATGGTACACCACTATCTAAATAACTTTGTCACAACCATAAATGTGAAGTGCCCTTAGTCTTCTTTATGCATTCTACCACAAAGTTTACAAAGTATCTTTGCCTTTCATTCAATCTATTCCCCAGAATGAGGTAAGACAGTGCGATATTTGTAATTACACTTCGCTGTGTCCTACACTGTGTTAGAACATTCAACAGTGGCTATCATTCGCACCATTAGGTTGTCGTTTGTGTAATGTTGTTGATTTCGATCCACAACTGCATGAATTTGTTTGAATCACCTGTAAATCTGTTCCATAGTAGTGCTTCATATCTGCAACCGTGCTTTCTGAATGCTTTGAAACAGCCATGTACTTCAGCATTGAGTAGCACAATGTACAATCATTTCATCTTCATGACAAATTCGTCCTCATTGAATGTCGGTGTATTGATTTTGTTTACTATGATGATCATCTTTGTGGTTTTTACCGTGTGGTTTTAGTTTGATTTTACTCCAAGGTTTAAATGAGAAAAAAGGACGGTGATAAATTTTTCGCTGCACAGTTTATTGCATGCAACAAACGTGGATTTTTGTCAATTTAATCGAAATCCAAACCTCGACTTGCTTTCTATAAAGAGTAAAGCTTTGGGACGAGAGTGGACAGCCGATTCACAGCTTGTCAAAACGTTTGGAGCATTGTGCCGAACATTTTGCAAAACAGTTTAAACAATATGAATTATCACTACCTCTTTCGAGCATTTATCGCCATTCTCCTTGGATCATCCCCTTAGATCCGCCCTGACGAGCAGAACTCGAACATGAGATCAGACTGTTGAAATTGCATAGGGTCACAGCGTCATTAGATTTCCCCCAGCCTTCTTCAAATTCAGGGGACCTGCTCTTGAGATGATTTACAAAGTTTATTAGTGACGCCGCGGGAGCAAGAGACTATCCCAACAAACTGGAGCCGCTCCGTCATAGTTCCACTTTTCCAGGGAGGCTCACCTTCGATATGCGACAATCATAGAGGAAACGATTGCCCCTCTTTCTTGTTTCTGTTATTCTTCATAGACTTACTGGCATTTGTGAAAGTCTGCTTCGTAAGCAGCAAGCCAGTGTTTGTCGAAATTGCGGCTGCATCGACCACCTCTTTACTTTGGGTCAATTGTTGGAGCACCTTCATATTCATTGACGACCTACTGTAGTCGTGTTTTTAGACATCAAATCTGCCTTCGATTCGGAGGAACGATGTGCCCTTTCGGACAGTCTGTTCAGGAAAGGTGTGCCCGATAAATACGTAAACATTATCAGAGCACTGTATGCGCATAGATTAGGCAGAGTGATGATTTATGGCAAACTGTCGCTGATCTAAAATATTTCCAGTGGTGTGAGACAAGGTTGCTCGCTGTCACTATTCAACTTTAACATTGACAATTTCATGGAAATTACGTTCGCTGAACACGACGTACAAGGTATGGAATTGCTTCCTTGTGAGCGATTTCTTAACTTGGAGTATGCCGACGACATTTCCCTTATTTGTGACAGCTCCCAAATGTGCGTAGTAGCACTGACCATCATTCGTTTTGGGCTTCGCTTTGATCCCTCAAAATACAAAGCTTTTGGATTGCTAACCAGTCCAACTTATGAGTTTCTACAGGATCATTATAAACAGCCTCAAAATTCACACACGCAAGTTTCCCCAAACTTGACGATTCGGCAGCAAAAGATTCAGTAACCGATTTATGAACATTTCGGTTCGTAGAACTAGGTTGAGCAATGTTAGGGGCGACCTTTGCCACATTCGCTTCGCTTCAAACGCTCGATTGATTTTACATGAAGTCCCATCCCACAGGAGAAGCTACTCGAACGGAACAAAGCACACGAAGCGATAGGCGCCATGTGTAAACACCATATATTCAAAACATTATTAGTGTGACTATCAGTAGTCCCGCAAAATTCGAATTAGTCTAGGTCTAAGTGTTCAGCGCTTATTTAATACATGCGTGATTTGTACAAAGCCTTTCATTGCTTTTCCATTGCTTTCGATTTTCTGCCACTTGATTTATACAAAAACACCTTATAATAATAAATTTACAGCTGACTCCAAGGAGTAAGTGTTGAATCTTCCTGTATCATTCTGAACGTCTACTTTCGAAAGTCACTTTTCACCAGACGATCCACGTCATCCTTGAAGTGCAGTATTCTCCATTTTGTTCATATCCTTCAGGTACGATTATGTACGAATATTTGACGGTCCAGACACAAAAAGCAAATCCTTGGGAGGGTACTGTGGACGAAATGTGAGTTACTACGCCTACATCCGTATGTAGTGTGCGTTGTATGTCGAAACATAAATTTGACGATTCGGAGCCGAGCAAGCAGATGAAATATCTGCAATGGAGCTAGGCTTTTGGACTAATAATACCAACGTATACCGCATCTATGTTCATATTTTGTCGCGAATTTTTATGCGATTTGTGAGCATGCTGTAGTCTGAATAGCAACTTTATGGTCGGAAAACCCTATCTCGCCTACTCCGCATATTGCTTATAAAGTGTACATCTGGGAAATCTTTCTAGTGTAAATGAGTGTTCATGGGTTCTGTTGCAATAACCAACGGCCAAAATATTAGTTTACTCTATCTCTGCTCGATTTTCGTACTGAGCCCGTGCACGAGTTGGATTTTTCAGCATAAACACCGGAAAGAGAACATCAGACAACAGCTCATCATGCTGTGTGCATTTAAGTACCGCAGTCGTCTGCAACAAATGCACTACGTCGCGTGATTTTTCACATCCGCGCTGCGCACATGTGAAAATATCATGCGGTCGTAAATCGAATTGATAAACTGACAACTCGGTAGCCTGTAAAGAATAAATTAATTAGACGCTGGGATTGCTTATGAGCCTGGGGACGACTACGTGCGTATTGCGGGGGAAAACAGAATTGAGCAGGCACGCGATAAGTCGCTTATATCTCCTGATATGGGACATCAATTGAACTGTGCGCGTATGTGTGTGCATCGAGCTCTGTGGTGATGTTTGCATCCGGTTTTGGTGTGTAAACAAGCTGCAATGGAAGCTGACTTTATACGATGTGGCTTTGCCGCAGTATAGCTGTCGTTTCCACTCTCTCCTTTATTGGGTATGCAGACAATTTTCTCATTCTGGGTTTCCACCCCCTCCAGAGCTCTGCACGGACACTCCGCAACCAGACAGGTGGACAGGCGATTTACGCAGTCGTCTTGCTCCGCGTCCCACATGGGTAGATAATAGACACTGTGGCTTATATGGACAATACAACTTTTGGATCCATTTATGTGCGACAAGTAGGGGGCATTTATGGTCGCTTCTACAGACTTTATGCGATATTGCAATGGGAAAATAATCAGTGGTGACAAGGAATTTTGGGCCACAAAGCAGCGACGATTGACGTTATTGTTAGGCTACAAATCCACACAGATTTGACAATACCACTCACGACAGACCTGTGCTTAGGGATGCGAAGCAATAAACAAGTCTGCGGTTTGGCTGACAAATCGCTTAGGGACAGTAGTTGCCACGGCCTAGATGACAGCGATTACTATGTCTAACTAAGTCTCCAGCTTGTCAACTCGTTAGGAAATTAACCACTATTTCAGCAGACATTGGTCATTTTATATCTCTTATAAGACAAACATTCCTAACCATTCGGCATTGAGTGGGTCAAAGGTGGATGAATTGGTGGGCCCATAAACGAACATTTAACATTTGCGTGGCTCTCGGAATTAATGCTTTTCCCAAATGCGTTGTGGATGTGATCGAACGTATCAGAAAATCTTCCCTACAATTCAAGGAGACGATTAAAGCAGCTCACCGTTTTACATACCTATGAAGGCAACGGAGCAAACAGGTAGCAATGCCCACAAATACACCGAAATCCTCGAATTGCTAACAACCAGACATTTGTGGAATGCAAAGCTATCAAACTTCAACGGGCGCAAGTGTACTTCGGTTGGGGGAAAACAACCGGTTTTCTCACCAGGGTAGCACGGGTGTAACAACCAGATTTACCTGTTTCACAAAATGTGTTTCGCGCTGCGAATCCATGAACCTTCAACAGAAAGACTTAGGTGAAGATTTCTTGGTCTGCTAATTCTATTAAAAGATTGACGTAGGTATTTGCAAGGAAAGAAACACAATATGTGAGTAGCAGCCCAGTTATTGATTGCTTGCTACCATGTTATATGGAATGCGCTCTGCGATCCTTACAGACAGATGTCTCTTAAGTTGTTCATCTTACACTTTGCCACCCGTAAAACAGCTGAAGTTTCAATTTGAGATTCCGGTTTTTAAGATCTGGATCCTCAGAGCAACATTCTGACTTCGCGTAATTTACCTCATTAGGCCGAGAGCTGGTATTGTGTTAGCTGATGTCAACGATCTAAATGCACTGAAGACCAATACGAAGTGAACCAGTGACACAGGGAATGCCTTGGCTCACCCAGAATTCGGTTGGTGCGAGAATGAGTGTGCTACTGACGATGATGACGAAGCTGCTTATGCTGCTGCGGTCGCCTCCACCGCCGATAATGAGGACTGTACCAACGATACAAAGCCTAAACTAAATACGTCGTACGAAAACTAAACTAGAAACTACGAACAAATAAACCTAAATTTAACGAACGGTCTGCGCAGAAGAATAAAACTAATTATCCTGTAACCGTTGTTCTATAAGGCATATTAAATACAGTACATGACTTAGGAATAGGTTTCGCAATCGTAGTGCAAGTGGGCAGAAACTGTACAGAGTTTGGCGGAGCAAGTATTTGGGCCGTGTCACAGTAACATAATAAGATGAATGACCTTGAAACGTTAAGGATATTTCAGTGATGGAGTGAAAGGAATAAATATACGATATGCCAACCGCTTGTAAGACACGGAAAAGCAATGTAAATGAGCAGCATAATTAGAGAGTAGAGATACGTGTTTTATGTAAGCGTAAAGTTATGGGACAAATCAAGCTTCATTTTGGACTTCACAACGACGATTATGCTGATACTGATGAAGATGATGGTGGTGATGATGATGATGAGGCGGAGGAGGAGGAGGATGATAAGGATGATAAGAATAAAGATGGTGATGATTGATGACGATGAGGGTGAGGATGATGATGATGATGAGATTGATGATGATGATGATGATGATGATGATGATGATGATGATGATGATGATGATGATGATGATGATGATGATGATGATGATGATGATGATGATGATGATGATGATGATGATGATGATGATGATGATGATGATGATGATGATGATGATGATGATGATGATGATGATGATGATGATGATGATGATGATGATGATGATGATGATGATGATGATGATTGATGATGATGATGATGATGATGATGATGATGATGATGATGATGATGATGATGATGATGATGATGATGATGATGATGATGATGATGATGATGATGATGATGATGATGATGATGATGATGATGATGATGAGATGATGATGATGATGATGATGATGATGATGATGATGATGATGATGATGATGATGATGATGATGATGATGATGATGATGATGATGATGATGATGATGATGATGATGATGATGATGATGATGATGATGATGATGATGATGATGATGATGATGATGATGATGATGATGATGATGATGATGATGATGATGATGATGATGATGATGATGATGATGATGATGATGATGATGATGATGATGATGATGATGATGATGATGATGATGATGATGATGATGATGATGATGATGATGATGATGATGATGATGATGATGATGATGATGATGATGATGATGATGATGATGATGATGATGATGATGATGATGATGATGATGATGATGATGATGATGTGATGATGATGATGATGATGATGATGATGATGATGATGATGATGATGATGATGATGATGATGATGATGATGATGATGATGATGATGATGATGATGATGATGATGATGATGATGATGATGATGATGATGATGATGATGATGATGATGATGATGATGATGATGATGATGATGATGATGATGATGATGATGATGATGATGATGATGATGATGATGATGATGATGATGATGATGATGATGATGATGATGATGATGATGATGATGATGATGATGATGATGATGATGATGATGATGATGATGATGATGATGATGATGATGATGATGATGATGATGATGATGATGATGATGATGATGATGATGATGATGAGATGATGATGATGATGATGATGATGATGATGATGATGATGATGATGATGATGATGATGATGATGATGATGATGATGATGATGATGATGATGATGATGATGATGATGATGATGATGATGATGATGATGATGATGATGATGATGATGATGATGATGATGATGATGATGATGATGATGATGATGATGATGATGATGATGATGATGATGATGATGATGATGATGATGTGATGATGATGGATGATGATGATGATGATGATGATGATGATGAGGATGACTTGTTAGAAGCAGCGAATCGAGCTCACTCTGTGTAGTGGCATCAGTCGTCACTCATGGACAAATTCCCGTTATATTGTGTTCGGCTCGATATTTTTTGCCTCGGCAAAGTGTTTGTGCAGGAAATTCTTAAATTCCGACACTGAGTTTGCCTCTACTACGTGCTGTGGCTGGTCGTTCTATACATTCACCACTCTGCGTTCGAAAGAGAGTTGATGATTGACCAGTTTCAAATCCGTTACGACAAGCTTATACTGGTATCCTCGTGTGCCGCCTGGTGTGCGCAGATGAAGCAGCAGTCTCAACATAGGGTAATCACCCAGATGTAATAACCGGTGAGTCATGATGAGGTCAACCCGCATTCGACGATATGCTAGGGTGCAAAACCGTAGTTTCTTACACCGGTCTTCGTACGGTACACCACGTAAGTTGGGAATCAGTCTGGTGGCTATATGCTGCACTCGCTCAATCCTTTCTACCACGCCCCGGGTGATAGGACAATACACCGGAGAGCCATACTCTAGCATTGGTCGTATTATTGAGACAAAGAGGCTAGTGGCAATCTCATCGGACCAAGTGCTGAAGCTGCGCCTGAGCGCCCAAAGCATACGAAGGTTGTTTTGGTAAATCCTATTCGTGTTGTCCATGGACTTTAGGTCGCAGCGTGAGAGTACACCGAGGTCGCGCACAAATGGCGCGGGATGCAACGGTTGACCAGCCACCGTGTATGTTTGACTGTGCTCACACTTCCCCAGCCTCATGAATTTCGACTTGACCGGGTTGCTCAGAAGGCTGATCGCTGTAGATCACGTGGAGAGGCGGACCAGGTCCTGCTGAAGCAAATCACAATCATTGGCTGGGCAGATTACTCTCCACATCTTGAAGTCATCTGCGAACAACGCACAAGGTTATTGGAGTAGCTGAGGCTCACGGTTTACACATATGAGAAAAATAATGGGTCACAGTACAGTGCCTTGGGGCACGCCGCTGCTCGATGGATACCAGTCGGTTAAATGATTGTCAACCTGGACCCTCCACTTTCGATCAACAAGGAAATTCCTGATCCATTGGTGTAGTGTACCACCAATACCGCACACTCTCAACCTGTCGAGGAGCACTGCATAATTTACCTTGTCAAATGCCTTACTGAAGTCAATGTAAATGACGTCGACCGACTTGCTTTGGTTAAGCGCTTTTGGCAATTCGTGCCTCGTCAACAGTAGGTTGGTGGTGAAGGAGCGATCTTTCACGAAACCGTGCTGTGCACGCGTCAGGAAGCTTTTCGACTCGAGAAGCTGCAGTAGACTCTTCTTCACGATCTTCTCCAGCGTCTTTGCCAAAACAGCGGTCAGGCAGATCAGCCGGTAGTTATCCACTTTGCTTGTGTTACCACCTTTCGGTATTGGCTTTACGACTGAGCATTTCCAGTCGCCCGGTACTAGTCCAGTGGATAGTGAAGTGTTGGACAGCTCAGTTACCGAAGGCGCAATGATAGCCGATAGGGACTTGAGAATCAGTGGGTAGATTCCATCTGGCCCAGCAGGCTTCGTCCCGTCAAGATTTGCTCGATGCTTGCGTACATCTTCAATACTGCAGTCTAGGCTGTCAAGTTCAGCGGGAG
>OX104063.1:24191180-24219870 GCA_944474145.2 Dicrocoelium dendriticum
TCATCCACAATGTCACTTGTGGCCAGGACTTCGATTATTCCTACCTCGATGATATTCTTGTAGCCAGCTCATCGGAACAAGAACACCTCGTGCATCTTCGAACTCTCTTCCAACGCTTGACCCAAAACAGTGTCACAGTCAACCCGACTAAGTAGGAACTCGGCAAATCAACGGTAGAATTCCTAGGCCACTTCGTTTCATCGTGTGGCATCGAAGTCCTTCCTGATAAGATCCAGGCAATCAAGGACTTCCCAGCTCCGACTTCGTTCAAGAACCTGCGTCTATTTTGTAGCATGGTCAACTAATATCGACGCTTCGTTCCGCGCTGCACTCAGCTCTTACAGCCGCTGACCGACGTACTCAGAGGGAATGAACGTAAGTTCGCTTTCTCTGACACAGCACAGACAGCCATCTTCGGGTTCAAGGATGCTATCTCCGACATAGACCACCTCGCTCATTCCGAATCGACTGCGCCCCTTTCTATTAAAACTAATGCCTCAGACGTCGCGGTAGCAACCGTCCTCCAACAAAAGGTTGATGGGTAATAGCAACCCCTTGGGTTCTTCTCCAAGCGCCTGCAGCCAGTGGAATCCCCATACAGCACTTTTGGCAGAGAACTGCTTGCCATTTCCCTAGCCAGCCGTCACTTTCGGCACACAGGCGAAGGCCGCGCTTTCACGGTCTACACTGACTACAAGCCCCTTATCTCTGCGTTCAACTCTGCTTGCGACAAATATTCACCACGGGAAAACAAGACACCTAGACTTTGTCACGCAGTTCACTGCTGACATACATCATGTTTCAGGTGTCGACAATCCCGTCGCCGACGCTCTCTCACGCGTCAACCTCATTCTCCAGACGTTGCCTACCCTCGACCTTGCCGCCATGTCATCGGCTCAGGCTTAAGGCAAAGATATACAGCGCATACTGCAGTCCACTTCGCTGCATGTGCAACCTGTTCCTCTCCAAACCACGGAAGGAACCATGCTCTGTGACACTTCCACAGGTTGTCCTAGACCCCTCATTCCCGTCTCCTTCAGACGCACAGTCTTTGACGCATTGCACTCACTATCACATCCCGGTATCCGTGCATCTTTGAAACTGGTCACCGAACGTTTCGTTTGGACAAACGTAAACAGATTTTCGTACCTGGACTCGCTCTTGCTTCACTGCCAGCGCTCCAAAGTACATCGTCACACCTGCAGTCCTCTTGGTTCATTTTCTGTCCCGGACTGTCAGTTATCGCAGATACACTTAGACCTGGTAGGCCCATTGCATCCTTCACGCGGATTTGTATACATTCTTACATGTGTCGACCAATTCACCAGATGGCCAGAAGCCATTCCCGTAACAGACTGCACAGCTGAGACTGTCATCCGGGCCTTCTTAGACCGCTGGGTCTCACACTACGGATGCCAATCCACCACTACAATTGACCGAGGAACGCCTTTCGAATCTTCACAATTCCATACGTTCTGCAACCTTTTAGGCTGTCTCCGCATTCATATCACCGCGTATCACCCAGCAGCCGACGGATTAGTTGAACGATTCCATAGACAGCTTAAAGCCTCGTTCTGCGCCTCCTCGGACCCTAGCTGGAGCAATAACGTTTTGCTCGTACTCTTAGACATTCTCAGAAGCATCAAACATGACTTACAATGTGCATCAGCAGAGCTGGTTTATGGCACAACGCTAAGATTGCCTGGAGAATGGGCTTCACCTCCCGCATCGTTGGGTATGCCTCCGCCTAACTTTGCCTTCTCCCAAGCTCAACACATACGCGCACGCCGCCCGACTCCGCTCCGCGAGCAGACTAGAGATGTGCAAATGCACAGCAGACTCTCTACCTACACTCAATCTTCCTCCGCACCGACGCATTGCAGCGCCCCCTTCAGCCTCCCTACACTGGCCCTTGCAGAATTCTGCAAGCTACTCCGAAACACTTTACTTTAGACCAGAATGGTCACCGAACAAAGGTGTTCATCGACCGCCTTAAAGTGACTTTCTTTAACGAACCACTTGTAACCCATCCTGATGCTATCACACAAATACCCGCACCTGCGGTGAGTTCCCGAGCACTGAATAGCCCGAAACCCACCGTTCTTTTTGACTCTCAACCTAGCCCGCCACAACCCCACGCAACCGGCCGACGCGGTAGACAGGTCAAACGTTCGGTCCGTTTTTCAAATTTTGTAGATGTTTGCTATTTCCACTAACACGCCCTTTCGTCTTTGTTTGTAATCGTGCGTCTTATCCACAAAGGTTTTGTGAAATCGACAAAAAACACCAAAACATTTTGAAAACTTAAAAGGTCATAGTTGCTTTTATTATGCATGCCATGTACCCTGTCCGGTGTCAAGCCACTTCCTCGACCCTTGCTCACCCCCTCTGAGTTCTACCTACCAGGAATGCATTAGCCGGAACTGCCTAGGCAACCCTCGATTGGTTCGCCTACCGGCTCAAGGCAACCCCCGAGTGACTTGCAAGCCGATCCAAAGCCCACTTCCTGACCAAAGGAATAGTCAGTCGCGCTCGGCCGCAGACAGTCACGAACGGGTTGGTCCCCAAACGCCTAGGATGCCGGGTTTCTTCTTGGGACGAAGATTGTGGACTGGAGTGCAGTAGGGGGAGTGGCACATCCCAAACGCACCGTCGGGACTGCAGCAAAGGGAAGGTCCTGTCAGCCTTGCTTCTGGACTAGCCAGTATGTTGCAGTCCGACGGCCAATCGATGATGCACACAGGTCCACACGATCATCATAAATAATAACTAACCAAAACCTGGACCCAGCGAACTCTGCTACACACCCCATCTTGGAATCCTTTTTCCAAGCCCAAGCAACTATTAGCACCCATCCTCACTTTTCGTTTTCCGCCACTAACAGCTCCATTGAAACCTTCCATTCTACAGCCTTCTAGGGGGAGGCCCATGTGGTGTACCGCAAACACGTTGTCCCAGTATTTTGCAACATTGGAGTTTACGGTTGTTTTAATCATCAAAACATCCAATTGTTGTACTGACGGCACATCCGTTGACACAAATCGTTTTGGTGAGTACTTGCTGCACCATTCTCGCTCTGGTGGTTTCGCTTCCTATTTTTGTAGCCTTCACAATATACGTTGGATTCAGTCGCCTCCAGCTTCTATTTGACGTGTCTTACGTGTCATTGAGTACCGACTAGTATCCCAGGTTCCACCCCACAAGTCTCCAGTTTTCTTCAATCTTCGCAGCCAAATCGGATTAAGATGGAGTTGCTGGCATCGCTCCCAAGAGTTTAAGCTATAATTTTTCCCAATACTTGCATAGTAAATGACCTTGAAGGCGTTCTATTGATGTACTGTCTTATTGCTTCATATTGCCTCATGAGTGGTTGAAGGCAATAAGCAAGGAGAAGTCCGTCGACGTTATATTCATCGATCTTAATAAAGCGTTTGACAAGGTCAGACATGAGGTTCTCCTTCACAAACTCAGGATGTGTGATGTCGGTGGCTCACTGCACCGATGGATCTGCGACTTACTTGTTGGACGAAAGTGGGGGGTACAAGTCAACGACCATCTAACTGATTGGTATCCCTCTACAAGTGGCGTGCCCCAAGGCAGTGTGCTGGGGCCGACTCTGTTCCTGATCCACATCAACGATGTACATCAGCTTCTGCGGTCGCGGTGTGTGCTTTATTTGCGGACAACATAAAGATTTGGAGAGAAAATGAAGCTTTTGATGACTGTGGCCAACTACAACAAGACCTTAACCGCCTATCCACATGGTCTGCTGAAGTTCTTCTCCTTGTCAACCCAGCCAAGTCCTTATTTATGAGTCTGGAGAAGGGTGCTGACGGCCGATACTACACCCATGATGGCCAACCGCTATATCCCACACCCTGCGTGAAGGATCTGGGTGTATTCTTGCGCTACAATTTGAAGTCCGTAGACAACACGAACAAGCTATATCGTAACGGACTGCGCATGCTTTGGGCGCTCAAACGTAGCTTTGGCAGATAGTCTGCAGAGGTTGCCACTCGCCTATTCTCTTCCATCATTAGACCGAGGCTATAGTACAGTAAGCCCGCCTACTTTCCGATTACCAGACGCGAGGCACAAAAGATCAAACGGGTTCAACACGTTGCTTCTAGGCGCATCCCGAGTTTACGTGGCTTGGGGTATGAAGTCTGGTGCGAGAAACTAGGATCTACATCTTGTCCTACGGTAGGGTGCCAGTCGACCTTATTATGACCCACCGTAATCTATATCTCGGTGGCTCCCCAATGGTGAGGCCAATGCTACACTTACGAGGGCCATGTAGCAAACGCGGGCACAGAAAAAACTTGTCGTTCCGGATGTGAAACTTGTTCCCCATCCACTGGTCTTCGAAAGGAGAGTGGAAAAGATTTGGAACAGTTTAACTGAACATGTGACGGTAGCAACATCTGCGCCGAAGTTAAAAACTTTGTTAAAATTATATTTTACCACTATTCGATTCAGACAACGATAGCACACTTACGATGACACCACAAATGTGAGTCCTGCAATACGGTGAGTAGGATATATAAAATGCCACATGAAAACGAAAACGAAATTCATCGCTGACAACGTTGATAAAGTTTCCAAACATATATTTCGAAAGAGTTGTAAAGAATTACTTTCGAACTGCTCCATAACACAGTATGCAGGATCCATTATTATGTAGTACTCAGTATTATGAATCGATACTACAGCATGGGATTGATAGGGATTTTAAATGGCGTTCCCTGTTATCTGTGATAGAGATTCCGTTGTCAAGCGACCGCGACACATGAGACTTGACTGTTGTGCCTAAAACGCCATCATCAAATCTCACCAATTCTCAAGCGAAAAATCTATTATTGAGTAAGTGGTAGTACATTCAGAAGCTCAACTCCTCGGTAGTTGTTGACAACTGTTATACCAGCAAAAATACATATATATGCCATGTTTGTTAACCAAAATACTGTCATTGACACAAAGGAAGGAAAGGAATGTAACGAGAGCACATAATTGTTTAATATCGCTGGGTAATTCACTCGGAGAAGAGCACTAGTCGCCTTAAGCGACAGGACTTGTATAAAAACTCCAGTGACGTTATGAACTTCCTCACATTTTTTTACCATATTCGCCAAAAATACGGCGATTAAAACAGTGATTTTGCTCGGCTTGTTATTGTCCATCTCCTGTTTTGCTCAGCCCCTGTGGCGGGGGCTGATGAATGGAGTTTTTCATTGATCTGCAAAGTACTTGGATCACAGTGAAACGGCAAACATGTACAAAACATGTAGTGACATATCAGGCCCTCCCAGTTTCATGGCGGGTGGGGGGATGCCATCAGCTTCCAGAATTGAGCACGGTTGAACAGTGTGTTTCTTGGCAGATATTGCAGAGAGCAATAAAAGTTTACATAGAGCATTAGTATCAAGGGTCATTTAGGTGGAGAAGAAAGAGCTAACGGCGCTTGGATGCCGTCCACCAATTCAGTGAGCAATGAAAAGCGTTTGTTGGTTCTTCGACGGAGATATCTGATCAGCTATTTGCTTTACATGTCATTCGTAGGGTTGCTTGATCTCTATGTGTTTTCCCCATCCACTGTAAGTGCTTGATTTCAGAGATGAGTCGGTGCATCTGTGGATTCACTGTAAAGTATCCTATCATTTTTTAGCGCTCGGTCGGTTGGCTGGATTTCTGACTCATCGAACGTTCGGCTGCATCTTTCTACACGTCACTGATTCGTTTTAAGTGTGCAGCAACAAGGGTTATGGCTGGCTGAAACTAATGACAGAAGTGCTCCACGGCTGTGCTTGCTTGTTTAATCGAAAGAAGACATCCAATCGCAAGACCAGATTATTTGAAGAAAAAATTTCTACTTAGTACTGCGGCTGATGTAGTAGGAAAGAGTACTTGTTTGGTGGCCATTTTAAGGATGAAGGTTAAGAGTATCAGGTTGCCGTCGCTACCATGCGATGTTCTCTGAAAACTCTCTCTGTATAGTGGCCATATCTAATGTAAACATCACGTCTAATATGTTCGTCAACCTAGTTGGTATAGTAGCCCAATGTGTCCAACCAACTCTGACTGAATAAATGAAATCTCTGTGTATAGACAAGAACACCTGGGAACACCAGTGCATCTTTGTGTGTTGAAAGAACCTACAATTATCCTTTGTTTTGCGTCAATTGCGATGTAAAATCGAAAGCTCTTTTGATACGGACAACATCCACGATGGGTGAATTGGCAGGTTGCGGATAGATGCAAGTAAACCGAGGCTCCTGAGACGGAGAACCAGAGAGAATCAGGGAGATTAGCCAGCGGTGGATGTTGAAACCGTTTGGCTGTACATATGTGATGCAGTTACATGAGGCACCCTCCACCATTTCTTTTACAGCGCTCCTTACGCAAAAGGTGTACAAGGAGGTTTATGGGATTACAGTCCAATATAGCGGCGTACCAAGTTTCGGTAACGAAGATTGCTTGCAGCTCGTTTCAATGTGCAAGTCTGCTTAAGAAATACCGTTTGTTGATAAGCCATCTAGCTTCAATCAAAAGTAATACAAAGACACAATAAATGATGGAAACAACATTTGCGTCACTGTTGTGTGAGTCACTGTAATCGCGGATTATATGAGCGGTAAACATTTGTGTGAATATAAGAAACGAGTCCAACGCTAACAACGTTGCGGGTAGGGTTAGTGAGCCGTCCGTGATCGCCGGTGTGTCTTGTGAAAGGAGAGGGTTGATGTATCAAGGATACCTTGCGGTTGACTTGGCGCTGAGCTTATATGACAGTGGGAAGAAATTGGAGAAATAACGGGTGCATATATTCGGCATCTGCCGCGTATCTAGGGAGTTGGAATGGCCGCGGTTCCACTCAGATATATGTACATATATACCCCTTATAAAATTTCTACCACATTATCTCCCGGAACAACTCCATAATATCACGCACAGGAGAGCGTTCTAGCACCTTGTCTCGTAATCTCACTGTAGCCGTTTACATGAAGTGTGAAACCGGACATGGAAAATGTGCTCCGACAAGTCTGATGATCCTATACCTTACGTGCCTGCTCATTTTCGTTACATTCCGGAGGAGATAAAGCGATGAATAAGAAAAGTGAGTTCTTACGCTCACATGGCTAGCACCGCAGTTGTCGCGTGCTTCTTCATTTTATGGACGCTGTGACTGCGACAAAACTCATACTGTCGTGACGTATTATAAATGCACTATCGTCCAATCACTGCTCGTCGTGATACACCAAACGCCACTTCAAAGGGAAGTCTGGTGGAGCCGAGCCTAGTTGACCCCTAATGGAATACAAATAACAACCAATGAATTGGACACAAGTACTGCAGGTCGTTGATCCACAGTAACCTGAAAGTCACGAGTCGCTCACAAAATGGGACGGTTTAAAGTATGATGAATGCAAAGGGAACCACTCTATTACATCCAGTGACTTGACTGATAGCCTCAAAGCTTCGTCAATCGCATCCCTCGACATCGAAACACCTCACTTTGCTACAAAAACTGCCAAATGCCACCTCATGGCCGAAGACAGCACGGCCGCGCTAATAAATAGTGTCTGAACGCGAAGTTCATTCGGGTAAATCAGGTAAATACGGAAACCAGCCAAACGATGTTCTCTCGTTTACCGACGTTCTTGCAGCCTGTTGCGAATACTTTACACCTGGATCCGCGCATGCTAAGCCTGACATAGACAACTATTACAGGCAGTCAAGCAAGTAGCCATTTTTGCACGCGGTGGCATACATTACTGCAGATGTGCAAGCTACGCCGATACATGTTGTCCATCAGAAACCAGCGTGATCCTGAAGCCTTGTTGGACGTTGACATTGGCTCCACAACGCATGCTTACAAGAAACTTACAGTGTCTGCAAAAGCACAATAAGCAGGCAGCACCTATGGTGAAGTGCAAGTGTCTGTTATGTCCAGGGTGGGATTAAACTAGCAACCTCTTAACTTGGTGCCAAACCACATGCTCAGCAGCGTACAACTTATGTTCTCGATGAATGAAGGCAATATCTTAATCTCCTGCCATTTTAGTCTCCTCTGAATGGCATTGTTAGGAATACGATCTTTTAGGGAGGTCAGGCACTCGTTCGTTCCCGGGTTTCACGTTTTCCGTTTGAGTGCTTTGCCAGGAACTTCTCCGGAGGTCATCTTTCGCTTACTGTCGAAAAGACGCATTGCAGCTCACATGCAATCGCTACCTCTGAGCAGACCTGGCTACCTATCACAAAGATGGCACGAACCGGAGCTCGTTTGTAATTCACAGAACACAAAATGTCAAACATATGGTAGTGGACCATTTACGTTGCTTTTAAGCAAACATATCAAATCGGAAGACGTTGTAAGATTCGTTCTCAATTTCGGGGTAACAGTTGCATAGCGCCAACAGTAGTTGTTCTGCTTGCTTGGCAGTGTGTACAACGACGAAAGTGTCATTCATGGAGCGAATATATGTATGCGTGTGATGTGTATTACATCCTGATGATCTCTGATGCAATCTATCCAATCCCCTAAGTGTATGTAACCGGCTGACATAAATACGCGAAATAGCTGAATTAATATTAACCTGTCGACTTGTTGTTCTTTCTTGCTCGTTTGACACTGACAGTTGTTTGTTGTGTAGTTCAGCCTACCGTGCTCGAAATACAAACAGTCTTAGCCGAGATTGGCAATCACTCTGCGTTTTCAACGGACCGACGAGATAGGCATCAGGAGAGGTAGTCATTCAGTGACAAACAGGATACAGTTTGTAGTGTCGAAGGTGCACACAATGAAACAAGCGTGAGATCGAAACGATTTAACAGAGAAAACATGCATGGCAAGCAGCGCTACAGAACATCCTAAAACAGAACCTCAGGTATCCGAAACGTAATTGATGTATTATTAAAAGGGGGAAATTAACATTCCATGAGATTTAAAATAAGTAAGGGTACCGAGATGAGTCTATCTAAGAATTTCGTACCAAGCATATTGTTTTGTGAAGGAACGTTTAATTGTCTCTACATTATAAATTCTGTGCACATGGTTGTGGTTAAAGTCAGAATTGTGCAATCATGGCTGACGTCATGGAAGGGTAATTTATTGTGCCCAGTTCAGAACTACTTCGGTCAGACTCAGCCTACTACACTATGATATTTAACTGAACCCGGATTGCATAGTAGGTAACTGGGTGACACCAGTTGTGGATGAAATCTGTTTCACTGCACTCAGTGGACAACATAAGCAGGCAGCCAAGAACGAGAATGACAAACGGGACGATCCAAAGCTTGAAGGCTGCAACCGCCTAAACCAAGCTCGACTGTCCTGCACTAGTCACCTTTTATCGCCTCTTCGCCGCTGTACAAATAAAACGTACCCAACCTTCACAAATGTAATGCCGCCTTCGCGTCTTACACCGACCTAACAAGCCCCCTATACAACACAGTTTACTCCGCCACGCTGTCGCAATCAAGCGGACCATACATCTTATCTTCCAACACCGATAGTGGTGACAAAAACAACAGATATCTGCGACTATTTATACATGCATAATGCTCTGTATTCGATATGCAGGGCATTTCATGCACCAGAACCCCACCTATACATCGAGTAAAAGTGCCAAATGATATACAGGAAGAGAGTTTATTCAAATGACCGTATCCTATAAATCAAGCAAAAGAAATTGTTCGTCCGCAATTGCCGGAAAATTTTCGTACACTCTGGTCATAGTGATGCGACATAACGCATCCGCGATTTAGCTACGACATTTAAGAGAAACCGGTAACCACCTGCTCTCAATTCCAAACAAGCCTTTCACTTACTCGCTGCGGCAGCGCGATATGATTAATTGTCCTGTTCTCAAGACCCCGGCACAGCAACAGCCCGTCTATGCAGCCTCACGTCCGTTGGTGGACACGTTGTGGACCATACTGGCCTACTTGCGAAGACAGTCGAGCTTGGTTTAGGCGGTTGCAGCCTTCAAGCTTTGGATCGTCCCGTTTGTCATTCTCGTTCTTGGCTGCCTGCTTATGTTGTCCACTGAGTGCAGTGAAACAGATTTCATCCACAACTGGTGTCACCCAGTTACCTACTATGCAATCCGGGTTCAGTTAAATATCATAGTGTAGTAGGCTGAGTCTGACCGAAGTAGTTCTGAACTGGGCACAATAAATTACCCTTCCATGACGTCAGCCATGATTGCACAATTCTGACTTTAACCACAACCATGTGCACAGAATTTATAATGTAGAGACAATTAAACGTTCCTTCACAAAACAATATGCTTGGTACGAAATTCTTAGATAGACTCATCTCGGTACCCTTACTTATTTTAAATCTCATGGAATGTTAATTTCCCCCTTTTAATAATACATCAATTACGTTTCGGATACCTGAGGTTCTGTTTTAGGATGTTCTGTAGCGCTGCTTGCCATGCATGTTTTCTCTGTTAAATCGTTTCGATCTCACGCTTGTTTCATTGTGTGCACCTTCGACACTACAAACTGTATCCTGTTTGTCATTGAATGATTACCTCTCCTGATGCCTATCTCGTCGGTCCGTTGAAAACGCAGAGTGATTGCCAATCTCGGCTAAGACTGTTTGTATTTCGAGCACGGTAGGCTGAACTACACAACAAACAACTGTCAGTGTCAAACGAGCAAGAAAGAACAACAAGTCGACAGGTTAATATTAATTCAGCTATTTCGCGTATTTATGTCAGCCGGTTACATACACTTAGGGGATTGGATAGATTGCATCAGAGATCATCAGGATGTAATACACATCACACGCATACATATATTCGCTCCATGAATGACACTTTCGTCGTTGTACACACTGCCAAGCAAGCAGAACAACTACTGTTGGCGCTATGCAACTGTTACCCCGAAATTGAGAACGAATCTTACAACGTCTTCCGATTTGATATGTTTGCTTAAAAGCAACGTAAATGGTCCACTACCATATGTTTGACATTTTGTGTTCTGTGAATTACAAACGAGCTCCGGTTCGTGCCATCTTTGTGATAGGTAGCCAGGTCTGCTCAGAGGTAGCGATTGCATGTGAGCTGCAATGCGTCTTTTCGACAGTAAGCGAAGATGGACCTCCGGAGAAGTTCCTGGCAAAGCACTCAAACGGAAACGTGAAACCCGGGAACGAACGAGTGCCTGACCTCCCTAAAAGATCGTATTCCTAACAATACCATTCAGAGGAGACTAAAATGGCAGGAGATTAAGATATTGCCTCCGTCCATCGAGAACATAAGTTGTACGCTGCTGAGCATGTGGTTTGGCACCAAGTTAAGAGGTTGCTGTTTAAATCCACCCTGGACATAACAGACACTTGCACTTCACCATAGGTGCTGCCTGCTTATTGTGCTTTTGCAGACACTGTAAGTTTCTTGTAAGCATGCGTTGTGGAGCCAATGTCAACGTCCAACAAGGCTTCAGGATCACGCTGGTTTCTGATGACAACATGTATCGGCGTAGCTTGCACATCTGCAGTAATGTATGCCACCGCGTGCAAAAATGGCTACTTGCTTGACTGCCTGTAATAGTTGTCTATGTCAGGCTTAGCATGCGCGGATCCAGGTGTAAAGTATTCGCAACAGGCTGCAAGAACGTCGGTAAACGAGAGAACATCGTTTGGCTGGTTTCCGTATTTACCTGATTTACCCGAATGAACTTCGCGTTCAGACACTATTTATTAGCGCGGCCGTGCTGTCTTCGGCCATGAGGTGGCATTTGGCAGTTTTTGTAGCAAAGTGAGGTGTTTCGATGTCGAGGGATGCGATTGACGAAGCTTTGAGGCTATCAGTCAAGTCACTGGATGTAATAGAGTGGTTCCCTTTGCATTCATCATACTTTAAACCGTCCCATTTTGTGAGCGACTCGTGACTTTCAGGTTACTGTGGATCAACGACCTGCAGTACTTGTGTCCAATTCATTGGTTGTTATTTGTATTCCATTAGGGGTCAACTAGGCTCGGCTCCACCAGACTTCCCTTTGAAGTGGCGTTTGGTGTATCACGACGAGCAGTGATTGGACGATAGTGCATTTATAATACGTCACGACAGTATGAGTTTTGTCGCAGTCACAGCGTCCATAAAATGAAGAAGCACGCGACAACTGCGGTGCTAGCCATGTGAGCGTAAGAACTCACTTTTCTTATTCATCGCTTTATCTCCTCCGGAATGTAACGAAAATGAGCAGGCACGTAAGGTATAGGATCATCAGACTTGTCGGAGCACATTTTCCATGTCCGGTTTCACACTTCATGTAAACGGCTACAGTGAGATTACGAGACAAGGTGCTAGAACGCTCTCCTGTGCGTGATATTATGGAGTTGTTCCGGGAGATAATGTGGTAGAAATTTTATAAGGGGTATATATGTACATATATCTGAGTGGAACCGCGGCCATTCCAACTCCCTAGATACGCGGCAGATGCCGAATATATGCACCCGTTATTTCTCCAATTTCTTCCCACTGTCATATAAGCTCAGCGCCAAGTCAACCGCAAGGTATCCTTGATACATCAACCCTCTCCTTTCACAAGACACACCGGCGATCACGGACGGCTCACTAACCCTACCCGCAACGTTGTTAGCGTTGGACTCGTTTCTTATATTCACACAAATGTTTACCGCTCATATAATCCGCGATTACAGTGACTCACACAACAGTGACGCAAATGTTGTTTCCATCATTTATTGTGTCTTTGTATTACTTTTGATTGAAGCTAGATGGCTTATCAACAAACGGTATTTCTTAAGCAGACTTGCACATTGAAACGAGCTGCAAGCAATCTTCGTTACCGAAACTTGGTACGCCGCTATATTGGACTGTAATCCCATAAACCTCCTTGTACACCTTTTGCGTAAGGAGCGCTGTAAAAGAAATGGTGGAGGGTGCCTCATGTAACTGCATCACATATGTACAGCCAAACGGTTTCAACATCCACCGCTGGCTAATCTCCCTGATTCTCTCTGGTTCTCCGTCTCAGGAGCCTCGGTTTACTTGCATCTATCCGCAACCTGCCAATTCACCCATCGTGGATGTTGTCCGTATCAAAAGAGCTTTCGATTTTACATCGCAATTGACGCAAAACAAAGGATAATTGTAGGTTCTTTCAACACACAAAGATGCACTGGTGTTCCCAGGTGTTCTTGTCTATACACAGAGATTTCATTTATTCAGTCAGAGTTGGTTGGACACATTGGGCTACTATACCAACTAGGTTGACGAACATATTAGACGTGATGTTTACATTAGATATGGCCACTATACAGAGAGAGTTTTCAGAGAACATCGCATGGTAGCGACGGCAACCTGATACTCTTAACCTTCATCCTTAAAATGGCCACCAAACAAGTACTCTTTCCTACTACATCAGCCGCAGTACTAAGTAGAAATTTTTTCTTCAAATAATCTGGTCTTGCGATTGGATGTCTTCTTTCGATTAAACAAGCAAGCACAGCCGTGGAGCACTTCTGTCATTAGTTTCAGCCAGCCATAACCCTTGTTGCTGCACACTTAAAACGAATCAGTGACGTGTAGAAAGATGCAGCCGAACGTTCGATGAGTCAGAAATCCAGCCAACCGACCGAGCGCTAAAAAATGATAGGATACTTTACAGTGAATCCACAGATGCACCGACTCATCTCTGAAATCAAGCACTTACAGTGGATGGGGAAAACACATAGAGATCAAGCAACCCTACGAATGACATGTAAAGCAAATAGCTGATCAGATATCTCCGTCGAAGAACCAACAAACGCTTTTCATTGCTCACTGAATTGGTGGACGGCATCCAAGCGCCGTTAGCTCTTTCTTCTCCACCTAAATGACCCTTGATACTAATGCTCTATGTAAACTTTTATTGCTCTCTGCAATATCTGCCAAGAAACACACTGTTCAACCGTGCTCAATTCTGGAAGCTGATGGCATCCCCCCACCCGCCATGAAACTGGGAGGGCCTGATATGTCACTACATGTTTTGTACATGTTTGCCGTTTCACTGTGATCCAAGTACTTTGCAGATCAATGAAAAACTCCATTCATCAGCCCCCGCCACAGGGGCTGAGCAAAACAGGAGATGGACAATAACAAGCCGAGCAAAATCACTGTTTTAATCGCCGTATTTTTCGCTAAATTGGTTAAAAAATGTGTGAGGAAATTCATAAAATCACTGGAGATGATATACAGGTCCTGAGATGGTTTCCTTGACTGACGGTTGTACAAATGCTGGTAGCTGCATTACCTGATCTATATACCAAACTACATTGAATCCAGAAATGCTATATTTATTCTATTCTTGCACATGCGAAACAACACTCAATCGGTTGCCTCACAAACGGTTACCAAACCAGATTGATTTGCTTGAATTCCGCAACACATTAATGGGTTGGCTATCATCATACATGAGAGGTCCTGCTAAAATACTCACTTTAAGCGACTAGTGCTCTTTTCCGCGTCAAATGCCCAGCGGTTTAGACAAGGAGTTGCGCTCGGTACATTACTTTTCCTCCTTTGTGTCAAAGATAGCAGTTCGGTTATCACACATGGCGTGTCGTATGTATTTTTGTTGGTATAACATTTGCCCCCAAGTACTGAGGAGGTAAGCTTCTGAATGTATTACCATTTACTCGATAATACATTTATTCGCTTGAGAATTGGTGAGATTTGATGATGGCGTTTTAGGCACAACAGTCAAGTCTCATGTGTCGCGGTCGCTTGACACCGGAAGTATCTATCACATGTAACATGGAACGCGTCTTTGTGCAACTTTGTACCCGTGAACTTATTTGCAACTTTTCTTTTACCCTCATGTTCGTTGAACAGAATAATACCACATATCACGAGCCAGACGATCCTTCGTTATCATCTCTCACAACATGCATGCAATCACAGCTACACTTGAATTATTTACTTTTCTTAATCATCATATCTTTTATTATCGCAGCATAATTTGTGACTATATGAAGCACTCAGTCAGTCCATCCTTAGACGTACTTTAATGGGAAATATTCTATCCTAAACTCTTGGGAGCTATACCAGCAATTCCATCTGAATCCTCTTTGTTTTCAGAAGTTTACGAATACTGGAGACTGTTGCACAGTCTGCTTCATGGCGATACCCATTATAATCGAGTTACCTTTACAATGAAGCATAGTTACCCGCGAGAGCTAGGTAACTGCCGCTTTACGCTGATTATATCACAATGCCATCGAACTTTGCGATTTAGTTTTTGTTTCACCATATATGCTTTTCTGTGTAGTCGGCTCTCGGCTCATGTAAGACTGTGCAATCGTTTTGCAGTAAGTTGGAATGCTACTTCCATTCGGACACCAATATGCCGTTTTTCCTGTTGAAGATCCTACGATCACCCCTTCAAGGAAGGCCGAGATAAATTATAATGTGTGCATTTCCAATAATTCACGCAGTGGTATTATCCTTCAGTGTCTGCAACAAGCTCAAACTCAAACTTTACCTCCTACCCTCGTATAAGACAATCCTACGGGATGATTACCTTTTCAGAAATGCAGACAAATATAAGAAGATAACATGAAAGTGCTCTTGCAAGAGCAGGACATCACCTGTGCGTGCATGATCTGTGCCAAATATTGTCACAGCTTTCACTTGCTGAGCGGTGGGCATATTTTTATCATTAATAGTATTACTGTTTGTATTTTCGTCTCCATGCGGTATATTGTTTCGACCAGATGCAATACTAACCTGGAGCCTAAATTTGCAACTGGTACTGTGCATCTTGGACGGACCACATATTATGCGCTCGATACGTTACGGACTGCTCGAACAAGCGCTGGAAATTTAGCACAGGGACACCGGCTACCGGCCGGGTCAGAATACGAACTAATGGTAACTCTTTTCGACAAACGACCTGTTAAATGGTTGCTGAGGGAGAACGTTCAAACATCTCACCATAGGTTGACCAGCTACAATCAAGCATAGTGTTGGTGCCCTCTAACACTGACACTCTCATCCATGTCTGCATTCCATTAACACCAATGTGTCAGCCTACTCTGGAGCATACCTGTTTCCCATAGACGCATACATCTAGCCCTGTGCTTACCTCCATGGAGTCCCATTGGCTAATGTCCCGTGACCAATGAGTGTCACTGCTAGTACATGTATATAACCTCTCAGGGAGAGCATGAATTTTTCCCGCTTGAACTCGAAATAACAGCACGTTATTTTGATACTTTAACAAACCAACTTATTAGCACCATGAGTGAACTTGCCTGTAAAGAGGTATTGATTAAGGTGGAGTTAGTGTAAAAGATATTGGAGCATACAAATTATTTTATATTTTCCTATATGCTCACACCTTACCTAAAGCAGGAAATAGTCATACGTTTTCGGAATATTTTGTGGAGTTCAGATAAACCAGGATGATGTTTTAACAAACTATATACACAAGAGCAATATGATAAAAAACAAAACCCACTGCAAACATTCAATCATGTTACTGCACCGGCTTTAAGAAAGACACAAGTGCAACATGGAATAAAACTGACATAATGCGATGATACACTATCATTTGCGCTTGCTAAAACTGGCATCGCCTGTTCATCTGTGGTGCAAATGCACTGGAGGCAGCTTTTCTTTCCGGTCGTCCTTTCAGCTATTTAGATCATATCCTCGAATTGGATAATCCGATTCTTCATGGTTGTCCTGTACCTTTTGTTCAAACAACCCAAAATATCAAAATTTTTCTGGTGTCTTTTGAAAATATTATCTATGAGTACGCGAATTTTGTCACCTATAAGGGTTGTCGGACCACCCATACTTATCTAGATGCAAGAAAGGGTCACATGCGCTCGGGATCATTTGTCAGAAAAACCAGGATACGTAGTCCAGCAAACTGCTTACGCACTCGGAAGCATACCTAAACCACTATGATTAAGCAACCAAAGCCCAACAAAAACAATGGAAACATGTTGAGTTGCTAACTTCAAAAATGCACTTGTCCAACTTTTGCAAACCAAATGATGCACACAGTCGTCTAGGACCAACAATCAATATCATTCACATCAGCAATACACGTTAGCTGTGGGTGAGAAACACACCTCAGCTCTTGTGCCGCACTACAAAAGTGGAGAGTAAAAAACTACACTACAAGTATACAAATTACACTGCAAGCGTATGAGGTTAAATATTAGATTATGCGTGTTGCATGTGACCGGGACTGAAAAAGGAACCTATAGGGCGGGGATGGACCAAGAAAGTCACAAGGCAAACGCCAATGGGGTCGGCGCTTCGCCATATCAGCAAGCGTGTCAAACCAAACATCTTCATCGCCCGTAGAACCCCAGCCAGAAAGTCGGGATGTACCAACCGACGCCAACTTCGAAGTAAGGGTTTTTATTCCTCTCGACCAAATCATCGCTTGGCCTCCCCTTTTCTTCTATCCACAACCTCGACGTGTAAGCAATGCACGTAGCGGAAGTCGGTGGGCTGGCATGTGCAATACTTTTGCCCAGCGTTCGGAGCCTGGTGCGGGACATGGTGGTGCTGTGCGGTTCACTCCCTCTTCCTGCACCAAATACGTGACGAAGAACACGCTCATTGCTCACGCGGTGCTCCCACTAGACATAAGCTTAGCTGCGAAGGCAGCGATGATGGAATATGACGAGCCTCTTTATGTCTGTCGAACTGATGGGCCACGTTATAGGAGAGTTGAACGGACGGCTGCGTTATAAACTCTGCCCTTCAGGGCGAGAGAAATGTCGCATCTGCGTCACAGGTGGCGGAGATTGGCAAAAGCATCTTGAGCTTTCGCTGTGCGGTTCATAAACTCATCTTCGATCCCATGGGTGCTAATATAGCTGCCCAGGTACCGGAATTACTGAACGACTTCTAGCTGATCATCACAAAGCTTTAGCGCAGGGATGAGTCGCTGCCAATCTTGGAGAAATACTTAGCATTTAGATGGAGCTAGTGCTAATCTGTACAGTGTTACTAGGCATGTTTGGGAACTGTCACAGGTTAGGAATTATCGTCCGCTTATTCCAAGTCAAGAAGTCGCACACCAAGAAGTAGCTCCACACTTTCTACGTCGTGTCCAGCGAAAGCTGTTTCCATGACTTCATCAGTAGCGAAGTTGAAGAGGAAAGGTGACAGCGGGAAACATTTCTCACACTGCTGGTGATATGAAAGGTGGCGACAGTTTGCCATAAACCTTCACTCTGCCCGAACTATGTGCGTACAGCGCTTTGATAATATACACATATTTATCAGGCACACCTTTCCTCAGCAGACAGTCTCAAAGGGCGCATCGATCGACTGAACCGTAGGTACATTTTATGTCAATAAACACGAAAACAGTGGGTCGCTAATAAGTATGGTGGTGCCCCAACAATTGGCGCAAGGTTAAGATGTGTTCGATGCAGCCCCGACCGCGACGAAACCCGGTTTGCTCTTCACGGATTTGGGACCAGTGGGGAGTGGTACTGATGGATTTCCTTCCCATATGTGTCAGTATTACCGAAACATACTATGCTTTATTAACACATCAACCTAGGATGCCATCCTTACCAGAGTTGCTCTGCTCCTCCATGACAATGCTCCTGCTCATAACACAAAAGTAGCCTAGACAGAAGCGCCGTTCTGTGGCTATAAAATGCTTCCTAATCATCCATACACTCCAGAAGTTTCACCATCTGAATTGCACCACATTTCAAATAGGAAGTCAGTTCTGGAGAGGAAATCATCTCCTGATAAGGAGATTACGATTTATGAGACCAGGTCATGGCTTTTAGCCAAATTTTGGGAAGTATACAATTGTGGTCTATTCAGCTGCATAGAAAGATAAGAGAAAGGGTCTAACTTTGGGTAGCACTTATGTGGAGAACAGTAATACCTGTGTCTATTTTCGTTTTTTTCGGTGCCTGGGAAATTGGTCAAAGGAAATCATCATTAAACGACCCCCGTACAATGACTGCACACCATGGCTAGTGCCATAAATTTGTAGTTAATGCAAGGTTAACAATTTTCCTTGCTTCACTCTAGTCTATTCTCAAGTAACACCTCGGATACGTTCTTTTGATGAAGTAAAACTATTCGAGGGTAGCATACCGGTGGACACACTATAGTTTCTACCGCTCAATGCGAGAACGCCGTTCGCTCAACTGCGACCACAGATAGCCACTGTGTAGTTAGTTTATATAAATCGATCTACTTATTTTCTCCTAGCATGCTAAAGAGGTGTTCGGACGCATTTCTGTAACCATGACATAGGTGATGTAGTACCAGTAAATGAAACGGAAAAGGCGATGGTCATTAATAAATTTAAAACAGGAAACACCACTTTAAGCTTACACAACTCAGGACGACTAAGAATGTCAAAGATTTTTCTCCCTTTACCTAGAAGAGGGCAGCGGACGTCAGCAGCGTCTACTGGGCGACCTCATAAGGTGCATCAGATCATAAAGCACGCTAACCATATATGACACCGTCTTTTATTACTCAACCAAAACACTTCGGTGCATCCGCAGCTTAGCCGATGTCTAGTGGGTACACTGCATGAGCAATGAGGGCGTTCGACTCCGCGTATGTGATGCAGGAGTAGCGAGTGAACCGCTGAGCACCATTCTACCTATCAATAGGATCCGATGGCTGGGCCACGTGTTGCACACGCCAGCCCACCGACTTTCTTGACGTGCATTGTTTGCGCGCCGGGGGTGCGGTTGGAAGAGGAAAAGAGGAGGCCCAGCGATGACTTGATCGAGAGAAATGGAAACCCTCATTTCGAAGTTGGCGTCAGTTGGTGTTTCGCAAACGCATTGCTGGGGACCGAAGGACGATGAACGCATTCGATTGGATATCCTAGCCGACATGGTGATTAGTTGCTTTCCATGGCGTTTGTGTTTTGAGTCTTTGTCACTCTTCCTACCTTTAGATTCCACCAACAACAACGATCTCAAATGTGATATTAGCATTGCGTTACTTTTCTATACCTCTCAACTCCATATTGCTTATTTTCTTACTTTTTATATTGCGGCACATTAGCTGAATTGTGTTTCTCACAATGAGTTAGTTCGATCTTCAACCACAAAAGAGTTGACATTAATGTGTAGTGTGGCGCAAGGATTCGTTCGCTAAGGTTATTTAACAGAGAACGAACAACTATACTGAATTGACAATTGAGTTATCTCTGCCTTGTTCGGTCAATTAGAATTTTATGAATATTTCTGCTCAAGGGTTAGCACTAACAGCATGATACGAATACAATTGGTATTAGTAGGAGCACAGTACTTCCGACAAATAGAATATCCAGTAACTTTTCACTATGAAATTAATCAACCGACTTAGCTCCACCTCCAGGTCATTCCAAATATCCATGCCCACAGTTAACCTGAACACTGATACGTAGAATTTGTGCACTGTTAATGTCCATCCTTTCATTGATAGTGACAAAAGCACCATGCAGCCGGTAACTTGTACACCGACTTGTATTTCTTTAGAACATATATTTTACTGCAGTACACTCCACTGGTAAATTCATAAACTTACATACAACTAACACAAATAGACCATGACGTAACAGGTAATCCAACAGCTATTAATGTTTCAGAAACATAAGAACACGTCTCCCTTTATGTTAGGCTTCTACTCTTTAGCGACGGTAGCCTGGGCGCAGTACACTACTGCCCACCTTATTAAATTCATTCCACATTCAGTTACTTTGCACCAGGCATCAATGATTTAGTTACCTAGATTTAATCAGTCGACGATCCTCAGTGTGTACAATTCGCTAGCAAGCTCAGATAAAAGTATTACTTCTATTAAAAGACTTCGATGGTTACAGATATCGAGAATAAGAGAATGGCTAAACAAAAGCCCCAGAATGTTGATTGAAGTTTTAAAATGCACACAAGCACGCACAAATGACAAAAGAACTGCCGCCAAGACACGAAAAACAGTGACATGAAAAGTGTTTGTGAAGCGCTGATGCAGATGAGACCGAAAGAGATTGTAAATGTCATAACCAACTGACTTATTCCGTCGCAGTTTTCTTGTGATAAGAAACAGGTCGATTGCTTTGGTAATCCATGTACACCATGCAGTTGTCATTTGCGGAGCTGCCTACCGAAATGATGGGATACAATTTCGTATGGAAAGACTTGTGGACTCCCACATAACACGTCGGAGGCTGCTTGTAAAAGGCACGCAGAGGCACAATGAACAGCCCGTTGCCTTGACATACAATTCTACGACGCCGTACCATGCTCTTCATTATAAACGTCAATACTGTACTCTTTGATAGGTAGTTGGGCCGTCGTGCCGGTAAATCGGCCTCACATTGGGGGTAGATGGCACTTTTCTCTGATGTCCACTGGGCTTCCAACGTGGAGGTCGGATGTCTGTTGGGAACACACTGAAACTAATTGTTGGTGTATTATAAGACCGACGGGAAGCTGATCGTTCTACATGTCTACGCCTCGCATGCAACGACTGAGGACTGTGTGGTGCGTAGTTTATTTGATTCGGTCTGAGGACCCGATTGACAATGGCGAACTTTGGCCGCGTGTTCCTCCTGTTTGGATTGACGTACCATGTACTGCCATCCTGCGGGGAGAACGTGGAAGATATTATTGAATTTTGAAGAGTCTGTACACGAGTCCCTGTTGTAGGTGCTTTTATACTAGTGGCAGTTTGAGATCTAACACTGGAATGACTAACCGGTATCAGATTCGGTTGAACGTTGTTCATTTTGGGTGCCTTGTAGGCATAAGTGAAACGCCATGGGCGTGCATTGGATGTGGAGCGTAACTCTGCATTGTGTTCGGCTTCAACCTCACTATCACCATTGCTACTGTGGTGGACGTAACCATCACTGTTTTCATAGGCCACAGAGCTTGAAGTCCACACTGGGGAAGCTTGTTGTCGATTACTGTAATATCGTCTAATGAATCGACCATCCGAGAAGTATTTAACCCTTCCGGTGCCCCAAGCTGGTGGAAACAAGTAGCGATTACCATACACCGGTTGGTATTGTTGCAGCATATCATTTTTGCTGTAAGTGGATGTGGCAGTTGGCATTCCATTGTCAATTTTTGGCATACCCGGTGGACTATACCCGAACGGGACCATTTGATACTGGGCTTGGAATCCCTTGTCACCGATGGTATCATCACTGACAAACTGAATATACAATTGACCGGATTCAGCGATGAAGGCATTCGGCAGCTGCGATAAAGAACAGCGAAAATCAGAGGAGTATATTAGTTAGTTTTAATTGGACCAAAATGAGCTGTTTATTTTCCTCAAAATCATGGTACGGGATTTGAAGCAAGTCGGTCACCAAATCTACTTCGAGCCGAGGGTGTGCATATTTGGAAAAAATTGCCTGCAGATATAGTCAAAGCAAAGTCGGTGCCGAAATTTACGAAACTGCTGGAATCACAAATTGCCGACTTCTGATTTTGAGAATGCTCATTATCATAAAAGGTAGTTACTTAAAAATATTAGATGCATCCAAAGAGAGGCATCTCTATTCGCTGCGATTTCTAAAGAATCAGTATTCAGCATCATCATTTTCTTCATCACCACCACCACCACCATCATCATCATCATCAACATCATCATCATCCTCAATATCATCGCCATCATCGTCCGCGTCAAGGTCATTTATCAAAGTCAAAGTCACGGTGCTTGGTTTGAACATTAAAGCTCCGATCCTAGGCCAGTTTATGCTTTTCTTTTGTGTCATTTACCGTAATCCATTGTCTTCAATTGTTTAGTTCGGTATTATTTTGATTCTGAATTATCCCGTAATATATTTGAAAACTCTTCAGCAGTAATTCTGTCGTTCTAGTCTGCATTGATTCTCATCCGTACTGGTCGTATTTTGCTCGTATCCTCGTCGGGCCAGTTTATCCCGTTCTCTTCATTGTTAAGGTGGTTTTATGCTATAAATATTGGTGTAATTCAACCCCTTTAGTTACTTGCATTTAGTTCATCATAACTACCTGGACTAGTTGATTATAATTTTTGTGATTCTACATTACACTGGTTTTCTCGTATCGATCGGTGCCTATTTTTGAAATAGCAAAGCAGTTATCTTGTGATATTTGCTCTAAAGTCCTTGGACATCGCGTAATTGCGAGTACATGCAGTTTATGCAGCGTAAAGTATCATATTTCGTGCATTGGTCTGTCTGTGGACCGATTTCGAGTAATTCAGGGGATTCAGCACTATTTTGTGAAGACCATTTTTAAACAATGCCAGTCTAAACTTGGGCAGGATGGAACCGAAAAGCCTGACAAGCGGATCAGTAGAGCGAAGTGCTCTAAAACGCGCAGCTCGATTCGTCCTACACCACAATCTGAGAAACAGCCAGCGCATAGTACAATATCGCATCCATCCCTGAAGCAAAGTACTAGCATATAGGCGGGCTCGCCCTCAAGACCTACAATTGTTGCTGTTGACAGTAAAGCTCTAATTTGCAACATGCAAATTGATGATAACGAATGGTAAATGCAAAAACCAAGGAAACCAAGAACAGTATCTAGCAACCTGAGGCGCCGCAGCCTCATGGTCTTTCATGCCACTGAATCATGTGATTCCAATCCTCAGGTGCGCTATGAACATGATGTTGAGACTGGACCTTAACGTGGTGCGACGGTTTGCGTACCTCATTGACCCATTGAGCTATACTGGGTGATGCCTCCGAGCATCTTGAGAGCTACTCCTACCAGGTTGGTCAATGGTGAGAGGTCAGACAAACTCAGTCTCCTGGTCCTCCAGGTTGGGGGTTTGAAATGGGATGGCGTCCATTTCTGTAAAAACTAAATCATTGCCACCTCCCCGCTGCCTTGCGGACAGGCTTTTGAGCCAAAGGCTTTGGATGAGGACCCTAATCGTTCTCCTGTCTAGGTCTGGGCGCCCTGGCAGTATCCCAGCCCACATACAACCATGACATTTTCTTCAAACATAAATTTCATCCTGCATCGGCCGTCGCGCAGATTATCAAGGGTCGCCTTATCTGCTGCATACAGCAGGGCGGATAAGCGAAAACATGCTACTGCTGGCGCCTCCCTTCTTTCTTTTCCACCTTTTTCTCTTACTCCCATCCCGACCCCCATTACTAACCTTCCTTCTATAATTCCCAGCTTAATTGACAGCAACCGACGTGCTACTGGAGTAGAACCATCTGCAGCCACCATACCACAGCACCTATCGGACGCCTATCGGCAAAAGTTCCTTATAAGGCCACGCTGTCCCATTACCATGGCGACATTCAACGTCCGCACTCTAAGACAAACAGGTCAGCAGGCTGCACTCGCACGCACCTTAGACACACTGGGTGTTGATGTGTGTTGTGTGTCCGAAACTAGGATCAATGACCCTAACGGGGTTATTGAATTGACTGCACCCGGCTTATCCTCTCGTTATTGGTTGCACGCATCCGGAGACGCCGATGCGGCACTCACGGGTCAAGCTGGTGTAGGTATCATTCTCAGCTCCAAGGCTGAGTCATCGTTGGTTGATTGGATTCCGGTGAACAGCCGTTTATGTGCAGCCCGTTTGACTACATCAGCTAAGGTGAATTCGCGAAGTAAAACAAAACGCTGTTTGTTTGTGCTTTCTGCTTATGCTCCCACGGACTGCAGTTCTAATGCAGTCAAGGACACTTTCTATCACGAACTGAACACGCTGCTACGCAGTGCTACTAGTTCAGATATTGTAGTACTTGCAGGGGATATGAACGCACAAGTAGGGCGTCTGAGCTCTTCAGAAGCTCAGCTGGGTGGTAAGTATGGACTTAACGCCGAACGGACTGACAACGGCGAGCGTCTGCTGCAACTGTGTGCGGAGCACCAGTTGTTTCTTACTAGCACTGCTTTTAGACACAGTGGGCGCCGAAGTGCCACTTGGCGTCCACCTGTAGCTGGTCAGCGATGGACCCAAATTGACCACATAGCCATAAGTTACAGGTGGCGCGGTTCCATTCTGGATTGCCGCTCATACTGGAGTACCTGTGTCGACTCTGACCATGCCTTGGTGCGCTGTCGTTTCTCCATGAACTTTACCGGAAGGCGCACAAAGCGTCTCCCCGATTGGCAACGGAGAAATTGTCCCAGCCCTCTGTCAGGCAAGCCTATCAAGAAGCACTGCATAGCGAACTCTCGCTGTCTTGTCCTAATGACACTGAACTTCAGTGGAATAGGATCTCGGCCGCTATGCACGACGCAGGAGCATCTGCTTGTGGCACTATCAGTCGTCATCGCACCAGTCACTGGATATCCGAGAGGTCCGTGAACCTTTTGGAAGCTAGAAGGCACCTCCCGGCTGGTTCTGAACACAATGTGACCAGACGGGCTATTAGGCGTGAACTAAAGCGGAGCCTACGTGCTGACAAGGAAGCCTGGTGGACCAGTCGGGCTCAAGAAATGGAGGAGGCAGGAGCAGTAGGCAATTACCGGAAGCTCTTCCAGCTAATCCGCACCACTGGTCCGAAAAACCAGGCGTCAGTGAGACAATCAGGGACAGCGCGGGTGCGCTGATACACAATAATGAGCGCCGTATGGCTCGTTGGGCTGAGCACTTTGAACATCAGTTCAGCTGGCCCCCTGCTCCCGGACCTCTTCCTACTCAGGTGATGCAGGACGAGCCATGGACGGTTAGTTTAGAGCCTCCGTCGGAGGCCGAGGTCCGAAACGCGATCACAGCCCTCAATCGTTTTCGTGCCGCTGGCCCGGATTCCCTACCACCTGCACTATTTAAGGATGGAGGTGAGGTCCTCTGCAAAGCACTGACCTCCCTATTCGAATGTATCTGGAACGAAGAGAGTGTGCCGGCTAATTGGAGCGAATCGATTATAGTGGCAATATACAAAAAGGGCAGTCGCACAGACTGTGCGAACCACAGGGGTATTAGCCTAACGCCAGTTGTGACAAAATTACTGGCCTCGATTATCGTTCGTCGTCTCACTGCGGAACGGGAATCTCGGATTAGAGAAGAGCAGGCCGGTTTCCGCCCAGGACGTGGCTGTATAGACCATATATTTACTTTGCGGCAGGTGCTAGAGCAGCGCCACGCATACCGCAGACCGACAATAGCTGTGTTCCTCGATTTCAAGAGTGCGTTCGATTCAGTCGATCGATCGATTCTGTTCGAAATACTTGCGCGGAAAGGTGTTCCCACGAAATATGTGAACATCCTTCGTGCTCTATACTCGAACACTAGAGGCCGCGTCAGGGTCTATGGTGCCCTATCGGATAGCTTTTCGACTACAAGTGGCGTTCGACAGGGTTGTCCGATTTCCCCGTTATTGTTCAATTTCGTCGTGGATTCTATCATGGAGTGTTCCCTTGAGGAATCTCACGATGTAGGTGTTGAAGTGCTGCCTGGTGAACGGTTAGTTGATCTAGATTATGCGGACGATATCGTCTTGCTTTTCGACAATGTTGAGGCGGCACAATCAACCCTGAATAGCCTGTCCAGAGTGGTCCCATTATTTGGTATGCACTTCGCACCTTCAAAGTGCAAAGTGTTGCTGCAGGACCACCAGCCACTCGATGACCCCCTTGACGCTTGCTAACGAGGAACTCGAGGTGGTTGATCAATTCACTTATCTTGGCAGCTGCATCAGCAATGATGGGCGCATAGAAACTGACGTGAGCTCACGCATTGCAAAGGCCAGAGCTGCCTTCTTGAACCTGCGTCATCTTTGGCGACAGAAGGGAGTTTCCCTCCGTCTGAAAGGCCGTGTATACAAGGCCACAGTGAGGGCCGTTCTGCTTTATGGGAGTGAGACTTGGGCCCCTTCGGTATGAAGATCTGAGGCGCCTTCAAGTCTTTGATCATCGTTGTTTGCGAGCATTGCTGGTGTCGGATGGCACCAGCGTGTCCGCAACGATGATGTGCGTAGGCGAGTACTAGGTGGTGATGATCATGCTAGCTCTCTAGAACAACAGATAGCACTGAATAAGTTGCGTTGGCTCGGGCACGTGCTACGCATGCCTGGTCACCGCTTACCTAGGAGGGCCTTGTTCAGTCTACCAGGTGTCGGATGGCGCAAGGCTCGAGGTGGACAGAAGTTGACTTGGCAGCGGGAAATGAAGTCACTGACGACCAAACTGGGTGCCGTTGGTCCGTCTCGCCTTCCGGGTTGGAGCCCACGTGACTCACCTTGTGCTTGGCTCGAGACTTTACAGGACATGGCTCGCAACCGACACCAGTGGCGCGTCTGCTGCCGTCTCCTAATTGGATGCCTGTTTAAAGTGTGTTTGGTGCTGAGTTAACTGCGGGGTAATGGCTGATTATGACGCGTGGCAGTGAAAGCCGCAAGGAAGCTGTCTCGCCGATGCCGCCTTATCTTTGCACGATAGCCAGCTGTTTGTGACGGAATGTTGTTAACACAAGGTGTAGGCGCCTTGACCCTGAATGTTTGCTTAGGGCATTAAGGTTTTCAGGTAAGTCCCCCTTCTCTCCCTCTTCTTATTCTTTATTTCATAGGTCCTCATGGTTGTATGGCAGCGAAGCATCAGTTCAAATGGCTGATGTACTGCTGTTGATGATGATGATGATGATGATGTTGAGATATTGCAATTTCTGATTGCTAGACTGATCTACGTCGATGAGGACGGGCTCAGAGTGAAAGAGATTGCTCGTCTAGGAACGAGAATCGAGTGCAAAAGTCGACCTATGAGGGAGACTTTAGTCGAGGAGGCAAGTCCTACGTAAATTTTGTCCTGTCTTCATAGACTGTAAGGTCTAAAGATCCAGCAGACAGAGAGAAACTCAAGACTGCGATGATTGAACTAAGCGAGGCACGGACGATATAGAAACAAATATCCGCATGTAAAATTTAAGGTAGTTACGCGGATTCATCCGCGAATCCGCATCAACAGGTTGCTGATGCATCAGGCGCGCCCAGCCGTTCCTACCGCGTTTTGCGCGTAGCCTTTACTAATGTCTGTAGTCAGATGAACAAGCGTGATGTGCTGTACGATTTTCTAAGCTCTCAGCGACCAGACGTATTAGGCCTTGCTGAGACATGGGTAAACTTCGAGGTAACCGCCCAAGAAGTGGAAATCACCGGCTACTCATGCTTCCGCTGTGATAGACCAGCACATGATCGCGGTGGCGTTCTACTTTACATAAAGTTTTCCTCGTATGGGAGACTAGTGAGCGCCTACCAAATCGCTGATGGTTCATGTGAGTAATTATGGTGTTCGATCCACCTCAGACGCTGCGATTTGCTCGTGGGCGTGGTATATCGCAGTCCACTGAGCCGCACTTTGGACTGGTTGCCGCATGTCCGCAACCACATGAGTCGTCAGATGTTCCTATACATAAGCGATTTCAAATTACCCAGCCCACAGTGGCATGAGGCTGCCCTTCGCCATGGCCACTGTGGAGTCGAGAGGAAGTTTAGGGATGTGACATTTGAAACCGGGCCACACAGCACATCAACCAACCGACACGCATAACTGCGCGCGACTCCATCGTGCTTATATCTGCTTTTGACTAGTTGTGAGCAACGTGTGCACGACATTCAAGTCTTAGAGCCTCTGGGAGCGCGTGACCACTCGATGATCATAGCCAGCTTGGAACTACAGCTGTCGTATTCTCCCCCACTGGAGTCAGCCTTCAACTATTGGAAGGCAGACTTTAAGGCCTCATTCGAGCAGCGAGCCAGATAGACTGGTCTT
>OX104063.1:24219911-24279196 GCA_944474145.2 Dicrocoelium dendriticum
CATCAAACGGAGTATCCTTACTTGCGCAGTTCCCTAATATCGACTCCTGTGGAACAAGCGTGTTTTGTGAACGCCGTAATTTCTCTTAGCCCAAACCACACAAAGGCAGTCGAACAATTCGACCTGATAGCACGTAATGTACATTGTGACAAGAATCATGCCAATGGGTGAGGGATAGAGAAACCTACATGCGCAAAAATCTGAACTGTCGCTATTCGGTGTGTGAGCATCCGGCTCGCGATAGGGATCCAAACGCCACACCGAGCTTCTAGCTTTCCGCGGACAACGCGATTCCAAGGCCCTCTTCATTAACAACAAGGTTTCTAAACGATTGACTAGAATTGCAGTTGTGTCCATCTACATCAGGGTTTCCCAACCTGGGGGTAATTACCCCCAAGGGGGTAAAATGGCATTTTCCGAGGGGTAAATACCGATAATTGGATTTGGTCACTAATCAGTCGCGAAATAAGCTTAATAACGAAATCACACATCCCAACTAGCTCAGCATTTTTAGTAAGCCATTAGTCAATGCAGCTACTACGGCATGGCGCCTTTGTCGACTGCCACAACTGCTGCCATGTTTTCGAATAAGCCAGTCGTTCACCAGGTCGAATAACGGGGTGGATAGCAAACTATCGTTTCAGCACTGGTCAAAGTACCAGTTATGTTCACAGGTGAATGTTTGACAGTAGGAACAGCGAGAAAGGGTGATTAGTGTTCACAAGGTATGGATACAGAATGGTGTCGGGAAAATGTCGAGGAATAACGTGGAACGGAGGAATGAAACACATGTTCATGTTTGATTGGGAATCAGACACGATGAGGTCAAGAGAGGGCCTGAATCGGGATAACGGTAGGCGTTTGAAAGGGCAGAGAAACGATACAATTGGGGTCACAACCAACATAGAATCAGCAGTTTGGACGCCAGTGACCATTAGGTGTTATGTTGATCACTTTCATGAGCAGTTGTTTTTGACGAGAAGTCATGGCAGGTGAGCATTTTCATTCAGTGGGTTTGGTGCCGACAAAAATATATTTGTCTGCGAATGTTCGCGATAATGTCACCTGCATGGGATAACGAGATTAATTTCTATAAATGATATATATCTATAACATCTATCTACTTAATTGCTTGCAGGGAATACGTCTTCCAGAAAAAAGCGGTCCTACAAAGAAGCATTTCTGCAGTGGTGCTTCACTAACTTCGCTGATAAAAATGTTGAGAAACCGCAATGCGTTTTGTGCAGCAAAGTGCTCACGGCGGAGAGTATGAAACCTAGTAAATTGAAAGAGCACTTCGAACGAAGCCATGCCCATTTGATAGGAAAAGATATTACATTCTTTAGAAGGAAAGAAGCTGCGCTAAAACTTTCGCGCCTGGATACATCGAGCTCCTTTTCTCAGGCAAATGAGGCTGGCCTTGAAGCTTCGTATCGCATTGCGCTTCGAATCGCCAAAAACAAGAAGCCGCATACCATAGGAGAGGACCTCATCAAACCTTGCATAATGGATGCGGTTAAGCTCGTGCTTGGAGAACATCATGCGGAGAAGATTAATATGATATCGCTTTCGAACAACACCATCAAAAGTCGTATGGAGGACATGAGCAAACAAATTTTGAACACGGTGCTTAACGAAATAAGATCAAGTCCCTTATTTGCAATCCAGTTAGATGAATCTACCGACGTAGCGTCCTGTTCCCAACTACTTGTGTATGTTCGGTACCTAACAAGTGATAGCTTCAAAGAAGAGTACTTGTTCTCGGAATCCTTGAGCACGACTACGCGTGGCGAAGATGTCATCCAAATGGTAAAGAAGTTCCTCGAGGAAAACATGCTACTGTGGTCGAAGTTAGTGGGTGTATGTACAGACGGAGCACCAGCCATGTTCGGCGTCCGTTCCGGATTCCAAACATTGGTCAAAAATGTTGCTCCGCACGCTACCTTTAGTCACTGCATCATACATCGTTATGCTTTAGCAGTGAGCACTCTTCCACCTGCTTTACTTGACTTGTTAACCAAAGTAGTAAAGATAGTAAATGTCATCCGCGATAGTGCGACGCACACAAGAATCTTCAAAGAGTTGTGCAATGAATTTGGAGGCAAATTCGACGTGCTACTATTGCACACAGAAGTGTGTTGGTTGTCACGAGGCAGGGTGTTGCACCGAGTGCTTCAGCTTCGAGAGGAAATTGCAATCTTTCTTCGAAGAAAAGTGATGCAAAAGGGTAAGGGAGACGAGTTACACGTTATTATAACGCACAGCGTGTTTATTTCGAAACTTGCTTATCTTGCTGATTTCTTTGGGGAAATCAATGCGCTTAACCTCAGCCTGCAAGGGAATATGATGAACATTTTAGTCGCTCAGGATAGAGTAGCCGGTTTTCTTCGCAAACTGCAGCTTTACCAGCGCTCGGTTGATGTTGACGACGTGGCGATATTTCCACAACTAACGACGGTGCTCGTTGAAAGAAAGGAAAAATGCGCATTCACGAATGAAATATCTTGCCACTTGTCATCAGTGATGAATTCCATCAGCAAATATTTTCCTGATTTGGAAACTCGCAAATTAAGTGCCTGGGTGCTAAGACCGCTTACAGTAGCTGAAGGAATATTTCCAGATACTGAATTCGAAATCAAGGTACAATTCCTAGGAATGCGCGAGGACAGCGGATTGAAGGTAGATTTCAAAAGCACGCAACTAGTGACATTTTGGGCAAAGATAGGTGAAGAGTATCCATTACTGTCGGAAAGCGCATTGAGAATATTGATCCCATTTGCAACAACTTATAAATGTGAAAGTGCATTTTCGACAATGATGGTAATGAAAACAAAAGCAAGGAATCGAATGAACTTGGAGCACGACTTGCGATGTGCATTGGCCGAAACTGCACCAAATAAACCAGAAATTTTTACCACCAAACAACACCAACAGTCTCATCGATGTATATCACCTCTTGTTTGCATAGAATTTTGAATTAAATGTACTGTTTTCTTTCGTTTATTTGTCGAAGGAGATTCCGGATACCGATCACTTCTCGTACTTAAGTCGGATAATTATGTAGTGAGAAGGGGTGTTTCCTTCAATTGCATGAGCACGTGAAACTACATATGACATTTGTTTTTGAACTTTGGAGCGAAATGTGCAATAGTTATTACTTAGTAGTCTTTCGAAAGTTTGGGGTAAAAGTCCGGTGGGCAACCCCCTTTGTGGGTATCGGCGTCTAAAAGGTTGGGAATCACTGATCTACACGGTGTGTCATCTCAGGATGATTAAGGTGGAGCTTCATTCTGAGCTAGTGGCATCGGTCGTCTATCATGAGTGGGGGAAACTCCGCAAGACGCTACCGACATAAATTCCTTTAAAGGCAGCAGATGCTTGGCCAACTTTGGCTTACGATTCACTGGGGTGAACAAATCAGTGAATCTCTCTCTCTTACAAAATGCTACGAAGAACTTGACCTAATAAGTACCGCAACATCCGATGGGATATGGAAAGGTGTTTGCTACCATCAGGGGTCAAAGCGTTATGTGCAGCCTTGGAACATGTCTGAATCCCAGTCTTAGGACTGCTAGAAAACGTCAAGTGGATGACCTCTGAAGGTCGAAACAATTTTCAATAGGAACACAACCTCCGAATTTTACTGGTGACGGAGAAAATTTTCTGCATGCACCCCTACGCACAAGGCGTTGTCATCTAGTTGACTAAACTCAGGCACATCGGACATCTGAGCCATCAGATATAATATTGATAATCGAGACGAGACTGACCTGTGTAATTAACCTCTCCAAGATCTTTCTAACTGGTCTGTCGCTCATCAGGAACGGTTAAATAGGGACAGAAAGAGTTTGCTTCTTTAAAACAAATGCCAATCAACGAGCTGAATGTACAGACGATCCGCAAATGCGTGTTAGTGATTCCCTTTGGTGTCGGTTAGCGCTATGACGACACCACTACCCTAGCGTTCATAGTCTACCAATCTCCCAGTTCTACACCGGAACAGGACCACAGGTTCCTATCGGCTACGTGTGTGTGATACATCGGGAATGTAGCCAAATTCGCATCATACTAGGTGTAAATATCCATCACCGGGAAAATTCAGCAACCGAGGGCGAACACCTCAAAGCTTGGTCGCAAGTTTTTCTCTTTTCACCCCTGTAGTCATGGGGCTACTTTATCTAGGCTCAGAACCGCGAATTAGCCATCGATGATCTACCTAGTGCTCACGAAACAGGAGTTCCTTTTTGTCTAAATGAGTGCCATCCTTTGGGTGTAGACGATCACGTGCTCCTACAGTGCGCTTACATATCCTATGCCGAATATACCGATGAAAATGGTGAACAAATGATTTACACTGCAAACTTCGACACTGTTCTCAGTGGTTGGAAAAAACGAGTTGAACATACATGACCGAGCACACCCTAGATATAGCATGTGAAGGATTCTGAAAAATCTTCACGACACGGTTCGCGAAAGCATCGGCGACAAACCTTTCCACCACATCATTAAACAGAATTTCAACTTGAGAGACTGAACAAAAAGTATAAGATGCAAAGAAACGACAAACGAGTTTACAAAACAGGAGCGGGTGAAAGTATGTTGTTTGAATCACAAACCTTTTAACAAACACGTTACTAGCCTTGGCAAATTTTATCTCGGAGTTCTGCTACGCCCTACGGTTGGTGTGTATATGCATATGGCGAGAGAGACGGTCAACGTCTTACGAATCCAGTATACACCTATATTACAGGAGATATCCATTTCGAACAACTTTTCTACTAATGTTCCATTGTGTGTATTCTACTTTTCTGTCACTGCCGAAACCGTGTTAAAAATCCTCTATCTTCGTGCATACGCAGTGCTTTTGCAGTGAATAACATTCGCCTGATGACACTGTAGGTCGCGAAAATGTACTAAGCCAAGTAGCTGACCGGAATCTTGCAGCGACGTATAGATGAGAATATAATACCGTCAAAGTCCAAGTGGTATTACCACACCTATCTATAAGGGAGAAGGTCCAGATGACCCAGTTAATCACCACCCCGTAATGCTTCTGTCAGTGCTCACAAAGATCATGCAAACGATGATTTAAGACGCATTGATTGGCCACCCGGTAAAGTACAGTATCGATGCGTCCGAGTCATAAGATTTTCGTCAACATCACTCAGGTAGGACGAACTTGCTGAAGCAGATGACGATGGAACAAGAATCAATATCATCTACTTGGACTTTCACAAGCGTTTGGTCGCTTGGTTTATTGTAGTTTACAGGCTTCAGAAATATGGTTCCGGTAACCCCCTTTGGGTATTGGTCGGTAAATTTTTTGATGAATAGCATTTAGTGGTTAGAGTACGGATACCATTTTCCGATCCTATTCGAGTTGTGTGCAGCGTACCGCAAGATTCTGCACTTGGGTACTGCATATTTCTCTTCTTCATTAGCAACATGGTAAGAGTTATTGTCGCAAAGTTTTACCCTTCGCGGAAGGGTTGGCGAGTGAGCAAGTGACTGGACTATTACAGAGTTTCCCGCGGAATTCCTCAGCGTGGAAAGCTCTGTCATTCGAGGTAGACAAGTGCCTAGTTCTTCACATTCGTCACGGACACACTTACGTTCACCAGATGGGAACGCACGTTCTGCAGACCACCTCTCAAGAACGGGACCTCAGTATGCACGTACAGGGCGACCTTAGTTGTTCCAGACAGTTTGACGCCGCTTAAGTTTTACATTGTTATAAGTGGAAACCACAATTTTTTCGGAGCCTATCGGCGTTCTTTCAACACACAAGTCAAACACAAGCATTCGCACTTCAGTAGCACACAGAGTCTAGGTGAACTCTGCATCATTAGATTATTGGAATATGTTGAGTGCATTCGAATCCCATACGATTAGATTTTACTGCAGACTTAGTGGTGGATATGTTGCGTGTAAGTCATTTGTTTCCGACAAAGCGGTGGCTGGTACCTGCATCCTGTTGGAGCAATTATTTTAGCTCGAAAATACCATAAAAACTGAATCAATCCACTTCACAAAGACCGATAGGATCCTGGAAGATACATTCTGGTGGCTTCTTAGAATGAGTGACAACGCCCATGGTATTCTTATCGCACAAAGCTGCGGTGATAAAAAGACAAACGATGGAACGCAGTAGCATGGCTTGAGTTCTCGGGTTGGAGACAGTTAAGTTAGCCTAACTAATTACGACAACTCGCATTGTCAGTATAATAAGAGTTGTTAAAGTGAACGATGGGATAAAATACAACAATGAAAAGAGATCGAAAAAGAAAAAAAGTGAATTTAAGCACGTTACTATATTAACCCTAGGTCGTAATAGACCAAATGCAGAAACGCATTACTTCCCTAACTACCTCGTGTCAGAGCAGGTCCCCATTCACTAATGTGGTAGATCCAAAGACACTTGTGTAGTAGGACTACCTGAACTACCAAGATCAAACCTCTCAGTCAGTTGCCTGATTTATTTGTTCCATTCCATCTGTTGACTGCTTTGCTATATCATATAAGCAGATACAACGACGGCAAACCCTGTGCCGCGATGTACGCGGTAAGAACTTACTTGACTTTTAGTCAACATAAGCTATTCAAGCTTAGAAAACATTCTATCACAACATCAGAATCTCTTCGTAAGAGCCAATGGAGAGACTACAAAGCAGCAGCAGATATAAAAGATATCACGTACCGGCAAGTAACCAGAGACAAGCATTCTCGTGGTATCTTTAATGTGAAATATTCATCTTTCTAATCACTACAGCAGCACTTACTGCCGTGCTTTGACTCATGGTGCACAAATGCTTAGAATGCCACCAAATATGTAACCAAGTAGGATTTTTGAAATCCACGTGGGCTTTACTGGTAAGCTTTATGGTCGCCTTATCGATTTAAACACAAACGTAACAGTTATCTAGATGAGTGAACTGAAGGAGCACCTAAGTTAACTGTATAAATGCACTGAAAGCGATTGCAAATCAAACTTGCCTTTTAACATGCTCTACGCCAAGTTACCCAGAAACACCTGTGCAGGTGCAGCGTTCCTCACCAAAGGTGTTTTGCCGTTCACGAGCAAGGGTGGCGGCGGTGCTCCACGAGCGGCATGTGACAAGGGGCGGCATTTGTATTACTGCTGACTGTTCGATATCATAAATAAAGAGAGAAATTTCCAGATAAGCTAAGGGCTGAATGTTATATTGCTACTCTGCAGGACCAATCACACCTTTGCGCCACGTGTCACACCTATGTAATGGTTCTTTCCAGTGATCCTCTTACTTATCCAATATTGGTCACTTTCGCCATATTTACTTTAGTATCCCAAACGTTCATCCGCTTCATCGAATACCAGTGTACACTTTACCCTGAACCAATTTCGACAGCTCACGGATTTGCAACTGCCAGCGCGGTGCGGAGGAAAGTTTACCACCTCCCCGAGTGGCAAAAGTATTTGCTACGCCACTGCCTATGTTTGTCACCGGATCACTCTGCAGAAATTCGACTCCGAAGGAGGCTGAGGGAGCGAAGCCTTAGGAGCGTTTCCACCACGAAGTTGGAAGAGAACCGTGCATACTGAAGACTGAGAATAGGGAGCTATAAGACATGCAAATATGTTACCCCATAGATATATTTTTGAGCACCTAAATGTAATAACCTAATATAACACAGCGCACTATCAAGACAGTTCCGTTATGCTGTCACCTAGACGCTATGGGCTCTCAAAATCTGTAATCTGCAACGTCGGCGTCTAGGAATAACTTGAATTCGGTCACCGATTTCGCTCCGACCCTTGTCTCGGGCAAATTGTTCTGATAGTTCGCTAGTCGACTCTCGAATCATAGTGAATGGACTGCACGCTCCAAGTTGGGAACCCCAATCTTCTACCAATGCCTGCGAGTGCTGTTTGGTGCGTGTACCCGCATAAGCTTCCTCAGATGTAATATCCAGTAACTCAATATGAAGTCCACGCGAAGCAAACAATTTGAGAGGGGGTATAGCCCCATTGTCCTGTATCGGACTTCGTACGACATACCACGGAACCTGGGGACCTTCACATGCTGAGCATTTTCTAATTCTTGCACCCATTCAAGAGTGATCTGGTGAGATATACTCCAGTGTGGATTTTATGGAGAAAAGAAGAGGCTTGTGACAAACACTTCAGACCAAGTACAAAACCAGTGTTTGAGCACCCAGAGCATAGGCAGTCCTTTTTGGTGTAACCTGTTTGTGTAGTCCAAGAGCTTCAAATTACAATGTCCGAGTACGCACAGATTATTCACTGAAGGTGTGTGATACGGCGGCAGATTCTCCAGAGTGTACGTAGGCCCATCAACCGCCTTCCGCAGCGTCGTGAATAACGACTTTACTGGGTTGATGTATATACCGATATCTACAAATCACATTGATAGGCAGTTAAAGACAATGCAGAAATACGTCTTCAAAACTTCAGTTATATGCCAACGAGGCACAAGGTAACCATAGAAGATGAGGTAGTTTGTTTATGTGAATCAGCAACAAAATTGGTGACAATACCTTGGGGCACCCCACTGGTGGAGGAATGCAAGTCACTTAGACGACCACTCATCTACATCCTACATTTCCACCAAATAAAATATCGCTGATCCAGTGGTCCAGTGAGCTACCGAGACCTGCTTGTGTAAGTTTGTAACAGAACCTATGGTTCACGGTGTCGCATATGATAAAGTTGACTCCTAATGTTTGTGGTGAGATATATTCAGGTAGGCTCCTTCAATGCCCTGGAATTGGGATTTAAACTTCCTGACAGAAAGGCTTCAAGTTGACGCAACCTTCACAGATATAATGTTTTATTATTTGCGAATAACAACCTTGCCTTTAGATCAAGAAGTCACCCAATGTTTTGTAATCCTTTATTTAAGAAGGGGTCAAAATGTAGCAAGTTGGGTTTACTGGGTGCGATCTTGCTATACAAACTACCACACTTTCATACTCAAATCACCTTCTACTTAACTTCTTTGCGTAATTTGCTCTAGAGCAGGAGGGCTACAGGAAAGCTGCAATCAAATGCTCCGTTTTCCTCCAAACTATTCTTTTCCATGCTCCGTTTTTATCGTGGCTGTTTCATGCTATGCACGTCGTTTGTCAGAAATGCCATTTATATGGGAACACTATTGGTTAAGCAAACGTCCGGACTCCGGTCAAACTGCCGGAAACGCGCCTTTACCCTAGGGTATGAATAACTGGCTGACCTACATAGCACCACTCAATCAGTACCACTTGACCGGTGATCTATTTCCGGTCTATAAAGTGTTATTTCGTTCTCCAGATGTTTCGCTGCACCATGTATTCCACTTAGAAGCGCTTTCAGAGTTGACATACACACAAGACGAACGCAGCTTGGTCAGGATCATGGCATTTTCCAGTGAATCTTGGCATGCTTGATATGGGCACTGTGGTTATTGCATGGAGATGACAATCGCGACACAATCCAACCAAAACCATGCATTGATTTTGTTGCTTCCGTAATGATGCTGTCTTGCACTGACACCAAGTTGTTTGGAGCGAACTATGCGCTTTTCCTAATACGTCTGCAGGAAATATTTTAGGACTGGGGAAAGAACTATGTCCTGATTCAGATATGCTCCTGTCTCTCAGTTCCACTTGGTTATCGGGGATTAAATTGCTCATAATAGAAATCCAATCTGAAAGAACACCGAACTGCCTACGGCCTAGTGGATTACTATGAATCGACACGGAAAGAATGATTAACCAAACAGATTAACGTCATCCTCAGTCGCTTGTCGCCTCCATGTTACAATGAAACGTGTCACACAACACACACACTTACAAGCGTCTAAGACAGTAATTGTGCTTCTCAGAATGGTGAAAGCACTCAGGCTTATCACTGACCTTCGAGAAATCGGGCATAAGTGATTTGGTGCAGCTGAGACGGAATATGTGATATCATGTGTCCTTAAGTGGATTAGTGTGATTGGTCTATTGAATGAGTATCCTAATAACTTTTAACAAAGTCCAGCATAGGTTCTATGGAGATAAGGTAACAGTGAGTTTGTGGATTGCAACGAAATAACGATACACAAGCTTGAGAAGAATGGTATGGTATTCCTCCGTACCAAAACGGATAATCTTCTAGGCAGTAGTGGGGATAAATTCTTTAATAATATAATCGTTCGAAAATAACAGCAAACATCCATGGAAAGCACAGTCCAAAACTAACCAGGGTAGTAGCACACTGCAGCACATGTTGGAAAATAGCAGGAACACCAGTTCGATGACATATCTATGTGATTGTTTTTATTTACAGTTAATACTCCAGTTTTCATGTAAAGCAGTTTACACAGTGGAGCAAGTCATAAGTCTAGAGGGCAAAATCTAGTTTCAGTGAAACAAAAGAAACAACGCGTAACTTCTGCAGAGCAATCTAAATTCGCACCCTGGACGTGAACTGATGTTTATATAGGATTTGTTGATTGAAAATGGATAGCCCGACCGATTTACATCAAGGAACTTTCAAAAATAACTCAGCGTGCCAGTGTTAACAGTGGCAAAGGAAGAGCTATTCAGATGCCTACCTTTCAGAGGGAACATAACCACCGAGCGATGAACTCGAATTCTTTCGGCCGCAGTTAAGTTAACCTTCACAGCAGCTACGTTAAAATGTACGTTTTCAACAAAATCACGCATTCGTTCACTAAACAAGGACAAGATGCCGATGCTGACCGCTTCCATGGTTATATATTTATTCGAGTGTGCCTGCCACGTAACTTATATCGGTCGAATGGCGCGACAATTTTCCAAACGCCGGAATTAGCACTGCCCCCCTTGGTCACATAATGGTGGTGCCGGAGCCATTAGCAACTGCGTTATGTGGTTCACATTATCAACACTGTAGATCTAAAGCATGCCTGTAGAATATTGTACAAGATTCCCCTGCATCCAGCGAAATTTCAGTGCTGTCCTTCACTTGCGTCGGCAAAATCAATCTACATCAGGATTTTCAACTGAATTATGCTCTCAGAAGAAACTAGTCCAAATTGCTCATTTTCCCTGGGCAGCAGAAACGGAAGACCCAGAGGTCAACCGCATTGGGTGAAACTCCGTAACACGCAAGTAACCAAGTAAACATGAGTTCACTATTTTCTCTGTGTGACGGACCAAATACTTCGATTTTACTTGTTTTGCTTCCATATTTGATTGCGATGGTTTGAAGACGGATGATTGGAAACTATTGTTCACCAAATGGTCTCGCTGTTCAAGAAATCTAATTTCAGCCTATAATCTAAACCTGAGATGGATAACTGGTCGTAGTCCCTACCACAAATAGAAAATTGAGCTAGAATTATAAACAGCGTAGCTTGCGCCTACGCTTCCCTAGACCTAACCTGAAACATCTGTCGACACCTGAATAGGATTGAAGTCGGTCAGTGTGCGCAACCTTCAGAGACAACAATACTTTCGTGGTAGGCATAATTTTCTGGCCATATTCTGACCTATGTTCACTCTCATGTCTTGGATTCCCCAAACACACCAGGAGCGGAGTTCTGACTACTACTATAAGTGTTATTAGTAGAGCCGGAATGTTTAACGTTGAGGCAAGAAACCAGTAGTCGCTGCTCCTGTTTAATGTCTCAGCTATCGTCATTCCTGCCAAGAGAACCAAACTAACCGCACTATGAAGTAGGGGTGGATGAAAAGATTTAAGCAGTTGTGCGTTAGCTGGGCACAGTCCTAGGTTCACAACACATTAGAACCACTGCTAGACTGCCAGCTCTACACTTTAGGATTCAACAGTAGCGCGCAGTATCCTCGTAGCTTACGCACATGCAAATTAAAATCGACGGACTTTACTACTGAGACACACGAATGGTGGAAACTATTAAACAATCCAACGTGCTCTCCAAAGCCAGTTTCTAAGAGGGCCACGTACACTACTACCACCACCACCTATGGCTCAGTAAGATAAGCCGCTGATGTTAGGTGATCGGTCTAAGGCCTGCACTTCGTGTGGTGCGAAGGGAACACAGTGAGGTGAGCCGATTGTCCAACGACTTTCCTGATGTATGGTGGTTGAGTATGTTTGTAACGAGACTACTCGTTGCCCAATGCTGTGTGTAAACGGGAAATATACCAAGCTGGATTCGAGAATGTAATCTGGATAAGCAAAGTTTCCTGAGGAACAGGGTGATATGTTCCGGAAGCTAACGGAGCAGTTTCATTCACTGAACCAGTGGATGGACTATATATGAGCAATCAGAATCCTACTGCTTCAGTCATACATTCATATGGTGGGTAGTGATATTTACCGAAGTGCAAAGCGCAACGTGTGCTAAAGGTAGGTTGATGCCTTATGCTTGTCTCGTCTTCCTTCCGAAAATAGTGATGTCGGATTAGGCAGATGGAAGGAAAGTATTATAGGTCAATTTATCACAAACGTTCATACAACCGGTACTCGAAAACCCAACGTTGCCTTCACGCCTCTTAACTTTTTCGAGTAGCTAAAAATTGGCGATGGTGAAGAATACCACCTATAATTATGATGCAAAACCCCCGGATTATGATGAACAAAATTGGCTTAGGCTCACATTTCCTCACTCCTGGGGAATTTAGTTCTAATTGCCAGGTGAGCAAGTGGATCGCAGATTTACTGAGAATCCGCCTTTCGGATCAAATCACTGTAGGGGAAGCTGTAAGTCAACTAGCACCTAGCAGATGCCAAACACCCAAGAGAAAATGGTTCAGTACCCTTGTTCCAACTGGTGTGGAGCGGCTGTGGGAACATATACAAGCCGTAGGGTGTGACCTGAGTAATCTGCTAACTAACACCTACAGTGAACTAAATGGGGCTTATGCAAGATCACAGAAAGCAAATGCTAACGGGTCCTAAAGTGTCGCCCACATGTCATTTGGCAGCCTAGGGGATAAAAGCCGTTGGATATGTAAATCGCAATGCCGTTAGGTGTAACTCAACTTCCTGGTATGGATTACTCCATCCAACAAAGCGGAACACATAAAACCAACATCGTTCCGTCATCCGTTGATTCACCTAGCCAAACTTAGCAGGTTTGCTTCGATTTATTTTTGGTAAAACTGCGAGATACCTACGGCTACCTACCATTGAGAAGATATGTCATCCAGTGTTCAATCACTAATGTCATACAGAGGTCTAATTTCTTCACTCAGTTCCAACACCCTCACATGTTTCTTAATTGACACCGTCTGAAATCATATCTGATGTTAGCATTTAAAAGTACCGGGAACTGCTAGCTGCGTACCTCGCGTTATCGGGTATATCGTTGTTCACAATTCCTCAAACAAAATATATTGAGTGGAGTATCCTCTTCTATGTATGGCCATAAAAGTTCGTCTGGAATACAGTGTGATCACCTTGCTCCATTTGTAAAGGTACTGTCTGTTCCACGAACACATAGATGAAGTGCATCATTTAGGTAACATGGACCGAATGTTCATCGTAGTAGCATGCGGTACTTACCTAAAACTCCACTTGCGATATTTCGGCTTCGCATATACATGAGGAGTTTGAAATTGCGCGATTGATAAGACGCCTGTGTGCGCAACGAATTTGAAAGTCAGATTGGGACGTTTCATCAACGCACAAGATGACCTCATCAGTGCGTACTGATGGTGTCAAGTCGTCAGTTGATGAAGCGTTTCCAACCAGATTGCGAAGCTAGATGAACACAGGAACATTCGAGACATGTACTGAAAAGGGGGAGCGATTTTAAAATACCGAATGTGGCTGAGTTCACGAAGATGTTGTGGTGGGCAGCCTCGTAGCCTAGTATAAGGGGTACTCTCACCGAGAAAGTGTAAACTCACTGGAGTCCAACTAATCGTCAACAGTGGTTGTATATCAAGCATCCATTAGTCACGCAAGATATTGAAACCGAGTGAAACCTCGCTGAGAAGGCATCTATTACCAATTCACTGTTTTGACTCATGGTTTTCTCCAGGCAACACATCTTTGCTTTTAGTAATCCACTAGTAAGTAGAGTCGATAAGTTGCGCTGTTAATTGTGTCACAAACTATCAGCCGGTTATCCACACATCTACCGAATTTGTTTCGGATTTCACAATTTTTATTTCTATACATGCCCACACTGGATTTACCGTCCCAGATTTATACAATTTATAGACTAACACCAGAAGTCGTGAGCACTCTGGAGGCCGAACAGTCATACACCTTACGGAGTTGCTATTTGAAACCGAGGCCACACAGCATATCAACCAACCGACACGTATTACTGCGCGCACAACATTCAAGTCTTAGAGCCTCTGGGAGCGCGTGACCACTCGATGATCATAGCCAGCTTGGAACTACAGCTGCCGTATTCCCCCCCACTAGAGTCAGCCTTCAACTATTGGCCTCATTCGAGCAGCGAGCCAGATAGACTGGTCTCGACGAGAGGATTCGTCTATTGTAACCTGTTGGACTATCATTAAAGTAGGAGTGAAATCGTTGTGCGCCCGTTTTTTACCCCTCAAAAATCGGAACGTTGGGCCAGTCAAACCACATTGTTTCGACAAATAGTACAGTAAACTGGCCCAACGACGACACAGACTATGGAACAAATTCGTGTTATCTGGCTCTGATGAGGACTACAAGGCGTATAAGGTACAACGAAATCGCTGCAACAACGCGAAAACAGAAAAATGCAGAAGCTTCGAAGAGGAGCTTTCAACCGCCGCAAAAACTGATGCCAAAAGAATCTTCGCATACGTGAAGCGGCGCCTGAGGCCTGTAGCCATTGTCCCAGTGTTAGAAGGCTCAGAAGGAGAGCCTCTTACCTCGAGTACAAATCGTGCGTCCGCATTAGCGGCGCACTTCGACTACGTATTTGAAAGTGACCAGGTGTCTGTAACAAGTTCGAGGAGTACCGCTCCAGCCGAACTTAACCGTCTGAACTGCGATATTGTGGATGTACGCAAGCATCGAGCAAATCTTACGGGAAAAAGTCTGCTGGGCCAGATGGTATACACCCACTGATCCACAAGTCCCTATCGGCTAACATCGCTCCTTCTGTAACTGAACTGTTTAACAGGTCACTGTCCACTGGACTGTTACCGGACGACTAGAAATGCTCAGTCGTAAAGCCCATACCGAAAGGTGGTAACCCAAGCAAAGTGGATAACTACCGGCCGATTTGTCTGACCGCTGTTTTGGCAAAGACGCTCGAGACGATCATGAAGAAGAGCCTTCTGCAGCTTCTCGAGTCGAAAAACCTGTTGATCTCCGCACAGCATGGTTTCATGAAAAGTCGCTCGTGCGTCACCAACCTGCTTTTGACGAGGCACGAATAGGTACGAGCGCTGAACCAAGGCCAATCGGTCGACGTCATTTACATTGACTTCAGGAAGGTTTTGACAAGGTTAAACATGCAGTGCTCCTTGACAGGCTGAGGATGTGCGGTGTTGGTGGTTTGCTACACAAATAGATCAGAAATTTCCTTATTGATCGGGAGTGGAGGGTCCAGGTGCACAACCATCTAACTGACTGGTATCCATCGAGCAGCGGTGTGCCCCAAGGCACTGTACTGGGGCTGATTTTGTTTCTGATCCATGTAAACGATGTGCCTCCAATCACCTTGTGTGTTGTTCACAGATGACTTGAAGGTGTGGAAAGTAACCCGTACACTCAATGATTGTGATATACTTCAGCAGGACCTCCATCGCCTCTCCACATTGTCTGCAGAGGTTAACCTTCCGATCAACACTGCCAAGTGGCAATTTATGAGGTTGGGGAAGTGTGAGCACAGCCGAACCTACACAGTGGCTGGTCAACCGTTGTATCCCGCGCCTTTCGTGCCCGACCTTGGTGTGCTCTCACGCTACGACCTAAAGTCCATTGGCAACACGAATAGGCTGTACCAAAACAGCCTTCGTATGCTTTGGGTGCTCAGGCGCAACTTCAGCACTTGGTCCGAAGAGATTGCTACTCGCCTCTTCGTCTCGATAATACGACCAATGCTAGAGTACGGTTCTCCCGCGTACTGTCTCATCACCCTGGGCGAGGCAGAAAAACTTGAACGGGTGCAGCATGTAGCCACCGGGCTGATTCCCATCTTACATGGTATGCCATACGAAGACCGATGTAAGAAACTAGGGCTTTACACACTAGCTTATCGTCGGCTGAGGGTTGACCTCATCATGACGCACCGGATATTGCATCTGAGTGATTACCCTATGTTGAGACAACTGCTTCATCTGCGCACACCAAGCTGCACGCGAGGACACCGGTATAAACTTATCGTACCGAAGTTGAAGCGGTTCGCTCACCAACTCTGTTTCGAAGGCAGAGTGGTGAATGTCTGGAACGACCTGCTGCAGCACACAGTAGAGGCGAACTCAGAGTCGGAATTTAAGAAGCTCCTAGACAAACATTTTGCAGAGGCAAGTTATAGAGATCGGAACGATAAATAAGGCGTATATGTCCAAGAGCGACGAATGATGCAGCTACACAGAGCAAGCTCGACTCACTGCTCCGAACCAGTATTCAGTATTCAGATGTCGGTACTGTTTGGCTAAAACAGGTATAAGGCTGTCAGTGTTTGACACCAGTGGTGTTAAAGTCATGACCTAAGGGATACTATCTGAAAGACAACTCCTGCGTAGGCGAACTCAGAGTAATCACGCAAAGCGACTCTGGCAGTTTTAATCTGCTTAGCCTGTAACAATTACGGGGCGGTAGGTCGTCTTGTTGCTAGTCACATTTAGAAGACTTGTGATTCGATACTGCAATAATCTGAGAGAACGCCGGATAGGTTCCTGAGGCCCGGAAGAGTAAGTAAGAGTCGTCCTTGTTTCGGTAATCACATAACACAGACAACCAAAAGTATATATATCACCCATCTTTTTCAGTTCTAACACCGGCTTCAGTTAATCGGAGAGTCTGGTAGGTTTCAGGAATAATTATCTTATGAGCTCAGGGTGCAATACGGAACCACGATGGTTTGAATTCGTATCTGCAACCGTATACGGGTACCCGCCCATAATGCCAATTTGATAACTCACCAAATAAGCCAAATCTAGCAACCCAGTCGGTCTAGATGGAGTTATCGTTATCATTGACTTTAAACTTGCCGTCCTTGGATTCCCATCTCCCAGCGGACTATCAGAAATCGGTATTGCATAGTGATATGTAACTGCTTGATGTTATCTGTAACATTAATCCCTTAAGAGCAAAATTGCAGCACTGTTTTGGATATTCCCTTGTCAACCTTTGCTTGGAGGTTGGTATTTGGCGAAGGAACCATCAGTATTATTTCATCTTGGGATCAATTGGTGAGTAATTGTAACTTATGACCGGAACATGCAGAAAACGTGGGAAAATAAAATTATCCTACCGTTCGATTTTCGTTTCTTTTCAGTATCAATACACCAAATGCTGAACACCACACCGTTTACAGTGGTAGTAGGTGAGTTTGGTAGGGGAAAACTGAGATCTGAAATATGCATCGTACAAATGGACCAGTATCTCTTCCAAAGGAGATATATTGATCAAATTGAACTGGATAGCGTGAAAGCCATCTACGATTATATGATAAAATTGAGAGTAGTTCAGCCATGTTCCCGTTTCCATGTATTTCTAAGATGGAAAATAGCTTCATTCATACTAATAAGAAGGTATATTTCTCGTGGTACCGAGAAACAAGCCCACAAAGGGACGGATCAGATGTACATTGCAACATGCCCAGGTATGTGAGGCTGTTAACTGTTTGGGTTTTTACGGAGTCATAATAGATGTTTTTGCAAATATTTTCAATTGGGAATTTTGTCGCTGTATGTTACCATTTCGCGAGCATTCTCATTTGATTGTTTTCTCTGCAGCTTGGTGGTGTCATGATGGCGGGGATTCGATGAGGCGGGGGCGGGGGTATTAAAAGGATGAAACAGTTAGATTCACCAAACAAAATCAGAGGAGTAAAACACAATCTTACTTATTAGACTGGAGTAACACAGTTGGAGCTATTTATGAGTAGCAAGTTAGGGAGTTGCGAAACATGGAAAAGACTATTAAGGTAACCGGTGAATCATCAAACGCTATTTGCTTTATCAGAATCATTTAGGCTGTATTGACTTGGTGAGGAATTAAGGCAAATCGTAGTGTCTAGACATTCCTTGGTCTAATTATGAAGTTTAATTAACTTGTGTTTTGGGCTGCCAGATGGTTGAGATGCTGGATGAGCTCAGTTGCATTCCTTTCAGCCTTCACTTGTAGGTGGATAGTTAGGGTGTGCATGCGTATGCATGATTAAGATAATGTTGAAAAGGGATAATTACACGGGTTAGTAGACAAAGATATAAGCTCCTTTTCACAGCAAAGTCAAGACTTGTTAAGTGGCTCGTAGTCTTTTAGAAGATGCCAAAGGCAAGGTGATTACTAAAGTGTGCAATAGTTAACTGATTTCTTGCGTAGAGGTAGTGAGGAAGGGCACCACACCTAAGATCAAGAATGTGATCTAAGGAATAACTTAATGGGGAAGATTGGTAAGACAGTAGAACGGTTGAGATGAAGTAATTAGGAACCAGGAGCACAAAGGATTCAGTGCGGAATGAATTGGGGTAAAAAAAGAACAATTGAAGTAATACGGTTATTTGTGGAGCTGTCTCCCAGGGGACCTGCTTCCATGCGGAGTAGTCCCTAGAGAGGCTTCACCCGCACCTCCATATATCAGTGTGGCTTAAAAACACGCTGGCCACTACCGAGATTGTTCATCATTTGGGCAATTGTGCTTTTATCTGGTGAGCTGGTTACTCAAACCAGTCAGCCTTTCATCATTCACCGATTTTCGCGCGTGATGACCGGGATCACTATTTTGCGGCATGATATTAAGTGTGAGTTCAGTACTTCAGATTGGACCGTTTTTGGATTTAAACACGCCTATTATATTCAGCAGTTGGTCTTTTGGCGTGGGTATATATGCTACTTAGAAGCTTCAAACCGTCACCTCAGGTCGTCCCACTCATGACCAACAGAATAACAGGAGAATAAGATGAACTAGTTAAAAATGCCTCGCGACATTGTGGGATGTCAAATGATTTGCTGTGGTAAAATATTGCAGAAGTTCAGAACAACAGGTGGCGTTATTACTGAGGGCTTCTCCTTTTAATACACACTAGGTTATGCGAATTACCCAGATGCCATAGCACAGTAGAATATTTAGCATGTACGAAACAGAGATAAAGCAAGATATATACATTTGCTGCTTCTCCCCCTACTAGTGGGACTTCAAAGGTGGTATTTTCAAGCATAAACTTAAGATATTCTGGAGTGTGGTGAACTTGCATTATTGGTTATATATCGTTTTGATCTGATGTAATTAACATATCTGTAGACACTTGAAGAACGAATGTTTTCATTAGGTTTTGAATGCGGATAAAAACTCCCAAGTTGATTTTAAATTTTGTTAGGTTCTCCGTTGCCCGTACTTTCAATGTGGGCATACCTTACCAGGAAGAATTTGGAGCGGATTTTTAGGTTTCCTTTTTTACGGGTAGTGCGTAATTCCTAATTCTTGTGAGATAGGTTGAGGAATATTGCAATTTATTATCTATTCTGATCGTGTACAACCAACAATGTATAATATTGTAAAATAGAACTAGATTATTTCTCAGGCGGCGTAGCCATATTAGGTCTAGTTTAAGGCGGCGACAGCGGTCTTCATATTTCAGGGTGGTGGACCGGCAAATAAGGAGTTCCGTGAAAGAAAGCTGAATTATTTCTAAAGCTACTCGATCCGTTCTACCCAGATGGCTACGGATAATTGTGCGGTACTCCAGCAAGCGTCTCACGATAATCTTAAACTTTTCCATTCTCGCTACAAGTAAAAGAAAGGATTAATTGATATAGACCTCCAATTGCCTTGCCTTTGATATCTGATATGAGACATGCTCGGAGAAGTTCAGCGATGCAAAATATACGGCTACAAGATCTTTAACTGAAGAGGGGTTTGAGATGTTTGTATCTGCTAGGGTGATAGAGCCATCCGGTATGCAGCATCCATACCCAAGCACTTGCGATTTTTTAGCGGAGAATTTCATGGACCCATTTTTACTTCAAGAGTCTAGTGCAGATAAGTCCTCATGTATGCTTTTAAAGCGCAACTCAAAGGTATCGGGTGGAAATGAGCTTCCGAGTTTAATATCGTCTGCAAAGTGCTATGATCGTCGATGTTTGATGGAGTCACAGGTGGTATGCATACACATTAGGAAGAGTAGTGGCACTAGGACAATACCTTGGACGACTACGCTTGTAACTTTTCTCGAGGAGGAGAGTTGCTGGCCTATTTTAACGCTCTGTGTCCGATCTTCTAGGTAGGATTTAAACCAGCTCAGCAATGGGTTGCTGACTCCGTAACAGTGCAGGACGGACAGCAAAGGTTTATTTGGCACGCTATCTAGGGCCCTGTGCATATCCAGTAGAATGCCAATAATTACCATGCCACTGTTAGCAACCGATGTTACCTGGTCGAAGAATTGTAGTTGACACGTTACACAGGATCGCTTTGTGATAAAGTCGTGTTGTGCGTTGTTTATCAGGTCTAATCTTGTTAAGAATTGTACAATACACTTCTTGACAATTCGCTTTAATGTCTTTGAGGCTGTTGCAGTAGGATTAATAGAGCGATAATTAATTACTGCAGATTCGGAAGCCCCCTTGGTGTTTTGGTGCTATTATCGAGGGTTTCCGCTGTGGAGGGAAATATCCACTCTTTAAGGATAACGTGAAGACGCCTAACACCAGCAGAGGAATGTTTTTGCTTCCATACTTGAGGAGAGCTGGAGGAATACCAAGGGGTCATAGCTGAAATGACAGTTTTCTGGAGACTACTACTTTGAACATCACTCAGCCTCATGGGAATACTCGAGAGCTCTTCATTTGTCTTCGGTTTTAGAAGAGGCTGGAGCATACTGATATCTGTATTGAATGAGACCACATAGTATGATTTCAATGCTTCACACACCTGGCTAACGTCATCAGTTGTTGAGCCATCTTCTAATGTCAGACTTTGGATTGGATGCTTCTGTTTTGAATTCCTTCTGTTGAGAAGTTTCACCAAGGGACGTATATTTTTAACATTTTTAGCGTTTTGTTTTCTTCGGTGATTTTCGCTTGCGGTGCTTGATGTTTTAGGTTCAGTAGAGTCGTATTAATTTGCAGTACTGTTGTCAACTTATTGTTTTTTCGCTATTGGGACCTGAGGTTCTTCAATTTGGTGGTAATTGTAAAGCATGGCTTGCGTTGACTGCTACTGTTATGGAGGTTTTCCACAGTGTGAGCGCTACTGCGTCAGTACCGGTGTTAAGAATGTTTATAAATTCTTTCGTCGCTTAGGTTGGATCCTGTGTTAAGAAGAATTTGTCCCAAATCAGGATACTGAGGAGATTGTCATATATGATCCAGTCAATGAGATAGGTGCAGCGAGTAGGCTAGTCAGTCCCTCGTAGTTTGTTTGATATTTTAATATTCATGCTGCATTGCACAGCATTATGGTCGCAGACCAATAAGGGGCTGTCACTGGTGACGAGCACTGACGGAATGCTTATGATGATTACCAGATCTAACGTGTTGGCTCTTGTTGTAGATTGTTTAACTTGTTTAGTCCAACCATTGATTTGAACGCTATGGATTATTCCCATGAGCCTCGCTGACCATTTAATTGTGAGCGCCGTCCAGTCAATATGCAGTAAGTTGAAATCTCCACATACAAACTTAGGTCTGTAGGAAATATTTGGGTCAGCATTGATAGTATCAACTAGTCGTTCATTGTGGTGATTGGTAGCGCTAGGAGATCTATAGATGCGAGCCAGCAGTAGGTCACTGGATGGGATTGCTAACCCCAACGAATATACTAAGTCATTGAGGGTCAGAAGATCAACAGGCATCACTGTGCTATCATTTTGAATGTAGATAACGCATCCTACTCCTGGTTTGCTCAGCCGATCATTTAAGAACAGGTGGTAGCTAATAACTTGAAGCTGAGAATCACTTATGTCTGAGTTGCACCATGTTTCTGTGATGCAAACAAATGGGAGTTTTAAAAAGGACGAACTTTGCAAGAAGATGCAATTTAGATATCTGGGAACGAATGTTTATAACAGCAAAATCTAGAGAATATACAGAAAGAGGTGCTGTAGCGAGGGTTAAGTGGGGCTGTTTGCTAGCATTGTTAATGTTGGTGTGCCACAATGAGGCATTCGTGATCTGGAGATCCCTAGATTGTATTGACACCGAGATGTTCTAGTACAGAGGTTATCCGTTGGTTCATGGCACCTAGTGGTGGAATCCCAGTGTTGGGAAGTAAGGTTGCAGTTGATGGTGTCCTAAAAACGGATTTTGTGGGATTCCCATGACATGGAATGGTGGCGGGGCATAGACTAGTTTCTTGTGGGATCAGCTGAGGGAGGCTATTGCGCGGACTAGGCAATGATCTAGGAATTTCCGAATTTCGGTCACTAGTCCCAGTTCCACTCGTGTTAATGTGCTGCCAATTGGGTTCGGAGCCAGCTGTGGGATCTGACGTTGTTCAGCCGAGTTTCTACCACTGATCATACAGCTAGGTTTAGTGTCACTAGTCGACTCACGAAATGGTTTACTTCGGGAAAGTTTTAGCGAGTCATACCAACGCTATTGAATATTTTATCAGAGCAAGAGCAACGAACATTTCTGCGGAATATTCTGAATTCAGCATATTTCGGATATTCTCTTCAGCTGCATATATATAATGGTTGAAAATTGCAAACTATGGCGAGTAATAGGTCAGCACCAGAAATCGATGGTTAGTTGCGTCGGCTAGCCTATCTCTCCTCACTAAGGCGAAGTAAGATTCGCCACAAACTCAAGTTGTTTACATAGGTTAGGTTTCAAACGCCGGATGGCGGAAGACAGCAAAACACAAAAACTTGGGGTTGCTCTGACCGTTGATGACCATGAATGCTTCATGGGGATTCTGGCATGTCGAGCAGTCGAATGAATGCCGGGCAACGGAGGTGGCACTTAATGTTGCGAAGGAAAATGGTTGTATAACATTTCTAAAGTAACGGCTCCCACGTGAAACATTTCGTCCTGTGGAAAAGGTTGTGGCCGATACGTTGGGCGTTAGATATTTTCATGTCGTGTTGATGGAGAGCCATTCCATCATTTATAGTGATCCCTTTGATTGGAGGTGGTGCATTTATATTTAAATTGATTGTGTGATTTTTTCCTTGTTTCTCACAGCCTTAATTAAGAGTTTCGCTCCATGGTTCTGTACTTTAGGGGATCCAGGTGTAGTTGACACAGAATATTTTATGCGCAAGTTACTCGTAGGGTTGGTTTCGGCTGTTATCTCCGTGAGATTTAGTTCCTGTGGTAGTTTCATTTTATTCGCCGAGACAGTAGGTGCAGTGCTGTTCAGTGCACGAGCAGCAAGGGTAAAGGTTTTGGTACTTGGAGGATCTCTCAGAGATACTAACGGTGTTTTGTCAAGGTCTATTTCATTGTCCACCCGGCGATCTGGTGGATACTGAATTAACACATTTGGAGGCGTTTCTTTAAAAGATAGGCCCATTTCTAGCCGTGTTTGGACTTTCATCACTACAGCGTTTTGAATCCGGTTCCTTCAGAAATCAGCCTTTTGAACCTCAGAAAAGTAGTAGCAGTTGCTTCGTCGGAGAACTTTAATAAAACCGGACACTGCTTCATGTTTTCCAATTTTCCGAAGTCGTATAAAAACGCAGTTAAACCGCCCCATGTTGCAATAGGTGCAGGGAGTTTTAATATTTTCGAGACCCAGACTATCGGGTATATGGAATATAATCACTTTTTTGATCTACGCACGCGCTCCTGGGTTTTAGTGTGATAAGTATTAAGAATGAACCGGCCGTATATAGTCTATTTCATTGAGTTCATTAAGTTGTACAGAGCAGAAGGGTGGTCCCGTGTCAGCTCCTTCACTTCCTGATATTTCATGGATTGTAGGTTTAGTAGCTGTGGTATAACTCATGATGTAGTTTCTGTCCAGCAGGATCCTGCGTTAGTTAGTAGGAAGATGTCCAGCAAACGTTTGAAACTCGCTTTTGACTGCGCATTGTCACTCGGGTCCTGTAGTCGGTTCCCGTCATTAATTACTCTAGTAGAGAGAACAACGTCTGAGCAGACTTTGAACTTCCTAGGTTTAAACAGCTTCCAACTGTGAACTCGAGTCGAACTGCCAAGTCTTAGCTGAAAAACTGCCTCAGCTGGTTCCCCAAGTCTCCTCGTAGGATAAGACGAGGATAGACGAGGTCTCCGCGACGTCGGTGATGGTCTAAGGGAAAAAGGTTCGTCCTCTGTAGTCGGGCGGGATAGGGCAGTTTGCGTAGCTCAAGGACAAATTGCGATGCTTGTTGCACTTCGCCACTTTAACACGATTTCGTTGTACATAGGTGAATATCGTTTATCTTAAACGTTTCCTCATGCATACCTGAGTTGGAGTGAAAAATTACTTTCATGAGTCAACACTACTCGGCCAAAGTATAATCAGTAGGGCGCCAAAATGTAGCAAAGTATTGTCTCCAAGAGGGTAGGTAAAACTGAAACATGCCAACCAGGGTATACCGGTTTTTAGATCGGTAATATTTGATGAAATCTGTTTATGTTGGTGGTGACGTAAAAATGTAATTCCAATGAAGCATTCGCTTTTGCCGACAGCGTTTTAGAACTCCGCGGAATCAGATCGTCGAAGTCCTCCATAATTCTTAAAGTGGGAACAGATTTTCTGAACAAAGATTAGCAGGACAAGTGTTTCAATTTTTCCATGAGAACCCGTGTTGTTTTCCTCCTGTTCCGAAGTCGGAGTTAAATTCTCTCCGTTTAGAATCCTTGCAGGACCTGTACATGCCGATGCTAAAGCAAGGGTGCAAATGCTCTCTGCTTGAAGCAGTCAATGACACACCAAATTTCTGCAACCATCTTATCAATGGGCAACTGATTATGACGCATTTTTATAGTCCATCCTTCTGCTTGTAGAATGGCTGGCTCCAAAAAACCTGAACACTGGATGGGCGATTGAAATTCTCTAGATGGTCTGGAGTCGAATTCCCTTATCATCTGCTTGGTAAGTTCTCTGTCGAAATCGGAGACATGAGAAACATGCTGTGTTTGTGCATTCGAGGTTTAAACTGTCAGAATAATAAAATGCTAGAGTTTGATCATTTTCTATCCGTGGTCATCGTCCGGGAGCTATATCTTTGTGCATCATTGTACTAAATCTGTCAGTAGTAATTCTATGCAAGTAATGCTAACCGCCTCCTTTAACCCCACAGGAAAAAGGACAACGAAATTTAATTACATTACTAGGACAGGAAATAAAGAAAAATAATAAAACCAAACCACTATACCCTTCCGTAGGGTTGCTGTGCGCAATATATATGTTATAAAGATTTTTGTGCTCTCCTGTGGCTAATCGTATGCCATCGTAAATTCGAGGTGTCCAGTTCGACGTATAAGTGGGGAACACTAGAGTCAGCGTCAGTTGAATATGGATACGCTTGTCAAATGCCACAGCTAGTTTGGTTACTCCACCCACGGTAAGTTGTGACACAACTGAGTAGGAGCAAGTATGCAAAGAAGAGTGGAGCCTTCCAGTCGAGGCCAGTGCTGAATACGCTGGGCCGCCTGCATGAAGCAAAACTAGTAAAAAAACAACGAGTCTCACTTCCGCTCGTTACAGCTTACTCTCTTTAGAATACAACACGTTTACTTGCAATCATAGACTAGCTTAGCTAATGGGTATGTGAATCTCCTCACAACCAACAACTTAACGCAATATGTGGATATTTCATCAGTGCTCCAGAGTTAGAAGAATTTATGCGGCCAAAATGCATAGCGTTCAGAATGTGTTTTTCCTTTAATCCTGTCATGGTGGTTAATCGAATCTAACTAACCGTTTTAACGATCATACTATTAAACCTGTTTAGGCAACTATTATACACCTGAAAGTTACTGCACTATCGTTCCGCGCTTTATTTTTTCAGGTGCGTCAGTTGCATTTCAAGCCGCTGTATTCCTTCCATCAAAGGTGTAGATTAACTCTGTGCCATTGTATTTGCATACATTTATGTCTTGTAGTCCGTAATTCATTGCCAGGTTCGTCTACACACTGAATAAGTAAAGAACATATATTCCTTTGTTATTCCCGTACCATCTTGCTACTCCATCGGTGATCACATCAGAACTAATATGTACGGGTAATTAGACCTACAATCAGATTTTGACCTTGCAACCACCACGCTCGCCTGACCGATGTGCGCCGCTCTCAAAGCTGTAAAAGTACAGAACGCTAACCAACCCACTGGGTCAGGTAAAGATACCATATTGAATGGCAGAAAGGCGAAACCGAAGAGACTCCCATCGAAAGGCATTTGCGGGTTAGGAGAATGTCATCGAGTAGTTAAAATCGGTCTGGCTTGTTCTCACTGTTTGGAATGATACCATAGGAAATGTGCAAATGTGTCCCAACAACAGTTACGGGTGCGAAATAGCTCCAAAGATGCATTTTGGTTCTGTACTGCGTGTTCCACCATCCCCCTCGTTAAGTGCTTGCTTATCCTAGCTGAGAAATGCGACTGGTTAATCGCAGAAGCAGAGCAGAGGATAAACAATAGGATTACTTCAACGGAAGCGAGTATGGACCACAGAAGCGTAGCGGTTACTAAGCAACGGAATGCTGAACAATCCGCTTCCCCTGCACCGCAATCAGCCATGTCTCCATCTCCGTTGTCTTCTCCAACTTTGGTAGAACGCCGGGCGAAAACAGACTGTACCTACGTGAATCAAACAGTACTCACAGCAACGAAAATCAGGAACCATTCAAAACGTCTGGTTAAGCAAATTCCAATAGACCTGACAAGGATGAAGCAGCCAAACACCAACCCTTGGTACCTGTACCTCAAATATCTCTTGTCGAGACTAAGCCTCCCAGAACATCGGTTACATATGCAGAGATTGCTGCAAAGGTCCACCGAGAGGCCGACGTTGCGTCCTCTTCCATTGTAAACACCGTTAACGCGAATAGAGAGGCAAAGAGCAAAATAACCAACACTTGTCAGCAAGTCAGGACAAACGAGTACCATACTTTGTAGCTCGACGAAAAAGGGATCCAACAACAGTGCCCGGACTGTTATATGCTCAAATGTCCCTGAATCTACCGCCATCACATTGCGGGATAAGTTATCGGACGACCAAGGCCAATGGAACTCATTGTGAATGCAGATGAGAATCAAAGCCAAGCTCATAAACTTGTTACGAATTACTCGTCATCCGAACTCGCCACACTATGGTGAACCCAGACTTATTCGAGTAACTCTAGAATCCTCCACCGACGTAAAAAAACGTTTTGCTCTCCGCAAGCGCGTTAAAACACGAATCCTGTGGGATACGTATTTATCCTGATGTTCCTTGGAGCGCGCGACAACCAAAACGAAACACCGAAGAGAGGCACAGCAAGCAAGACCGCCTAAACACAATCTTCATACATGGCGTGCCAGAACATCCTTCTAACCCTGTTCAAGATATCGGAAAGCACGATTTTGAACAATGGCGGTTCAAACGTGAAACGCTTTTTTGGATAATGTTGTGGCACTATTGCTCACCAGGATACCTCTCTCATCGAATTATAGAGCATGCGGCCTTAGAATCCTAAAACTTGTGGTTCAGTCAGAGCAACAAGCAAAGGATGTTTTGGATCGATGGCGGAGAAATCGGAAATATCTTCCTTCCGAAATTCGGTTAAAGGTCGCAAACACTTTGCACAGCTCAAATATTAAAGCAACCGAAGCAGCAAACATACCGACGGATGTACAAAAGCGTAACTTGAGTGCTGCTTTAATTGACTCCGACGTAGGTCTAAACGAAGGTTGGGACGCACCTTGGCCGAATCAAGTTGCAAACGAGGTATCCTTGACCCATCAAAAAAACGAGTAACTGCCGACCTCCCATCGGTCGGCATTCTCCCACACTTGACAGCTTCACCTCTCTGCGGGCTCCTAGAGACCGAGAAACTGGCCTGCTTGTATGCGAACGCTCAGGGTCTTTCTAACAAACTAGCTGAACTGAGAGATCGTCAAGCTTCCGGCTCGTATGATGTCATTGGTATCACCGAGACATGGTTGCACACGGGAATGACGGACGCTGAAGTGTCGCTACCGGACATGTCGCTGATCCGGAACGATAGGCTCACAAAAGGAAGAGGGGTAATCCTGTATTACCGAAACGACTTACAATGCGAAGCCGTGGAGGATTCAGACTCGCAGTTCCCTGACTCTCTTTGGTGCCGGTTGCAGTTAAAAGGCAGGGACGCTTGCCTTATTGCCTTGGTGTACCGCGACCCGAACTCAACACCCGAAACCGACTACCACATAGCGGCTGCTTTCAGGTGCAGTTTACAACAAAAGTACACTCACATTCTTATCATGGGAGATTTCAACGTACATTGTTTAGAAGCCCCTGCCACGATCGGAGAACAATTCAAAACCGATCTACAAGATCTAGTAAGTACTGTTCCTCTTTACAACCATATCACTTTGCCCACTCGGTTCAGAACTGGTAACAGGCCATCTGTGCTAGATCTTGTGCTTACCAACGAGGAGCATATGATTGATGCGTTGGTTTTAGACTGCCCGTTGGGTCGCAGTGATCACACAGTCATCAGTTTCAACTTCGTCTGCTATGCAGAATATCTGAATGATAACGATGATACTGTGCGAACCATCACAAGGTACGACCGACTCGCCCAGCTCGTCAGCGCCACAACATGGTCTTTCCTCGAAGAAGAACCGCCGGAAGTCGCCTGGCTCGAGTTCGTCAACAAATTCAGTCAGCTGATTGCACAGGATTCAGTTTCTTTTGTTAGGAGCAGAACTCGAAAATGGACGACAGTACGCAACGCAGCATGGCGAGTGTACAGAGAAGCTCCAGCACCAGAAACTTGGGACAACTACGTAGCCCAACCTAACCACTGCACACAACTGTTAAGAGAAGACAAAGCCGCCTATCAGCAGAACATCGCAAAAACCTTCAGTGCTAACCACAAACTGCTGTACAAGCACGTTAATAGCCTGCGAAAGGTGAGGCAAGGATTTCCTCCACTCAAGACGGCTGATGGCCCAACAAGAACGGCTATGGAAGCTGCAAACGCGCTGCAGATGCAATACGCCCTACGTTTCAAAGAGTCTTGCTAACAAGCGATCTACGAAGCTTTCTCTTCCGCTCGCCAGGCCTAACCCACATCAATTTTACCGCAGAGGCTGTATTGCAAAACTTGACTTCTCTATGCAAAAACAGCTCGCTGGGTGTCGACACCATTCGTCCAGAGGCATTGGGAGCAGCAGCAAACCAACTGGCAGGACCTTTAGCTCAGTTTTTCCAGCACTGCTTAGACCAGAACCAAGTTCCCGTCATGTGGAAGCTTGGAATAATAAGCCCAATTCACAAAGGTGGAAGCAGAACTGATCCCTCCAATTACCGCCCAGTAACCCTTCTTCCTATACTCTCCAAGGTCATGGAATCCATAGCTGCCGATGCACTGGTGTGTTATCTGGAAAACTGCAACCTCATCACTCCTGAACAGCACGGTTTCCGTCGACAGCGGTCATGTACAACGAATTTACTAATTGCACGCAGTAGTTGGACCGAGGCAGCCGACGCTGGAGAAGGTGTTGTTGTGATCTACCTGGATTTTTCCAAGGCTTTCGATCGTCTAGACCATCGGATACTACTATCCAGGCTGCAGCGTTACGGGGTCGGAAACCCTCTTTTAGGCTGGATCGCCAACTTTCTACTTCAACGGCCATTAGTGGTCAGAGTTCGGAGCTCTTTATTGGACGTCATACAAGTCGAGTGTGGTGTGCCGCAAGGCTCAGTTCTAGGTCCACGTTTGTTTTTGGTATTTAGTAATGACCTTGCACAGGGAATCGCTTCAAACTTTCTAATGTTTGCCGACGATATCAAGATCTGGCGCAGGATCCAGGCGAACGCCGACCAACATTTGCTTCAGAGTGATTTAGATACGGTGTATCAATGGTCGACCCAGAACTCATTGCATCTCAAAGTCAGTAAATGCAAGGTGATTTCCATCCGACATCAGAGTAGCTACTCATACCGACTCGGAACGAATATACTAAACAATCAACTCTTGAACGTGACTTGGGTGTCCTGGTTCAAGGTAACTTGGGTTGCTCCAGGCCTCGAAGACCGGAAACCAGCACGTCGGGCTGTTGAGGCGGGCGCTTGGACAAATAAACAGCTCCATATTTCGACAAATGCTCAGTGCGTATGTTCGCCCCCATTTCGAATACGTAATACAAACCTGGCATCCATGGCTGAAACACGACCTTAATGCACTGGAGCAGCCACAACGCCGGGCATCTAAGAACGCAATTGGAATGCGCAATCTTTCTTACCTGGAGAAGCTGCAACGACTGGGATTGTTCAGTGGAAGCTATCGCAGACTATGATGAGACCTGATTGTGGCATACTTGATTCTGAGAGACCCACATCATGTGTGCCGCCCTTTACTGCAACTCAGCAGCAATACAAACCTGAGGGGCCAATCATTAAAACTCGCAGAACAATACAGTCGCCTGGAGTGCCGCAGAAATTTCTTTTCCATCCGTGTCTGTCACCCGTGGAATGCTCTCCCAAAATCGGTCGTCTCTGCACCGACACTAACAGTATTTACAAGACGGTTGGATGACGCACTCATCCACTTACACTTTGTTACTTAACACTACGTCTCCATCCTACACCTGGAGTTTACCATGGAATTATTTGTTGTTAACTGTGGGTGCTATGAATCTAAGAGGATCGCAGGACTACAGCGGAGCAAACGATAAGTATTTTCGTATTTAAAGTATTAACTATTTTACTATCCTTATCATCATTACGGTTATGTTGATATCCCCACCAACTATCCAACGGGACTTATAAAGCAACGCTTCTTAACCCGTATAAATTCATTGCTCATTGTACTCAAGTAAGAGGCGATGGCGCGTTTGTTACGTTTATTGAATTAGAAGTAGCACAGGCTATGGTTTAAAGTAGTTCCAAATTTAAACTTATTGGGAATAAGTATAAAACTGTTAAACGGAATAAGCCATGATAGCATTTGTGAATTTGATTATTTTGATAAGCCATTTGTAGGGAAAGAAGCCTAAACACCTATGGAGAAAAGTAAATTTCATCGAGGTGTGAGCAAACTGCGCACTGAACACTTCCGCTGTTTTTCGCATCCGACAAAGTTTTAAACCTAATTTCTTTTTATGAATATGTTGTCGGGCAATCTTTTGTGGTTTACATTTCATTAGATAGGCCAGGTGTCACCAACCTACGGCCCACAAGCCAGATCCGGTTCGCGGCGCTGGTTCATCTGGCCCGCCAATCGTACCCGAATTTGAGCACCCAGATTATCCACACGCCCACCCTAGCTCTGTGCTTTTGGCCTTCGCACTGATGTACTAATACACTCTGAACCATTTCATATAATAATGCCACCGCACCCCAGCCTTATTTAGCCTCTTCATGTCACCTATCTGTGTGGACAGTTTAAGCGATACCCAGTGTGTTAATTTTTCACCGGGACCGCTCACACCGCTATTCAGCACGGTATGATCCGTAGCGCTTGGACATCTTTTAGCCTGAAATACCGCTTGCCTATTCCTCTGCTTGCATGTTAGTGTGTATGTGATCCAACAGTCGTCTCGTTGACACGGGCTCAACGCGGTGGGTTCGACTGTCTTTGCTTACTGATTCAAATGAAATACGATTAAGCCCCGTTTGGATCCAGTTGCGTGCACGAAACCCACTTATGGCTATTAAGAAGAAAGTGGACGCCGAGTGTCGTCTTTTCAACGAAGAGTGTGGAGTAAACGACTTTTTTGTGGAAACTATCAACCGGAAAACCAATTGCGTCGTATGCAGGGAAAGTGTTGCCGTTTTGAAAGAGTATAATCTCCGGTGTCAGACAGTATGAGACAGTACACATACCTGCATATTCGCAGTTTGCTCGGAAGCACAGCTGGGAGAAATATGATTCCGTGAAAGGTGTTTTAGAAACCCAGGAAAATATTTTTACTAAAAGTGCTCTGCGAATGAAGTTTTCACTTTTACTAATCACAAAACAGTACAGAATTTGGCAGGAGGAAAATATTTACGGATGACAACAGTCGAATAATGTATAATGGAGGCAGTGAATGAATTGTGTTCTGAGAAAGCGGATCTATTTGCCAAGGTCAGTCTTTAGACAACTTCAGTTGTAAAGAGAACAAAAGAACTTGGAGAGAACATAGATACACAAGGAAGGTAAAAACTTTTTGTGGTACTTATTGGCGCTAGTTGAATCTACTGATTTCTGGAGTACCTCAGTTTCTTCTAATCACACGTGGTGTCATTGTGGGGTTTCATATTACGGAAGAGTCGACGTCGATCTGCAGCACGCATTGGACGACAACTGGGAAGGACATTTTCGTGAAACTACACACAATTTTACAAGACTATGAGCTTGCGTGGAATCGACTTCGAGGTCTGATATTTGATCAAGGGATACACCTGACTGGAATGAGAAAGAGTCTGGTTGGGTAGATAAGGACTCAGTTGGAAGATTTTCACATTCCAGCCGCTCTATTTATACACTGTATCCTACATCAACATACTCCGCGAGAAGGATTTAGATATCGCTGGTGCACTGAAACCCGTCGTTTCTATCGTTAACTTCATTCGGGGACATACTCTCAATCACCGTCAGTTCCAGTATATTTTTCTGGAAGATACTGGTTCAGCATGCTTTGATTCACCATAATATATATCAGTGTGACGGCCACGTGTTAAAGCCTGATTTCCTTTTTACAAGCTGCCAAACGAAATAGTTGCTTACCTCACTGAAGAAGAAAAAGGGGTTGACCTACAGTTGTCAGATCGGAAATGGCTATCAAAGTTAGCAGTCTTAGTCGATATCCTACTACCCACGAAGTAACTGGGCTTGAAACCCAAGCGAAAGTGTAACTACACTTGCGATTTCCAAAGAAATGTCCATGGATTTCGGAAGAAGCCGTCATTGTTTGCAGCATAACCGGAAGGAGAACATTTTGCTCATTTTTACCGTTTCAAAACGTTTTGCGCGACTATCCCCAAAAACGTATACCTTGCTTTTACGAGAACAACTTTTCATGCTCTGAAGAGGCATTTTTTAGAGATTTGCAAACCTTAACAGTATTAAAGTTGAACTTCTTTGTTCCATAGTTCGTTTGCTTGCAACATTGATGTTCCAATTGAACTACAGTTGCATCTAATTAATATATAGTCAAAAGACTTGTTGAAACAAAAGCACAGGTAAGGAAAGCCGGTTGGAATTTACCGCTGTTTGGGTGGTATTGAATTCCCCGAATGAAGAAGTTTTTCCGCGGCTGTATTCGGTAAAGCTTATGTCTGTGAGCAAATATTCTCAACAATAAAGTACGTGAAGTTAGCACATCGAACGAGACGGAATGATGAATATTTGAATGTAATCCTGTTGATTGGGTGCAGCCACTCCAAACCAAACAATGATGGTATTTTAAAAGTTAAACCTCAGTTTCACAAACCACACGAATCCTTTTGCCATTTGCCTTGTGTCATCCGGATGAGTGCACAACATGTTTGAAGTAACTATCTTTTGCGTACGTCTCGTTTTTAGTTAATATATATGTTGATTATTTCAGTGCTTTTTAGGTTGCACACCATTCACTCATGTTTAACATGGAATGCTGAACTTAGTTTAATACTTTCTTTGCTCATGGCTTTCATCATGGCCTTCGAACATCCTAAAGAAATCTAAACCAGTCCACGGTCGTTCTTCTGTTGGTTATCCGGCGCAACGTGAAAAAATTTGGTAACGCCTGATATAGGCATTAATAAATCCCACGCAGTTTGGAACTGGTGGTTTCGTAGTGAATTCTTATCAATGAGTTTTAAGGGGTTTCATCACGTCAAAACTCAATTAGCTAAGCAGCACGCGCTTGGAAGTGCACTGTGCGACCGTTTCATCCTTACGCAAATCGTCAGAAATGCGCATTCAGTCTGAGCCCTCTGTTTCTCTAACCCGTAGCTCAACTGTTACCAGTTTGTGGTTGAGACCACTTAGCTAAGTGGGATGGTAACGATGTTCGTGACTAAGTTACTGGATGTGATTTAGCGCCAGCCACTAACCACTTGCTTGCACGTTACTGCGGTACAGAGGACAGGGTGGTCCCCTTGAGTAAAGTGCGTACCAATGATCCCAATTGTTAAGTTTAGAACACAACGCGCTGCATCTTAACTTTGACAATCATAATGGGACATTCCTACCAGATAACGCCCACTCGGCAGTGTTTTACTGCAGTTTGTCCAGGGGACAACATCCGTCAATCCAATTTTACTGTGAAGCAAAATCGGAACTACATACTTTGGGCTAATCGGTTGAACAAAGCTGTTACTTGACTTTTGGCAATTTGCCGGCAAGCATACACCGTTAAATTTGACAGTATCGAACTGGGCAGTACACCATTACCTATGCACATATCAAGATGCACCCACGGGCTGTTACACTGTTCATTTCGCAAAGCCGTCAGCCTTCGGGATCAAGCAAATTTGCTTAGTTTATCTAGCAACACCATCAAAACGATACATACCGCGATACCTGATTGTGGTGAAAGAGACGACATACGATCATAAAACCTTCGTGGCTGCGCACGTTCACACGTGTGTCCGTGTGCTACTGACATTGGGCGCAGAGGAATGGGCTACATAACGGAGACTGACTGATAAGCAAGCCGTTGCAAACACATGTAGTGTTTACATGAGCTATATACAGCGGAACACATCCGCCCTTGTGCGTATGCATGTTGGCTCCTGTGCGTATGCGGCTGATTGACATTTCCCAGTACACGGTCGCATACATAACACCGTCCTGTGGGGGAAGTGTTTATGGAAAGGGTTAAACTTCCGTAGCCACCATGGCGAATGAAGTGCATTCACCTGTTTCGAACCACTTGAAAGATCCGTGAAGAAGATGTGATTGTGTGGTGCGCGTTTACAACCAGTAGATAACAAGGATGAATATGGTAGAGCCTAGGGTATCGGAGAAAGTGGACCAACGGAAATGGAAAAATGTTGCTCAAATCTCGGTGACCATAGTTTCACGATTCGGGAGAAATAATTAGCCTTATTTATAGGCAGCGACAAACTTTTCCAAAAGTAACATGTATGCCACTCCGAGTCCCCGATAGCTACTAGATTAGAAAATAGCTTGACAATGGTGGTGACATGTTTAGCTGATATTTAACACATAAAATGAGTTGCGCACAGCATTTCTCACTGTCAATAGATAAAACAAAGGACGAAAATGGCTCTCTCCAGTATGGAAATCGTCAGTAGAACGCTTCCTGTCGTAGGTACCCACTGTCTAGGATCAGTTTGTAAACCCATTAGATTATCTGCTTAGTAGTAAGCAGATTCTACTAGTGCGCCACAACAACGTTGATCAGGCAAGCGAAAGTACCCATCCATCGTCCACATGTATCGCTTTGTAGACAAGCACGAGGCCCGCGCAAGTGATACTGTAAGGATCATATATGCATGCATACTTATACATAAGCTCATGGGGCTCTATGTTAAGGTTAATGTCTCATACATCATGCTTCTTTACGGCCGTTGGGCCACATCGACTTACATTTAAACTCGATTTTTTAAACTGAATAAGAAGCATTCTACTTTATTTGATTTGTGCAATTTTGTTAGTCGGCTGCATTTTATGTGTCAATTTTGCAAGTTTATTTTCCTCCAACTTTATGTTGTTTGTTTAGTGTCCCCGGTGTGGCTGCGCTTGATTATAATGTTGACAAGGTGCATATCTGTCTACCATAGGCTAGTTCGCTTCCTGGCTCCAGAAGACTGTGAATAGTGGCTGGGGGCCGTGGTGCACGATATTGGTGGCTGTGCTACATTAAAACCGTGGTTTCATCCAGTGTGCAGTGGACTAGGGCCCAGTCACCGCCTTGCGTACTTCCTGTACTCATGATTCCCTACACAGACAACAGGTATGCTGCTGTCATTCATGTTGAAGGAATGTGGACCGGCTCCGTTGATGAAATGTGGCTCCCATCCGCGTGCTTCCAGGTTTTATTCCTTCCTGATTACACTGGATATGGGTTGTGTATGAATGGAGTCTTGGTGGTGCAGCGCAAACAACCCACGGCCTGTCGGTAGGAGCAGGAGTCCTGTGGCAGTTCAGTGGAGGCCGCAGTGACAGCCAAATCCGGAACCGGACACCGCCAACTGGTTGGCGGCATTGGGTTTCGGATTTGTCTGTCACTGTGGCCAGCCACAGGACGCCTGCGCCTACAGAGGGACAGCTCCATCCACACACCACATTTCCAGTGTAAACCCGAAGGAATAAGACCGGTAGGCATGCGGATGGGAGCCACGCTTCATCAACAGAGCCGGCCCACACTCCTTCACAGGCAAACACAAGGAAGTTGTATTTGGAGAATCAAGTGCACACAAGGCGGTGGCTGGACCGTAGTCCGCTTCACACTGAGTGCATGGAACCACTTTTCGAGCCTAGCACGACCACAAGGACTGTGCACCTCGTCCCCTCCAGCAATGACCAGCTGTCTCCTGGAGCCAGTATGGACGAGGTAGTGGGTAATAGACAGGTAGGCACCTTGTCAACATGCACATCAAACGCAGCCACATCGGGGATATCAAGCAAGAGCCAATCCCGTGAGCGGAAGATAACAAAGAAAATAAATCGAGTAATGCACAAGGAAACCGTGACATAAATCATGAATTAATGGGCATTTGCAATAAGTTGTTTACAAACTAATCCGAGATAAGATCACGAGGTCAGAAAGTATATTTCATGGAAATGCCATAAACACGAAAATGTCATCGAAATTAACTACAATTGGCTTAAGCGACGTGTGCAAGTTTACAGAAGAGAGTACTGGTAGACATTTATCTGAGAAAGAAAAGCATTAGAACAAAATTGCAAACCCACCACTTGAAATAAAGAGGCTTAGCATGCAAACAGGCGGTTAGCAAATCAAATGCAGCGTAACTACAAACGTTGCGCAGGTGCTGCTTACGTTCTCTGCAGGCCCCGTCGTCGCTTCGGTAGTGGTCCTGAGTGACCTCGCTCATGGCTCACTAGGCCTACTTGACTCAGACACTCGCGACCGCAGGTGCTACAGCACTATGAGCTCGATGTCAATGGAGTACAACTATATAGGTACATAACAACAATTGGGACCTGTGCGACCACCAGGGTTCCTCAATCTGGCATACTTAAAGTAAACTGCAATTGGTTGGGAACGGTGCATGTTTAGGACAGCTTGCTCCGTAAACTCGGTACACGAACCGACACCAGGATAAGTTTCATGTTAAATTAGCCCATATTCTTTTGCTTGATACCCAAAAACTGAAGTGACCACTGAATATTTCAGCTTGGTGGCTGTTTGATTTGTTTATCGCATACTAAATTCTAATGCATCTCCGTTTGAAACGGAGCATGATTCTTAATCTATCCAGTTGATAGAAAAGAATCCGCTAAGAATGTACACTTAGAGGATCTGCAGAGATTATGATGCTGTGTGGAAATGACTAACCGATTCACCGCTTCACAAGAGCCCAGATGATCAAGGGGCGAAGAAATCAGTGGTCATGACAGTCAGTAGAAAATCAATTATTCACAAGCTCAATACAAGTGGGAAATCGCGGCAGAACTCCACAATCACCCACTTTCATAGGAGTTCAGACGTTTCTTCCCAGCGACAAAATTACACATATTTCACCAGCAGACCGATGGTAAAGATTAGCCTAGAGGTAAGTAGACCTATCCATGACAACTTGTGCATGAACTCATTTTCATGGTTCTGTGACGCAGGAAAGGTTCGTCGCATAGATCTGCCTACCTAAGAAAGTAAACTTATAGTGGTTGCCAATTTATTATAAATTCATTACAGTGAGAATGTTTAATTATTTTTAGACCAATCTTTACGTGTTTTCATGGTTTCTATGCTAGTGATACTTACTATCCTCAAGGTCCTTGTGACCAATGACAAAGATATTTGACAATAATATGATTAATTATTTGTAAAATACATTTTGCCTTAAGTTTTGATATTTTATACGCGGATGACAAATTGCTTACTACATGCACAGTAGGTGTGTAAACTAAGGTTACATTTTTGTCTTAATTTGGTATTTCCTACTACAGTCTACATTTCTGCATTAAATTTATCTGGTTTATGCTCAATCTAGGATTCTATTTCATTAAATTTATTTCCATTTTGCAAGATATCATCTCGAATAGCGACAACCGTATTGATCGACTATTTCTATATTTTATATTAGCATATCAATTGGTTACTTACGTGATCTAACCCACGAAAGTGTGTAAAAATTGAAAATTTGTGTGTTCAGTGTAAAAGGATCAGAAATTGCTACTAAGATTGGTGTTAGCCCAGCGTCTGTAGCCCAACTTCGAAAGAAGTTACAAAAGAATTTATTACTGTCCCTCGCACGTTCCGGTAGACGTGATCGCAGAAAAGCAATAACACCTCGAGGCGACTCAGTTCTTCTTAGGGAATGCGGAAAGATTGCAACACGTCTATCAGACAGCTACAAGTGATGTTAGAACAGCATGGTGTTGCCGTAAGTTCCAGAACTGTAAGAAGACGACTTTTTGATTCTGTACTTGGAGCTTGCAGACTCCTGAGGAAGCAAATTCGACCAACGAAGTAAAAGGGCAATGACATGGATGGACCAAGCAGCTTGACAAATGGTTAAAAGAATACTGGAGGCGGATAAGAAGCAAACGCCATATCTCGGAATATGCTTGGAACCGACTGGGATTTCATGATTTCAGAAGGTTTGAATACAAATCGGTTCTGCTAGGGTTTTATTGTGGCCACAATAAAACCCTAGCAAAACCGATTTGTATTCAAACCTTCTGAAATCAAGCAAACGCTATATTTTATAAAGATTTTCGAGAAACGTTGTGCTTACATTGTTTGGGTATTTCCAACAGTTTTTCTGTGTTTTAATTTAGGTTATTTTCAACAATGAGAGTATCATCCGGTGTCCGTGGATTACCTAGAGAACGGATGGGGGAAGACTGCAGCGTTCAACGATTCAGGTCAAGATATGGATCGTTATAGGTGTCTTCTAAACTGGTCGGCTCTACATCGTCCAAGGTAACATGAACTAATAGCAGTACAAAACACTACTAGAGCACAATCTGATCCCTCAGGCATATGAATGAGTAGATAAAAAAGGATTTACGGGGACCGGATACTTCATTTTCATGCATGACATTGCTACATGTCTCAACCGGCGGGAAAGAATCCGTTTTCTTCTGGATTGTCGTATTGAAGTTTTGCCATGAGCTGGAAATAGTTCTGACATGAATACAATAAAGAACTTATGGGCAGTTCTAGATTCAGTGATGCGGAAAAAATTATTACATAAACACCAGCTCGTTGAAAAAATTATAGTGACCTAGGCACGCAATGGGGCATGACCGACCATTGCAAATTTTCATTCACTCCACGGCTTTACTTGTTAACTCCTTGAAATTTGTCAAAGCTTGATGTATTTCTAATTAATAAGTAATTTAATAATAATTAATAATAATTTCTTGGAAAATATAAGCATTTTACAGTAAATCCATTAGTTTTACGAGTAATGTGGAGAAGGAGGAAGATTGTGCTGGATTTATTTAAATTTATAATAATTTGGTCAACCCTGTACACTGTCTGGCATGGCTAGTGGCTGGAATCCAAGCTGCCCACATCACCGACGCGGGGCACAAGTAAAGACTAGGCGGCGCATTCAAAAGTATCTACCAAGCATACGCGCTTACAAATACCAGAAGCTTCTGGAGCTATTGCAATTCCATTGCACGAACTGAATCTGCGCACTCACGAGCAGCTCCGTCAAGCCTTTCGACTGCCCTGACCCGATCGACCCGTAAACTCTACTCCATGGAACCGTGTAAAGGCCCAGCTATTGATCTAATTTACAACAGTTATGGACATCTTTCAAACAGTTGTTTCACCTTAAACGACCTCATTATTCTGTCTGACTGATTGGATTTTTACATAGTTGTGATAAGTAGATGAAATATCATGGAAAACGTATGTTCGCTTACTCTGGATTTTAGCGTCAGTATTAACTGACCGTCATTTCATCGGTCAAATCGGAAGACGAAAGGTAACCTTTGACTGCAAATGATGCTGTGTTACCAACGGGACAGTTATATTTCACTTACGCATGGTCGAGCGAAGTTCAAAGCCCCAACTGGATTTCAGCTGGATTTCACTGAAATAGATATATCAAGGAAGGCATGATGCACTGGAAATCGCAGCGCAATAGAGGCATGTGAATTTCATAATGTCTACAGTCACTTGAAAGTTTTCAATGGATTGCGCGTTCAATGTCGATAGTCAACGACCAATCAGCTATTATGTTCTTTGGTAAACAGTTCCGAACTTGCTTGGGATTGAGTAAAACTAAGCTAGTTTTCGGGCGGGCAACACACACTTTCTCTCTTCAAATCTAGCTTTAATGTCATCTACTTCCACCATCTTATGCAGACAGTAAGGCACCACAACAGCGCACATCCTGGGAACGCGTTCCTTGTTGATCAGAGTTTTATCCTCATTCCGGTGCACGACGGTAAACAATTACGGATCCAACCGTAAGAGTGTTTCGGTATTTAGTCCCGAATACTTGGTATTTTCTCCCATTGTGGCGTACCGTTCTTTCTTCTAAATAAGAAATAAGTTAGTGCCGATTAACAAATCTAAGTGACCGCTAGTTCCCTGATGCGCATTATCACTGCAAGGATGTGAGTAAGCTAGATGAGCAGATTAAAATGAATATTAACCGCTTCAACCATTGAATTCTTTGGATAAATTCGAAAGAGTTTGTTAGACTAAGTATCTGACGAAAGCCGATATTCCATTTTCACATTATTTTCCATGGCTGGGTGGAACATGAGTTTCGACCTGTTCCTAAGTAAAAATGGTGTCTTGCATCGTTTTCATTGTGGACGTCGCGTAAATTGTAAACTGCAAGTGATATGCACTATAAGTATTATTCGCAAGATTTTGGGCTGAAACAAGACCTTGTTAAAGTTCTAAAATCCCTTATGGTATGGTAAAGGTAACTAGCAATGACACTTCACCAAAAGTGCGGTCAAAACTGAAGGTAAATGTGCTACCCATTCATGCAACAAGCGGACTGCATTTGTCCCACAGTTATGTGGTATTTATACAGCTAACTGGACGGCTAACTCTTGTTAGCTGCTGCGTATGAGTCAGAGGAAAGGTTGGGCTGTAAACAGCACCTAAAAACGACACTTTGAATTTCATTTTTGAAGGTTCGCTTCAATGAAACTCACGGTTCAGCCTGAGATTGCTCGTCGCAATCCAACCCCACAACGATTAGTTCAAAGTGATCCTCCAAGCAGTCCTTAAGCGTTGTGCCAAGCGTTACGCGTTGTGACTCGGAGACTAAAGGCTAGATGTCCTAACTAACATCCACATAGTCCAGGGTTAAATGCCAGCTATCTCCACCTGACGAACTCTAACAAGGTCGAAACGCGGAGTGGAGTGCAGTACTTCGGATGAGCAACACACCGTTTTTTAATTAGCTACCGTCCTAACGATCGAAATGACCAAGATTCGCTTCAATACGGATCAAGGTTGACATTAAGATTGCGTGTCGCAATTCATTCACAGAGCGAGTACCTCAACATGATCATCCGTTCAGTCTCTCGCATGACCTAGAAACAGCGATTTACTGGTTTAGTTTAAGCAAATTGCATTAGAAGTAAGATCTATGAATCAAGCAATCGCGAATTGTTGACACAAACTGAAACGGTGGCCTTTATGGTTCCACTTATTCATCTCAGCTATAAAAGATATGAATTAGTTGCTTTCTTTCTATCTCCATTCTAACACGTTTCATTGTGAACACGCCATCTATCGCCGTTCTCTATCTAGAGGAGATAACGTAAGTTCGCACAGGGCATGCGTGCTGTTGGTGGGCACTCATTCAGAGTGACTGAAGAGAATGATATTAACGCTAATTTTGTCAATGAAATTTCAGCTACACGCGTGGAGTACTCGTTTTAATACTTCCTTACGTTTAAGTCCTGTTAGTTGTCTTCAATACAGAGTTGTTACCACTCTGACTTTGTATCATTAGAAGAGTAAGTCAGGTAATTGGAAAATGTTATGTGGGCGAGACTTTCTTTTCCTTTTCCTTTAAAGAGCACAACAATACTGTTAATTTACTCCGGTGGACGCCCCTCGTAATTTCCAAGATAACTACATCCATAGCAGTGTTGCTTCTTTTAACTAAGAGGCGGACCATTTAAAGAATTATTTACCAGTTGTCTTTGCGTGCTCATCCCACCAGTCGAAGACAACCTATTCTGTTGCAATTGTTTGTCTCAAACTGGCGCCGAAAAATCTAGTTGTTTGGAGCGGCCGAACAGAAAACGGAACTCAAATAGTGCGTACAATGAGGACACGCAACGAACTTGTGTTTGAGTAGGTACCTATTCACAGCACACCTGAAGAATGCAAGACGGAGGAAGAGGAATGCGAACGAAGCTATTACCTTTTCCTTCCTCATCATGTGGAAAGTAGGCAGTCAAGGGCGCCGAAAACAAACAATAACGAATATGTTCGGCACATGGAAAACAAATCACCGCGGCATAGTCATAGGGAGAGCACACTCATGCGACTGAGTGATAGGTGGCAGTGTAAGACTGTAGCAGCTGCTGCAGCAGCAGCACCAGTAGTAGTTGTTGTAGTTGTAGTAGTAGCAGCAGCAGTTTTAACTAGGCCACTGCTGACAACGAATCCCACCCGCTGAAAAAGTGACTCTGAGCAGGTCAAGTATACAGTTGAACGCTGAACAACGAATTTATACGGGTTACGAAGATACGCTTTACAAGTCCCGTTGGATAGTTGGTGGGTATATCAAAGCAATAATAATAATAATAATAGTGAAACAGTTAGTGCTTCAAATATTAAAATAAGGACTTATCGTTTATTCCTCTGTAGTTCTGTATTCCCCGTAGATTCACAGCACCCACAGTAAAAATCAAATAAATCCATGGTAAACTCCAAGAGTAGGATGGAGAAGTAGTGCTAAGTGACAAAGTGCAACTGGATGAGTGTAGGATCCAACCACATTTAAATGCCGTTAGTGTCGGTTTAAAGACGACCGATACTGGGAGAGCATTCCACCGGTGACAGACAAGAATGAAAAAGAAATTTTTGCGGCACTCCAGGCGGCTATACTGTACAGCGAGCTTCAATGATTGGCCCCTCAGGTTTGTATTGCTGCTGAGTTGCAGTAAAGAGCGGCACACATGATGTTGGTCTCGCAGAATCAAGTCTGCCATAAGCAGGTCTCATCGTAGCCTGCGATAGCTTCCACTGAATACCTCCGATCGTTGCAGTATCTTCTGGTATAAAAGATTGCGTATTACAATTACCTTCTTTGATGCCTGACGTGGTGGCTGCTCCAGTGCATTAAGATCGTGTTTCAGCTATGATCAGGCTTGCATAGCATAATCGACAAGGGGGAGGGAACATAAGCACTGAGCACTTGTCGAAACATGGAGCTGTTTATTTGTCCAAACGCTTGTCGCAACAGCCCGACGTGTTGCTTCCCAGTCTTTGAAGCCTTTTCGGATTGCCTGGAGTAACCCAGGTCCTATTGAACCAGGACACCCAAATCAAGATAGACAGTTGATTGTTACAGTACATTCGTTCCGAGCCGGTATGAGTAGCTGCTCTGATGTCTGAGGGAACGTATCATGCATTTGCTCACGTTGAAATGAAGTAACTTGGGATGTTCATTGATATGCCGTGTCTAGGTCACTCTGAATAGATGCTGGTTGTCGTTCAACTGAATCCTGCGCTAAATCTTGATATCATCGGAAAACATTAGGAAGTTGGAAGCGATTCCCTGCTCATGCTCATTAATAAACACAAGAAACTAATGTGGACCAGGAACTGAGCCCTGCGGCATACCATACTAGACTTGTATGGGGTCCGATAAAGAGCTCCGAACTCTGACCACCAATTGCCGTTGAAGTAGAAAGTTGGCAATCCATCTTAGAAGAGGGCCGCCGATCCCGTAATGCTGGAACTTGGAGAGTAGTTTCTGACGGTCTGAACGATCGAAAGGCTTCGAAAAATCCACTTAGATCAAATCAACGCCTTCGCCAGCGTTAGCTGACTCGGTCCAACTTAGTAAATAGGTTGTGCATGACCGCTGTCGACGGAAGCCGTACTGCTCAGGCGTGATGATGTTACAGTTTTCCAGATAACACACCAGTATATCGGCAGGTATGGATTCCGTGACCTTGGAGAGTATCGAAAGAAGGGATATTGGACCATAGTCGCATGGGTCAGTACTGCTTCCACCTTTGAGAATCGGGGTTATTATGCCAAGCTTCCACCTTGCGGGAACTTGATTCTGGTCTAAGCAGCGCTAGTAAAACTGCTCTAAATCTCCTGCCAGTTGGCTTGTTGCTGCTTTCAGTGTCTGGATAAATGGTATCGAGATCCGGTGAGCTGTGTTTGCGTAGAGAGGTCAGCTTTTGTAATAGAGACTCAGCGGTAAAAGTGGTGTGGCTTAGTCCTGGCGAGGAGATGAGAAAGTTGGATGATCGCTTGGTGGCAACAGCCTCTGAAACGTGGAGGCATATGACATCCGCAGCCTGTTTGCTGCTTCCACAAGTGTATCCAGCCGAACATGTTCATCGTCTTTCGGTCCCCAACCAGTGTGCCGAGAGGCTCCAACCTAGGCGAACTTCGAAGTAAGGGTCTTCATTCCTCTCGACCAGGTCATCGCTTGGCCTCCCCTCTTGTTCTTCCATCTACAATCACGACACTCAAATAACGCAAGTCGCGAGAGTCGGTGAGCTAGCATGCGTAACACGTAGCCAAGCCATCGAAGCCTGCTGCGTGAAATAACCCTGCTGTGCGGTTCGTCTTTTGTTCCTGCGCCATACACAAGGCGTCGAACATGCTCATTGCTCACACGGTGTTCCCACCAGATATAAACCAAACTGCGAAGGCATATTTTAATCTATGCTGGGCTCTGGTTACAGTTCACCAGATATTAACAGTCTTAGTCAGTTGTTATATAGTTGGTAATCACAGTGCTGGGTTCTACAGGATAATCTCCGACAAAGATAGTTTTTCAGTTCGTTCATAATGCCCATGAAAGTCTCGGAAGACACTAGCAAAAGAACTCTTTACGGCAAATAGCACCAGGCAATTACATTTACAAGGTAGATAGAAAGCTGAGTGGGTTGCTGAAAGTCAGCAGGGTAGTGGATAAAAGCGGCAGTAAGTGGCTCAGTACATTCGATCGGTATTTATATTCATCGATTCTGGTGGCTGGTGCCTGTAGCTTTTTTGGACCCTGATCTGACCGTGCAGAGTTTGTCAGGGCCACGGTGGACTTAGAGTATGTACCAGTAGCCTCTGCTTGCAAAACACTTTTTGCAGCAGTATGATCGCGATAGTTTTAAATCTACATGTATGTAACTGTGCAAGCGAGCGGTAATTTAGCAATCTCTGCAGACATTCGCCATTTGCCGCCAAAGGTACAAGGTATGGGCAGCACTCCAGCTAATATGTGACCGCCAATCGTCAAACTTCAAATACCTCTAACATTCGGATAGAATCCGCCTCTCTGCTACCAAAATTTTATGCCCACCCATTGAAGAGGTTCGTGTCATCGGGGTCATTCAGGCTACAGTGGTTGGTTCAATGGGTTGAAGGCATCTTGGTCACTCCGCTGTGACAAGTTCAGGCTAGAGCAAAATAATGCCACTTCTAATCCCGGTTTGTGCAAATTGCATCCAAGAAACTACACGGGATGACGGGTAAATCTTGGTCTACGATTTTACTAGATACACCTAAGACGGACAGATGGAACATCGCGTTTATCACCTTCGTCAACGTCATCGGATTCTTCATTCAATGTTTACATATTTTGTGCTATTCTTGAATTTCAACCATGGATACTTCACTTTCTAACTTAGCTGTGCTGGGTAGAATCCCAATCAACGCTCAGGGTAACAACCAAAGTAACCTCAAGTAACTACGTCACCGCATAGCAGTTTTGTTGTGTACGTAGTTTAAGACTCTAAAATGCAATAATCATATTTGTCAGCAACTGCCAAAGTCAAGCTTACCATTCTCTGCAACTTCATCCATTCTCATATACGGGACTTTACACGTTTAATGCACTCCTAGCCGGATTTCTCATAGGGAGATTCGCTATTGCCTTGCGTCTTTCGCAGCTATTGCTCCAATGTTTCAGTCATTTTGATGCATCTGGTGAACACAAGTTAGGTTTAATTGAAAAAGACTGTTTAATCCTTGCTTTATCCAACCGCTGTGAATGAACTGGTTTAATTAGTTCACTTCACCCACAAAACGGTGGCTTTCCTTCACCTTGTCAAAGTCAGACAACTGCCACTACCGGTCACTAGCCACCTTCTGTCACATGTGATGAATGGTTAGGCAATACACCTCCACCCTGCATTCGACAAAGTTTGCGGATCTGCGGTTCAATCATTTTCCGCCAATGTGCGCACACTGGACAACGATCCACACCTCAAGGCCCCAGTGCACAGATACATAACCAGTATGTTGTCATTCGTTAGCCCACCAGCCAGAATGGGGACGTGGAAGCGAGCGAACGCGCACACTCAGACAATGACATGGGAACATTGGATGAGACACACTTGCTGCGCGACAATCGTTGTGTGAGCAGAGGAGTGGATGAATTATGCAAACTATGCAAGGCAGCATTGACCGAAAAATAAAACAGCCGGTCTGGCTGAATGAGGGTGGCAGGGGTGGAAACAAATGAGATAACAGATGGTGAGCGGGTTGCAAAAAATTAAATAAGTGGTCAAATTTGAAAATTTAAATGGCTATGTTTTAGCTGGATAGCAGATTAGATGAGAAAGCCATCGTGATTCAGAGATGGAGGTTCACTTGAAACCGACATGACTCCATACGGATCGTACAACGTCATTGCATACAGTGAGTGATTTCGTAGCTGTGATATCCAAAATAAACCTTCTAACTGACTCACGCGGTTGCCTATACAAAGGCCTTACAAAGAAATTTTCGACGCTCACCCATGAACCGTGCCATTGTATAAGGCTCTTCTACATTTAAGCCTGCGATCACACCCTCTTTCGTTTTTATGGCATAGGAACAATTTGTACCATAGTCGAATCTCCAAATCAAGTATTTCATTCCGTAGTATAGCTTGGACCCCCACCTGCAAACAAACGGAGCTCTTTCATTGGTTCATTTGACGATAATCCTGATACGATGATATCCGAACATTGTTCACTGAGCTGAACTTTTGGATGCAAGCTTGAAGCGAGTGTTTAAACTACAGCCTGACCTCACCCACGCTTCAGATCATGGCTTCGCATAGTGTCGCTCCAAATCTTTTGTAAAAACAAAGCACAGAAGCTGATTACCTACCGGACAGCACACGTCAATTCCATTATGGATTCTGTTCACCTTTGCGGACACGTCCATCGGTATGGCTCACGCAAGTGCACAGGTGCAACATGTCAAATGACGCAGGCGATACGGCTTCAAGCGTGACCGATGCAATGGATTGAGAAAAAATATAGAGTCCTAACCAGTTCTCGAATGCTCGTGGCCATTGTAACTGCTTACCTTGTCCCCTAGTTCCGGATGATCTAACGCTCAGATTGCAGGTTAGAATTATGGGTGCATCAACATTCCATTGAGATAACATACTCTTTAAAATTCTATACCATGTTCAAAAAGTGAAACTGCTTTTCCCAACAGATGTCACCCAAATCGGCAGCAACTGGACTATGCGGCGAATACTTGAGAAAAGAAGAAACTAGAATATCGTCGTTCCAACCTAGGGTTATTTTGCGTTATCTGCATGAAACACGTCACTGTTGTCAACCGCAAACTCAACGATTACTCCTAAGACAAGAAACGACAACTGTAATTCATGTGTTCATTGTGAAACCCAGGTATCGGATCCGCGCTGAACCGGGGAATTTCACAAAAGAAAGTTAGATGAATCCCTAACTTTGATGCCACTAATTGGTGGCTCTAAAAATCAGATCAAATTTGCACTCCAGCGATTCAAATGCCTTTTGGGATAAAGTACTGGTAACCAGCCCGTTATAAGCGGGTAAAGTATCATTAAATCAATCAAACGGGTCATCATATCTACCTTAAGTTACTTCTTCAATGATAGCGAACGCAACAGAATCACCGAATCAATAATCCCAGAGTGACACAAATAGCTCGTAAATGTTCTTAAAGCAGATGTTCCTTTAGCGGTTGCACGACTATCCTTACTGTGGAACAGGCACTATGATCAGTGTCCCACGCGGGCGATCTTTCACCCCGTGTAACTCTGCCAGCGAACATAAATTGGGCACAAATCCAAGTCAAAGGACGCCGGCAACCCATTAACACGATTGCTACTCCGAAATACACTGATACATACCAAGGGGTTTTTGGGTATTTCACTGGTAGCATTGACCAGAGCTTTAGTCAGAACTGACTAGCGCTGCAACCTGAAACCAGATCGTGCCTTGGGGTACATGTCTTTACCCTTTTGTCTACAGTAATTATCAACATTGAATCAGTCGAAAATTTAGATATAGCTTCACTAACGGAAACATCCAAGACTTGCCTCAATGTAAATCACAAGCCGAAGTCAAATTCTGTCACAATCCGAGCACACGGCGAACATTCCGGAACTCATCAATAAACATTGTTAAGCTGATGATGAATCACTCACGTTTTCTCCCTCAAGTGCAGACAAACGGAAGCTGAGCTGTTGAGCAACCACAACAATTATTTTCATTTACTCATCAAGACATAGGAGATACGTGATAACAACTTGCTCTTGACCTTGCTGATGGGAAAGGTCAAAAGTGTTACCTCAGAAAATGTGAGTGACATGATGCTCCACTGGAGTGAAAGTAGTCGACAATGACAGTTGTAGTAGATAAGGGGTCAAGATGTTGCATGAGAAAGTTAGAAGCGATTTACTTGTTATTTTCTGAAGACATCTTATGTGCATTCCAGGCCGGAAACTTTTGTCATTGATGTCTCCAGAACAGTGCGTATCCACAAAGCTGCAGGTTAATCATGAGAGCAGGATGAGCCGTCTCAGATTGTTTGCTATATATTTTCATCAGTGCAAAGCACAACTTTTGCTAAACGGTGACAACCAACCGATGGAAATGTGACTCAGCGCTTTCATCAAATCAAAATAAGCCTTGTGAACCACGGAAGGCACATTTTCAGCCTTTTATACTATCTTTGCAAGTAGGAAAATACATGAAATATATGTATGAAAGCAAAGTGGTAAATACAAAATCTCTTGGCGTATCATTCAAGCAAGCAAGTACACAACAAACTGATGCTTTTCCTTAGGTCAGCAAGTAATCATGCCTAGCACGGTAGGATAGGCCTGTGGTAAGATGTAGGAGGAGAGTAATGAGTTTAAAGTTGGCGCTTGTAGAAAAAATAGAGAGCTCTTTCGATCCAACACTATATAGTTGGTGCGAAAGGTCTTTTAGAAATTTGAATGAAAAGCCACTACAAGTGTCTTCAGGTTTGTTGGCAATTCAATCAATGAGGAATTCTCTAAACGGTCCGCGACATCTATAAAGAATTTAAAGACCATAAAATCAAGGTACAATTTTGTTGGTAGCCGAGAAAAATTACAGTGGCAGTTGAACTGTTCACTGAGCTTGGCAACTTTGTTGCAAACGTTTCGTCATCCATCGAGGTGACATCATCAACTACGCACTGATGATGTCACCTCGATTGGTGACGAAACGTTTACAACAAAATTGCCAAGCTCAGCGAACAGTTCAACTGCCATCTAAACAACCAGTCTTCAATTCTATAGACAAAAATCAGTGGAGCATTAGAGCCAGTGTGGCAGAACGCATACAAAGTTGAACATCAACTTACGAGATACCAAGAGCATCTTAGATCTCATGGCATAAAATAATAAGCTTCTAGCCTTGCACAACACTTTAGTGATATGAATAGACCAATATAGGTTTTGTGCTAAAAAGACCCCAAGAAATTTGACAGTTAATGTCCTCCATATGAGTTGGTCACTCATTAGCGGTGAAGAAGTGGTATTTTATACAGCTTGTAGCTTATTAGCCCGAGGAAAAGAGAATGTGACACCGCAACATTTAGAAGTGTTCGGTGAGAGAGATCTGGAAGATGACCATCACACAACTCAGCTAGCCCACTAAGAATAGTAGAAGTATGAATACTAGAAGTCTCAAAGTTTGGAGCGACACGCCTACAAACAACATCTGCATATTTGCGTTCAGTACAGTTGGACGGTATAATAAATTTTTCGATAAATAAAGAAAATAGAAGGGGATAGAAGATCTATCCATGTAAAAATATCATGCTTGGTGCAAAGGGTAGAGGAATTTGTTTAATTTAACCCAGCTGAAGTGGATGCGGTTGACAAAGTAAATTTCAATCACCCTGAAGACCTTTGTTTGAACCTTACTCGAGAGCAATTAGTACAGCAGCAATGATCTATTAACGTCACCTAAAGCATTTGAATATCGAGAAGCATGGGCCGCAAGTATCTGAACTTTTTATCCAGTGCAGATACTACATAATGTACATGATATGATATAGACTATAATGCTTAGCGGTTAGGTTTATAAACGAACTGGTATGCATCGTCGGTGTAAGTACGAGTGCAAATCAGGGGGACACGCAGTTTCTGGGATACCTTTAGCATCGCCGATAGGCATAAATTGGACCATACTTTTGGGACTCCTTCTTGGGCACGGGCGTTATTGTTATATGTCTCCAAATGTGCCACTTATAAGGATTATTGATCGTCCACTGAAAGTCAAACCAATAGATCTAATCATCGGGATCCGTAGAAAAGATAGCGCCCGGTTCTCCTACATTACAGGCGGGCTAACTGACTAAAATCCTTAATCTATCAAAAAGGTTACATGTTCATATGAGGTTAAGGATCTCAGGAGAATGTCTCGTAGACGTTAACGACTAGACGGTAATCAAAATAAACAGCAAAACTAATGGGCTGGATGCCAGTTGAGTTCAACAGATGGCCAACATTTTGAACCAATCCATGAATCTCTAACAGGCTCCCGGTTACGCTTGGTATACAAACTCGACAACCGTTAATTCATTGCGTGCTCGCACCTCATATCACATAGATCATTCCTGTAGTGAGGAAAATGTGTGATTTACGTCTGTACCGCCGAACGAATGTCTACACTGCTCTAAATCCATTGCTGCAACGAGTTGCGATAGAAAACTTAGTTTACATCACCGAAACTGAAATTTACGTCCCCTAAAGCAGTGTTGCACCTTGCCATAGAGTGGCGATAGTAGAAAGCCCTTGACTGTCACACCAGACTGGTTCAACCTAATGGCCACTAATTACAGCAAAAGTTTTGTTTGTGGCATTCTTAATCCATGTTCACTTCCCTAATTCCTTGTGGTTGCAAAGCCACTGACAATTAGTTTATTTGTTGTCTTGCTATCAGTTGGGTGCCTGTGTATCACAAGCCTGTTTTTGGAGTTCTTTGTAGACAGACTTATAAACAGCGCTTTTACCTGCCCTTGGTAGCGGACGAACCCAGCTTTTTCCCTCTGAAGTCTCCTGCATGTTATACTATATATTTTCAAGCAGTGCAGTTTTGATTTTTATTTAGAAACAGAGCTATGCCTGCGGAGCAAAGCTCAACAGTCCCGTATCTGTGTGCTAAATTGTAACGGCGTCTTTGAAAGCCGGACTTTTATGAGCTGCTTCAGTAGAATTGACGGGTTGTAATGCTGCTCGACCATGCAATAGGCATCGCTATCATTTTAATTGATGTTCTCTTAAAAGTTATCCTCATTTTCATTATGGGTGCAAGGATTCTAAAGGAAGGGAACTTGCTACCTAATGTTGTAGACGAATTAGATGCGAGTAATCATCAAACGATAACCGAGTGAACTATATGTTTGGCATTAGCAAATGAAAACAGGTTAGTCTCAAAGGTTCTCCCGAGGCTTGCTTCTGCGCATTACACCCGAAAACACATTTACTTTGAAGATGAAGATGCTGAGCAACAATAGACCAACATACACCACGAACTTTACCGTATATTTCTACATTAAAGCGGGCGAGTAATTTTGGTTTTATTCAAGAAACCTAGCAAATTCTTATCCGACTGAGTGCATTACCGCTTTGATCTTGCTGGACCCGCTAATCTACTTGATACTTTCTTCGAAGTACCCCAATAATGCCTCGTTTTACCGAGCTTCCTAGCAGCTGTCAAACGCGAACAATTCACTTTTGATGATGACTGTCGGTTATTACCCACCAACTAAAATGGATGGGATTTGTTTAAAACTCTACTTAGTGGTTTGATTGCACTTCACGTTAAGTGCTTATCTTACTGGTAATGTGTGACTGAGAACGCGTTTGTCTTCTGCGTAACAGAAGGTGGCGACATCAGTGTTTGTGTCAAGTTAAACCGCACAGCAGCATAACTGTGCTACGAACATAAATAAGGATAATTGAAAAAATCCACTGTGGCATAGGAGTTGTCAGCTTACGTGTACGGTTTAGAAGTGTGCTAAATTTGCAATAGTTCCCTATTCTGTCAGTCGCGAGATAATCTTAACAGCAATGACAACCCCAAAGGACTTCCTTTTTCTACCAACCTCTGAGTATTATGTATGCAGTTTATTTCTAACAAACGGGCCATTTATTAGGGAAATTTGGGATTAGTCGCTTTTGACACACTTTCATCACTGTTTCGATGGTGAATACAGATTGGTTATTTATATGGGCCTGCTTTACAATAGATCATGCCATTAAACTGATTTTGGGAGCTTCGATCTTGTCACGGTGTGTTAGTTACTGTGACTCCAACTCCTGCGGCCACCCAGTCACGCTTGACGAAACTTCATTATGAGGATCCCTTCCACCAGAGCTTCGCCGTAGGGCAATCAACTGCTTCATTCTATTAACACAATGAATGCATGATGCTGATCTGAAATTATCATTCGATTCGATAATGATGTAATACACACAATACCTATTTTACTTTAGATGATTATGTGTTTTCTCACCACAATTATCTTATATAACACCCCCTAGGTAACACAACTCTGTACATGTTGATCCGTCACTGTGCTGGAACACTTCCTCGTAAAGTCGAGAAACACGTCATTTATTTATTTGTGCATTTATTAAACATGGACATGCATTCATGCACCATGTTCCAGGAAGCTCCAAGTTCATGCATACTTCCTCCATGAGATCATGGTGTACATTATTCTTTTAGGGATATTTCTGGAATGCCTCCTTCCATCATTTATATTGGCGCTTCTAGAGATTCGTCGTCGTCGTCGTCGTCGTCAGCAGCAGCAGCAGCAGCGGCAGCAGCAGCAGCAGCAACAAATAAAACTGGGTTTTATGTATGAAAGAATGGGCTACAAAATGTTGCGACCAAAACCAACCGACATGGGCGGTGACACAGCTGCGAGTAAAGTCCTTTTTCATCGTATAGTAGCCACTTATCCGCAAGTGCGGAAACTCAAATTGAGTTATCTCATTTCAGTACTGGTACAATCTCTTTAGTTTCATCAATCCGGTTCGTGGTCGCCATAGTAATGCTGCATCGTTTCAAGACGTGAATAATATATGTTCTTACTATTCCTATCATAATGACTGATGTTTCCTTCATACTTTACGGTAAACTGTTAGTGTTTAGTTCACGTGAGATGCCCATATGTCGTCTCCCAGAGAAAATAACTGAAGGCAGGAGGTGTCAAGCAACTTTTTGCCCGGCATAATTCTTTGTTCATTGTTCATCATTTTTGCCTATTTGTCCCTGTCACCACTACGTGTAGCTCAGCGCTTTCTGTTATTCTCTCTGTCAGCGTTCATACTACGATTAAGCAAAAGTGTTTTCCTCCACTTTGAATGCTGTGAACAATGGTATACCTGTGAGGTCGGAGGGCACGTTGCATAGGGGAATACCTTTGTATGTATTAAGTGAACAGTAAAACCGCCTGAAATGCCGGCGGCATAATTTTGCTCTTCGGCTTTGCCGACCATAGAATTCTCTTTCTTACTCACTTGTTCCACCCCCACGCTGGAAATCTTCAAAAACTATTGGATCTTGCCCTTGGCCCCCAAAACTGTGCTACTTTGGAATATCTTAATTATCACGTCAAGCCGGATTAATATGTCATATAAATCTGAGGAGGCGGTATAGAAATAAGTAGTCTATTTGCACTTTGCATATGGAGTACATCTACAGTTGCCCCCATGTTGCCTCCTGGTTCGCATTCAGTGCACACTTACACTACTATTATTCGGTGATGTATCTGCTCGATAAATACACAAACAGACAACAGACATATATTTCGATATTATAGTTTTACCCATACTATCCTGCGAAACATTTAAACCAATTGCCTTTTTACTCTGCATAAATCACTGTTCATAGTTCATTATTCTTACCATTTTTTCCGCATCACCAATGCGAAGTTCATCCGCTCTCGACTAACCAATACTGTTCACTGCTCATTTGATGCACTTGATCAGAGATGTACTACTTCTTGTATGCCGAACCTCATTCTGACCATACTCTGCCTCTATTATCGTCAGCACCTGGAAGGAACCCAGTCGGATCTACCTTAAAAAACTTCATTAAACAAACCAGCAATTTTCAAAGCTTTGGCAACATCAATCTCACCGTTTCTCTTATGTGCGGAAATCTTTTATCACTGTGAACCTTTGCTTTGGAACGATCATACCGATTTATGGCTTAATGATCAACCGGTTTCTCCTAACTGGTATAGAAGCATATCACCGACCGATAAAAGACCTTCTGTGCTGTTCTGAGGGACGCCGTTATTTTAGTCATTTGGTTATTATTTCCAGTTTATTATTTCATTTTGTCTGTTCCTTTGTTGTGTTCTTTGTTGATCACCATTGGGCCGACATCATGGGTTGATGGTTTGAAGTTCCCAAGTAGAATGTTTACCTACAGAAGTCAGATGGCCGAAGACCAATTGGTGAAGATAAAATTTGTGCTACACCTATACAAAACAAAAACAGCAATACGCTCTGAACGAATGAATTCAAATGTCGTGTCTATACCACCAAATCAGATGAATTCTGTTATCATGCCCATCAGCTAACAACGATTGATGGCATGCGTAGCCACGTTATGAAAAAGGAAAAAACGCCCGAGCGAACAGAAACTTAGTGATTGCAAGCCACACCGGCACATGACAAGATCGCATGTGGACGTATGGATGGAAACTCTCGAAGGACTACCCAGCGTGGAAGTGCGTCTCTGTGAGACTGTTCCAAGCATGACTATTTTACTTCACCCGATGTTTCTTACTGAAAACCCCATTTTGCTTTTAACATGATTTCTCTCACTATCTCTATCTCATTTCTTCCTTCCCGTTGCCTTACCGATATTACCCATTAATCTAATCCATAGATCGTACCTTTCATTCTATTTGCTATATCCTTCATTTCTATCTCTGCGCCAAAAGTAGTTTCGTTTTCCGTACATTTTCCTTATCACCCTGTGTTCTATGTTTGTACAAGGCCGTAATTCGCTGCTAATGTCGTGACAGGCGTGTCGCGCATTGCCCAATATAACAGTTTACTTACTTAGTTAAGTACCTAGGTACAAACGAAAGTCTCCTTACAAGGTGCTTATCGCTATATCACTCACCAATAAATGAAACTATGAATAAAATGTCCCCAAGTCCACATGAACTCAAATCTACTGGTTATGTGGGCTCATTTTGATTCAGTCTGGTCCGCATTTCTTATGTCATTTGCTAGCTCGGTTTTTTCCAACATGTATATTGGTTTGCATCGACGAATAGGCAGAAACACCACAGACAGAACGTAGTTTGCTTATTTATTTGATGGCAAAAACTAGACACAATTTTATTCTACCCGTTTCGTTCCCCCTTTGGAAGAGTTGACGTTTAAACTCTTCTTCACTCTCTTCCCCTCATTCATGGTACAAATTAATCTTATCGCCAAACCATCTCTCCTCTACGCCACGAATTATTTTTCGCACAAGCTGATGCGGTGGCCATCTTCGTGTTGTACCCTGATTTGAAACAACACCAGCGTCTAATCTGTACAACAGCATCTATTGATGTAGCACTGTTGGACTGATACGTACTGATTCATTGAAGTAACTAATGTTTTCCACGAGTAGAACTTCATTATGTTCTTGAGGAACAATGCATCGTTCACCCACTGGTTGCGTGTGACGCCAAATGAATTTTTACAAGAGACAGCTGTAGATAGAGAGTCTACTGAATATTTGTTAAAAAGTGGACATGTAAGCATTGACAAAACGTTAAATCGATGCAACATTAGTTGAAGTTATTAGTTTTGCTTTCCTGAGGAGAAGTGAAACCATGTAGGAGATAATGGTTTTCTCAAGTGCTTTGTCTGAATGGCAGCAATAGTCAAAATCTTCAGTTAGGCGCACTAACCCCTGGTTCTGACCAGATAAGGAAACCACCCGAATGGACCCTATATTTTCGGCGACACTGCAGCCATGTTATATTGACAGTATAAACCGCGCTGTATCGAGCACAGCGATAAACATAATAGTGGAATGGATAATCATATGGATTGTAATTTTTGATGGGTAATTTTAAATGGATTGGAACCTAACAGTTTCCATTGACACAGTCTTATAGACAAATATCCTGATTAATTTTTTCTCTACGTGGACTGAACTACTATGCTTTTTTGCCTCATGAATTCATTGGATATTATAAGTGGCATCTCCCAGATATTTTCTAAGGTAATCGGACTAAACAGGTCAGTGAAATTTCGGATAAACTCAACTTTAATGTCCACTGCATCGATTACCAAGCCGATAAGCAACATTCTATAAAGTAGGCAGTTACACGGTATAAGTTCTACTCAGAGGAATACGACGTAATCCTTGCATGTTGCTTCTGACGAACCGTGGACAGTGGTTGGATACCAGCAGCCTCAAGCCAGACGACCTCTGGTAATCTGAAAACAAAGGCAACAGAATGCAAGTGCCATTGGTCGTAGTCATTGGAACAATGGTACAATACGGATAAAAAGCCAAGGCTTGACAAATCCCATGGGATGGTTTGTGGAAATAACCTTAGTTCAATAAATTTACACAAAAGAGAAAAGCGCATCTGTGGACGCACCATTTTATCCACCATAAAACATAGCTCTATCCGTCCACCCTGATTTCCTGCGGGTAGTAACGGCAACATTTGTCTGCTTTTTGTCCTCACTCTATGAATAGAACTCGGATCTAGTCATGTAGGTAGTGTAAAACATCATCGATTCACTTTATAAAAAGGGGTAGCGTGGTCGCAGAAATGACGAAAGTCATAAGAGCGTTCCAGGGTGGAAAAAGCAAGAGGAAAAATAATTCTGACGACGCACAAATCGACTGTATTGGGTGACAAGTTTCAAATTATCTCCTGGCTGGCCTGCCGAACAACCCCTCGCGGTGCCAACTCGGTGGCCCGGCATTTCCTCGGTCAAGAGAGTGGTTCGGCGGCAATGTTTTAAGACTTGGTGGGTTTGCGCCTGGCAAGCGTTCTCCCTATAAAAAGCCACTTATATCCCGTTAACCACACTACGACGTGGCGGATGTGACTCGCCACTAAATATGCTCACTGCCCCTTGTTTCACCTTGGTGAAGCCTTGTATCCTAGCACCTTACTACTGAAATCGTGGGGAAGGTTGGGCATCTGTTGGACTACTCATCGAAAGAAAGGCGCAAAAACTGAGCAAGCCGTCATCGGCTCCCAATTGGTGCGAATGCCTGGCTTCGCTCCGCTGCCTTGTGGGTAGGCTACTGAGCAAAATCTTAGGGTGGAGTCCCCTAAGATAACTTCCTACTTCGTCGTGGGCAACCGGGTAGTATCGTGCCCTCTGTGAAAACCATGGATTTTGCAATTACTACTACTACATCGCTCTCTTCTGCCGATAGTTTCCCTGCTACTAGTGTTTCACCATCACACGCCATCTTTTCCCTTGTTATTAATTCACGCCCTGTTAAAACTACTTCCAATGCCCGTCTTGCTGTTATCCAAATCATCCGGCAGCTTGCAATGTTTGGACCTTCCTATAGATTTGACAACTGGCTGGCCTTGCGCACACTCTAGAGTCCCTCGCTATCGATGTTTGTTGTCTTTCAGATATTGATTGCAGGATCCCAACACCGTAGTTACTTTGTCATCCCCAGCTGCTCTTGAGGCCACATATTACATACGTCTGTCAGGTGACATGGAGGCAGTAGCAGCCAGCTTAGGTGGTGTCGGTATCGCATTGAGTGATAATTCGGAGACTGCATAACTCGATCGGTTTTCACGTGACAGTCGGCTGTGTGCGGTTCGGCTTTAAGGCTCGTGTAGAATCAACAGACATCGTGAAGAGAGGAGCAAGGAGTTTTTCGTTTCTGCCTACGCTCCAACTGACTGCAGCTGTGCATCGGTTAAGGATGACTTTTATCGTGGACTCCACAACCTTTTGAACAAGACCGAAAAGTCAAATGTCATCATCCTTGCCGGAGATCTAAATGCACGAGTAGGTTGTCTGCTTCCATGCGAACGTCATCTTGGTGGCCGTCGCGCTTGATGAGTGTCGTTCTGACAACTGTGATAGACTTCCTACGTTATTCGAGGACCAACGTCTCTTTCAAGTCCAACTTCATGCCTATTAGAAGACGTGCAGCCACCTGGCCTCCCCCTACACTAACGCAAGCGTGGTCATAAATAGTTCACATTGCAATCAGCTTTAGATGGCGAGGCAGCGTCCGGGGTTGTACATCGATTTGGTCTACGTACCTCGATTCAGATCATGCGTTGGTCAGCGAGGACAACTGCATGCGCTTCAGCGGCTCTCCAAAACAGAAGCTCGGCTCTCCAAAACAGAAGCTCCATACGCTCGACACCAACAGGTCGTTCATTCATTTATTCGATCTGCTTGTCAAGCTTCCTTGTTGCATGCATTCAATAATACTTCACCACGACAAATCGAAAATCATTGGTTTCCTTCGTGAAGCGATGTTACCTTAGTCATTCAATCTGCA
>OX104063.1:24279692-24315490 GCA_944474145.2 Dicrocoelium dendriticum
CAGAGGCACTGGGAGCAACAGTAAGACAACTGGCGAAAGCTTGGGCACAGGTCTTCTAGCACTCTCAAAAAGCCGCCCGGTGTCGTTTCCCCCTGTAGTATCCAAGGTCCTTACATCCATCGTTGCCGATGCGTTGGTGTGTTGTCTATAAAATTGCAACATTATTGTTCCCTAATGTATATAACTGTATGAGCCTGATGAAGAGATAATCGAAAACCATTGTTTGCTTAAAGCTATGTGTTTTGTTTATCTTTCCGAACTTGACGTAACAAATGGGCATTCTACTTGAATAATCTGATGTCGTATGGAGAATACTTCTTTATGTGTCCGCATTGAACTGCAAAAGATTTCGTTTTGACCAATCTTGTGTCCTATCTAGGTCGCACTGACGTAAATTCTGATTGGCATCCTTCTGAAGCCGGCGCCGTATCTTATTATCGTCGACACACAATAGAAAATTCGAAGCGATATTCCGCGCAACATCATTGATGAATACCAAAAACAACCGTGGACCTAGAACTGAGCCCTGGGGCACCCCAGACTCGACTGGTATGGGTTCTGATAGGGAACTTCGGACGCTCACACTAATTGTCGTTGCGCTAGAAGGTTGGCGATCCAGCTAAAGTGAAGGTCACCCATCCCGTAATATTGGCGCTTGAAAAAGAGCAACCAGTGATTTAAACAATCGAGTGCCTTCGACAAATCCAAGAGGATCACATCAACCGCCCCTCCAGCTTCAGCTAACTCGGTCAAACTTTTCCGCGCGATTAACGTATTCGTCATGCATGATAGCTGTCGACGAAAACCGTATTGCTCGGTACTTTGAAACGGTACGCACTCAACCTCATTGAATCAGATAGATCGAGACTAGAGGAAACTAAACGGCTTATTGCCAAAACAGAAGCCGCGCTGGTCACCCTCCGCGATGAAGAACGTATCCGTTTTCTTACTTATGTGCGAGGCGTAACATCTAAACAGGTAGACAAGAAACGATGCAAAATGCAGAAAACTTAAGCGAAACAAAGTGTCAAACCAGGTTTCCATAAGTTCCAGAGCAATAAGTGCACAATCTTTCTAGTGTTCATTTAGACAGACTGCAGCTGCAAGCACTTTCACTTGGTCTAAAATTTAGCCATCCGCAAAAGAAGTACAATCGTGTTGAAATAGAAACACAGTTTGAACACCTATTCAAGCAGACGAACGACTTGGTGGCCAACTCTGATATGGAACTTGAACAGTTCAAATCAACTTTGGTCAATGTTTCTTTTCAATATCAAAGACAACCAATAGAACACCATCGACTACTGACAAAAGCGCACCTTGATGCTTTGAGAGAACTTCAGAAAAACGAAGATCTCATCATAACCAAACCAGACAAAGGATCTGGGACTGTGCTGATGGATCGTGCGGATTACATCAAGAAAATGAAAATGATACTCTCGGACAATTCACGCTTCTTGAAATGTGAACAACAGAAAGATAAAACAGAATGTGTAGAAAATCAATTGATCAAGTGTTTAAAATCACTAGTGAACGACGGCGCCAGCACCAACGAAACGTACGACCGACTTCGTCCCATAGGCTTCACTACTCCTCGCCTTTATGGTCTCCCAAAAATATATAAACCTAACACACCATTGAGACCCATACTAGATATGAGGAATTCACCGTGCCACAACATTGCGCAGTGGATGACAAAAATGCTGAATCCCATCAGGCAAATGATTGCTCCTCACAGACTGGTAGATACATTCCAGTTGGTCAACGAAATTCGGGATATGAATGTCCAAGAGCATCGGATGTTTTCCTTAGATGTTGTTTCAGTGTTTACCGACGTGCCTCTGATAGAAACAGTTAACTACCTGTGCTTGTACATTGACCAGCATGGTATAAATATCAGTATAAGGAGCAACGAACTGAAACAACTGATCCTCAAATGTACGTACAACGTTCCATTCCAAGTCAATAGCGAGTTTTATAGATAGGTTGATGGCGTTGCAATAGGCTCCCCGATTGGTCCATTGTTAGCGGATAATTATATGGGAATGCTAGAAAACGGTCCATTAAAACAGGCCAAATCCGGTCTGAAATTCTATCGGCGCTATGTGGATGATATAATTTGTATAAGTGATCGGACCACCAAACCCAAGGATATAATCGACTGTTTCAACAATGCGCACCTCCGATGCCGCATTTACAGCTGAGGAAGAAAACAACAACCAAATGAATTTTTTGGACGCAAGTCTTATCAGAAGAACCGATGGATCAATCCAAATAAAAGTATACAGGAAACCATATTGGACGGGACAATACATGAACTTTCATAGTTTCGCCCCACTCAGCCAAAAAAGAACGCTGGTACGAACGCTAACCGATCGGGCATATAAAATTTGCAGCGAAGATACCAAAAAAGCTGAACTCGTACGAATCAAAGAAGCACTTCTCGAAAATAGATATCCAGAGCGATTTATCGAGACCCATATGAAGCGATACATACCAACAGTATCAAAATAAACCGTTGAAAAGAAACAGCTTTACTTGACACTTCCATTCAAAGGAAATAGTGTGGCTGAGACATGCACACGTCGACAGCAGCAAAGCTACAAAAAGACTTTTAATGCGGCTCAGCTGAATGGGATTTTCACGAGCAGACCTTTACTAGTTTCGAGATTCAAAGACCGAGTGCCTGATCATCGCTCATCGATGTTAATCTACCGGTTCACCTGCCCGTGCGGGACCAGGTACGTTGGACGGACAACCAGGCATCTAGGTAAGAGAATTAAGGAACACCTGCCAGGTTGGCTCTACAAGCGCGAGAATAGGACAAGCTGCAGTGCGATTACAAACCATCTAATAAACACAGGCCACCAGATAGACAAACCAACATCTTTTCAAATTCTCTACAAAATACCATCAGGACAAAACCATCGTCTAAGAGCAAGCATACTCGCCACCGCTGAGGCCGTATGCATACGCCTAACAAATCTGGACTTGTGTGTTCAGAAGAAGCTAATACAAATACTACAACTTCCCTGGCCGACCACCAGCCGCGAAGGAAGTAATGGTACTCCACAAATTCACCTGACTTCAGTCATATGATCAGATGAATGTCATCATGGTCACAAGTTAAATTTTTCTGATCAATTATTTATTTGTTACACTGACGATTGCAACAGACGTTACCCTAACGTATATTACTGTATGAGCCTGATGAAGAATTAATCGAAAACCATTGTTTGCTTAAGGCTTCGTGTTTTTTTTATCTTTCCGAACTAGACAACAGGGTATCTATTCCTACAAGCTAGGACTACGAGTACTGCAGCGGTCATCCTTCGAACGCTTATGACGGATTTGCTTTTACGCAATCCAAATCATGTGTGTCGCTCTTTACTGCAACTAAGCAGTAACACCAAACTTAGAGTCCATTCCTTGAAATTAGCAGAGCAATACAGCTACCTGACGTGTCGTAGAAACTTCTTTTCCATTCGTGTGTTCCAACCTTGGAATGCTCTCCCCGAATCTGTTGTTTCAGCACCCAAGCTATCCATATTTAAAAGTCTGTTGGATGGCGCACTGCCCTACTTACATTTTGTTACTTGCCGCTTCTCTCCATCCTACTCCCGGGAAATACCTTGGATTTACTACTTTCGCCTATTGAAGCTATGGAAACGCTCAAGGTGCAGGGCTATTGAATCAAAAACCATAAGTCCATTATTTTGACAGTAAAACTACTAACTGCATTTTTCATTAACGTTTTGCGCTAACCCAGAAGACCACGCAACGGAGGCTGTAAAGCAATGCTTCTTAACACGTATGAAATCGATGTTCAATATTCAATTGGCTCCTATTCCGCGTATTTCTTTAATGGTCGGTTCTTGAGCCATGCATGTGATAGCCAACAATAAATGATTATGTCTGGATTGGAACGACAACCACTCTTGTGAATAGAAGATATCATCCCGTATTTCCACATGTTGGGTACGAATATTTCGTCAAAACAGTGTTGGAATAACAGATCCAAAGGCTCAGCTAAACTCTCTGCTATTGCCGCTAGCAATACCTTGTATATATTATCAACCCCAGGAGAGCTGCGCTTGCGCATACTAAACAGATTTTTAGTACAGCTTCTGCTATGAAGTATATGTGAGTAGAGTTTTGGGGGAAAACAAGCATTGTCATATGGTTATGTGGCCGTTGATCGCACTGAAATGTTGCGGCATATTTTAGGCCCAGGTTAATCGCTGCCCAATTCGGTGTCCATGTGGGTTCGTCCGCTGTTTGAAGAGGAGGATTTCTGCGTTTGACCTTACTGTTATAATCTTCTCACTAGACGCAACTCCAAAAATAACAATTCACTGCTCCCCTAAACTTCTAGCCCAACCGAAGGAAAAAAGCAAAACGCCAATGACCTTGACAAAATAACGTATTAATCGCCGCCAACGAACACTGTACAACGACTGCGGACCTTGGCTGTATTTATAGGTCTCTACTGACCTTCGACTTTTAGAATTGGAAGGTCAGCTGCCAAGGTTAGTGGTTTGAAATAAATGAGAATATCTGTAGCTCGGGGTGTGGATGCGGATTTTGAGCAGTTCTCCGAGCTGGATAATTATTTTGCAGACGTTTCGTTGCCTGACTAGGCAACATCATCAGTGCGGCTTCAGGGGCCTGGTTCGAAGTGTCTCGTAAGCGACTTCAATGTCCAAGTGCTTATTGATCGAGTTCTCTTTTGAATGCCAGGCTTCAATGAATTCACGTGCTTGCCGGCTTTTAGCCCTTCCGAGGATACTAGAGCACGCCAGTATCCTCGGAAGGGCTAAAAGCCGGCAAGCACGTGAATTCATTGAAGCCTGGCATTCAAAAGAGAACTCGATCAATAAGCACTTGGACATTGAAGTCGCTTACGAGACACTTCGAACCAGGCCCCTGAAGCCGCACTGATGATGTTGCCTAGTCAGGCAACGAAACGTCTGCAAAATAATTATCCAGCTCGGAGAACTGCTCAAAATCCGCAAGGTTAGTGGTTCCCCATATCTTTTTCCGAGGTGTCAGGTGGCTTTTAATCACGTGCAGAAGAAAAACATTTCGGAACGTTCGAAATCGATGCGATAATCGTTAATACTAGATTAATCGCTAAAATAGTGAATTTCCACGGTAATTCTTACTTTCTCCCGGACACTTACGTGGGCCGTTTACGTGTTGAGATTCAAGGATGTGATTTGGAGCATAAGCGTCGCCAAGTTCTGCCGGTATGATGTTTAATCCTCGCGCACAATCTGAATACAGTGGTTACGTTGGGTCGCATAAGCCATACAGTTCTCCGTGCTTGGAGAGAGTCTGTAGACATGCCAAATTGATTTTCGCAGCGCTATACACATGCGTGTCCTGATACAAAGAAACGAGACCATGTTGCTCGTGCGCAAGGGCTTAGTAGCTGATGCTTCGAAAACCAGAGAGTTAAACTGGATAATGAATTGTTCCCATGCACTAGCTGATTCCTCGTCTAGCAGAAAACTCCGGTTGGCTGTCTCATATAGTCCAGCTAATATGTCTCAGCATATAAACGGTTGCTTTGCTTTAGCAATTTCCACGGAATATTCTGCATAGCAAATATATGCGAAGAGTTGAACTGCACGATTGCTTCGGCCTAAGGAAACGTCGACGATCACCCTCTCGACCATTTGTTCTTGGTCGGGGAACCTCCTATTCACTATGGAAGCCTTATCTTTTACTCGAAATTTGGTGGGAGGGTTAATATAGGCATACAGCAGGTAAATGGAGACAAACTCTTGTACACCGGCCTCAAACTGTTCTCCAGCAGCTGCTTGGGATTCCAGAACGTGGATGATGAAATCGCCAGTAATGCAAATAAGACTGTAAGTTGTGGTTATCAGACGCTGTACGGCGGATGCCAGATGGAAGTCCATTTCGGACGTGGAGGAAGGAGGGAGATAAATGACCACCACTAAGCAAGTGTCCTCGAATTTAAACCTAGACAGCTCCAATGGGATTCAAATACCGTGCTGACCGGATCCTCTATGATCTCGCATTTGAGGTCACTGTGGGAGTACATAGCCATCCCATCGAATTTGCTGGGTCGGTCGTGCCGAACAATGGACATGCCTGGCAGGATGATGTCGATGCCGCCTACGTCGAGGCATAACAGTGCCCCATTATAGTGATGTGGTCACGGGGGTTCGATCCTCTACGAAGTCGCAATACGCAAAGTTGACTAAGGAAACTTGGAACACTATTGTACACGCAGAAAAGCTTCTCGGATGTCAAAAGCTGTTGACTAGGAGCACATAAATGATGTGGATTTGTGCCGACCGATGAGAGGCCGGTACCTAATCGTATATTGGGTGAATTGCCAAATCTCGAGATGAATGCAATCTGTTTCTTTTTATCTCACTCTCATCTGTGGTATGTGGTTCATTGTCAGCGTTCTCGATAGCTACGGTCCTTAGCGCACACGTTTTTGAAACACTGTTGTGGTTATATTGAATCGCGGGTGGTGTCGTTTCTGCGCGGACGGCGAGCGACTACGGCTCTCTAGCTGCTGTCTTCAGTTGCAATTCCGAAATAAGTGTGTTGCGTAGTAACCGCCATCTACGTATTAAGTTCACGACCATCTGTTGTGACTGCACTGTTAGTTTCCATATCGTCGAACCACTGCCTCTGTATTTTGGCGATACGGGTGACCTTGTGCTTAATTAAAGTATGGCATCGCCCGCACAGACAGGTTCACAGATGTAACGCCATTCTTCCAGGTCAAGAGCGCGGGCTTCTTCGTTGCTGGTTGTCGGTAGCTCGCGCACGCCATGAACAGCAACGATTCAGTTGCTACTCTCCGTGTGGTGGTTTTTTGAGTTATTTTTGTCCTGCTGGCGTTCGCTCCATAGAACATCCAGAAATATGCGTATCCCCCAGTTTTCAGTCCGCAGGCGGTATGCTGACAAATGCACCGTCTCGACATCATCTGTTGATCTTAATGTAACTAGAATTGGCCGGGTCTTTCCTTAATGAATCGAGGTTGGATATCTAGTAATGCGCTATGATTCGAGAGTAGTTGTATGGAATCACGCTGGAAGCGCAAGTTGTTGAGGTACATAATTTATGGTGTTTCTGAATGCATATAATCTATAGCGGTATCCAGTACCAGCACTGTTTGTTGGTTAGACGCTGCTGAAAACGCTTTGCTTGAACTTTCCGGGTACTTTAACGCTTCATTATATATATATATATATATATATATATATATATATACCTCGTGCTGAGGTACATGTTACATTGAGGATGACTCATCACTGCAGTCGGGGAAAATCGACGTACACTTAAACTAAGTCTTTTTATGCTGAATAAAGGGCATTTCACTTTACTTGGTTCCTTTGATGCTGTTATTGTGCTACATTTTTGGTGTCCATTTCACGTGTTTTTCCTTAAATTTGGTTAGTGGTTTGATATCCCCGGTGTGGCTGCGCTTGATGTCAATGTTGACATGGTCCCTACCTCTCTAACACCCTCCAACTAGATTACTGGCTCCAGGAGAGTGTGAATCTTTGCTGGTGTTACGGGGTGCACGGTCCTCGTGGACGTGCTAGGCTCAAACTGTGGTTCCGTCAAGTCTGGTACGGACCACGGCTCAGCCACTGCCTTGTGTACGTCCGGTACGCCTGATTCCCCACATGGATATACAGAAATGCTGCTGTTGAACATCTTGATGGTGTGTGGGCCTGTTCCCTTGATAGAACGTGGCTCCCATCTACATGCCTCCCTTTATTCCTTCGGGTGTTCACTGGATATGGCGTGTGGCCTTGGAGCTGCGGGTGCTGCAGCGCAAGCCACCCATGATCCCTTTAAGGCACAGACGTCCTGTGGAGGTCCATTGGAGGCCACATTGACAGGCAAATCTGGAATCGGATGCCGCCAATCATTTATGTATATATATATAGGTCTTTTTGGATGCTTTCTTGACCTGCGGTGAACAGTCGGGATCAGCTTGTAATAACACACTTAGGTCACACCCAGTATAAACGAGGTCCAAAACTTGATCATCGAGCCGGCAATCGTAAGTGATTTGACGGTGTATGGCCAATGTCCTAGACTTGGATTCGTTGAAATGAAGCATGTTTTGAGTCGCCCATTCACATACCCTATTAATATCACCCTAACGTGCTACGTAGTCACCCGTTCTGTTGATGGCTCGTCATATCTTGTGATCATTAGCAAACAGTGGACAAATCGGAATTGTGCACTCTCCCCAAATCGTCTATGTAAATCAGTAATAGGCGTGGACCAACTTAATGAGCCCTGTGGCACTCCGCACTGAACATCGATAAGGTCAAAGTTGGCGCCACGAACTCTCACATCCAAATGTTTTGAATCAGAACGTTACCTATATATCCGAGAACTGGGTCACTAATTTTACACCTCTGAAGCTTATGAATGAGGATGCAGTGGTTCAGCCGGTCGCGCGCCTTTAAGAAATCCACATAAACTGGATCAACGCCCAAATCACTGTCGACGGTTTTAATCTAACTTAAGCTGTCAGGTAGCAACGGTTTGTGGAGCAAAACAGGTTTTGACGGAATCAAAATATTTCTGGTGCATCATTTCAGTTAGTTCACGTGCGTTTCGACAATAATGGATTCCATTTGGAGCGCACCGGGAAAACTGTTATCAGGTGATAGTTGGCCGGATCTGCGCGATTTCTTCCCTAGTGTATTGGAGTGGCGATTCCGTGCTTCCACATTGTTGGAACACACATCTCGTAGAGATATAGTTGCAAGCAGAGAGTGGATATACCAAATTCATTGCAGCTGAATTCAGTGCCGTTGCCGGAATATTATCAACCCCAGGAGAAGTATGCTGGCGTAAGGAAAGTAGCCTTTTGGAACATCGGAAGCCATAGAAGAGATGTGGCTAAGTCCTGCCGGTGGTATAACGCGAGTGAACGGCACAGGAATCGAAGTCGTGCTCTGAAAGTTTGAGAATTGCAGACATAAGGCGCTGGCTGCTTCAGTTGCAATTTGTACTGGTCCATATGGCGTGTATACAGCAGGAATCTATCACTGCAATTTACGGTTTGGTAACGTGTCTGCAAAGCAGTTTGGGGTTTGAACAGAAAATCCCGGATAGATCCTGTTGTTGCTTCCGTTTATCATCACTTCCCAGATTCATAGAATTATTCCGTTGGATAGTGTAGGGTTCCCATGGTTCGGCACCGGGAGACCTGGGGTAAATCCCTTTTGTGCACACGTTTCGGCGTAAAGATACGCTTGAACAGCTTTACTCACATCGCATGGAGACCTGATCATTGAAGTACTGGTTACCAACTTCTTAAATTGATGAACAAAATTCCACTAGGCAACCTCGGGGGTTAGTTCAACTAGAGATGACTAGTTAGTTACACGAATGGATGTGGTCAGAATGCCGTAACCTTCCCTCTCCCCCGAGTGACAGACTTGGAACGAACACCCGGAATATGTGATTAATCTTCCTACTTTAACCCTTTTCAAAAAACGCCTTTACGATATTATGACACATTTACGCCGCTTGCTATTGTCCGTGACCATCAGCTGATGGCGTTAGTGCACAACAAACAGTGGACATCAATACAACCCCCCTATAACCCAGGCAGGAATACTCGCTTATATGCTACTCTAAACCGCTTGTTGAGTAGTGTAATTCGCAACCTCAAAGTATACAGCGGACGTTATCGGCGTCTAAGTGGCGATCTCATATTGGTGTATCAGACCCTGAGAAACCCCAAGCACACATGCCACTCTCTTTTGAAATTCAGTCAAAACCCATCTCTAAGGGGTCATTAGTTTAAGCTGGTCATGCGATACAACCGACCAGAATCTCGGCAAAACTTCTTCCCCCTCCAAGTGTCCCAGCCTTGGGACGCCTTCCCAGGACATATCGTTAGTGCTCCAACTTTATTCCTTTCCAGAAATCGCCTTGACGATACTCTGACACACACTACATGATATAGCCTTGCTTCTCCAAACCCTGTGGTGAGTCATACACTTCACAAGTTCTTTTACTGACACTGTTTTTTTATCTTGCGATTTGTACCCGCACCATCCCACGGGAATTGTCAAGCATTCGTTATTATACCCGTCCCATACCATTGCTCCATTGCTCTAATAGGCTGAGTAATCGACTTTTTCTGAGCAATACTCTGCGTAAGAGATGTATTTGAACTAGTATGTTGCATGATCACTGCGACCCAAAAGAGTATCTAACGACACCGTCCCTGTCATAAGCTCCTTGTTGGTGAACATGACATTCAGGATACTTGGTTACTTCTCCGTCCTGAATCTTGTGGGTGAACTACGTGATTGTAGCATGGCAATCCAATGGTAATCGTTTGTGATGCAATTTTAAAGTCTTCATCGGGGCAGACTTGGATTTCTAGGGCGTAATATTGAAATTACCAACCAGGAAAATGTGACTGTGTGGGTGAAACCCATCGTGGGAATAACTCTCTTTGAAGCAGGTACCTAAGAGACCGTTCCATGGATGGCCAAATCAGTTCACTTATATATTTGGCTTCATCAACAATTATTAGTTTTTGACAATCTCTCAACCTTCCCGAAAGATTTAACCCATCAATTAGCCGTGTCTGCCAAAACATAGTTGGAGGATTGCTCTGGAATTTCGAAAAAAGAAATCATTTGCTCTTTGCGATTCTACCGTACATCAAAACTCGCAACATCCCTTTGGACTGCACCTCTCACTAACAAGGAATACACCGTTGCTTTTTATTCTCCTTAACAAGTTTTTCATGCAAGAGCAAGGTACTGTCTTTACATATATGATCCGCGTCAAATATAGACGCAGCTTCTCACTTAAAGTGAAATATAACCAGTATTAATATTATTATCACCTTCAGAATAGGGCTAGGCGAGTGTTTGAAGTGGACGACGGAGAGCCCTACACGACTCCATCTTAAAATGTGCCACCAAGTATTATTTGATGACAGCACCAAAGTGGATCTCTGGGCCTTCGACAAGACCAAGATTTAGCTCACCTCAATAACACAGTAGTACACCACTTCCTTTATTCAGTCCATCATTGCGCAGAATGGACATCCAAGGTTGTACGATTTCGGCGTCAGTGATTACTTCGTTCAACTATGTTTCTGTAACCGTCAAGAGGTCCCTGGGCGTTGAGGCCCGGCGCAGCCGGAGCTCTACCAGCTTGCTGAAAAGGACTTGTACGTTCCTATATAGACAAGAGTGCCTTGTGTGTTAAGCATTAGTGGAAGGTGTAGACAGCAGTTTTGCGACTTGGCCGATCCTCTTGAGGTGGTCTGATCCTTGCTTTTGGGGAGTCGCTAGATCTCGAAATGGGATTGGGATACATTGCCGCACCAAACACCCCGGATCACGATAACCCCCATGGTCACTCTCATTCTGCGGTGTCACTTCAGATGTTATGACGGCTGTTAGAGTAGAAGCGGCACTGGACTCCATAACGTGTGTTTTCACCGAGTTTGCCGCCCAAATTGAGTAATCAGTAGACTGTGGTTGTGTCCTTGTTGTTTTGAGTCGAGTTTCGGTTGGCAGCATATTGCAGTACTTAGCCTAGTTCTTCAGGAAGGTCTTTACCGTTGGCCCAGACAATGAAACAAACTTCAGCAGCTTGGGACTTCATGCTTTGTAATTCGGTGAGGCTAGCATACTCGCGACTGTATATCCATTGCTCCCGGTCACGTGCCTCTGCTTCTTCGAAAATGGAAGCTTGGGATTGGAGACACTTTTGAACAATGACGGTTTTCTTATCTTGCTTTTGACTCCCAACTTGGTTGCTTATACCCTTCGAAGGTTACGTCCACCGGATGTCCGGCTGTATGTGCATTCCGTTTGATGCATTTTGGAATCTATTTACAGAAACCAGACTGGCCTCCGTCTCATCCGCAGACTTTAGTGCTACCGGAGGTACTCGAGGCTCACCGTAGTGCAATTAGTTGACGCACAATGCGTCTCAAGGTATTGGGGTCAGCAGGGACACAGATTACATTACGGATGAAACCCCATTGACCAACATCATCTATCAGGTTAGCTCTTATTGTATTAGATTTGGATCCGGAAACGTTAGTGCACATATGAGTTAAGGCTTCATGGTTGCGTCTAGTTGTTATCCGCTTACGAGTACTAAGCACTGTTGCATTCCATGGATTTGTGAGCGGCACTGGTGATAGCAGCCCATGATGCGGCATCTCAGTTTGGCGACGTCCGCTTAATGGGGTCACTGGTGTCTTTTCTAGCGTTTCTTGGAAGCAACCGATGTGTATGGTATCCAGTTACTTTTTGCTGTATACCGGCTGTAGCTTTGGGTCTCAAGTATGACAAGTGAATTGTAAGTTAGTCGCCCTTGGAGGAAGTAGAAACAGATATGCTAAAATTGACTTGTCCACTTCAAGGAGTGAAGTAGGTCGTGACGGTCGGAGTCTGAGACGATGAGGTGGCGTTTGGACACTTGACTCTCTTCTTCGGTCTAAACGAGGAAGTTATGGGTGTTCTTTGAGATGCAACCATAGGTTTGCTTACTCCCACAGGTGTGTCCCTGGCGTTCACCAGTTAATTAACTGCTTTCGTCAGCTTTTCACTGCCTTTCTTAGAACGATTAAGAAACTAAAAGCGGAATGAATTTGCACTCCTGGTAGAATCATAGCGCGTTCGTTTTGTCGAAGCGATTTCCAGTTTCTTGTGAACTTATTATCATAGATTTAAAGTGCTATGCTTTAGAGTATTTAAAACACATAAGTTTCGTTTTGTTGGCTCTAGTACAAGGTGTTTCTGCTTTGGTGCTGCAGGTCTCAGTCGCAAGGATACAATGGTAAACGGATTCGTCCATCCATGAGTGATCCACGTGTTAATGGGATGGATCCTGACAATTTTAACCCCAGTAATGTGCCTAAACTCCTTGTTTAGTCTGGACTACAAAGGTAACAACCGGGTTGTATGTGGAGGAGGGGTGGTACTTCGCAAACTAGTCCTTATCCCTCTGTTGATCTGAGATGCTGTGGGAAACAGCTATCAGTGCACCAAGTAACATAATCAAGCGATATCCCGACAATGTGTTCCCCCTTCACATATGCTAGATGTGTGAGTGAAAAGTTATGAGCAAGATATTCGAGTTGAGACATTCGGCATCTTTACTTGTCAGTGAAGTCAATCCTGAAACTCACTTCTGATGGACTGCCGTTCGGTTTCGCTTTATGCCCACTGCCAAACATCGTGTGTATCCGCCGTCCAGGTTTAAGGTCCATCTGGCATCAGTTGTTCTGGGATAGAACTCTCCATATCTGTGGTAGGACCATTCTTTCTTGTCGCGGGGTAATGCAATGCAATCCTTTTCTATGAACGCTTGCTTGTGTGTCCGAAGTATCTTACACCACAGTGGCAAGCAACTTGAAGTAGGCTCTAAGATGCAAACGGGCACCGTTTGTGAAGTAAACGGGGTGGCCTTGAGAAGAATATGTGGTTAAGATGCTGGGAAAGATCGAGCCTCCAATATCGAAGACCTCCGCTCAGTAAGTCGGATACGGTCACAATTCAAAAGAACCGACTAAATCTGACAATAAGTGTCAAAACACATGTTCCTTGGCACGATTGTACTCACTGGCTGTAGTTACTGACCAAAGTGTTCTTTCTGATGAAACGGATATAGTAACTTTGAGTTCAGATAGGTTGGGAAACAATCGATTGTTATGTCAATTGATTGTTTCCAAACCTATCTGAACCCATGGCTTCTCGATCGTTTCTAACTACCTACCAAGATTTCGGAAATAATAACCGTTATCTTGCAACACGTTGCGAATATGGTCCTTTTCCGTCTGTAGGGACATTAGATTGCATAATCTGTTTGTGCGGTACTACCGGTAGCCAACCAAGTTCCGTTTGTCTTTCAAAGTGATGGAACTATGCAAGTGGATGCACTAACATGACAAAGTGACAACTTCTTTCAAAGGAGATAGAATCTTCGACTTACTGAACAGAAGCCATCTGAATGCAAAAACTGGAACGTTCCAATTAGCTTACTTACATGCTATCACCGAATCCCCTCCGTCCACTACCTCAGACCTCACTGACATCTTTCTAGTCTACTATAATGCTTTATGTTTAGCTACTTGTATTTGTGTTCCGAGATACTCTGGACACAAAACTAGACGTTTGTCGAGAAGGAATGGTCATGGTCCGTCCGCATCTTCCCGGATAATCTGTGGAGTGTGCGTATTCAGGTCAAGTACGACTTAGAAGAATACCGGAAGAAATCTGTAACCGGAACCATCCAGTTAAACTGTGTACCGGAGGCTGAAGGACAAGATGAGTTTGGAGCGACTAGCCACGACTAAGAGCAGTGGCACTACATTCGCCAGACCGTCTCCTAGAAAAACATCGTAACGCAATCGATCTATAGTTTGCGCAGATCAACAAGTTACAACGAATGGGGCCCGTGGATTGTGAAAGGGTGTTTCATTCCAGATATATATCAACATAGGTATTGGAGTGCTCGTATATGGGTTGTAGTAGTCTACCTACCGAGCTCTGGATCAAAGCGACGTCCTCGAAGAAAGCGTAGGAGGTAGTAATTTAAGCAAACCACTTCCGAACAAAGGTTCTGATAACATTATCAAGCTAGCTGACGACACGGGTGAATAGAGTTCATACGTTACATATAAATTAAGGAGCAATGTAACTGCAGGATCTCTGGATCTCACCAAAATGAGTTCGTCGCTGTCCCACCGAAAAAACGATTAGTGGCCTACATTTCACCTGTCGGCGCAATATTACACTCAAAACAATATCCCCTGACTTACTCCTGAGAGCAGAGGCACTTTCCTGCATGCACACCAAAGCGCAATTGCTTCTGAACAAAATTGCCGAACGGCGGCAGCGTCAACCTTGGTGCGCATGGGACCTCATATTCGTAAATGAACCATGGTTGCACTCAGGAGTTATCGACGCCGGTCGCAATACGTGCTAAGTCTTTCGTTCCAAAGGATCGCCTTATTAAGGGAGGTGGGAAACTTTTGTTTTACCGCAGGGATCTGCAGTGCGAACCGGTGGATGATCCAGAAATGCTGGTCATAGGTTCACTCTGGTGCCGTCTGCGACTCAGATGTAACGGCATCTTTCGTATGGCATTTGTTTATCATACACAGTTGTCCACTCCACAAATGGTTTCTTGTCTACATTAGTCTTTGGAAGGTAATTCGATGACGATACAGCCACTTACCCATCTCAGGTGACTTCACTGTTCTCGATCTGGAATTTTCGGCATCCTCAACTGGTAACTCAAGACCCACCTGCAAGAACTTTTGCAAGCACACCGCTCTTGCGCAACGTCAAATCGCCCGCGAGATTGAGAGCGAGGAAACAACCAACAGTGCTCGATTTAATGCTCACAGACGAAGAGCTCATGATCGAGAAGCCAAAGATGGTGGCCGCTCTGGGACGGAGTGATCATGCAACAATGATTTACGATTTGCATGTTATGCGGAATATCCACTACAACAAAGTGACTTGTTCCGAACAATCACACACTACAATCTACTAACAGAATTTGCTGGTGATGCCATTTGAGAGTTTGCGACCGACTATTCCATTGATACCGCTTGCATGGAGTTTTCTGGCAGGTTCAATGATCTGGTTAACCCCGCATCGGTAAACTGGTCTCTTCGTTCTGCAAAGGCACCATTATTCATTCGGAGCAGAACTCACAAACGCATGGTGCAAACACGCGCATCGTGGCACATGTACAGAATTAGACTTAGTTCTGACAAATGGAGCAAGAATGTGGTGCCGCGTGGCCAATGTACTGCAATTGTCCGTGAGGACAAATTAGTACATCAGCAGTGCCTAGCGGAAGGGTTTGCTACTAATAATATGCTTTTGTACAGGCAAGTGAACGGCCTCCGGTATATGAAGCGTGGTGTTTCCGCACTCATCTCAGAAAAATGGATATGCTCAAACCGCCGTGAATGCAGCCAAATTTCTACGGCTCAAATATGCTCCAATATTCCGACGGAGTACCAGCATGCGTCACATACCAGTCCCATCCCTTCAGAAGCCAGCAGTTACACACGTGACTTTTAATTCAGCGACCGTTTTGAGGAGGCTGCATTCGTTGAGCATCCATATTTCCCTCGAGGTTGGCAACATTCCTTCGAAAGCACTGCAGGTGATAGCTACGAGGGTAGCTGACCCATTAACCTGATTTTTCCAAAGAAGCCTGGGTAAACTACAGGTTCCTAGCATGTAGAAGCAGGGTATCATTACCCCGATTTTCAAGAGTGCTAGCCGTTCGGAGCCCGCCAAATATCGCCCACTAATTCTCCTCCAGGTGCTTTTAAAGGTAATGGAGTCAATCTTAGCTGAGGCACTAACTAGCTACCTCGAAAGGTCTAACAACACTGCACCGGAGCAACACGGCTTACGTCAGCATCGGTCATCTACAACTAATCTATTGATTATGCGTGACCTTTGGACCGTACTGGCCGACAGTGGGACCGGCATTGATGACATCTATCTCGACTTTTCTAACTACTTCGAACAATTAGATAACGGCATACCTCCCCTAAAGCTACAAGCTTACAGAATTAGAAACACTGTCGTTGGACGGATCGGAAATCTCTTCCTTCAGCGGCGGCTTCAGCTTCGAGTTCGGGGCTCATTTTCTAATCCTTTTGATGTGCACTGCCGTGTTCCACAAGCATCAGTGTTGGGGCCGCCCTTATGCTTGGTCTTGCTCGGCGACTTCGTGCGTGTCATCGAATAACATTTCCTGCTTTTTGTCGATGACATCAAGAGATGGCGGGCGATCGGTTTTCAGATTAATTACGGTATGCTGCAAATCAACTTACGGTTAACGCGGACAAGCACAATACTGTACATGTACGCCACAAGCCAAGTAAAGCATATATGCTTGGAGACCACACGTTGAAAACCGCCTCAAGAAATGGGGTGGTGCTGGAAGGCGACCTCGACTGTCCGGCGCAGTTCTTGAAGGCACGCAAAAAGCGAGAACATGTGGCTCTCTTACGGATGGCGTTCGGTCGGTTAACTCTCTCTATTTTTCCACAATTGCTCAATGCGTATTTGTGGCTTCATGTATAGTACGCGATAAAGGCCTGGCAACCCCGGTTAAAACGAGCCATTTGCATTGGAGACCGCACAGCGAAGGGCCCCCAAAAGTATGGAATTTCCTATTTGGCATACCACCTGCGACTGAAAAGTTTAGGACTGTACAGCGTAAGTTATCCCCGTCTATGGAGTGACCTCATTCCGGCCTACCAGGTATTGCAAAAAGCGATTCACGCTTGCTGCCATTTCTTGAAACTTAGCCGTAATACAAAATTGAGGGGTCACTAGTTGAAACTGGCTACCCAATACAGTCTGCCGGTATGCTATCGGAATTTTGCTTCCCTTCGAATTTGTCTTTGCTGCACTCACTATACATACTTTTATCAAATGATTTAATGTTGTGTTACACCATTTGCATTACTTGATTTGAATTCTTTTCGAGTGATGTTAAGACACAGGTAAACCTCGTGCTCATCAACCCCAGGAGATCGGAGTAAACATATATATAAGTTTGTAGAAGTAGAAGTCACGAGTAAAATTCACGCGCAATAATGTGCCTCGACGGGGAATCGAGCCCCGGCCCACGAATTTCCGGTCCGCTGTTCTAACACTGAGTTACCGAGGGCTGACGATTAGGTGCGCAAATTTTAACACATGACTTCTGCTTGGTGCGCGACGTATTGCCGATAAGCTCACACTACCTGTGAATTTTAATCGTGACTTCTACTTCTACAAACTTTACACTTCTCACAAACATCCAAAAACTAATATATACAAGTGTTAACGTGGCTACTATGATGTGTCCACAGAGGCGCTTTCATTTTAGTGCAACTTCTTTTTGCACTTATTTAATTCCCACGGGACTTGTCAAGTTGCTATGGTGCGGATGTGATCCTACAGTCAGAGAGTGGAGGCAGCTACCAGGGTCGAATCTGTTCAGACAAGAGCTGTGAGTCACCTCAGTGATAGCGGAGAGGTAAGCGCATGTGACCTATAAACGTAACCTTGTGCTGTGACTAAGATACTTCGGTCTAGCAGGCTCGGCGTTTTGTTTCTCCCCGCCTAGTTGGCAGCGCAGAGAGCAGCGGCGAAGGGCAGCGCTATAACACAAGCCTCGTCTCTTTGATCCTTGTTCCATGGTTAAACAACACTACAGTTAGCGATAACTATAGTTCTATCCTAAAAACACTTGCTTATGTTAAGCATGCTACGTGATCAGAGCAAATTGAGGGAATCCGTAGGTTGTCAGTTGGTCTGCAAAACAGTTTTTAATTCGCGTTATCCACGCTTAATGCGCGAAAAATAAATGTGATGTATGGGGTTCTCAGACTCATCTAACATTCTTTTGATTCTGACACATCTTGCTAATTCCTTGTGTAGCCTGCATCTATTTATGAGCGTGTCTCGGTAAACGTGGTGCTTCGCTGCCACGCCCCTGAGGTTTATCACCTGGTAGCTTTGAAATGTCTGTTATACCCAAAGTCCCACTGAGGTCAATGAATTGACAGACAAAGAAAACGCTCGCTATCAGGTTTAATCATGGAACCGTTGACAGCGCTCACGCGAAGCATAACGTCTAATCCGTTTTATCTTAAGTGAATAAAGGGATGCCAGTTTATAAACTTCTCTACACTCGTCCACGGTAACCAAGGCAACTTACAAATGAGCACTGAGAAGGCGTGATACAACACGAACATTGGTGGTGAAGGAGAATGTGAGCTTAGCTCACACACTGCTGCAATATCTCTCCTTACATCCAAACTTAATTCGCGAATGAAGTTTATGGTACTTGAGGTACTTGTCAGTCAAACGGAGGTCAGGAGGATGCAAGCACTGCGATACACACAAAAAGAACCGGAGGAGGGGCGGCATACAAAACACACCATGGGTGAGGATCGTTTAACAGAAGCATGCCCGATTAGCAGGTGCAACCTATCTAGGTCATATAATGCAGAATTCGAGCTGCGAAGAACCAAACTCGTATGTGAAAAAGAGTTTCGTTTGAATGCTGCTGTAGGGAGTGGCACAGAGATTGGGTTTAAGATAAGACGTACGCAACGCATTCAATGAGCGCTAGTCTCGTAGACGAAACCCAGCATTAGTTCCCAAAAGAATGCTAAAGGTGAGAACGACTGTACAACACAGCAGGCGTTATTATTACCACCTTTTTCGCTTTCGGAATCCAAATGCACATAAACTGCACACTGATTATTCTTCGACTTCTTATCTAACACGCCGTCGGAGTCAGCTGAAATTCATTGTGTACAACTGCGATTACCTTCATGTCATCCTCGATGTCTCTGTGACGTGCTTCACGATGACGTTCACATGTTCTATGTGCCTAAAGTGACTATACTGCATTTATTATAACTTCTTTGAGAAATCGGATATCCAGATGGTGTGTAAAAGAGTAATCAGTGATTCCTCAATATCTTGTACCTTAATACTTCTTGGGTACAATTAGTTTACGCTGGTTTTTCACATGTCTAGTCAATCAGTTGAGGGGATATTCCAGGGAGCCTTATTGGAAACTTTGATAAGACAGTCTGGTAGCCACATGTGAATTCGGGTAAAAGGTGAGATAGCCACTTTTCTCTGGTAGCCTTCTTCTGTCCAGTCAAAGGTAATTAATGTATTTTTTATGTGGGAGTTATGCTGGCCATTATACAAGGAACGGAGGCAGCGACAGTACGCCGGCACACCGCACCGACGCTTCACTTCCAGGCGCCCGAGACCTGAATATACAGCAACGCCGACTGCCCCTACGCAAATTCGAACCGGTATTTCATTATCCGTTTAACCAACTGCCGACGAATCGCTCAGGTTAGTTAGGACATACATGAAGTGAAGGTTGCTAAGCTAGCTTTATATTACCACATACAAAAAGTGCCACATCGCTCCCCTTCCTTTTCTGCAATGAATGTGCATCGAGTAGAGCGAATAACGAGCATCTCAGCCGGTGATCACCTGTCATTTTCCGAGAAAGAGCCGTTAAGATTTGATTCGTTATCCCTTAGTTGAGTGAACACTGAAATTATCCACCCATCATATGGTCCGTGGTTTATCCTGGTATGGACCACGATTAAGAAGTGCAATAGAGTGAGTTAGCATTGCTCCGTTGCAGCACCATGCTGCCCAATGCGTTGTAAACCGGAATGATACAGCACTTGTGCATTCCGCTCAATAATAATTGATTCCACGCTACCATTCGATTGCAAGAAACGTGGCATTCTCAACGCAAATTTATTACCAAATTTATCACCAATGAACACATTTTTACATGGTATAGAGTGAAGACGATTATATCTAGCTAAACAAAATATGTCCAAATTTAACTCTACACTCCCTCGAAATGTGCGCAGAAGCATCTGGGGTGGACAGATAATAGTGGCTGCAAAATCACATATACTCAAGGCACCCTATGGTCGCGAACTAACGGTGCTCTACTCTGACAGAGTTTCACATTTCCCTCTTCACGAAGTGCAGCTGCCATGCACACATTCGAATCGGATTAATTTCACAGGGCATATTTTGACGAAATTACTTCTCACGAAATTGAGTTGGAACAATGGAACAATGGTTTGATAAGGGTGGAAAGCTAATGCTTAACAGGACCCGTAGGATGGTTGTTGTGAAACCACAACATATAAAATGGTTAGCAAAATTTAATTTACACCATGAACTCACTCAAGTATACGTCGTAAAGTTGTAAAACTAAGGAAATACATACGAAATGACAGCAAATAGGATGTTGTCAAAAATTATGTCTCCTACTGGTATACACATACAGGAGGTGAAAAGGTGCAACGAAATCTGAAAGATAACCACCAGTGAAGTTTATTACAGACACTTGTCTAATGATGGTCCAGCGAAATAAGTGCGCGATGAATTCGGGCTTTGAACTCTGCCAGCGTAGGAGCACATATGACAGCTTCCGGTAAAGCATTCCAGGTTCTACAAACGCGTACGCAAAGGAAATTCCGACAGCATTCCAAACGACTGTACTGCTATGCCAGTTTGAGATGTTGGCCTCTCAAATTGCTGTTGTGACTGAACTCTAGCTAGTGACGGAACGTGTGCTTGGGATCTCTTAAAAGATAGTAAGTCAAAATGAGCTTCCCGCCCATTCGCCGATACTGTCTGCTTAACACCCCGAGAAATTGAAGACTACATGCAAACGGCAAATTATATGGACCCTTGAAATTTTTGGTCGCAGGGTGTTGAAGTATCCCCAAGGCAGTGAGATCTCTCCTCAGCCATGGCTGCCAGATCTGAATTGCGTATCCCACATGTGGCCGTAGGTATGAACCGAGAAGTTGTGCAAATAGCGATGGGTCGAATCGTCCGAATGCACGCTTCAGGAGGCCAAGGTGTTGAATGCCCCTTCTTGACGCCGTTTCAGCCTGATTCGAACATCCAAGGTCGACCTAGACAAAAGCTCTCAGATCCTTCTCGTCAGATGACGTCTGAAATTCCTGGTTGCCGAGTGTGTAGGAGTACACCGTATTGTACCGTAAGTGCAGCACTCTGCATTTGTCCACATTGAATCGAAGTAGATTCTGGATTGACCACGCGTATACCCCATCCAGACCGGTTGTACTACTGAGATATCATCTGGTTTATTGATCGCCATCTATACCTTAATGTCATTGGCATATGGCTGGCAGTTCTAGGTTATGAGGCGTGTGATATCGTTAATATATGTCAAACGTAATCGCGGTCGTGGTACCGATCCCTGTGGTACTCCGCATTCAACTCGCATGGGTTCTGACAGGGATTCACACACTCGTCTCTCCAACCGGCGGTATAGAAGAGATCTTTTGATCCATTCTAGGATAGGATCACCGATACCAAAGGTCTGGAGTTTGAAGGCCAGTGTGTCATGCTTGCTGCTCGAACGCCATTGAGAAGTCGAGAAAAACTACATCAACTGCTGTGCCAGAGTCTACTGCTTCAGTCCAACTGGATAGTGCCAGTTGTAGATATGTAGTGCACGATTGTCGGAGACATGCTGTTCCGACGTGAAGTAGTTTATTTCTTCTAACTAGGTTGTTAGCGCAACAGAAATAATAGCATCCAAGACTTTTGAAATAACCGGTAGTAAGATTATGGGACAATAATAAGCTGGTTAGAAACGACAACCACCGTTGTGAATAGGAGTAATCATCCTGTGTTTCCACATGTCGGGCAAGTATATTTCGTCAAAACAGTGTTGAAAGAATCGAGCCAAAGGCTCAGCTACACTCTCTGCTTCCGCTGCTAGGGACTTCATGTGTAGATTATCAACTCCAGTAGAACTGTGCTTACGCGTACTCGACAGTTTTTTAGATGAAGCTTCTGCCGTGAAGGATATGTGAGTGAAGTTTGGGTGAAATCAATTATTATCATACGGCTAGGTGGCCATCGATTGCGCTGAAATGTCGCAGCCTATTGTACGCGCAGTGTATTTGCCGCCGCTTTCGGCGTCCGTGTTTGTTCGTCCTCTGTTTGAATGGGAGGAATTCCCTGTTTCACCTTACATAGGCTGTTGAAGTGTTTATAAAAAAGCTTGTGAGTTGAAGCATTCCTACTCCCAACTTCTACTGGTACGCCATTCTATCCTCGCGAACAAGCTGGGTACAGTGGTTACGCTGGGTCGCATAAGCCATACAGTTCTCCGTGCTCGAGTTTGTGGAGACGCCAAATTGATTTTCGCAGCGCTAAACACTGGCGAGTTCTGCTTCGCAGAAACGAGCGTAGGTTTTTCGTGCGAAAGGGCTTAGTCGCTGATGCTTCGAAAACCAGAGTATTAAACTGGATGATGAATTGTTCCCATGCACTAGCTGATTCCTCGTCTACCAGAAAGCTCCGGTTGGCTGTCTCACATAGTCGAGCTAATATGTCGCAGCGTATAATCGGTTGTTTTGCTTTGGCAATTTCCACGGAATATTCTGCATAGCAAATATATGCGAAGAGTTGAACTGCACGATTGCTTCGGCCTAAGGGAACGTCGACGATCACCCTCTCGACCATTTATTCTTCGTCGGTGAATATCCTATCCAAAATTGAAGGCTTATCTTTTACTCGAAATCTGGTGGGAGGGTTAATATAGTCATACAGCGGGTAACTAGGGACAAACTCTTGTACATCGGCCTCAAATTTTTCTCCAGCAGCTGCTTGGGATTCCAGAACGTGGATGATGAAATCGCCAGTAGTGAGAATGGGACTGTAAGTTGTGGTTATCAGACGACTTACGGCGGATGCCAGATGGAAGTCCATCTCGGACGTGGAGGAAGGATAGAGATAAATGACCGCCACTAAGCAAGTGTCTTCGCTTTTAAACGTAGAAGGCCCCAAACGGATTCATATACCGTGCTGACCGGATCCTCTATGAGCTCGCATTTGAGGTCACTGTGGAAGTACATAGCCACCCCTCCGAATTTGCTGGGTCGGTCGTGCCGAACCATGGACATGCCTGGCAATGCGATGTCGATGCCACGTATGTCAAGGCATAACAATGCCTCCGTTATAGTGATGAGGTCACAGGGCTTCGATCCTCTACGAAGTCGCAATACGTAAATTTTACTAAGGAAACCTGGAACACTATTGTACATGCAGGAAAGCTTCTCGGATGTCAAAAGCTGTTGACTAGGAGCACATAAATGATGTGGATTTGTGCCGACCGATGAGAGGCCGGAATCCGTAAGGACCAATTTGTATTACTTACGAGTAGAAGGATTTTGGTGAGTATTTTTGTTCGTCGCAATCAGCCGCCAATTCAGATAAGTCAACTACTTATCCGGAAATGCACCAGACGGCCGTTTCTCCCTATTGGGACACGTCAGTGGTGCGCATTATTCGGTCCGCTACATAGGATCGAACACATGATTGCTAGTGGCTTGTTCCAACTAGCCCGCAGATTATGCAACTGCGCCTTGGATAACGGTAACAGACCATCACGAATTGTTAGCTAACTGCGATATAGCCCGACCCATCCTCCACTGCCATTCAGATGACAGCGGTTGGCCTTCCGGCGTCAGGACTTCCCGGTTACGGCAGCTATGAATCGACGGATTCCATAAATGCTATGTTGCTTTACAGCTGCCGTAACCGGGAAGTCCTGACGCCGGAAGACCAACCGCTGTCATCCGCATGGGAGGTGCCTGCATGGCAGTGGTGGATGAGTCGGGATATATCGCAGTTAGCTAACAATTCGTGATGGTCTGCTACCGTCCTCCATGGCGCAGTTGCCTAATCTGCGGGCTAGTTGGCACAAGCCACTAGCAGTCATGTGTTCGGTCCTATGTAGAGGACCGAATGATGCACACCCCTGATGTGCCCCAATGGGGCGAAACGGCCGCCTGGTGCTTTCCCGGATAAGTAGTTGACTTATCTGAATTGGCGACTGATTACGACGAACAGCAATGATTCTGTTGCTGCTCTCCGTGTGGTGGTTCTTTGAGCTATTTTTGTCCTGCTGGCGTTCGCTTTGTAGAACATCCGGAAATATGCGTATCCCCCGTTTTCAGTCCACAAGCGGTGTGCTGGCAAAAGCACCGTCTCGACATCATCTGTTGATCTTAATGTAACTAGATTTGGCCCGGTCTTTCCTTAATGAATCGAGGTTGGATGTCCAGTCATTCGCATTAAATTAGTCGGGCTGGCTTGAATTTCGCTTTTATCACATATGAAATTCTTTTGCTTTAATTCATGCAGCTGGTTACCCCTTAAGGATTTTGCCTTGGTCTCATGAACTTGGGTGCTTATATGTGTCAAGGCCCTGTAGTTCCGCCTGGGCTTCAATGATGTGGGCAGCACGTTTATCGAGGGATTTAGTGAGGTCTGCGGCTTACATCTGTTCCCTTACCCGTATTGCGGCTCTACTGATGTCGCACTTTGATGATACCGAGTAGCAACGGTTGCATGGATGGATCGGTCTATGGAGCGCTTCGGATGTCGTTGGTCAAGCGGAAGTGTGGGTGTCACCGATGTTGCCTCAGTTGTTACCTTGGATAAGTATATGTGGGTGGTGGGGCTAAACATGTTGCTATCTGTCATGACGACGTTCTGCTTCGTGGTTTCCGGCGTTTCTAGTTCTTCTTGTCCATGTGAACGCTTGGCACTTTCCCTGCTTTTAAGACAGCAATTGAGGGAGACGGTTGAAGTGCAAGATGCCCTATTGGCGCCTCGAACGGATCAATTTTTGCATTAAAACGATGTTCAGGTTCGGAGAATTGGCTGTTGCACGTTTGTATTAAGGTTAGTACGCATTTTACTATTGGAGCCTTCGTGCACTTCGGACAGAACCAAAGTGAACCCGACATATTGTGTTTCTTTCCGTTGGTTCTGCAAGCGTTGAAGCATTTTGAATGTTGCCGGTCTTAGCAATTTGTACAAAGCAATCCTCCTTTTACTAACTTAGCGCAAGTTTGATTAGCACAAAATACTTCCTTACGGTTTACTGGTGTGGTGGGCAGGAGAGCCGGATGGCCGCTTCTTGTTTTGCGCTTAATGGTGGCGTCATCCACTACTAGCGTTTGGTCGCTGAGCGTCAGGTCAAGGTCAAATGATGGCCCCATGGTGCTTTGTGCATTCCATCCGTGCGTCATACGATTGTGGATAAGATCTCTGTTGTAGACAAGTATCGCGCTGGGCAGGTTGGTTGATGACACTGGCTGACATCAGGAGCGGCGAAGGCTGACTGTTGCCCAATGAGTGGGGTTCACACTCGGATGGCATTTTCCTCCGTAGATAGTACGTACGATGATGTAATCAGAGGGGTAGAAGCTTGATCGAAACTTGGAGACACCATTGTCGATTGAGGTAAAAATGCTGGGTGTATTATTCTAACTGCGCGAAAATTGCCCAAATTTTAAAATTCGGTGGAAACAACCCCTTTACAAATATTCCGGAGATAAGGCTTTCAGTAAACGGTGCCGGTCAAACCGAGACAAAATGGGGTAAAGCCGGCCAGGTGCGACGTAACACACCGAAGAAAATTTGAATATTCGAGACGCACGATTAGAAGCGGTCACCGAACGCTGGTGTCTGGATTCTTAGCAAGAGAGCCCTAGCCGTTTTAACATGTTTGCTGCTGAAATCCGGACTCGCCACCCAGCTTTTCCAAACAATTCTCACTGCTGCGAAACTGCGATCGATGAAGGAGCCTCGGTGCTATCTTTTGGTCCTAGAATTTCACCCACAACGTCATTTCTAAGGAAGATATAACACAATTTGTGGATTCCATTTCATCCGCCCATCGCCGACGCGTACTCACTGGCATGTGCACAGTACAAGTCAAGCCGAATAGCCAAACACAACCGTAACCATTGTCGATTAATAAGGCTGTCAAACGCCCTGTATGTGTGGCCTTCGCGTGGCACACTCACATAAGATAGCGCACGTTGATTGTGCGAGTGGAACACATAACGTGAGAACTACTCGCCTCTACTTCGCGTGACCGGACAAGTGCAACATTCGGGGCAACAACGGCCGTCTCTGAACATGATTCGACTTAACGGCAACTGCTATCAGCCAAAATGTGCATGAGGGGTCAAAAGAGGCATAAACTTTTCATGCTGTGCCTTTGCGTTCCACCCAGGGCGTGGTGGTATACGTTAACTAGAATCTAAGGGACAACGCAAGCTGACTGATGGGCTTTTGGTTTTGCCAAACCTCTCGAGCAATTACGATGGTCAGTTTAATACTGCTGCTCAAGAAAACTGGGAAAAACTGACGGAGACTTTCCAGCATTTGACGAGGTTCAGGGTTTTGCCAGTTGAATCTAACTAGACTGACCTTGTTCTACAACAAAGCTCTCAGAATTCTGTCCCTAAGTCGAAGGGTAAAGTCAGCCTTGCTAACCACCGCATGGCATCTGTGCGACCTACTGCGATACTTACTAACCCTCTAAATAGGTAAGTCACATTCCGCTTGCGTGCTTATAACTAATCCCTTTAATGTCAGACCTGATGTACTGGCCACAATGCCGGTAGCCCAGAACAAGGGGACATACGTATCGATCGTTTCAGTAAAAAATGCCCGAAGCGGTGCAGGTACGTCCATGTGCTGAGCCAAGCATGAGTGATGCGATGCAGTGTACGCAACATTCAGTAGTGCCTTCTAAACAAGCCAACTTGCCAGCCTCAACTCTTAAACCGACATGTGGTAGACAGAAACACAAGCGTTAACCACCATGTGCACTAAGGTTCCCAGGTCTAAATCTGACACATAAAGAGTAACGTGATAGACCATCGTGACTAGTGGAATTCCATTTGCGATGCGACTGTTATTCGGTTTAAGCCCACTATGCTGAGACGGGTAGCGCGTCACCCAACTTCAGTACACTACGACAAACCTCGTTTGTTTCCAGTAACATTGAACTAAACAGAGAAGACAGTGACAGTCCTATCCTCAGCCGTTTATCTTGGCCTCTCATAGAGCGGGGTACGTATACTACCGGATAATCCTTAGAAATGACAGTCAAAAGAAAAGGAAAACCATGGTGACCCTGCTACAAACCAAAGTAGCACAAACGTTTTTGTTCATGGTGTTCCTGCACAACCGGATTCTCTTGATCACAATACACAAGCTCATGACTGAGAGCAGTGATACTGCATCAGTGACGCACTCTCTCTGGACGATGTTATCGCAAAATATTTGACCAGCATTTCTTCATTACCAAAATAGAAGGGCCGCAGTCCAAAAATAATGAAAGTGATACAACACTCGGAAGGAATGACAGAAGTCCTATTGGATAGCTGGTTGAAGTAGCGCTCCAAGTTAACAACAGTATTTGGGCTAAAGTTAACAGATTCACGGCTACGAGTGGGCAGCACTTCGTTGGAACACGCAATATCAGTTAAATATTTGCCTCCATAGTTCTTCAGAGCGATAGACACAGGACAGGACAGAAAGGCACAACAGTGAACACTCCGTACTATCATGTAGCCTGACCGTACTTCAAGAAACAACGACCAACGCAGAAATGATTAAGTACCGGCTGTCGAACGGTAGGCATAAAACGAAACATAAATCTACCTCCACTAACACACATCTAACACCCAAAACATTATACAGTTTCCGTACTTACGCCCAAGTCCTTTTACTAAGCTAACCGGACTTAGCGAAAGCTAAGTGGCACAACCGCGAGATCCCATTAAGGTTGCGAGACCTGGTTTAGTCATGACACAGCTGATTTCGAGATCAATTTACCTGGTATATCGCTGCTTCGGAACGATAAAACTGGAAGGCGTGGTGAAATTATCGATCACCCAGAAATTTGTGCCTCAGATCCGCTCTGGTGCTGGCTATGCTTCCGGATCAGAGACACGGGTGTTGTAGCTGCGATTTACCGTCCACCACTCTCTAAATGTGAAATGGACTCCAAACTGAACCACATTCTTGCGGTTGATTGGAAACAGCGGCAAATGAAGACATGTAATTCAATGCCTGTTCACAAGAGCAAATTTTCAAAAACCATATAAATGACCTGGAGACCTCTTCCCAAAGATTTCGAATTGCTACCAGGCCTTCGATACTTGAACTTTTACTCGCCAACGAAGAAGGCAGGGTAGACCGAATAGTTACAAGCACATCGATTGGTCGCAGTGACCCTGTCACCTCACTGTTTGGCTATGTACGCTTTGCGACATATCCTGAAAAGGACGATGATATATCTACTATCACGCAATACAGCGTGTTGACCGCGCTTGTCAATAAGGCATCTTGGACTTACTTAACTGAATACCTCCCAGTCAGCACCCGGGACACTTGCACAAGAATGGTTAGCCCACTGATAGTGCACGTCTTGTAACAGAAATCCTTCATTCGTCAAAGGAAAGCCAAGTCATTTCTGAGGAGCAAAACATTTAAAGGCATGTTATTGAGGGACACAGCATGGAAAGCTCACAAGGACTCTCCGAATTCCGAAAACCTGGAGTGCATACGTGTCACTGAGCAACTTTTGTGTAAGTTGATCCTTGAACTCTCCTTTCCTATCTAATCCCTTTTGGAATTGGTGCAAGTCACAGTAATTGTACACCCTAAGTGGAAATGGCTCATTCGAAAGTCAATTGTGACCTATATGTAAAAACCGTTAAGTCTGGTCCAGTTTGCTTTAACTGTCAAAAAGCGTACCATTTGAAGTGTTTAGGGATGAGTGCACTCGAAACTAGACAATACAGCAGCAAAACCGAAGCATTTTGGTTCTTCCAGGTGTGCAAATCCATCCCTGTTGTTAGTTTTATAATTTTCCTAATGCAAAATCTTGAAAAGTTGGCGGAAACGATTGGGCAACTGGTGAACGCTAGCAACGCATCTATGCAAGTAAACAATGCTACACTTGCATCTGAACGGACAACTACAAACTCTCTGTTTTGGCCTAAAATGAGGGCCAGGCCTCCCAACCTCACCACGGCGTCTCAGTCTCCAACGGCCTCTGCACTAAGAGGAAAGGTCGTTTACAACTCAATCGCTTCTACGTTCTCCAAGGGTGTGATAACTAGTAACTCAGTTGACATACTGGAAACACAACACTCCAGCAAACTCACGGTAATGAATAACTGGACACCCTACGCGGCTGCTACTTTTATGAAAACTCCGTCAAAGACACCTCTGACTCCAATTACCGGAGAGGGCAAAACCTCGCCTCAACCTGAAACGATATTGCCAGCGCGATCCGCAAATCTACAAAATACAAAGAACCCAGTGCTCTTAAATTGCGTACCACAAGGCGGAATCATAATGTATTAAGTCTTGTTTACACTAACTTTCCTGAATCCAATTCCAACACAATAAGGGGTCAATTGATAAATGATCGTAATCAGTGGAATTCCATCTGTAGTGCCATCAACATGCCCGCTGAACCGACTACGCAGAGACGCATCGCACGACATCCAAACTTCTTACACTATGATGAGCCTCGACTACTTCGAGTAACACTAAATTCCGCGGAAGAAAGGGAATCCATTCTGCTCGCTGCAAATCGACATCACAGAGCATCGAACGGAATATGTGTCATACCGTATATTCCGTGGAACGAAGGTTCAAAGGATATGAACAATCAACAGGGAAATAGAAAACACGGGCTGAAAACCCTCAGTATTCATGGCGTCCCCGAGTCTCAAGCTTCCTCTCCTGACGAAGCTCAGGTACATGAGGTGGAGCAATGGCGATACATTCGTGAGGCGCTGTTTTTAGAAAATGTCCTTGCTACCTCCCTGAACAGGATTCCCGCGTCACCAAATTACAAAGGGTGTGGTCCTAGGTTGTTGAAGTTGGTCTTGCCGTCTGAGCTAACTTTACAGACAGTTCTAGAGAACTGAGGTAACTTCCGGAACATGCTGCCAACAAAAGTTCGACCAAAGCAGCAGTTTTACGACCTGAGACTACTGGTTACTCCATGGGGAAAACCAGCTCAGTGGGAACAACCGTTATTGCAGAGCTCACCACAGAGCCTGAACTCACAGCCGCCATAGCATCCGGCGAGACAACGCAGGAGGTGAGTGACCATCAGGATCATCATGAAGCTGATTGCATGGTGCAGAGAGTTATTCCAAGTCATTCTCGCGAGCCTAAGGCTATTCAAAAAACTAGTAGCAGCCGACCTCAAGAGGGTCGGCCAACTCCCAAACCTATTGTTTACATCCACAAACAACCTTCTAACCTATGAATCCCTCTCCTGTTTTTATGCCAACGCGCAAGGTCTTTTAAGCAAACTGACGGAGCTTCACTTGCTTCAGGTCTCGATGTCAAGGGACTTCGTTATGATAACCGAGACCTGATTGAATGAAGCGATCACTGATGCAGAAATTGCAATATCTGGGATGTCTGTTCTATGCAACGATCGATCAGGTAGAGGAGGTGGAGTACTACTCTATTATCTCAGCGAACTATACATTGATCTCATCGATGACCCATAGGTTCAGATTGTCGATGCGCTTTGGTACCCTCTTTTCCTAAGCCGTGGGGACGTATGTTTGTTGGGTGCGGTGTATCGCCTCCCGTCGGCTATTTGGAAATGGACAACCGCTTAGCCTCTATAATGAAGACCATTCTTTCACAGTCGTACAGCCACATTCTCCTGGATGATGACTTTAGTATTCATGTCATAGAAACCTCAGCCTGTATCAAAGAACACTTCAAAATGGAAGTACACGAGGTAATTATTGGACTACTACTCTACGATCCCATCACATCTCCCACAAGATTCAGGATGGGAAACAAACCGGGTGTCCTGGATCTCGTATTCACCAATGAAGGACTTATGATCCAAACGGTATCGATAGAGAGTCCTATAGGTCATAGCAAACATGCAACGCTCATGTTCAATTACATCTGTTATGCAGAGTATTCCTCAGCAAACACAGGAGTGTCAGCTCATTGCGGATTACGGAGCTCTAATCAAACGTACACATACTACAAAATAGGCATTTGTAGCAGAACCATCCCCCGATATCGCCTGGTCTGATTTCGCTCACCAATTCAACACGTTAGTAACTAGTGGTTCTAGGAAAAGGCCTTCGCCAGTGAAAACAGTAAAATCATTCATACGCAACAGGACACGGAAGTGTATCGTCACGAGGAATTTACTCTGGTGAAGATACAAGGAGTCATCGAGTGCAGAAACATGGGAAGCCTACTTTATCCAGTGGAGTCACTGCGTAGACCTTGTACGCGAAGATAAAATCCAGCATCAACAGATTCTAGCTGGGAAATTCCTATTAAACTCCAAGCTCATGTACAGACACATTAACAAGCTCCGCAACGTGCATCGAAGAATTCCTGCGTTACACACGTTAGGTGGACTCGGACAAACCGCAACCGAGGCGGCCAACGCCCTATGTCAACAATTCGCCCCGAACTTCCAGAGCCCGACAGCGCCCAATACACTGTTCCCACTCGTGGTACCACCACCAGGACTTAGCCGCATCAAGTTTACGACTGCGGATGTTATGAAAATGCTAATTGCCCTGCGCGAGCATACCTCTCCCGGCGTTGATAATGTTCGTCCAAAGGCGTTGAAATTGGCCGCAGTAAACCTGGCGGACGCACTCTGCAAGTTCTTTCAACAATGGCTCGATGAGATGCGAGTGCCAACAATATGGAAGCAGAGCATCGTCACTCCCATCCATAAGGGAGGAAGTCGTACAGATCCGGCTAACTAACAACCGATAACACTACTTCCAGTGCTCTCCAAAATCATGGAAACCATTGTTACCGAAGCCAACATGAACTACTTGGAAGAACGCAATATCATAGCACAAGAGCAACATGGATTTCACAAGAACTGATCTTACACTTCGAACTTGCTACCTGCTAGATCCAGTTGGATTGAGACAGTTGGCAGTAGCGTAGGTCTTGATGCCGTATATCTGGACTTCTCAAAGGCCTTTGTCCGTCTGAACCACCATCTCCTCCTTTACAAGCTTCAGTGTTGTGGAATTGGTGACATATCCTAGGTTGGATAGGTAACTTCTTGCTTCAGCGACATCTGAATGTAAGTGTTTGCGGCGTCATCTCTGACCCAATTGAGGTTAAGTGCGGAATGCCCCAGGCCTCAGTATTTGGTCCACGACTATTCCTGATTTGCGTCAACCTCACGCGACAGTAATCACCCCCAACTTCTTACTCTTCGTTGATGATCTCAAGATATTTCGAGCCATTAAAACAACCATCGACAATGCAGCACTTCAGGATGATCTTGACAGAGTCTACGAATGGTCAATTCAGAACCTGCTTTAGTTCAACGCTACAAAGTGCAAGGTGTTGAGCATACGCCATAAAGCCACTTGCGAATACAGACTAGGAGATCAACTATTGCGGCTCACTTCAATGGAATGCGATCTAGGCGTGATACTGCAGGAAGATCTGGGCTGTTCCCGTCAGGCCGAGAAAGCCTCCAAAAAAGCTAACCAAAATCTTGGCCTTTTGCGGAGGGCATTCGGGCGCTTCGATCTTTCCATCTTTTCGCAGATGCTCAACGCCTATATTCGGCCTCATTCCCAGTACGCCGTCCATGCTTGGCAGCCATGTCAAAAGTAAGATCTTACCGCTCTTGAACTGCTGCAACGAAGGGCGACCAAGAACGTAAAGGGCCTGTTTCATCTCCCTTACCGATTGAGGCTGAAAACCCTGGGGTCTACAGTGGACAATATCGACTCTATAATGATTTATATGATCCTGAGGAATCCAAACCATTCTTGTCGTCACCTAGTAAAGCTAAATAGCAGTACCACACTCAGAGGACACCACCTAAAGCTGGCCACACAATACAGCCGGTCGGAATGCCGCCGAAATTTCTTCCCTTCCCTTCATGTGGGCCGACACTGGAAAGCTCTTCCCACATACGTTGTTTCTTTCCCCACGCTAATGGTATTCAAAAGACGTCTGGATGACTCGCTTATCCACGTACATTACGCTATATAATCATTGTGGTCTACCTCAATCAAACGTGAACAAATGGTGTTCATTCTCGGCTTTGTGCTTTACTCCTTACAAGCTGCTGCTGTGGAATATAGTTCGGATATACTCCAACTGCATTCATCAATTGCATCAGTTCAAGAAAGCGGCGCACGACAAAGCGTTGTCGTTTCTTTTGTTCTTAAGACATACCTTCCCCATATTACTCTACAGTAACAATCAACTACGCATTCTAAAATGTTTATATGAAGAAGGGCATCTGAATCGCTAGACGCTTAAATTGACCATTTACATTGATGTTTGCTTTCACTTCAACCATCCTACGGGACTAGTAAAGCAATCGCTTTTTTACCAGTAATATATCATTATTCATTGTTCATTGACGCATCAGCAAGAGTTAATGAAACAATTCTGCAAAAACCGCAAACTTAAAAAGACATGTTAATGCAGCACGGAATTCCAGCACTGGTCACTAGTGACGGTTGCACGCGATGAGCAACGGAAGTAGCCGATATCTTACGGTACCATTAATCCCATACGTTCCAGAGAGGAACAGGCCTCATAATTATTGGGGTTTCCATTGTCCAACCGTCAGCTTTCTCCTATATCACTTTTACTCCCAAAAATGTGTCAACGAATTTGATGTCCCTGCGTAACCACAGCTAACCTGGTGTCGAGAACACTTGACCGAATGTTTTACAAGGAGCAGCCAGTGATCTGTCGGAATCCTTGGATAATTTTTATCAACTCTGGCAAGAGGAAAACCAAGTTCCCGCAATGTGGATCGAGGGGTCATCACTCCTACTCATAAGCGAGGTAGCCACACTTACCCAACCAATTACCGTCGGATGAAGTTATTTCCTATGCTTTCCAAATTTGTGGAGTCTATCATCGTTGATGCACTGACGCGGTATCTGGAAACCAGAGTATAATAGCCCCAGAGCAACATGGCGTCCGACAAAATCGCTCATTCACTACAAGCCTGCTAGTTGCACGCAGTAACTGGACTGAGGCCATCGATGATGGAGCATCAGTTGATGTCATCTAAATAAACTGCTTGAAAGTTTTTGATCGCTTATACCACCGAATTTTCTTCCAGTAACTTCAACTCTATGGCATTAGTGACCTAATGCTATATTGTATAGGGAATTTCCTTCACAAGAAACTCTGTCCAGCGCAACTGAGTTGGAGTGCAGTGTACCCAAATATTCGGTTCCAAAGCCTCGTCTATTCATGATTCCGCTTCAGATTCAGATGGAACTGGGACCATAGAAACATTTCTTGAGTGTTGCTTCTTGAGCGGATCGTTGAGCCAGGAAATGATGAGGTGCTACGAGGTCTTGATGGAGCTAAAACGAAACACCCAAACCACACCCTGGTCAACCAAGTACCGCCCACGTTCCCTGCACTAGCAGTCCCCGCTGTGTAGGTCACGTGAAGTAAGGAAGACGTAGAAAGTAGATGAAAGATACAGAGGAAGGAAAGTCATTTAAACGAGGGATAAGACAAAAGAGTGAGGAGAATGACAGAATATGAATTCAAAGTTGGAAGCTAGATATGGTCAGGAGAAGGGAAAGGTTTCGTGTTGCCACCCAAGAGCCTCTAACTGCCGCGCGAAATATGTAACCGCAGCTTCACTGACTGCACGTTCTGGAAGCGAGTTCAAGCGCTCGATAACTTTACGCGCTAAGCGAGCATCTGTCGTGATCTACTCGGAATCTGGCTGGTGTACCTTCATGAGATGACCGCAAAGACAAAGCAGCTTAGCCAGCATAAATATATAGTTCAAGTCTGCTTCAACCTTCTCTGTTAAAATGCGGTAAGTAAGGAATAAGTCTCCTCGAAGCCGTCGGTAGTGCACTGAATACATACCCAAGCTATGTAGACACTCAGGGTAACTTTTCCCTCGGAACCTCTTGACCAACTTGGTACCTACTCTCAAAACCCACTCGAGCTCCACTTTGTCCCGAACAAAACAGGGCAGGCAAGGCTGGACGCAGTATTCTACATGGTGCCGAAGTAAAGCTGTAACAGCATCACAAACATTTTGGCAGTTAAGACCCTGAAAGAACGACGTCTTAACCACGACATTCTGAAACCCATACTTGCGGACTTCTTCCAGTTGTCCCCAGAGTGCAAAGACGAGGAATGCACTACGTCTAGGTCTACCTGATTGGAGACAAGGAGGAGTTCGACCCCACCGAGCACGTACCTCGAAGGTGGGAAAGTTGCTCCTATACGAAGGACAGAACACTTGGTCTGATTTATGGGCAGTAGCCACAAAGTAGACCAATCCCA
>OX104063.1:24315974-24331770 GCA_944474145.2 Dicrocoelium dendriticum
ATATAGTGCTTTATTGGATGCTACAACTGTCTAGGGTTGGGTCACCGAGCTTCAAGCTGTCGCAGCAATAAAGGATGTAGCCTGTCTTCGTGTAAGGGGTATCATCACTCGTTGTTACATCGCGACAGAGCCCCTGTTACTCCCCAGGATTACTCAAATACTTGTAATGCGGCCGCTACCTCTCCCAACAGGGTCTCTGGGCGTGGTACCAGTGCGTTTAGATGGCCCGTTAAGGTCAATTAACACTTATGCCTTGTTAGACACTGGTTCGGATGTGACGCTAGTGCAGGAGGACCTTTTGCAGGAGGCGGGCGTAAACGTTAACCCTACATCTTTGACGATGCAGACAATAAGTGGTATTACATCCTTGCAAGTAGGTGTGGCCAATTTCCGCTTGTCGGCGTTGAGAAGTGCAGACTACGTCACAGTTGAACGTGCCTACTGCTTGAAGCGCTTGCCATTACGATCAGTGGGAAACGCTTGTGGTCAGCTGGCAAAGCACTGGCCACACTAATCGGACATCCACTTTGATGATCTGACGGATAACAGAGTCCGAGTATTGATAGATGCAGATGTACCCGAAGCACATTGGCAAATTGAACGCCGTACTTGTGGTAGGAAACGCCCGTTTGCCGCGAAAACCCTACTCGGCTGGATATTGTTGGGGCCTGTGAACATGAGTGGTCAGCATTGCGCTTCCGTAAACTGTGTGCAAGTGGATGATCATTCGCTAGAAGCACAACTTAAAATGTTGTATGATGGTGGGTTCGAAGGTGTCGGCTCCAGCGCCCGCTCCCTCTCCATAGAGCATAAGACAGCACTGTCCATCGCTGAAAATTCTATACGACTAGTGAATGGGCACTTCGAAATAGCTCTACCTTGGAGAAATCGACAAGCAGGCGTTCCAAATAATTATGGGTCAGCTCTTCACAGATTGCACTGTTTGAGTCGACGACTACTAAACAATCCAACATTGCGCGAAAGGTACACGGCGGCATTGGAAATAAACAGGACTAAAGGATACACAGTTTTGGTGCCACCTGCGCACTTACAACCAGGCTATGCACCAAAATGGTATTTACCGCACCACGCAGTGATTAATACAAAGAAGCCGGACAAACTTAGAGTGGTGTTTGATTGCGCCGCAAGGCACAAAGGGCTTTCCCTAAACGATCAACTGTTTCAAGGACCAGACATTACCGCGGATCTAATTGGAGTCCTACTGCGTTTTAGGGTTGAGATGGTAGCGGTTTCTGCAGACACTGAAGATATGGTTATGCAAGTGAAGGTGCCCATGAGTGACAGAGGTGCGCTACGCTTCCTTTGGTGGAAGGATGACGACATTGGCTCGGAAGTGATCGAGTATCAAATGACGGCACATCCATTTGGAGCCACTTCATCGCCGTTTTGTGCCAACTTTGCCTTGCGTCGAACAGCTAGCGAATGGGGATGTCATTATAATGAGAGTTTAGCCGCAGCAGTACACCATAACTTCTACGTCGACGATCTTCTGATCTCACTACCAACTGTTGTGGCACAGATCAGGGAGATGCTGAGCAAAGGAGGGTTCAAGTTGTGTAAATGGGTCAGCAGCCACGAAGGGGTGTATAGTGCGATTCCTATTACAGAGGTCACCGGGTCAGTCAAGCCTTTGGCTGAAGCATCTGGATCGTTGAAGCGAACACTGGGGATAGCTTGGGATTCTCGTGAGGACGCCTTTCTTTATCAGTTCGCAATACCAGATAGGCCGAAAACGAGAAGGGGCATCTTGTCTGCTGTATCGTCCATTTATGACCCCTTGGGTTTTATTGCCCCTTTAATTATGCCCGCGAAGTTACTCCTTCAAATGATGTGTCGCGACAAGGCGCACTGGGATGACCCGATCACTAGCGCATACGAAAAAATCTGAAGTGCGTGGTTAAGTGATATGAAGGCTCTAAATGTTTTGAAGATACCCCGGTGAATTCGCAGGTTCACTGGGCCTGAAGAGCGGCCACAATTGCACATCTTTTGTGATGCTTCAGAGAATGGATATGGTGCGGTTGCTTATGCTAGGTTTCGCACCAAGAACATCGCATACTGCTCATTGTTATGTGCTAAGTCAAGAATAGCCCCTCTAAAGGCTGTATCAATCCCACGGTTGGAATTGTCGGCGGCCGTGCTTGCAACGAAGCTGTATGAGGATGTGACCGAGAGGGCTCAGTTAGTTTTCGAAAAGGTATGGTTCTGGACAGATTCTACCACGGTCTTATATTACATAAATGATGAATCTAAAAGGTTTAGCACCTTCGTCGCCAACCGACTGAAAATCATCCATGAATTGTCCACACCCAGCCAATGGAAACACGTCAAATCCGGTTGCAATCCTGCTGATGCGCTATCGAGAGGTACTACATCTCTAGCCTCCTGAAAGAACTGGTCCCTCGGGCCAGATTTTCTGCTGAGCGAGAACGATGATTGGCCCGAATTCTGCCTTAGTTGCGAGCCGGAAGATGCAGAACTGAAGCATTCTACTGTTCAGGTCTACGCAACCTCAAAGGAAACACCATTGTCTACTCTAATCCAAGGGTATTCAGACTGGGTTAAGTTGTTAAGGACTGTTGTGTGGCTGTCTCGATTCAAGCAGTACCTGAATGCTCGTAGGTGTGGAACCAGTGGAGTGCTGCAACATGCTCGGTTAATTACTTTAAAGGAACTTCACAGGGCCGAGTACGACGTCATTCGAATCGCGCAGCTCGAATTTTATCGAGCGGAACTAACACGACTCGAAAAGATAGCTGGGACTCGGCGTCTCCTAAGGGGGAAATACTGCGAGGTCCTCTGGCGCGACTACACCCAATAATGCGTGATGGCTTGCTTTGTCTAGGTGGTAGGTTGGCCTACTCGGAGTACGATGCTTCCTTTAAGTTTCCAATTATACTACCTCCCAAGCACCCTGTCACCGATTTGTTGATCCGCTTTTATCACTTGCTGGAAGGTCACGCAGGTGTTTCTCAAGTTCTGGCGAGTCTACGCCGCAAATATTGGATAGTTCGTGGAATGGCGGCAGTAAAGCGGTTAATAGGAACTTGTTGGACATGCAAAAAAAGACTCGCCACTGCCGATCAACAGCTAATGGCACCGTTGCCGCTAGCGCGTGTGAAACGGGGATGGCGCCCCTTCAAGTTTGTCGGCGTGGATTATTTCGGACCATTTATTGTTAAACACGGGCGGAGACAAGAGAAGCGCTATGGATGCCTATTTACATGTATGCAAGCACGAGCCGTACACATCGAACCCTCACCTACATTGAGTACTGACTCTTTTATCATGGCCCTGAAACGATTTGTTGCCCGCAGACGGACCCCGGCCGAAATATTCAGTGATAATGGGGGCAATTTTGTGGGTGCTGCTACTGAGTTGCGTACTGCCATGAAGAGCTGGTCACAAGCAAAGATCAATGATAAGCTACTGAGTATAGGAGTGCAGTGGCACTACAACCCACCGATGGCCAGTCACAGAGGTGGTATTTGGGAACGCATCATTAGGTCTGTTAGGCGGATCCTGTTGTCTGTCGCAGGGCAGCAGACGTTGGATGACGAGACACTGAACACTCTCCTTATTGAAGCGGAGCGCATCGTCAACAGTAGACCACTTGTACCGCTAACTTCGGACCCCAACGACCGCGAGGCACTTACACCTAACGATTTGCTGATATTGCGATCCAACGCAACGCATATATTAACGGCCCTGCCTGAAGAATATAACCGCTGCTGGCGACAGGTGAATTACCTAACTGCGTTGTTCTGGAAAAGATGGGTCAGAGAGTATTTGCCGTTGTTGCAATCGAGACAAAAGTGGTTACACAGCAGTCGAAATTTTAGACCAGGTGACGTGGTTTTGGTCTCTTCTGAAGCGAGCTCGCGTGGAACATGGCCATTGGGAGTTATTGAGAGCTGCACTGATGCTGGAGATGGGCTCGTCAGGACGGCTGTTGTCAGAACAAAGGAAGGGTTGTACATAAGAGACGTGCGTAAGCTCTGTTTGTTAGAAGGAAGTGACACGGGTGGGAATGTAGTTCCGGCTGTTGGCTCTCCGCAGGTGGGAGGCGGGTCTTCGGATCGGCTGCACTAGGGAGGACCACTGCGAGTCCAACAGCCGAAGTGGGAGGGATCAGGCGTACCGTTGTAAGTCCTGTGACCTCCCATAGCGGATGGAGTTGGCGTAGGGCGATCCAGAACAGAACGTGTCGTCCTCAACCACTGGAAAATCCGGGACAGATTTTCGCGGGGGAGTGTAACGTCCATTTTGTCAACAGCCATCACCCTTCGCCTGGACCCACATTATTGCCCTAATTCCCCTTGAATCCACTCTGTTTGAACGTTCCACGTATACCGCCCTGCATGACCCTTAGTCGTTTGTTTTCCATGCCCACCTTACATTGGTGACACCACCTGTCTCGCTACTTTCCTTGATGCATGCTCCACTTTATCGATCACTGCTTCGCACTTGTTCCATTTGCGTGTTACTATTGAGGTCAGGGTAGACCGGAGATTTTGTGGGGTGCACACACCACCCATTCGGCTGACATGTGCCCCTAACCTCAGGTCTTCATAATGTGTCCCCCATTGAACCTGCTTGATGTGATTGGACTAGTGGCTGTTGGTTTCTTGATTGGCTCACTGGTGCATGTCTCGCATGTCATGTAACCGCGCTGGGTCATTTTGCTGACTGGACGACCGTATTGATGTCTTGTTCTTGTAACGGCCAACTGATTGTACTTGTCTTTGTTTGAGGACATTGTTGAAGTATGTTGTCACTTTGATCTTTTACTCTTTGTATAATAGCACCGTAGTTCAGCATCGACTGCGGCTTTTTTGTTCCTCCAGTGCCTACACACCAACTCCGATCCTTGTCGGTGATTGATCCCCTGTCGGAGGCCGCGAATCGGTGCCCTACGCGTTGTCCAACTCTGTGCGACAGTCTGACGCGTCTTCTTGCTTATTCGCTACGAGTTGAAATACGTACTTGCGGTTAGAGTCCAGTTGTGATAAAAATTAAAATAAATTATCGGGCGTAAACGTTCAGAAAGACACTGGGGCACAGTGATAGATGAGGTAAGGAGTGAGAAAATAAAATATGGTCGCTCACTTAGGTCCATTTGATACATAAATGCTGTTGAAAAGCATACTTGGCGTAATCCACAACAGAGGAGCTTAGGTAACAAAATGTTGGGAGCTGAGAGCAACATCTAATCGTTTTTTGAAAACATCCAGGGTAGGAGAGGATACTACTGAGTCTGGGAGTGCGTTCCATGGTTTGCAAACCCGAAGGGAAAAGTAATTCCGTCGACACTCTAGACGGCTATATTGTTCCTTCAACTTTAAGCAGTTACCCCTGAGCTGCGTGTTGTGGCTAAGTTTCAGCAAATGGCGGCACACGTGGTTGGGGTCACTCAATATCTGATACGCTAATATGAGATCGCCGCGCAGCCTTCGATAACGTCCGCTGAAAATTCCCAGCAACTTCAGCCTTCTGTGGTAAGAGTGATAGCGCAGGCCCTTTACATTTTTTGTTGCTCTTCGTTGTGGTGCCTCTATCGCTTCTAGGTCGCGTTTCAACCAAGGTTGCCAAGCTTGGATAGCGTATTCAACATGCGGGCGCACGTAGGAATCGTGCATCATTGGGAAGATTGATGGGTCAAATCTCCCGAATGCCCTTCGCAGCATGCCGACGTGCTGGTTGCCTCTTTTCGCAGCTACCTCAGCCTGTTTTGAACAGTTGGGATGGCATGCGTGAGTTCCGTATCGTTCACTGAACCGTAACAGCCACAAAGCAAGCTCAATACACTCGCGTCACAAGACGCATCTATCACCGACTTGCAAGCAATAAATGATAAGCTGCAGCTACATGATGCGATACTTAGCCTCCAAGTTCACACTGAACCATCGCAATCATGGACGTTCGAAACTCTCTTCAGCCGGCTGCAATCCTACTAAGTAACAAGGATACCGTTGGTGCCAACGACGTTTTTGCAACGGAGCTGGTAAATGCGTCATTAAGAAGCAGCATCAGGAGAATAACAGAACTGAGAACTGAGAACTGGTGCGAAGCAGCGAGTAGAGGTTGCTCTGTGTAGCTGCATCATTCGTCGTTTTCGGACATGAACTCTTTATTCATCGTTTCGCTCTCTGTACTTTGCCTCTGCAAATTGTTGGTCTAGTAGCATCTTGAATTGAGACACTGTGTTCGCTTCTACTATATGCTGAAGCAGGTCGTTCCAGACATTCACCACTCTGCGTTCGAAACAGAGTTGATGGGCGACCCGCTTCAAATCCGGGACGATAAGTTTATACCGGTGTCCTCGCGTGCAGCTTGGTGTGCGCAGATGAAGTAGTTGTCTCAACATGGGGTAATCACCCAGATGTAATATCCGGTGCGTCATGATGAGGTCAACTCTCAGCCGACGATAAGATAGGGTGTATAACCCTAGTTTCTTACATCGGTCTTCGTATGGCATACCTCGTAAGTTGGGAATCAGCCTGGTGGCTACATGCTGTACCCGCTCAAGCTTTTCTACTTCGCCCCGGGTGATGGGACAGTATGCAGGAGTGCCGTACTCTAGCATTGGTCGTATTATCGAGACGAAGAGGCGAGAAGCAATCTCTTCGGACCAAGTGCTAAAGCTGCGCCTGAGAGCCCAAAGCATACGAAGGCTGTTTTGGTACAGCCTATTCGTGTTGTCAATGGACTTTAGGTCGCAGCGTGAGAGTACACCGAGGTCGCGCACGAAAGGAGCGGGATGCAGCGGTTGACCAGCCACTGTGTACGTTCGGCCGTGATCACACTTACCCAACCTCATGAATTGCGACTTGGCAGGGTTGATCGGAAGGTTAACCTCTGCAGACCATGTTGAGAGGCGGTCGAGATCCTGCTGAAGTAAATCGCAATCATTGAGTGTGCGGATTACTCTCCACACTTTCAAGTCATCTGCGAACAAAGCACAATGTGATTGTAGTAGCTGAGGCACATCGTTTATATGGATTAGAAACAATATCGGTCCCAGTACAGTGCCTTGGGGCACGCCGCTGCTCGATGGATACCACTCAGTTAGATGGTTGTCCACCTGGACTCTCCACTTCCGATCAATAAGGAAATTGCTGATCCATTTGTGCAGCGAACCACCAACACCGCACATCCTCAGTCTGTCAAGGAGCACTGCATGGTTAACCTTGTCAAAAGCCTTACTGAAGTCAATGTAAATGACGTCAACCGATTGGCCTTTGTTCAGCGCTTGTAACCATTCGTGCCTCGTCAACAGTAGGTTGGTGATGCACGAACGACCTTTCAGGAAACCATGCTGTGCGGAGGTTAACAGGTTTTTCGACTCGAGAAGTTGCAGAAGGCTCTTCTTCACGATCTTCTCGAGCGTCTTTGCCAAAACTGCCGTCAGGCAGATCGGCCGGTAGTTATCCACTTTGCTTGGGTTACCACCTTTCGGGATAGGCTTTACGACTGAGCATTTCCAGTCGTCCGGTAGTAGACCAGTGGATAGTGACCTGTTAAACAGTTCAGTTACAGAAGGTGCAATTATGGTCGATAATGACTTGAGGATTAGTGGGTGTATACCATCTGGCCCAGCAGGTTTCGTCCCGTCAAGATTTGCTAGAATCTTGCGTACATCCTCAATATTGCAGTCCAGGCTGTTAAGTTCGGCTGGAGCGGTGCTCGTCGAACTCATTACAGACACCTGGTCACTTGCGAATACGGAGGCGAAGTGCGTTGCCAATGCTGACGCACGATCTGTACTCGAGGTTAGGGGCTGTCCTTCTGAGCCTTCTAACACTGGGATATTGGCTATAGGCCTTAGGCGCCGCTTCACATATGCGAAGATCCTCTTGGGAGCAGTTTTTGAGGCAGTTGCAAGCTCCTCTTCGAAGCTTCTGCGTTTGCTTGTTTTCGCGTTGTTGCAGCGATTTCGTTGTACCTTGTACGCATTGTAGTCCTCATCAGAGCCAGATAACACGAATTTGTTCCATAGTCTACGTCGCCGTCGGGCCATTTTGTTGTACTCTTTGTCAAACCAATGTGGTTTGACTGGCCCAACTTTCCGAAATTTGAGGGGCACAAATCGGGCGCACAACGATTTCACTCCCTCTTTAATGATAGCCCAACAGGTTTCAATAGATGAATCCTGTGGTAAAGACCAGTCTATCTGGCTCGCTGCTCGAATGAGGCCATTAAAGTCCGCCTTCCAATAGTTGAAGGCTGACTCTAGTGGGAGAGGATACGGTAGCGGTAGTTCTAAACTGCCTATGATCACTGAGTGGTCACTCGCTCCCAGAGGCTCTAAGACTTTAATGTTATGTACACGCTGCTCACAGCTAGTCAACAGCAGGTCTAAGCATGATGGAGTCGCGCGCGCTGTAATGCGTGTCGGTTGGTTGATGTGCTGTGTGGCCGCGGTTTCAAATATCAACTCCGTAAACTTCCTCTCGACTTCACAGTGGCCGGGGAGAAGTTCAGCTTCAGGCCACTGTATTCGGGGCAAGTTGAAATCGCCCATGAGTAGGAACATCGGACGACTCATGTGGTTGCGAATACGCGGCAACCAGTCCAAACAGCGGCTCAGTGGACTGCGATATACCACGCCCACGAGCAACTCGCCGCGTCTGAGGTGAATCGAACACCATAACTGCTCACATAGACCATCAGCGCTTTGGTAGGCGCTCACTAGTCTCCCACACAAGGAAGACTTTATGTAAAGTAGCACGCCACCGCGATCGTTTGATGGTCTATCACAGCGGAAGCATGAGTAGCCGGTGATTTCCACTTCTTGGGCGTTTACCTCGGAGTTTAACCATGTCTCAGCAAGGCCTAATACGTCCGGTCGCTGAGAGCTTACGAAGTCGTACAGCACATCGCGCTTGTTCATCAAACTGCATACGTTAGTAAAGGCTACGCGCAGACCGCGGTAGGACCCGCTGGGCGCGCCTGAAGTATTAGAAACCTGTTGATCCGGATTCGTGGAGGAACCCGGGCAACTACTCGAAAATTTACAATACGGAGGTTTGTTTCTCCATCCTCCGTGCGCCGCTTTAGTTCAATCATGGCAGACTTGAGTTTCTCTCTGTCTGCCGGTTCTAAGTCAGCGCGCACGTGGATCTTCAGACCCTTCAGCCTATTAAGGCGAGACAATAGTAACTTGGTACTTGCTTCTTCGACAAATGTCACCCTCATGGGCCGACTTTTGCCCTCCATTCTCTTTCCTAGACGGGCGATCTGCTGCACTTTGAGCCCGTCCTCATTTACGTCGAGTAGTCTGTCAATCAATGATTGCAAATATTCGACGTCATGTGCATAACGCACCTGAGGATTAGAATCACCTGACTCAGGTGCGTAAAAGACCATGAGGCTACGGCGCCTCAGGTCATTAGATATTGGTCTTGGTTTCTTCGATGTTTGTACTCTCCAATCGTTAGCCTCAATTTGTTTATTGCAAATTGGAACTTTACTGTCAGCTGAACATATAGTAGGTCTTGAGGGAGAGTCTGATGGAACTTTAGTACCTTGTTTCCGCGATGGATGCGATGAGGTACTAGGCGTTGGCTGCTTCACTGACTGTGGTGGAGCACAAGGCGAGCTGGGCATTGTAGAGCACTTCGTTGTGCTGATGCCCTTGTTAGACCTGTCCGTTTTATTCTGCACAAGATTAGCTTGGCATTGCTTACAAACGGTCTTCAAAAATTCCCTCTTAATGCCCTGAATTATACCTTCTGTATCATCCCTGTCATAAGTAGAGCCCAAACCAAAATGACCAATGCAGTATGTGGGTCTAGGTCAATTCACCTCTACGGTCGTTTAGTAACAAACAAAATACGGATAAAAACCACAAAAATCAGTACTTATCTTGATAGTTTAGAGCTACTGGTACAGCCGTAATATATCCACGTGACGAGAGTAGGTCAAATACGCTATCTGCATCGTAACACAAGTCTGCAAAATGTTTGTTAATGCTTTGTTTGAAAAGTTACAATAAAGCTGAAGGAACAACATGACTAGGAAGCCAGTTTCCGAAACGTATCACGCGTAGTGTAAGACAGTGCATGTGATCAACATGATCCCAATGCGGAATTACTGGTTTGCAAACCTGCCCTCGTGTGATTGGTGTATCCATAATGCAGGTGAGGAACGTTTTCGCAGACCAGAGATTCTGAAACCTGTAATTTACTCAATTCTTAACCTCTTTTATATCCGTCTATGAAGTCGCCATTTATGACACCTCCATTGGTAGGATAAGCCACGATGTGCAGGAATTAGGAGAGTGGCCAGATGCTGCACTTTCTTCAGTTGTTTCATCTCACCCTTTGCGTTGTGATAGTAGGCCGGTGCACTGTATTCTAACCGCGGGTGCACAATGGCGACGTATAGCCTGAGAGTAGTTACTTCCGACCAAATGTGGAACGTCCGCTTTAGCGAGCAAAACATGCGGAGGATGGAACAGTAGACCATGTCCATATTATCCGAATACTTTAAGTCCTATTGAGAAAGCACTACAAGGTCTGTTATCGTCGCAACACAGTATGGTTGTCGTGCAACGATACTGTCTGTTCTGTGGCCACAACACTTGCTTATGCCGAATAACCCGGCTTTTCAGAAGTCAACGGAAAACAGTTTGTTGATAAGCCTGAAGATCTTTCATCGAGATCACTTTGCGGTAAATCCTCATCACCGGGTGTTCATATTTCCATCCGAACCGTTAAGTCATCGGCGAATAGTGCGCAAGTAGATATCAACCGTCCTGATAAATCACTGATATGAAACAAGAACAGTATTATACAAAGTGTGTGCCCTGTGGCACACAATTATGGGTATTAAACCATGGTGTTCGGTGGTTATTAACCTGGACACAACACTGTCGATTGTGCAGAATAGATTGGTTCCCTTTCCATAAGTTACAACCCACAATGTAATCACTGTGTTCTGCTAGGAAGATAAAGGGATTCGCTCCATGAAGTGCTTTTCTAAGGTCGAACAGCAAGGCATTTGCACTTTCACCTACTTTGACTGCTGCAACCCAATGTGTAGGGAAGTTAGAAGTTTAGTGGTACAAGACGGTCCACTTAGGAAACCATATCGAACTATGTGATGCTGTAAACCTAAGCAGGGCCTTCTTGATTACTTACCCAGCCATCTAGTCAACTCTGGAGTCAGGCAAATCTGACTATAATTTCCCAGCTTCCTTTCATCGTCACCTTCTGTCAACGATCTTATGATTGCTTACTTCCATTCACGTCAGACGTACCCTTGTGTCAATGAGGTCTCAAACAATTCCGTCACCGCCGGTGCTACAGTAAGTGTCAGTTTTTTAGAGGAGCAGTGGAGGTAATCTATCCGGTCTTGGAGACTTGAAGCTACCTTGCTTAGTTAGCAATCTTATTATTTCCTTCTCCCAACACGATACGGGATCTTGCCTGGTATGGATTGTAGTAGATTCAAGTGCAGAAGAGGCAGTGTCAAACACTAGCTCGAACTGGGAAGCAACTGCTATAACTCGGTCATTGTCGGCGGACAACAGCTCACATACTGAATTTTCCAAAACAGGTAATTCGTCAGTTGGCTTAAGTTTGCGTTTGCTAAACGCACACCTCATTTTGAGTTCCCCTTGCGCAGTTGCTGATAAGCGTGTTTCATAAGTTGCACGGCTCTGCAGTTTCACTGAGTTGCAGCGCTTACGCTGCGTTTTGTAAGCTGTGCAATCTTCGTCTCTGTGTTTGCCTAAAGAATTTGCACAACTTCGCGCGTCTCCTCGACATGACATTATATTCCATATCAATCCATAGTGGCCTCCTGTAATGGTTGATTAGTGTTAAGAGGACCAATTGGTCTGAAATTTGGACGTGGTTTTCCTTCAGCACTACCCAACACGCCGCCACACAGTTATGCCAGGGCAGCGACCACTCCATCTGTTCAGCAGTACTCAGAAAGCGATTCCAATTAGTTTTCCAAATGTTACTACTGGGTACTCGCAACGCAGGACTGCTGAAATGCTGGAGTAAGCACTGGACCGAATGGGCTAAAACACTTATGGATTCGATTGGTTGCTGACTGTTGGTAAAAGGGCGGTCAAGGCTGCCCCAGAAGCTGTCTTGTTGGTTGCACTATGTGTTGCACAGAATTCAGCTCCGACATCATATCTGTTGTATCGAGAAGGCAACAGAAAAGGCAGCATGTGTATCATGTCAAGAAGTGACATACTCAACACACAGAATACTCAGTTTTAACTATCCGTATATCACACAACCAGTTAGAAGAGAGTCGCTGTGTTTCAGCCAGCCAATGAAACGTGGATAGTGATATGCTGATGAATCGGCCACACCAACCACTCCCCCTTTTGAAGCGCCGCGTCCCGCGGGCTGGTATCAAGGTCTAATGGACGGGCAAAGCTGACTTTGCGGTAGTGGCGATTCGGCTTGGTGTACACACAGTTTGTTGAGACTGGGTAGCTGGTTTATGAACTGTGCGCAACCGAGGTGCGTTGGCAATTACCCTGTTTTTCAACCGTTGAGTGGCTGGGTCTATTATCTTTGTGATTTGCAACGGTGCAGATAGAGCTGTGGTTCTTTAGGCACAGCCAGTTCTTTTAACGCGAACGTATGCTCCAGGCTGCACTGGAGTTAACAGTCTGGCGTAGGAATTTCGGTAAGGTACTGTGAGATTTGACATTTCTGTACGTCCAGCAGATAACAGGTTATGTGCGGCATTTCGTTTGGTGAGTAAGGGTCTTCCTAACATCAGCTTCACCGACGTTCTAACGGTAGTCCTGTGGTCACAAGTTCTGTAGGCAACTACAGCAGTTAAGGCAACATCTTCCCAGTCTGACTCACCCAATTGCATGGCCAGTATGTCTTCCTTGAGGGCTCCATTTAGCCACTCGACTATGCTATTGGCAGTTGGATTGTAAGGTAGAGTTCTGGAATGTTTTATATTATGGCACTTGAGGAAAGCTGAGAAGCCGTGGCTACAAAATTGTGGTCAATTGTCCTTGACTATATCTTCCGGTAGCCTGAAACGACTGAACACGTATTTGAGCTAGCGTAACGTAACCGATGTAGTCACCTGGTCGCACATGTGGACTTCAGCCTACTTACTATGAAAACATGTAGCTACAAATAGAGTTCTCTTCGTCGCAGGAGTGGCGGTAAAAGGACCCATAATATTAATGACGAGGTTAGCCCACGGCCTCATCGGGTAAGTAATAGGCTGTGTTGGGCTTCGACTAGCAGAGAATTTCTGTTGGCTAGGCGACAAACGTTACAGTTCATCACAAATGCCTCGACGTAGGATAACATTCGTGGCCACCAAAAGTAGTGATTCGCTCGGTCTTTGGTCCAATCGATACCCGGGTGTCCCTCATGTACAAAAGCAATTATTTTGTTTACCAAATGATGTGGAGCTACAAACACCTAACCACGCATAAGGCAACCAGCTATAACTGACAGTTCATCCCGAATTACCTAATATAGCATGTACTCAGCAGAAAATTTATTGTTCCTAAGCCACTCCTATTGAACATATTCGCTGAATTGATGTATCAACGGGTTGTTGGTAGACCGGATATCGGTGAACTCATTGGCGTGCCGGTTATTTGTTCGTAAGTTTGGCCATTGAAAGCGGAGGGAGATCATCTGTGCGAAATGTTTACACGGAATGGGTATCTCAGGAATTTCATTCTACATTAACATTCTAACATCAATAAAACGACCGACGCATGAACAAATATTAGAAACTGATAAAGGCACAATCATTCTACTATACAACAACGGCGTCTCCGAGATGGCGGCGAGACTGCTACTACCTTTCGGAATCAGAGTTGCTCACAAGCCGACAGAAAGTATTCGAGACAAGCTCTTTGATGGTGAGGACCGGATTGGCAAAGAAGAAATAATTGGTGTGATTTACAAAATCCACTGTAAAAAATTACAACAAATACTATGTGGGTCAGACAGGAAGGCAGCTCAGCACTAGGCTACATGAACATTGCTTAGCCATCTGCCAACATGACCAGGACTTTCTGATGTGTCGGTAAATATGGACGCCGAGAATCATCAATTTGATTTGGAGAATGTCAGGATCATAGGCAGGGCAAAAGTCGAAAAGCACGCGAGTTCATTGAGGTTTGGTACTCGGGGAGTAAATCAATCAACAGACCCACAGATCTAGATACTGCGTATGAAGTACTGAGGGTCAAATCAATACTCTGCCCCAAATCAACAGGACAAAGGAACCTCATTGAGGCGGGCTATAGCCAACAGTACGCAAGAGCTAACTACATGGTCAGCTCACGCGGACCAATCGACTTCTGATGTTCGAATCACTAAGTGACCAATAACTACTTGGATCTGTAATTGGCCCACATACATCGCACTGATGGTGTCGTCTAGCCTGCCCATGAAATGTTTGTAGGCAAATCTGCCAGCTCGAAGGATACCCGCCTACCCTCATCCGCATCTAGAACTATAAATATTCTCACGAATTTCTAATGAATGCTACGTCTGCTGATCATGAATGCACACACCAATGGCAAAAGTATTACCGAGTACTCGACCAACAAAAAAGCCATGTGCTTGTCTAACCTCGGGGAACATTTAACCAGTGAGCTTGAGAAAGCCATTGTCATTCGTACCCTTAGGACGAAACTCCAAACAAAGCAGAAACTAAAAGGGATAGAATCTCACAACACAAACCAGTGAACGAAGAAGACGCATGGATTAAGAATCTGTCCAAGAGAACCCTATCAGGTACAGAAAGAGCAGTTATTGTACGAGGTTCGCAAGTCAATTACAAAGATTTCATTCCCATTGATTTCCTTGCCGCACTTGAATCAACGCTGAACACATCAAACATTGTAGCTGAAGCCCAACATGCAATTAGACACAGCATCATCCCCGCTCTGAGACAAAGTGGAAACCGACATATTCAGTGTAAGCGAACGAAAGGCACTGACAAATATCGGGGAAGACAAAACTATTGTTATATTCTCAGCTGACAAGGACGTCAATGAACAATGAACAATGAACAATGATTTATCACGGGATAAAAGCAAGTGCTTGACACGTCCCGTAGGATGGTAGCGGTGAATATGATGCAATCAAAATATATCTGGGTCATCTATCGAACGTCTGCCGAGATGAATACTTTGATAATTAACATCAGTGTAAAATGAAAAAGAAATATCGCGCGTAAACATTCAGAAAGACACTGGGGCGCAGTGATAGATGAGGTAAGGAGTGAGAAAATAAAATATGGTCGCTCACTTAGGTCCATTTGATACATAAATGCTGTTGAAAAGCATACTTGGCGTAATCCACAACAGAGGAGCTTAGGTAACAAAATGTTGGGAGCTGAGAGCAACATCTAATCGTTTTTTGAAAACATCCAGGGTAGGAGAGGATACTACTGAGTCTGGGAGTGCGTTCCATGGTTTGCAAACCCGAAGGGAAAAGTAATTCCGTCGACACTCTAGACGGCTATATTGTTCCTTCAACTTTAAGCAGTTACCCCTGAGCTGCGTGTTGTGGCTAAGTTTCAGCAAATGGCGGCACACGTGGTTGGGGTCACTCAATATCTGATACGCTAATATGAGATCGCCGCGCAGCCTTCGATAACGTCCGCTGAAAATTCCCAGCAACTTCAGCCTTCTGTGATAAGAGTGATAGCGCAGGCCCTTTACATTTTTTGTTGCTCTTCGTTGTGGTGCCTCTATCGCTTCTAGGTCGCGTTTCAACCAAGGTTGCCAAGCATGGATAGCGTATTC
>OX104063.1:24332203-24471404 GCA_944474145.2 Dicrocoelium dendriticum
CAAAGCAATCCTCCTTTTGCTAACTTAGCGCAAGTTTGATTAGCACAAAATACTTTCTTACGGTTTACTGGTGTGGTGGGCAGGAGAGCCGGATGGCCGCTTCTTGTTTTGCGCTTAATGGTCGCATCATCCACCACTAGCGTTTGGTCGCTGAGCGTCAGGTCAAAGTCAACTGATGGCCCCATGGTGCTTTGTGCATTCCATCCGTGCGTCATACGATTGTGGATAAGACCTCTGGTGTAGACAAGTATCACGCTGGGCAGGTTGGTTGATGGCACCGGCTGACATCAGGAGCGGCGAAAGCTGGCTGTTGCCTCTCTGAGTGGGGCACACACTCGGATGGCAGTTTTCTCCGTAAGTAGTACGTATGATGATGGAATCAGAGGAGTAAAAGATTGATCGGAACTTGAAGACAACTTTATCCATTGAAGTAAAAATGCTAGTTGTATTATTCTAACTGCGCGAAACTTGCCCAAAGTTTAAAATTCGGTGGAAACAACCCCCTTTACAAATATTCCGGTGATAATGCTTTCGGTAAATGGTGCCCGTCAAACCCAGACAAAAAGGTGTAAAGCCGGCCACCTGCGACGTAACACACCGAAGAAAATTTGAATATTTGTGACGAACGATTAGAAGCGGTCACCGAACGCTGGTGTCTGGATTCTTAGCATGAGAGCCCTTGCCGTTTTGACACGTTTGTTGCTCAAATCCGGACGCGCCACCCAGCTGTTTTAAACACTTCTCACTGCTGCGAAACTGCGATCGATGAAGGAGTCTCGGTGCTAACTTTTGGTCCTGGAATTTCACCCACAAGGTTATTGCTAAGGAAGCTACAACACAATTTGTGGATTCCATTTCATCCACCCGTCGCCGACGCGTACTCACTGGCACGTGCACAGTACAAGCCAAGCCGAATAGCCAAACACAATGTTAACCACTGTCGATTAATAAGGCTGTCAAACGCCCTGTATGTGTGGCCTTCGCGTGGCACACTCACCTAAGATAGCGCACGTTGATTGTGCGAATGGAACACATAACGTGAGAACTACTCGCCCTCTACTTCGCGTGACCGGACAAGAGCAACATTAAGGGCAACAACGGCCGTCACTGAACAGGCTTCCAACTAACGGCAAATGCTATCAGCCAAAATGTGCACTAGGTTTCAAAAGAGGCATAACTTTCATGCTGTGTCTTTGCGTTCCACCCAGGGCGTGGTGGTATACGTTAACTAGAATCTAAGGGACAACGCAAGCTGCTTGATGGGCTTTTGGTTTTGCCAAAACTGTAGAGCACTTAATATGGACAGTTTAAGACGGCTGCTCAAGAAAAGTGGGAAGAACTGATTGAAACGTTCCAGTATTTGACGAGGTTCAGGCTTTTACTAGTGGAATCTAACTAGACTGACCTTGTTCTACAACAAATCTCTCAGAGTTCTGTCCCTAAGTCGAAGGGTAAAGTCAGTCTTGTTAACCACCGCATGGCATCTGTGCGACCTACTGCGATACTTACTAACCCTCTAAGTAGGTATGTCACATTCCGCTTGCGTGCTTATAACTCATCCCTTTAATATCAGACCTGATGTACTGGCCACAATGCCGGTAGCCCAGAGCAAGGGGACATACGTATCGATCGTTTCAGTAAAAATGCCCGAAGCGATGCAGGTACGTCCATGTGCTGAGCCAAGCATGAGTGATGCGATGCAGTGTACGCAACATTCAGTAGTGCCTTCTAAACAAGCCAACTTGCCAGCCTCAACTCTTAAACCGACGTGCGGTAGACAGAAACACAAGCGTTAACCACCATGTGCACTAAGGTTCCCGGGTCTAAATCTGACACATAAAGAGTAACGTGATAGACCATCGTGACTAGTGGAATTCCATTTGCGATGCGACTGTTATTCGGTTTAAGCCCACTATGCTGAGACGGGTAGCGCGTCACCCAACTTCAGTACACTACGACAAACCTCGTTTGTTTCGAGAAGACAGCGACAGTCCTATCCTCAGTCGTTTATCTTGGCCTCTCATAGAGCGGGGTACGTATACTACCAGATAATCCTTAGAAATGACAGTCAAAAGAAAAGGACAACCATGGCGACCCTGCTACAAACAAAAGTAGCACAAACATTTTTGTTCATGGTGTTCCTGCACAACCGGATTCTCTTGATCACAAAACGCAAGCTCATGACTGAGAGCAGTGATACTGCATCAGTGACGCACTCTCTCTGGACGACGTTATCGCAAAAGCTCTGACGAGAATTTCTTCATTACCTAAATAGAAGGGCTGCGGTGCAAAAATAATAAAAGTGAAATAACACTCGGAAAGAATGACAGAAGTCCTATTGGATAGCTGGTTGAAGTAGCGCTCCAAGTTAACAACAGTGTTTAGGCTAAAGGTAACAGATTCACGGCTACGAGTGGGCAGCACTTCGTTGGAACATGCAATATCAGTTAAATATTTGCCTCCATAGTTCTTCAGAGCGATAGACACATGACAGGACAGAAAGGCACACCAGTGAACACTCCGTACTATCATGTAGCCTGACCGTACTTCAAGAAACAACGACCAACGCAGAAATGATTAAGCACCGGCTGCCGAACGGTAGGCATAAAACGAAACACAAATCTACCTCCACTAACACACATCTAACACCCAAAACACCCAAAACGCCCAAGTCCCTTTACTAAGCTAACCGGACTTATCGAAAGCTAAATGCCACAACCGCGAGATTCCATTAAGGTTGCGAGACCTGGTTTAGTCATGACACAGCTGATTTCGAGATCAATTTACCTGGTATATCGCTGCTTCGGAACGATAAAACTGGAAGGCATGGTGAAATTATCGATCACCCAGAAATTTGTGCCTCAGATCCGCTCTGGTGCTGGCTATGCTTCCGGATCAGAGACACGGGTGTTTTAGCTGCGATTTACCATCCACCACTCTCTAAATGTGAAATGGACTCCAAACGGAACCACATTCTTGCGGTTGATTGGAAACAGCGGCAAATGAAGACATGTAATTCAGTGCCTGTTCACAAGAGCTAATTTTCAAAAATCATATAAATGACCTGGAGACCTCTTCCCAAAGATTTCGAATTGCTACCAGGCCTTCGATACTTGACCTTTTACTCGCCAACGAAGAACGCAGGGTCGACCGAATAGTTACAAGCACATCGATGGGTCGCAGTGACCCTGTCACCTCACTGTTTGGCTATGTACGCTATGCAACATATGCTGAAAAGGACGATGTTATATCTACTGTCATGCAATACAGCTTGTTGACCGCGCTTGTCAATAAGGCATCTTGGACTTACTTAACTGAGTACCTCCCAGTCAGCACCCAGGACACTTGCACAAGAATGGTTAGCCCACTGATAGTGCACGTCTTGTAACAGAAATCCTTCATTCGTCAAAGCAAAGCCAAGTCATTTCTGAGGAGCAAAACATTTAAAGGCATGTTATTGAGGGACACAGCATGGAAAGCTCACAAGGACTCTCCGAATTCCGAAAACCTGGAGTGCATAGGTGTCACTGAGCAACTTTTGTGTAAGTTGATCCTTGAACTCTCCTTTCCTATCTAATCCCTTTTGGAATTGGTGCAAGTCACAGTAATTGTACACCCTAAGTGGAAATGGCTCATTCGAAAGTCAATTGTGACCTATATGTAAAAACCGTTAAGTCTGATCCAGTTTGCTTTAATTGTTAAAAAGCGAACCATTTGAAGTGTTTAGGGATGAGTGCACTCGAAACTAGACAATGCAGCAGCAAAACCGAAGCATTTTGGTTCTTCCAGGTGTGCAAATCCATCCCTGTTGTTAGTTATATAATTTTCCTAATGCAAAATTGTGAAAAGTTGGCGGAAACGATTGAGCAACTGGTGAACGCTAGCAACGCATCTGTGAAAGTAAACAATGCTACAGTTGCATCTGAACGGACAACTACAAACTCTCTGTTTTGGCCTAAAAAGATGGCCAGGCGTCCCAACCTCACCACGGCGTCTCAGTCTCCAACGGCCCCTGCACTAAGTGAAAAAGTCGTTTACAACTCAATTGCTTCTACGTTCTCCAAGGGTGTGATAACTAGTAACTCAGTTGACATACTGGAAACACAACACTCCAGGAAACTCACGGTAATGAATAACTGGACACCCTACGCGGCTGCCACTTTTATGAAAACGCCGTCAAAGACACCTCTGACTCCAATTACCGGAGAGGGCAAAACCTCGCCTCAACCTGAATTGATATTGCCAGCACAATCCGCAAATCTACAAAAATAAAGAACTCAGTGCTCTTAAATCGCGTACCACAAGGCGGAATCATGATGTCTTAAGTCTTGTGTACACTAACTTTCCTGAATCCAATTCCAACACAATAAGGGGTCAATTGATAAATGATCGTAATCAGTGGAATTCCATCTGTAGTGCCATCAGCATGCCCGCTGAACCCACTATGCAGAGACGCATCGCACAACATCCAAACTTCTTACACTATGGTGAGCCTCGACTACTTCGAGTAACACTACATTCCGCGGAAGAAACGGACTCCATTCTGCTCGCTGCAGATCGACACGACAGAGCATCGAACGGAATATGTGTCATACCGTATATTCCGTGGAACGAAGGTTCAAAGGATATGAACAATCAACAGGGAAGTAGAAAACACGCGCTGAAAACCCTCAGTATTCATGGCGTCCCCGAGTCTCAAGCTTCCTCTCCTGACGAAGCTCAAGTACATGAGGTGGAGCAATGGCGATACATTCGTGAGGCGCTGTCTTTAGAAAATGTCATTGCTACCTCCCTGACAAGGATTTCCGCGTCACCAAATTAAAAGGGTGTGGTCCTAGGTTGTTGAAGTTGGTCTTGCCGTCTGAGCTAACTTTACAGACAGTTCTAAAGAACTGAGGTAGGTTCAGGAACATGCTGCCAACAAAAGTTCGACCAAAGCAACAGTTTTACGACCTGAGACTACTGGTTACTCCATGGGGAAAACCAACTCAGTGGGAACAACCGTTATTGCAGAGCTCACCACAGAGACTGAACTGACAGCCGCCATAGCATCCGGCGAGACACCGCAGGAGGTGAGTGACCATCAGAATCATCATGAACCTGATTGCATGGTGCAGAGAGTTATTCCAAGTCATTCTCGCGAGCCTAAGGCTATTCAAAAAACTGGTAACAGCCGACCTCAAGAGGGTCGGCCAAGTCTCAAACCTATTGTTTACATCCACAAACAACCTTCTAACCTATGAATCCCTCTCCTGTTTTTATACCAACGCACAAGATCTTTTAAGCAAACTGACGGAGCTTCGCTCACGTCAGGTCTCGATGTCAAGGGACTTCGTTATGATAACCGAGACCTGATTGAATGAAGCGATCACTGATGCAGAAATTGCACTATCTGGGATGTCTGTTCTATGCAACGATCGATCAAGTAGAGGAGGTGGAGTACAACTCTATTATCTCAGCGAACTACACCTTGATCTCATCAATGACCCATAGGTTCACATTGTCGATGAGCTTTGGTGCCCTCTTCTCCTAAGCCGTGGGGACGTATGTTTGTTGGGTGCGGTGTATCGCCCTCCGTCGGCTATTTGGAAATGGACAACCGCTTAGCCTCCACAATGAAGACCATTCTTTCACAGTCGTACAGCCACATTCTCCTGGATGATGACTTTAGTATTCATATCATAGAAACCCCAGCCTGTATCAAAGAACACTTCAAAATGGAAGTACATGAGATAATTATTGGACTACTACTCTACAATCACATCACATCTCCCACAAGATTCAGGACGGGAAACAAACCGGGTGTCCTAGATCTCGTATTCACCAATGAAGGACTTATGATCCAAACGGTATCGATAGAGAGTCCTTTAGGTCATAGCAACCATGCAACGCTCATGTTCAATTACATCTGTTATGCAGAGTATTCCTCAGAAAACACAGGAGTGTCAGCTCATTGCGGATTACGGCGCTCTAATCAAACGTAAACATACTACAAACTGGGCATTTGTAGCAGAACCATCCCCCGATATCGCCTGGTCTGATTTTGCTCACCAATTCAACACGTTAGTAACTAGTGGTTCTAGGAAAAGGTCTTCGCCAGTGAAAACAGTAAAATCATTCATACGCAGTAGGACACGGAAGTGTATCGTCACGAGGAATTTACTCTGGTGAAGATACGAGGAGTCATCGAGTGCAGAAACATGGGAAGCCTACTTTACCCAATGGAGTCACTGCGTAGACCTTGTACGCGAAGATAAAATACAGCATCAACAGAATCTAGCTGGGTAATTCCTATTAAACTCCAAGCTCATGTACAGACACATTAACAAGCTCCGCAAAGTGCAGCGAAGAATTCCTGCTTTACACACGTTAGGTGGACTCTCACAAACCACAACCGAGGCGGCCAACGCCCTATGTCAACAATTCGCCCCGAACTTCCAGAGCACGACATCGCCCCATACACTGTTCCCAATCGTGGTACCACCACCAGGACTTAGCCGCATCAAGTTTACGACTGCGGATGTTATGAAAATGCTAATTGCCCTGCTCGAGCATACCTCTCCCGGCGTTGATAATATTCGTCCAAAGGCGTTGAAATTGGCTGCAGTAAACCTGGCGGACGCACTCTGCAAGTTCTTTCAACGATGGCTCGATGAGATGCGAGTGCCAACAATATGGAAGCAAAGCATCGTCACTCCCATCCATAAGGGAGGAAGTCGTACAGATCCGGCTAACTATCGACCGATAACACTACTTCCAGTGCTCTCCAAAATCATGGAAGCCATTGTTACCGAAGCGCTCAAGAACTACTTGGAAGAACGCAATATCATAGCACAAGAGCAACATGGATTTCACAAGAACCGATCTTGCACTTCGAACTTGCTACTTGCTAGATCCAGTTGGATTGAGACCGTTGGCAGTGGCGTAGATGTTGATGCCGTATATCTGGACTTCTCAAAGGCGTTTGTCCGTCTGAACCACCATATCCTCCTTTACAAGCTTCAGTGTTGTGGAATTGGTGAGCCAATCCTCGGTTGGATAGGTAACTTCTTGCTTCAGCGACATCTGAATGTAAGAGTTTGCGGCGTCATCTCTGACCCAATCGAGGTTAAGTGCGGAATGCCCCAGGGCTCAGTATTTGGTCCACGACTATTCCTGATTTACGTCAACATCACGCGACAGTAATCACCCCCAACTCCTTACTCTTCGCTGATGATCTCAAGATATGGCGAGCCATTAAAACAACCATCGACAATGCAGCACTTCAGGATGATCTTGACAGAGTCTACGAATGGTCAATTCAGAACCTGCTTTAGTTCAACGCTACAAAGTGCAAGGTGTTGAGCATACGCCATAAAGCCACTTGCGAATGCAGTTCACTTCAATGGAATGCGATCTAGGTGTGATACTGCAGGAAGATCTGGGCTGTTCCCGTCAGGCCGAGAAAGCCTCCAAAAAAGCTAACCAAAATCTTGGCCTTTTGGGAGGGCATTCGGGCGCTTCGATCCTTCCATCTTTTCTCAGATGCTCAACGCCTACATTCAGCCTCATTCCGAGTACGCCGTCCATGCTTCGCAGCCATGTGAAAAGCAAGACCTTACCGCTCTCGAACTGCTACAACGAAGGGCGACCAAGAGCGTAAAGGGTCTGTTTCATCTCCCTTACCGATTGAGGCTGAAAACCCTGGGGTCTACAGTGGACAATATCGACGCCTGCGTGGCGACTTGATAATGACTTATATGATCCTGAGGAATCAAAACCATTGTTGTCGTCACCTACTAAAGCTGAATAGCAATACAACACTCAGGGGACACCACCTAAAGCTGGCCACACAATACAGCCGGTCAGAATGCCGCCGAAATTTCTTCCCTTCCCTTCATGTGAGCCGACAATGGAACGCTCTTCCCACATACGTTGTTTCTTTCCCCACGCTAATGGTATTCAAAAGAAGTCTGGATGATTCGCTTATCCACGTACATTACGCTATATAATCATTGAGGTCTACCTCAACCAAACGTGAACAAATGGTGTTCATTCTCAGCTTTTGTGCTTTACTCCTTACAGGCTGCTGCTGTGGAATATAGTTCGGATATACTCCAACTGCATTCATCAATTGCATCAGTCCAAGAAAGCGGCGCACGACTAAGCGTTGTCGTTTCTTTTGTTCTTAAGACATACCTTCCCCATATTACTCTACAGTAACAATTAAATACGCATTCTAAAATGTTTATATGAAGAAGGGCATCTGAATCGCTAGACGCTTAAATTGACGATTTACACTTATGTTTGCTTTCACTTCAACCATCCTACGGGACTTGTAAAGCAATCGCTTTTTTACCTGTAATATATCATTGTTCATTGTTCATTGACGCATCAGCAAGAGTTAATGAAGCAATTCTGCAAAAACCGCAAACTTAAAAAGACATGTTAATGCAGCGCGGAATTTCAGCACTGGTCACTACTGACGGGTGCACGCGATGAGCAACGGAAGTAGCCGATATCTTACGGTACCATTAATCCCATACGTTTCAGAGAGGAACAGGCCTCATAATTATCAGGGTTTCCATTGTCCAACCGTCAGCTTTCTCCTATATCACTTTTACTCCCGAAACTGTGTCAACGAATCTGATGTCCCTGCGTAACCACAGCTATCCTGGTGTCGAGAACACTCGACCGAATGTTTTACAAGGAGCAGCCAGTGATCTGTCGGAATCCTTGGATAATTTTTATCAACTCTGGCAAGAGGAAAACCAAGTTTCCGCAATGTGGATCGAGGGGTCATCACTCCTACCCATAAGCGAGGTAGCCACACTTACCCAACCAATTACCGTCCGATGAAGCTATTTCCTATGCTTTCCAAATTTGTGGAGTCTATCATCGTTGATGCACTGACGCGGTATCTGGAAACCAGAGTATAATAGCCCCAGAGCAACATGGCTTCCGACAAAATCGCTCATGCACTACAAGCCTGCTAGTTGCACGCAGTAGCTGGACTGAGGCCATCGATGATGGAGCATTAGTTGATGTCATCTAAATAAACTGCTTAAAAGTTTTTGATCGCTTAGACCACCGAATTTTCCTCCGGTAACTTCGACTCTATGGCATTAGTGACCCAGTGCTGCGTTGTATAGGTAATTTCCATCACGAGAAACTCTGTCCAACGCAGCTGAGTTGAAGTGCAATGTGTCCAAATATTCGGCTCCAAAGCCTCGTCTATTAGTGATTCAGCTTCAAATTCAGATGGGACTGGAATCATGGAAACATTTCTTGAGTGTTGCTTCTTGAGCGGATCGTTGAGCCAGGGAATGATAAGGTGCTACGAGGTCTTGATGGATCTAAAACGAAACACCCAAACCACACCTTGGTCAACCAAGTACCACCCCCCGTTCCCTGCACTAGCAGTCCCCGCTGTGTAGGTCACGTTAAGTAAAAAAGATGTAGAAAGTAAATGAAAGGTAAAGAGGAAGGAAAGTCATTTAACTGAGGGATAAGAACAAAGAGTGAGGAGAATGACAGAATATGAACACAAAGTTGGAAGCTAGATATGGTCAGGAGAAGAGAAAGGTTTCTTGTTGCCACCCAAGAGCGTCTAACTGACGCGCGAAACCTTTAACCGTAGGTCCACTGGCTGCAGTTCTGGTAGCGAGTTCAAGCGCTCGATAACTCTACGCGCTAAGCGAGTATCCGCCGTGATCTACTCGGAATCTGGCTGGTGTACTTTCATGGGATGACCGCAAAGACAAAGCAGCCTAGCTAGGATAAATATTTAGTTCAAGTTCACTTCAAACTTCCCTGTTAACATGCAGTAAGTAAGGAATAAGTGCCTCGAAGCCGTCGGTACTACATTGATTACGTACCCAAGCTAAGTAGACACTCAGGGTAACTTTTCCCTCGAAACCCGTCGACCAACTTGGTACCTACTCTCAAAACCCACTCGAGCACCACTTTGTCCCAAACCAATCACGGCGGGCAATCCTGAACGCAGTATTTTAGATGGTGCAGAAGTAAAGCTGGAACAGCATCACAAACATTTGGCAGTTAAGACCCTGAAGGAACGACTTATTAACCACAACATTCTGAAACCGGCCTTCTTCCAGTTGTCCCCAGAGTGCAAAGACGAGGAATGCGCTACTTCAAGGTCTACCTGCTTGGAGACAAGGAGGAGTTCGACCCCACCGAGCATGAACCCCGAAGGTGGAAAAGTTGCTCCTATACGAAGGACAGAACACTTAGTCTGATTTATGGGCAGTAGCCACAAAGTAGACCAATCCCAGTTTCGGTTCAGGGCAGGCTGAATGGCCTCAGAACCCCCAGGGACATTTACAACATTCCATAGCTTAAGGTCATCAGCAAACAATAGCGATGATGGCCCAAGCACCCTAGGGAGATCGTTTAGTAGATGGAGAACAGCGTCGCTCAAAGGACCAAACCTTGTGGGACAGTGTTGAGAACCGCTTACCTAAAGGATAAGCTGCGACCCACGCGTACACACTGCTCTCTTCCCTGCAAGAATGCAAATTCCCAGTGCAGGGCCCTGCCAGCTATGTCGTAGAAGCTCAGCTTTTGTGATAGCCTTAAGTGAGGTACCTTATCAGATGCTTTCGAGAAGTCGACTAAAAGCACATGCACTACGTGGCCATTTTCCACTACCTCGGCCCAAGCTTCACGAGCGTCCAACAAATTCGTCAGGCAGTAACACCCCTACTACTGAGTAGATTAAATCTATTCAAGTGACCTTCCAACCTATCTCTCACCAACTTTTCAAACAGTTTAACCACGACGCTAGTCAGACTGAGTGGCCTATACTAACCTGACAGTGTCCTGCTGCAATTTTTGAAGATAGGACAGATGACAGCCTTCTACTCGGAAGGTAACGTACGGCTGTCAAGTGACTTCTGAAACACCATCGTCAGCGGTCCACTTAGCTCCACCGCCAACCCATGCAGAAACTTCAGGTGAATTGAATCAGGCACAGCGACTTTAGAAGGGTTCCGTTCTTGCAGCAGCCTAAGGACTTGCGTTTCCACCACAATAAATTCAGCTGAATAAGTTCCCTTAAGGACTCTGGGGGACAAGTTCAACGCTAGTAAACGCGGCCTCACGTACAATAGCCCCTACATACTGCTCACCAAGTACACGAGCCTTCTCCTAGTCCGCATATGCATGAGCTCCATCGGCCCGCATCAAAGTTGGAATTCGCGAACTTGAACCATAGGGCCCCTTAACATAAGCGAAGAACTTCAGATTTTCCGAAGCTTCATCAGCCAATTACTTTACCTACAAAAGCCGAGCTTTCCTCAAGTGTTGTTTACATCTATTTCTAGCCTCCCAGTACCTACCATACGTGCTATTTGCTGGAGCCACACAGCAGGTCCTCCAGCACCTAGAACGCTTCTGGAGCATATACACGCCAACGGTATCTATCCACGACGGCCGTGCTCTTGTCTCCTTTCTCTTCGCAAGCGTGATGTGTGTAGTAGACACTTTGTGAGATAAGATTACAATTTATTCCAGGCCGCCTGTACCGTATCGGCCACCAAGACTTCGCAAAGCAACCCGGAAGTCTTGATACGCATTGCCTGATAGTTAGCACGCCATATGTTTGGAAATGGCTCAGCGATGCTCGGGTGACGTCTGGGCGTAGCACAGCTGAATGATAAACAGACATTATCACTGACACCTAAGGGAGAGCTTTAAGTAATGTCACCTACGAAGTCTAATGACGTAGTAAAAACTAGGTCCAAATAGACGGTACTTGGGCATCCATGTACCTAGTGGAGAGGTTCACCAACTTATGCAACGGTACTTGTAGAGGAAACTCCAGAAGATCTGCACCGAAAGTACATCAGCCTAGTTGCAAGAAAGATCTGCCCAGCAAACTGCCGGTAGATTGAAGTCACCCAGTATCAAACACCTCTTTGCGGATTGGGAAAGAATAAATTCAAGCACCTCTTTGGAGGCACTCCCAGGGTTTCTATACACCATTACCAATGTAAGTTGAGCTGAGGAAGTGCTAATCACTACCGTCAGAGCTTCGACAGTTTTATCTGCCGACTGACACATGCACGTACGCAAAATGTCAAGTCCACAGCTAATGTAAAGCGCAGCGCCCCCACCTTGTCAGCCAACGAAACGATCACATCTAAATAGTGCGTAGACAGACAGATGCACTTCACCGCCCGTGATGTCCTGAGACAGCCACGTTTCAGTGAATGCGAGTATATCGGAATGAGATCTATTTACAAGCAGTCTAATTTCGCCAATCTTTTTCTTTAGGCTGTGCGCATTGCTTAGCACTATCTGAAAGTATTCGTAATGTCCAGCGCTATCAGGACTAGCCCTGGTAGGGCGGAAAAGGACCGCCGGCTGACTACCCGAAAACCCACCAAGCGGAGACCTTGGTCGCCGACCGCTCTCCTGGATTTGAGGAAATTGATGGCTTGTTGCATCTTCAGCCTACCCGCTAGCGGGAGGTCTGGCTGGAGTTTAACATTAGTACCCTTCAGTTTGCAAGCAAACCGCAACAGTGCGTTGCATTCCACCGGGGTGGATAGAACCACACGAAGTAAGCGCGGTCGAGAGTTTGGAGCGTTAACTGGAACGTTGCCCAATCTAGTCAGTTTCCTGACAGTAACACCGGGAAATCCAGGCGGAAGAAGCTTCGCTACGCACATTTTAAACCACTGGAGGTCGTCCAACGTACGTTCAGCAGGAAGTGCGGCAGTGGGTTCCACAGAGTCACGGAATACTATGCTGTTATTCATGAAAGAAACATCTCGACGGGATGTAATTGCCCCACGAGTTTTTGAATTTTCATCAACTGCAGCCGGCTTAGCCGCAGTCATTAAGACTGGGCGCACGTTATTAGACGACGCTGAAGCAACTGTAGCGTACGTCTTATGATCCAGCCTGTTTAACTCATCATTCTTGACGTTTTTCGAACAGGCCTGAAGAGTACGGGCAGTTTTGTTCCGATTTTTCCTTCGTCCTACAGGCGAAGAAGCCCGTGGCTCAGCGTCGATGTCCGCCTTTATGACCTGTACCCCTGGAAGACAGGGTGAGGTGTTTGGAGTAGGCACCACCGCAGTTTTATTAGCACGCGATGGTGACATTTGGTGTTTTTCACTCCTTGCCCGCACAGCCTTGGATAAAGCTGATGGAATTTCAGCACCAGGTGGCGTTTCCAGCACAGGCGTTTGCATCTTGAGGGTTTTCTTACCTCGCGGTTTAGGGGCAGTGGGTTTTCGCGCTTTCCTTGCCCTCTTTCGCTTATAGTTTTTTGACACAGGAGCTTGTGACTCGCCTTCCATTTGGGGAGAGTCAACAGTGCCGTCCGAGGCATCTGAGTCAACAATCTCTATGTGAACTGGAGCGTCCGGAAGGATGAACGACTCATCAGCAGATGGACTGTCAGTTTGGGGACAGTCCGCTACAGCGTCCTCATTCGCAATACCCAGGGATTTCATAATCAAATCCACTTTACTGTTGAGCGAGGCAAGAGAGGCAATCTCGGCTAACGCCTTCTCAACAACTGTGAACCTGGATGCTAGTGCTTTGAATTCAGTACAGATGATGACCGGGCGCTTCACTTTCTGATCGCAACAAACAGCACATCTAAAAAGAAAGTTTTCACTTGATTACATCATTTTGTACTAGTTCACTCGGAAGCCGGCACCCCTTTTGTGATACCAGCGGGAGCAAACATCACACTGCATATCACCAGATGAATCCGTAACTGGCCTTGTACAGGTAGAATGGCCTCAGGCTGTATTTGACTCATCAAACGAGGACCCAAGGATTTCATCCGCCTCGGATTTTATCGAGACGACCATGTTTAAAGTAGAAAACGGAGCAGAGTTTAAAAGCACGTATACAACCTTAAAACGACCACAATAACGGCAAAACAAGGGTGTAAAAAGAGGTTAAACAGGGAGACAATCGAAAAAATCACCACTAAGTGTCAAGGAGACGCTATGTACAGTACCACTTTAATCGATCCAAGGTACCTTGGATCAGAGGAAATCTGACAATAGTCAAATTTCGCTTCAAGTGCTTATTCAAACCGTTTTCCACAATATTTCAGCCAAAATGCTGGATCAGTAGGGGACACCAAAACTCGAGTTACCGCATAGTACTCATACAGGGTGATTTGCCTAAACGATCTAGCGAGAGTAATTGCCTCCGATTTCTTATTCTTCACAGATGATATCAAGATATGGCGAGGCATCACGGAACCGGACGACCACAAATAGTTACAAAGTGACTTCAACACGGTTTTGAACTTGTCAGCGCAAAATGCCCCACCATGCAATGTGGACCGATGTTGCAATGTTTAAGTATGACATCATCATGACTACGTGTAAGTGCTTGTGTCTTATATATGGCAAACCAGTTCACAGGAACGCGACCATGGTGTGTTCATTCCAAGTGACCTCGACTGAACAACACAGGCTGAGGTGCCTGCGGAAAGAAGCAGTCAGCACTTCGGCCTGTAGCAGGAGGTATTCGGGAGATTTGCCCCTTTCATTTACCTAATAATGCCTAATTCCTACGTGAATCCTCACGTTGCATGTTATCCAAGCTTGTCAACCTTGGTTGAAGCTTGACTTCGTGGTGTTAGAGGCGCCACAACGCAGCACAACGAAGGATGTCATGGGCATACGAAAGCACTTTCCAGGGAAGGTTGCAAGTACTGGGAGTTTTCGTTCGACGCCACGGAATGTTGCGCGGCAATCGCATATTAGTGTACAAAATATTGTGTGACCCAAACCATGTGTGCCACGATTTGCTGAATTTAGCCACAGCGCCAATCCCAGAGGTAACTGCCTGCAACTGAGTAAACAATGCAGCCGTAAAGAGAGTCGACGGAATTACTTTTCTCTTGGGGTTTGTCAATCTTGAACCTCTCCCAAACTCAGTTGTTTGGATATTTTCAGAAAACCAATGGATGTTACCCTTGGCTCCATCGCTCCGTTGCCTAAGCTGTGCTAGACTAGAACATATTAATTATGCTTTCATCCGGATTTATATGTCACATACACTTAAGGTGGCGGAACATGTAAGTAACCTTGTCTTTAATTTTCTCACGGAGTACATCATCCACAACTGCCCACACGTGGTCTTCTTGTTTGCATTCAATTCTCACTTGACACTGCTGACATTCTGCGGCGCATTTGCTCGAAAGACACTCAAACAGACGACAAACGTATCATACAAGATAATATTTTCAAGCTTATTATCCTGCGGGACTTGTCAAGCAACTGCCTTTTTATCCGTCATAATTCACTGATCATTGTTCATCCTCTGCTGACCTAAACAAAAGCTTTGTTAAACTGGTTACTTATCAGTAGTTAAAATTAATACCAAATTGAGGATATCGTGAGAAAGCAGTCATTGGATCCAAGGTAAAGACTAAGGGGAACCCAAATATCTCAAACAGCAGACCATTGCAGCAGCTAAGAAATTAAAGCTGAGAACATCTAAGCCATCATGATTGCATTTCACCACTTTCCATGAACTTCACCAGTGTGAGTTTAGCTACATCTATAACCATGTAAAAAGGATAATAACCGAAAAGCACGTACGATTGCATTTAGCTAATGACCACACTTGCTCAGCACTTTAAACTAGGGGGATTTTACACTTGAAGTACAAGTTCCTCGAACATTATAACTTGTTCTACATTCGCTTCCATCACATTGAAAAAGAAAAGATATGCATTAATGTTACGCTCAAACAATGTATGGCGAAAAACACGCACGTATATTGATGAAGTCATCGAATGGAAAACGAAGGCCAGTCTAGAGCGCTTTACGCAAACTAGCAAAAAAGTACCAAATTTGAAAAGATCCGCAATTAGCAAAGAAAGCGCAAAATTTTGCAAAACACTGGGCGATTCGCCAGCCACTCTGCGCCAATCCTCTTACCTCAAGTGTGTTCTCATTGGCCGAGTGCTAGGGTTTGATGTGTAAGTCAAGTGAAGTGAGCGCGCTGCCCATTGACTAGGTGCGACTTGTGAATGAACCTCGAGTCCATGAAAATGGGCGGTGCCACGAGCTATTATGCGTCCCTCTCACGTCCGAAACGCTGGATCACAATTGGTCTGCGAACAATGAACGGCCGGAACATATGCGTACGACTGAATGGAAGTCTTTCATTCCAGCGTGGTCAACATGCCTTCTCCTGTTCGACAGAGTAACTTGTCAGGTATCCACGACCGAGTTGTGGATGCCTTCGTCAACCGTGACGATTGACAGCTCGTGGCAATCGTGAACAATGTAAAATATCAAACTGCCTACTCCTGGATCCGTCGCTCACTTGATCAGAAGCTCGATGCTACGCAGGTGCGCGGTTATAAGCGCATTCTGTCGGAGGAAGAGATTGATGACATTCCGGAGTGGATCGCGAAGGACGCAACTCGAACTCTACACGAAATACGAGTCCGAGTACGTGCTAATACGGATAAGAACATTTCAAAGCCTACAATCGCACGACATCTGGATGGCCGTTTGATAACTAAGAAGAACACATATCAAATTCCAAAAGGAATTAACAATGATCGAACCAAAGAGATACGAAAGGAGTTTGTTCAAAAGTTTCTCGAACTTGAAAGTGAGGGGATGTTCTTCATATGGATCGACGAAACGATCAATAACGTTTACTGCAAGAGTACTCGTGCTCGGGCGCCCAGAGGAGTGAGGGCCTGTGTAAAAGCAGCCGACAGTAGAGGCCTGAATTTACATCTCATCGGTGCACCCACATTGGATGGAAACATTTCGATGACTACCCGGAGAGGCACATTCACTGGTCCCCTATCTCTCGAATAGCTGCGAGGCATTTTCGACAAGCTTAAGCAGGAAGTGGAGCTCCGGCAGTTGGTCGTAGTGTGTGACAATGCACCGTGTCACTCACGTTTGGAAGCACTTGCGTCAGTCGAAGGATAGGAAGGGGTTACCATTCTGAGATTGAGCCCATACTTTCCGTTCCTCAATCCAACGAAAATGTTTGGCGGGTGCTGAATGCCCGAGTGAAGAATGAAATGGGACTGCAGTACGATGAACTTCTGGCCTGGGATCCCCAGAACTTCATGAGGATAATAGAATTTAGGTTTCTATTTCTGGAACGCATTTCCAGAACAGCAACCAGTGAGATTATTGTAGTGGGATGTCGCACTACGTTTCGACACATCCGCGTATATTTTACTGATGGATTGAAAAATATGACAGCTTTGGTGACATTTTCGGGTCATCAATTTAGACATCTGATTGTATAGAGTATACCACTAGGAGCGATTAGGTATACAATGAAATCCAAAGCCTTGGCAAAATATGTATGCACGTACGTACGGTTATACATTCGTACGGATGTTACGGCGATATCTGATGTCCATCTTTAGGCAGTGACATGGGAGTGGCTTCCAATGAGACATGTGCGAGTGATATTTGTAGCGTATCGTCTACTTTGTACTGGTGTGCATCGCGCGTAACTCCTTCACGAAAAACCTTAGACATTGCAGATAGGGTTTCAGGATTCTGAAAACTAGGGCGTCTGCAAAGTGCATTACCGAAGTACTGAGAGTGATAGAAAGGCATCGAAAAGTCCACAAGGGATTGATGCACCAAAAATAATTGATATGCAACTCATTGCGTGGACAGTAAGCCCCCGGTAAGTGGACGAGTGTTATGCTTAGGTTATTCTGATGTCGTGTCAGAATGCACTTTATACGCTGCTAAAAATAAGTAGATGTGCATTCGGGGAACACTGTGGCGCCCAGGGCAAATAGTGCGCGTGGTCCCGTTGCATAACAGGTTTTGCTGCCCCGTTGTAGAATAACCGCGCGAGAGCTTGAGAAGTGGATTCACACCTAAATACGGATGCATGGCTTGCAATTATGATTTCTCGCGTATCTCTGTTGGCTTTTGGTGATCCAGTGGTTAACCATTTTGATAAGGACATAGCACGCTTGACTGCCATGGGTCGAGTTTGTGGTCGTTGTTGGTGCCTAGCACGTAAAACCAGAGCGAGCGAATGGACGCCGATTTTCCGCGCGGCCTGCTGATCATTGCGTACTGTCAGAGCACCTATGGAATGCACAACTTATGTTGACCACGATCTCAAGGGAAATATTTCCGGCAAGATCACCGATAGAGTAGCAGCAGTTGCGTAGCCATTGCTTATGCCGCCCGGTGCAGTCGTTCGTTTTTCGCACCCCTGACAGTAGTGAATTGCGTAAAGTACCACATCTGGGAACAGCCGTTCAATAGGGCGTTTCAAATAACAAGAATAATAGAAAACTTGGAGTTCAGTTGTAAGTATTGGCATTTCTTACTTGTTACAACCCTGATTCACAAAATTTGCAAACACACGTGGCGCGAAAGCTACCGATAACCCACAACAAAATTCGGTCCATCGACTAGGTCCATTCTTTATGGAGACAATGGCCAAGTCTGTGAGCGTTTTCGGGTTCATAACTGACCTAGGGTAGTTCCGTGCAAGCTTTGGTGTTGAGAAGGAACGCTCACTGATGATTATTATGGTAGCCTGGGGTAAGAAAGGTTCGCAAAAGCATATCAATTTGAGATGCGGTTTTAACACGGTGATATGTACGTATGCAGCTGAAAGCTCCAAATGTCCATTGAATTTTTCCTTTCAAAAAGCTGTAAGCTATTCCTTTCGACACAGAATGCCGCCTTCTCTATATTTTCCTCAACGTAGCTAAGCCGACAAGCATAGTTATGATCAAGCCGATAATATATATATATATATATATATATATATATATATATATATATATATATATATATATGTACGACGATTTGGATGCTCAGTGAGTTTCTCCAATTCAGAGCGATTTTTAGAATGTATTATCATCTTACATATTTAGTGATTCCCCGACTGTCATTCCCTATCCTGTGATAACTGTCTTCCATGTGATAGCTTTCGCTGTTCCATTGTGAGTGAACCGTCAAGCTGACCTAATTGTCCCAAACGATCATTTATCTCATCGCATTCCACCCCGACCCGATCATCCGGCCTTTACGCACTTACTACGCCCTCTGTAACGACATGTACCAGCATGTAATCAAGTTCCCCTAGAACGTTGAACAGCTTGTTTATAGAAGTCCAAACTGAGAGGTTTTTACCAGTTTAAGCAGCTCCAACCAACCAGCCCTGATAAGCATATCTGAATCAGAAACAAGTGAACCGATATCGCCCATGAGGTGAAGTGTGCCATCACAGCTCGACATTTTCAGGCCTCACGTGAACTACGAGCTAAGGACGTAGTCTTAAGGAAACCGGATAAAGATTCAGGAGTGGGGATCATGAATAAAACCGAATACAACGAGAAGATGTGCGCCATACGCAACGATGCGAGTAAATGCAAACGGTTCACGAAAGTGGGGGACATATCCAATGTCGAAACGCGCATAGTTCGTCACCTGGAATTGCTTCTCCTCCACCGAGTGATAGACTTTGATACATTTAATAGTTTGAAGCCGACTGGTAGCACTAGCCCATAGTTGCATGGGTCCCCATAGGCACATAATAGTGAAGTGCCACCCAGGCCAATCCTTTTAATGATGAACCCGCCCCAGCAAAATTCGCTCGTTGCTTAGTGACGTTGCTATCTCCGCTGAAACAACAGTTCATTGCGTACAGTCTTAAAGACTCGTTTCAACTTATCGATGATATGGATGAACTCAACCTGTCGGACAAAATCATTTGTTTCTTGGATGTAGAATCCTTATTTACCAATGTCCTGCTACATCAGAACGTTGATTACATGTGCGCATTAGCTGAGAACGGTGGCTGTTCGCTACTAATTTCGACTGAAGTGCTGAGAGCATTTCTACTATTGTGCACGGAGAATGTGGATTTTCACTTCCGGAATACACCATACCGTCAGATTGACGGCGTAGCAATGGGTAGCCCATTAGGTCCTGTGCTCGTTGATTTCTCTATGCTGATGGTAGAAAGAAACATTTCTACAGAAATAGCCCAGGTGCCCTACTACAAACGGTATGTCGATGATATCTTGGCTTTTTTCTCGTCGGAGCAGCAGCTCAAACATTTGGTAGAACGGCTTAATGGTGCTCATGCTAACTTACGGGTTACATGCGAAATAGAACAAAACAATTGTCTGCCATACCTGGACATACTCATAACTCGCAGGGATGATGGATTGATTAAGAGGTCTATTTACCGAAAATCAACTTGGTCTGGTCAGTACCTGCACTTCACCAGCTTCACACCAGTGCGATACAAACGGACACTAGTGAAGACTCTAGTTTGACGCGCTAGACGAATTTGTTCGGCCGACTGCCTAGACGATGAGCTAGTGGTAATTACAGCAACACTAATGGCGAATGGCTACCCTCGAAGACTTATCGAGAAACACAGCCAACCGCGAGGGCCAAAGGACTTGGTGCACAGAGCAGCCAAGAAGAACGTGTATATCGAGTTAACTTTCAAAGGTGACTTAGCCACGCTGAAGAAAACTAAGCGCATAATTTCAGCTACACAAGGAGGTTACTACGCTGCACAAGTTGTCGTCATCAAGCGAACACAAAATTTGCCCATACCACCGACGAAGGAAGCTCAGCCTGTGGGGGCCAACTCACAATGTGTATACCAGTTTGTATGTGACTTCGGAAACAGTTACATAAACAGAACTAATAGAACGCTGACTTCCCGAATAAAGGAACATGTACCAAGATGGGTTCCACGTGAAGTTGCTCAGATTGCCTACCCTCGTCAGATTCCATGTTCGCGCAGACCACCAGCTTCCTCGATAGCCAAACACCTATTAGACTCGGGTCACCGGATAGAGCTGGGCTCAGCGTTTAAAATTGTGTTATGGCACACTGTTGCGGGCCCGTCAAAAATCCCCGCAAAAACCAGCCAGAAACCCCCGCAGAATGGCTGAGGGAAGTGGGGTGCAATTCCTCCCCACAACGCAGCAGAGCTCAGCCACTCCGAGACGCGGCCCAATTGCGCACCTGTTTGACAATGGTCATTTGCAAACTACCACCTCTTCGTGGTGACTGTTTTCCCTAACTTAATAACCCATCGCACTGACTGTGATTGCTCCTTGTTGGTCGTTAAAGAGCCTACAGAGGACCACTTGCCTTTTCTTTCTCTTCGCCTCAGTTGGGAGTCGGTCGGGTCACGTGATTGCGTGTAAGTCGTTAGCTGGCCAACCTTCGCGTCTAAGTCATTAGAGCGCGTCTATCGTACCCCCCTCTCGTGTGCGTCCGTTCCGGGTGCTCAACTTCTATCCGAACAAGTGCCGGGATTTTTGACGGGCCCGCAACAGTGTGCCATAACACAATTTTAAACGCTGAGCCCAGCTCTATCCGGTGACCCGAGTCTAATAGGTGTTTGGCTATCGAGGAAGCTGGTGGTCTGCGCGAACATGGAATCTGACGAGGGTAGGCAATCTGAGCAACTTCACGTGGAACCCATCTTGGTACATGTTCCTTTATTCAGGAAGTCAGCGTTCTATTAGTTCTGTTTATGTAACTGTTTCCGAAGTCACATACAAACTGGTATACACATTGTGAGTTGGCCCCCACAGGCTGAGCTTCCTTCGTCGGTGGTATGGGCAAATTTTGTGTTCGCTTGATGACGACAACTTGTGCAGCGTAGTAACCTCCTTGTGCAGCTGAAATTATGCGCTTAGTTTTCTTCAGCGTGGCTAAGTCACCTTTGAAAGTTAACTCGATATACACGTTCTTCTTGGCTGCTCTGTGCACCAAGTCCTTTGGCCCTCGCGGTTGGCTGTGTTTCTCGATAAGTCTTCGAGGGTAGCCATTCGCCATTAGTATTGCTGTAATTACCACTAGCTCATCGTCTAGGCAGTCGGCCGAACAAATTCGTCTAGCGCGTCAAACTAGAGTCTTCACTAGTGTCCGTATGTATCGCACTGGTGTGAAGCTGGTGAAGTGCAGGTACTGACCAGACCAAGTTGATTTTCGGTAAATAGACCTCTTAATCAATCCATCATCCCTGCGATTTATGAGTATGTCAAGATATGGCAGACGATGGTTTTGTTCAACTTTGCATGTAACCCGGAAGTTACCGTGAGCACCATTAAGCCGTTCTACCAAATGTGTGAGATGTTGCTCCGACGAAAAAAAAGCCAAGATATCATCGACATACCGTTTGTAGTAGGGCACCTGGGCTATTTCTGTAGAAATGTTTCTTTCTACCATCAGCAAAAAGAAACCAACGAGCACAGGACCTAATGGGCTACCCATTGCTACGCCGTCAATCTGACGGTATGGTGTATTCCGGAAGTGAAAATCCACATTCTCCGTGCACAATAGTAGAGATTCTCTTAGCAATTCAGTCGGAATTGATAGCGAACAGCCACCGTTCTCAGCTAATTCGCACATGTAATCAACCGTCTGATGTAGCGGCACGTTGGTAAATAAGGATTCTACATCCAAGAAACAAATGATTTTGTCCGACAGGTTGAGTTCATCCATATCATCGATAAGTTGAAACGAGTCTTTAAGACTGTACGCAATGAACTGTTGTTTCAGCGGAGATAGCAACGTCACTAAGCAACGAGCGAATTTTGCTGGGGCGGGTTCATCATTAAAAGGATTGGCCTGGGTGGCACTTCACTATTATGTGCCTATGGGGACCCATGCAACTATGGGCTAGTGCTACCAGTCGGCTTCAAACTATTAAATGTATCAAAGTCTATCACTCGGTGGAGGAGAAGCAATTCCAGGTGACGAACTATGCGCGTTTCGACATTGGATATGTCCCCCACTTTCGTGAACCGTTTGCATTTACTCGCGTCGTTGCGTATCGCGCACATCTTCTCGTTGTATTCGGTTTTGTTCATGATCCCCACTCCTGAATCTTTATCCGGTTTCCTTAAGACTACGTCCTTAGCTCGTAGTTCACGTGAGGCCTGAAAATGTCGAGCTGTGATGGCACACTTCACCTCATGGGCGATATCGGTTCACTTGTTTCTGATTCACATATGCTTATCAGGGCTGGTTGGTTGGAGCTGCTTAAACTGGTCAAAAACGTCTCCGTTTGGACTTCTATAAACAAGCTGTTCAACGTTCTAGGGGAACTTGATTACATGCTGGTACATGTCGCTACAGAGGGCGTAGTAAGTGCATAAAGGCCGGATGATCGGGTCGGGGTGGAATGCGATGAGATAAATGATCGTTTGGGACAATTAGTTCAGCTTGACGGTTCACTCACAATGGAACAGCGAAAGCTATCACATGGAAGACAGTTATCACAGGATAGGGAATGACAGTCGGGGAATCACTAAATGTGTAAGATGATAATACATTCTAAAAACCGCTCTGAATTGGAGAAACTCACTGAGCGTCCAAATCGCCGTATATATATATATATATATATATATATATATATATATATATATACAGTGGATTCCGGTTAATCGGACCACATCGGGACCAGATGATTTTGGTCCTATTAAGCGGCTGGTCCGATTAACCAAGTTACCCGATGTAACAAGATGGGACGTGCTATACATAACATAGGAAACTGCTATTATGACAAGTATTGGCGGCATATATTTATAGCAAACACACAAAAAAGAACTGCTTTGATAACGAACTTTGTTCACTGAAAAAGAAATTTACAAACAAATTCTTCGTAACGACCTACAAGATATTCAGCATGCGAAGTACAGTGTTATACAAAGGGATTACCGAATTCCATTCAGCGTTTGAAGACCGTTTCCAGTGTGGTTTGACGCATTCTTTTAACAGACTGCATTCGCACAAAATCACCACAAACATGTACCGCAGTAATAGGACTACCTTCATTTCCTTCCTGCATGAAATAGCGGTGCAATGTTTCAATGCATTTCCTTGCATCCTGTTTTGTGACCGGCATCAACACGTTAGGGTTCTCTTCATCACTTCCATGGTCTTCTGTTGCTGTCGTGTGTTTCGCTGCTATTCGAGCAACAATGGCAGCATCGCATTCTTCATTTCCATCATAGAGTTGAAGTTCGTTGTCGATTGGCAAAAATTCTTCGTAGTTTTCAACTTGTTTCAGCTCCACACTTTCGCCGTCATTTTCATTTACAATCACCATATCCACATCCATCTCCGAGACAATATGCTTAAAGCCACAGTGAGAAAAACAGTTCCGAATTGTCGCACTGCTCATTTTTTGCCAACTTTCGGCCACAAATGTAACGGCTTGCAAAATGTTGACATTTGCACTGATTTCTCCGGCCGTCGAGGATGAGGTCAGCAAGCCTTCCTCAATTGATTCAAGGATGTAATTCACCAACCTTGAACGATAATAGGTCTTCAAATTTTTATGATGCCCATGTCCATTGCCTGTATCAAAGATGTGGTCTTAGGAGGCAGAAATTCCATCTGGATATTCTTCAAGAAATCCAAATTTGAATGTGCTGCACAATTGTCAAGAAGTAATAACACTTTTCTCGACTGGCGTTGTAGCTCTGTGTCCCAATCCTTCACCCATTGTTTAACAATTGTAGTGCTCATCCATGCATTTCTGTTCGCACGATACACAACTGGCACATTTTCCCATAACCAGCAACTTCCTCTTGTCTGTTCCGGACGTGTTTGAGCAGCACAAGACAGTTACGCGATCCATTGCTTTTTTGCAGCCAGAGAAAGTAACATGTTTGTAACTTAAGGAGCCGTCCGGTGTAGCCCTATAGTACAACCCGGTTTCATCAGCATTATAGATGTCATCTGCTGGAAATTTTTCAAGAAGCTCTGGTAGTTTTGTTGAGTTCCATTCCTCAGCTCCAGCGCTATTTCCCGACATATGAACTGTGGGTTTAGTCCAGACATCCAGGCACAGAACTTGATTTTAACACCTCTGTTACCTGCTACCTTCTATCGTCTGGTCCGATTAAGCGGAATTCCGGTCCTAATAAGCGGCTAAAATTAGGCTAGCGTAATAGGATTCGTTTCGGTTCTTCAGAATTTGGCCCGAATAAGCGGCTGGTCCTATTAACCGGTGGTCCTATTAACCGGAATCGACTGTATATAATCGGCTTGATCATAACTATGCTTGTCGGCTTAGCTCCGTTGAGGAAAATATAGAGAAGGCGGCATTCTGTGTCGAAAGGAATAGCTTACAGCTTTTTGAAAGGAAAAATTCAATGGACATTTGGAGCTTTCAGCTGCCTACGTACATATCACCGTGTTAAAACCGCATCTCAAATTGATATGCTTTTGCGAAACTTTCTTACCCCAGGCTACCATAATAATCATCAGTGAGCGTTCCTTCTCAACACCAAAGCTTGCACGGAACTACCCTAGGTCAGTTATGAACCCGAAAACGCTCACAGACTTGGCCATTGTCTCCATAAAGAATGGACCTAGTCGATGAACTGAAATTTGTTGTGGGTTATCCGTAGCTTTCTCGCCACGTGTGTTTGCAAATTTTGTGAGGCAGGGTTGTAACAAGTAAGAAATGCCAATACAACTGAACTCCAAGTTTTCTATTATTAGTGTTTTTTGAAACCCCCTATTGAACGGCTGTTCGCAGATGTGGTACTTTACGCAATTCACTACTGTCAGGGGTGCGAAAAACGAACGACTGCACCGGGCGGCATAAGCAATGGCTACGTAACTGCTGCTACTCTATTGGTGATCTTGCCGGAAATATTTCCCTTGAGATCGTGGTCAACATAAGTTGTGCATTCCATAGGTGCTCTGACAGTACGCAATGATCAGCAGGCCGCGCGGAAAATCGGCGTCCATTCGCTCGCGCTGGTTTTACGTGCTAGGCACCAACAACGACCACAAACTCGATCCATGGCAGTCAAGCGTGCTATGTCCTTATCAAAATGGTTAACCACTGGATCACCAAAAGCCAACAGAGATACGCGAGAAATCATAATTGCAAGCCATGCATCCGTATTTAGGTGTGAATCCACTTCTCAAGCTCTTGTGTGGTTATTCTACAACGCGGCAGCGAAACCTGTTAGGCGAAGCGACCACGCACACTATTTGCCCTGGGCGCCACGGTGTTCCGCCGAATGCACATCTACCTATTTTTAGCAGCGCATAAAGTGCATTCTGACACCTCAGAAAAACCTAAGCATAACACTCGTCCACTTACCGGGGGCTTACTCTCCACGCAATGAGTTGCATATCAATTATTTTTGGCGCATCAATCCTCTGTGGCTTTTTCGATGCCTTTCTATCACTCTCAGTATTTCGGTAATGCACTTTGCAGACGTCCTACTTTTCGGAATTCTGAAACCCTATCTCCAATGTCTAAGATTTTTCGGGAAGGAGTTACGCGCGATGCACACCAGTACAAATTAGACGATACGCTACAAATATCACTCGCACATGTCTCATTGGAAGCCACTCCCATGTCACTGCCTAAAGCTGTACATCATATATCGCCGCAACACCAGTACGAATGTATAACCGTACGTACGTGCATACATATTTTGCCAAGGCTTTGGATTTCATTGTATAGCTAATCGCTCCTAGTATGCTCTATACAATCAGATGTCTAAATTGATGACCAGAAAATGTCACCAAAGCTGTCATATTTTTCAATCCATCAGTAAAATATACGTGGATGTGTCGAAACGTAGTGCGACATCCCACTACAATAATCTCACTGGTTGCTGTTCTGGAAATGCGTTCCAGAAATAGAAACCTAAATTCTATTATCCTCATGAAGTTCTGGGGATCCCAGGCCAGAAGTTCATCGTACTGCAGTCCCATTTCATTCTTCACTCGGGCATTCAGCACCCGCCAAGCATTTTCGATGGATTGAGGAACGGAAAGTATGGGCTCAATCTCAGAATGGTAACCCCTTCCTATCCTTCGACTGACGCAAGTGCTTCCAAACGTGAGTGACACGGTGCATTGTCACACACTACGACCAACTGCCGGAGCTCCACTTCCTGCTTAAGCTTGTCGAAAATGCCTCGCAGCTGTTCGAGAGATAGGGGACCAGTGAATGTGCCTCTCCGGGTAGTCATCGAAATGTTTCCATCCAATGTGGGTGCACCGATGAGATGTAAATTCCGGCCTCTACTGTCGGCTGCTTTTACACAGGCCCTCACTCCTCTGGGCGCCCGAGCACGAGTACTCTTGCAGTAAACGTTATTGATCGTTTCGTCGATTAATATGAAGAACATCCCCTCACTTTCAAGTTCGAGAAACTTTTGAACAAACTCCTTTCGTATCTCTTTGGTTCGATTATTGTTACTTCCTTTTGGAATTTGATATGTGTTCTTCTTAGTTATCAAACGGCCATCCAGATGTCGTACGATTATAGGCTTTGAAATGTTCTTATCCGTATTAGCACGTACTCGGACTCGTATTTCGTGTAGAGTTCGAGTTGCGTCCTTCGCGATCCACTCCAGGATGTCATCAATCTCTTCCTCCGACAGAAGGCGCTTATGACCGCGCGCCTGCGTAGCATCGAGCTTCTGATCAAGAGAGCGACGGATCCGGGAGTAGGCAGTTTGATATTTCACATTGTTCACGATTGCCACTAGCTGTCAATCGTCACGGTTGACGAAGGCATCCACAACTCGGTCGTGGATACCTGACAAGATACTCTGTCGAACACGAGAAGGCATGTTGACCACGCTGGAATGAAAGACATCCATTCAGTCGTACGCATATGTTCCGGCCGTTCATTGTTCGCAGACGAATTGTGATCCAGCGTTTCGGACGTGAGAGGGACGCATAGTAGCTCGTGGCACCGCCCATGTCCATGGACTCGAGGTTCATTCACAAGTCTCACCTAGTCAATGGGCAGCGCGCTCACTTCACTTGACTTACACATCAAACCCTAGCACTCGGCCAATGAGAACACACTTGAGGTCAGAGGATTGGCTCAGAGTGGCTGGCGAATCGCACAGTGTTTTGCGCAATTTCGCGCTTTTTTCAGTAAGTTTATTTTGCAGTTTGTACTTTTTTTTGCCAATTTTTAAGCTTTTCTGCAACTTTGCTTGAATTGCTACATTCCGCTACCAAGACTTAGCACGGTTTTCTAACGATTATTTCTCACCGCGAAGTTGGAAATAAGGTGCCAGTTTTCAAATTATCCCAAAAACTCTGGCAGTCCCCACCAGAACTTTTCTGGAATACTTACAATGAGTAGATTTAAGAAAATTTGACTGTGTCCACCGCACTCTGTGACGCTACTTATATGATAATGTTTACTGTATTTGTGGATTTGGAAGATAAAATTATGCGTAGCTCCAGTATTGTTTACTCTCGTAAACGCACGGTACAATCCTCCTAATTTCTGCGTAGTTTCATTCTGTTAATAAATAAAGATATATTTTATTCTCGACAGGGCGATTCACATGTTGGAAGTTATGATCAAGTGGGTACAAGGGGTACAAAAGTGTAGGAATTGTACAGGTGAATTATTGAAAACTTAGGAAAACAATTTCAGTGTATATATATATATATAATATATATATATAGACAGCAGTTGTATGGTCGTGGCATTAAAGTAAGAGAGGGTGCTGTTACGCCAGAAAAGCAAACTAACAAATATTTTGGCATAACAGATATGCGGCAAGGTTTCGCTAAATTGGCATTTGGGCACATTATGAGTGGAACAGCTTGGTACCATTAATTCTGGATGAGAAACCAAAGTGTGCTAGTTAATCAGGATGAGATAGTTTTCTAAGAATGGTTCACACTTGGTTACATGAAGGACGGGAATCGAGTTACGTATGTAGAACAGGTAGGGTTGATGCCTTCGACTGTGTAAGATAATCCATCTTTTCCCAGGAAAACAGTGAAATATCTATCAAATTATCCATCCATCAAGGTATGTGTTATGTGATACGGTGATGGTGAAGTGATTAGGATCCCTTGATGTGATATCCACAGCATAAACGTCCATGCATATCCGGATGAGCGAACCGTGTACACCATGAGAGTAAGGATCAGAATAGTTGAGTATGGACCAGCCGGAGCCTTTGCGCAGATCATCGGGTGCCATCCAATGTGCCTGAAAATCTCGAAAAAGCGGGCAACGGACAGGAGCGGGGCAAACAAACAGCAAGACAGAAAAGCATTGGCAATGCAATAGTACATAGACAGGATAGAACAAGATAGAACAAGTATTGCTGAAAAACGTTGCGCCATGTATATTTGTTTCCGCAACGGCTGAGTAAACGAGATCTTATAAACTGTTCCATGCGGAAGCATGCATGCAGATGCAGTTGCTCTCAGAGGGAATAAGCACGAGCACATATAACGTGGAGAATCAGAACATGATGGCGAAATAATGAGAGGAGACAATGACTAGTTGGCGGCTCGAGGTTAAGCAGTCGTAGTAAAGTTAACAATAGGAAGGAAACAGCAAAGCACACAAAGAATTTCAGAGTCCGGAAACATATAATGATGGTGATTTGGAGCGAATAACCAGCATGTGGTGAGGAGATTAGAACGATGGCGGGTCGGATGGTCAAAAGCTCGACAGCACCGCATGCCAAGTTGAAGCCTACAAGGATGAATCGGAGTTGGACCAGAGTCTGGTTGGCTCCACTAGGCTAAGCAATGGTACTGGTGTCTACCAGAGAGAGGAAAGAAGCAGGCAGACAGCAAGGTCTAGAATCCGGAAGCGGATAATGAAAAGAATTTAGCGCTCGGAGATTATCCAGCAGACGATAACGATAGGAAAAGTTGCTTATGCACAATATCTTATTCAGATGCTATACGCTCCTTAAATGTAAATTCAGTAACGTGGGTTACTAGTAATTCTTGAATGCTGACACTGATTTAGCCTTGTCTCTTGTCTTGGGTACAAGTCTAGAGATTTCTTCGATTGGCTTATGCTTATTGTGTAAAATTATAACTAAAATTACTACTTAATTTTACTTCTAGACGATCAGTGCATAATATTGAACTGCATGCTGAGTTCGTTTGTTTGAATTGAGCACCGCCTTTTACTGAGCAATACGACTGGTCTCCATCGAACGAACAAATCGTGTGCCTCGTCCTTCCCTTGCTCCAATTAACAGCGCCCATCTGTGTCATTTTTATAGTTAGGACAACAGGAAACTTTCACTGGATAAATTAACAGATCTCCTGCAACTAGCTGCCTTCTGGAACAGGAATCCAGGATCCCGCTAAATTGGTGACCGATATAGAAAGTACCTCACCGCTAGCCTCTCGGGCCTCGTTGCCACTTAGGCCGTCCCATTTACTTGTTGCTGCATTTTCTTCGTTAGTTTTACTCACGGAATTGTTATTATATCACTTTTAATCATCTATTCCGTAGACAGCAACGCCGTGTCTCCCGTTGTCAATGTTGTATTCCACCATATCGCACAATTCTGGAATATGGGTCATTTGATAGTTTGCTCATTTTGTGGTACGTATATACGACCACAATCTTAACTGACTACACCAAGGTTAGCAACTTTGTCCTATTTACCCAAGGATGTTGCCATGCCAGTTCAATGCACCATCCTTTAGTTGTAAAGTTCACACCAATGGACACATTTTACATGGTGCATAGAGGGGACCAATCTAAATACGTCGACCATCAACACAGTATACTTGCAAACTTTGTCTTCCTTTAAAACAGTTACATATTCACTCTTCGTGGGTGCATAAAGCACATTCTTGAATCTTGACTCACTCAGTTATCCGACATGAGGCAGCAGCTATTCATGGAGCTGCAGCTAGATGGTAAATAGTCTTTAAGCTTGTTACTGGAGATGCAACAACTGTTTGTCCCATCCACCATGAGATGGACGCAGCTTCGCTGACTACGGCTGTAGAGGCTACCGGAAAGCACACAGGTGGTTCTCGCAGGCGTGAGTTCCGTATCGTTCACCGAACCGTAACAGCCACAAAGCAAGCTCAATACACTCGTGTCACAAGACGCATCTATCACCGGCTTGCAAGCAACAAATGATAAGCTGCAACTACATGATGCGATACTTAGCCTCCAAGTTCACATTGACACATCGTGATCATGGACGTTCGAAATTCGCTTCAGCCGGCTTCAATCCTACTAAAAAACTAGGATACTGTTGCTTCCAACGATGTTTTTGCAACGGAGCTGGTAAATGCGTTATTAAGAATCAGCATCAGGAGAATAAGAGTACATTCTGTGTCATCCCTGTCATAAGTAGAGCCAAAACCAAAATGACCAATGCAGTATGTGGGTCTAGGTGAAGTCACCTCTACGGTCGTTTAGTAACGTACAAAATACGGATAAAAACCCCAAAAACAGCACTTACTTATCTTGATAGTTTAGAGCTACTAGTACAGCCGTAACATATCCACGTGAGGAGAGTAGGTCAAACATGGTATCTGCATCGCAACACAAGTCTGCAAAATGTTTGTTAATGCTTTGTTTCAGCTTTCAATAAAGCTGAAGGAACAACATGACTAGGTAGCCAGTTTCCGAAACGTATCACTTTTAGAGTAAGACAATGCATGTGATCAACATGGTCCCAATGCGGAATTACTGGTTTGCAAACCTGCCCTCGTGTGATTGGTGTATCCATAATGCAGGTGAGGAACGTTTTCGCAGACCAGAGATTCTGAAACCTGTAGTGTAATCATTTCTTAACCTCTTTTATATCCGTGTATGAAGTCGCCATTTATGGCACCTCCATTGGTAGGATAAGCCACGAAATGCAGGAATTAAACAAGTGGCTAGATGCTGCACTTTCCTCAGTTGTTTCATCTCACCCTTTACGTTGAGATAGTAGGCCGGTGCACTGTATTCTAACAGCGGGCGCACAATGGCGAAATATGGCTTGTGAGTAATCACCTCCGACCAAATGTGGAATGTCCGCTTTAGTGAGCAAAACATGCGGAGGATGGAACAGTAGACCATGTGCATATTATCCGAATACTATAAGTCCAATTGTGAAAGTACTACAAGGTCTTTTATCGTCGCAACACAGCATAGTTGTCGTCCAACGATACTGTCTGTTCTGTCGCGACAACACTTACTTATACTGAATAACCCGGACTTTTCAGAACTCAACGGAAAACAATTTGTTGATAACCATGAAGATATTTCATCGAGATCACTTTGCGGTAAATCCTCATCGCCGGGTGTTCATATTTCCATCCGAACCTTTAAGTCATCGGCGAATAGCGCGCAAGTAGATGTCAACCGTTTTGATAAAGCACTGATATGAAACAAGAACGGTATTATACCAAGTATGTGCCCTGTGGCACACAATTATGGGCATGAAACCATGGTATCTCGTGGTTATTGACCTGGACACACCACTGTCGATTGTGCAGAATAGAATGGTTCCCTTTCCATAAGTTACAACCCACAATGTAATCACTGAGTTCAGCTAGGAAGATAAAGGAATTCACTCTATGAAGTGCTTTGCTAAAGTCGGACAGCAAGAACTTTGCACTTTTACCTACTTTGACTGCTGCAACCCAGCGGGTTGGGAAGTTAGAAGTTTAGAGGTACAAGACAAGGAAACCATGTCGAACTGTGTGATGCTGTAAACTAAAGTAGGGCCTTTTTGATTACTTATCCAGCCATCTAGTTAACTCTGGTGTCAGGCAAATCGGTCTATAATTTCCCAGCTTCCTTTCATCGTCACCTTCTGTCAACGATCTTATGATTGCTTACTTCCATTCACGTGAGACGTACTCTTGTGTCAATGAAGTCTCAAACAATTCCGTCACCGCCGGTGCGACAGTAAGTGCCAGTTTTTTAAAGGAGCAGTGAAGGTAATCTATCCGGTCTTGGAGACCTGGAACAATCTTGCTTAGTTAGCAAGCTTATCATTTCCTTCTCCCAACACGAAACGGGATCTTGCCTGGTATGGATTGGTGTAGATTCCAGTGCTGGAGAGGCAGTGTCAGACACTAGCTCGAACTGGGAAGCAACTGCTATAACTCGGTCATTGTCGACGGACAACATCTCACATACTGAATTTTCCAAAACAGTTAATTCGTCAGTTGGCTTAAGTTTGCGTTTGCTAAACGCACACCTCATTTTGGGTCCCCTTTGCGCAGTTGCTTATAAGCGTGTTTCATAAGCAACACGCTTCTGCAGTTTCACTGAGTTGCAGCAATTATACTGCGTTTTGCAAACTGCGTAATCTTCGTCTCCGTGTTGGCCTGAAGCATTTGCACAGCTTCGCGCGTCTCCTCGACATGATATTATATTCCATATCAATCCATAGTGGCCTCCTCTAATATTTGATTGGTGTTAAGGGGACCAATTGGTTTGAAATTTGGACGTGGTTTTCCTTCAGCACTACCCAACACGCCGCCACACCGTTATTCCAGGGCAGCGACCAATCCATCTGTTCAGCAGTACTCAGCAAGCGATTCCAATTAGTATTCCCAATGTTACGACAGGGTATTCGCAAAGCAGGACTGCTGAAATGCTGGAGTACACACTGGACCGAATGGGCTAAAACACTTATGGATTCGATTGGTTGCTGACTGTTGATAAAAGGGCGGTCAAGGCTGCCCCAGAAGCTGTCTTGTTGGTTGCACTATGTGTTGCACAGAATTCAGTTCCGACATCATATCTGTCGTATCAAGAAGGTAACAGAAAAAGCAGCATGTGTATCCGCAGTCATTCAAGAAGTAACATACTCAACACACAGAATACTCAATTTTAACTGTCCGTATTTCACACAACCAATTAGAACAGAGTCGCAGTGTTTCAGCCAGCCAGTGAAACGTTGATAGTGATATGGTGATGAATTGGTCAAAACAACCACTCCCCCTTTTGAAGTGCCGCGTCCTGCGGGCTGGTGTGAAGGTCTAATGGACCGGCGAAGCTGACTTTGCGGTAATGGCGATTCGGCTTGGTGTACACACAGTGTGTTGAGACTGGGTAGCTGGTTTATGAACTATGTGCAACCGAGGTGCGTTGGCAATTACGCTGTTTTTCAATCGTTAAGTGGCTGGGCCTATTATCTTTGTGATTTGCAACGGTGGAGATAGAGCTGTGGTTCTTTAGGCGTAGCCATTTCTTTTAACGCGAACGTATGCTCCAGGCTGCAATGGAGTTAACAGTCTGGCGTAGGAATTTCGGTAACGTGCTGTGAGATTTGACATTTCTGCACGTCCAGCATATAACAGGTTATGTGCAGCATTTCGTTTGGTGAGTAAGGGCCTTCCTAACATCAGCTTTACCGCTGTTCTTACGGTAGTCCTGTGGTCACAAGTTCCGTAGGCAACTACAGTAGTTAAGGCAGCATCTTCCCAGTCTGACTTACCCAATTGGGGCTCCGTTTAGCCACTCGACTATGCCATTGACAGTTGGATGGTAAGGTAGAGTTCTAGAATGTTTTATATTATGGCACTGGAGGAAAACTGCGAAGTCGTGGCTACAAAATTGTGGTCCATTGTCCCTGACTATATCTTCCGGTAGTCTGAAACGACTGAAAAAGTGTTTGAGCTAGCGTAACACAACCGATGTAGTCACCTGGTCGCACATGTGGACTTCAGCCTACTTATTATGAAAACATGTAGCTACAAGTAGAGTTCTCTTCTTCGTAGGAGTGGCGGAAAAAGGACCCATAATATTAATGACGAGGTTAGCCCCCGGCCTCATCGGGTAAGTAATAGGCTGTGTTGGGCTTCGACTAGCAGAGTACTTCTGTTGGCTAGGCGACAAACGTTACAGTTCATCACAAATGCCTCAAGGTAGGATAACGTTCGTGGCCACCAAAAGTAGTGCTTCGCTCGGTCTTTGGTCCAATCGATACCCGCGTGTCCTTCATGTGCAAAAGCAGTTATTTTGTTTACCAAATGACGTGGAGCTACAAACACCTAGCCACGCATAAAGCAACCAGCTGTCACTGACTGTTCATCCCGAATTACTTAATATGGCATGTACTCAGCGGAAAATTCGTTGTTCCTAAGCCACTCCTATTGAACATATTCGCTGAGTTGATGTATCAACGGGTCGTTGGCATTTCCATGCGCAATCCCTTGATCGTCAAGAAACTTAAGTCGAAACCAAGACTGGAAACTAATACTGCCACTGAGTCTCTCCCGGTCATCTTCCAGCCCCACGGGTAAGCGAGCTAATCCATCAACAAATCAGACAGGCGCACAATTTGATAAGAGTAGTTAAGAAGTCTAGCATACCAACGATCGATCAGCTTTCGACGTGATCCTTTAAATCCATTGCTAAGGATAATTGTAGGGGCGGAGTGAGCAGTTCATAGAGTGAAACGACGGCCGTACAGGAAAAAGATACTACTATTCGCAAGCCGACAAACGACCACAAGCTTCTTTCTCCCCAACTGGATAGTGGTACTCGGAATCGGAATGCTTTCGGGATGCGTAAGTAATAACTTTCTCCACTCCGTTTTTTAGCTGTGACGGAAAAGCACCGAGACCAACATCAAACTCATCAGTTGACACAAAAGTGCGGCATGATTCATTAAAAATGGCATCTAAGAGAGCAGATGCCACCATTCTTTTCAGTTCATCGAAATGGTTTTGCTGATCGCTTCCATAAATGAACAACGCTCTTTTCTCTGTTAGTTGCAGCATTGGATCTGCTTGGTTCGCAAAACTTTGCAAATAGCGCAGATTGTGGGAACACATTAGAAAAAAATAAATCAGTTCTGTTACGTTCTTGGATGTTAACGTTTCTGTGATCGCTCGGACTTTTTCGTTGCTTGGGCGAATGCCGCCAAGCGATATGGTGTGGCTCAGAAATTGAATCGAGGTCGTTGAAGAGACATTTCTTGCATTCAGATGTAAATCAAGTTCAGTGAGACACCGAAAGATTTTGTGTAACCTTTCACCATGCTCTTCTTGTGAGCGGCCAAAACACAGCTTTCCTTAATGTCTGCATTCTGTCCTATAATACCTGCAAAAGCATACGTCATGAACTTTTGCCCGGCAGCGGGCGCAGAATTCAAACCCATTGGCAACACTTTGTACTGAAATGAACCATCGGGAGAAAGGAAGGCGGTAAAATGCTTCGAATTATTGATCAATGGCAGATGAAAGAATGCACTTTTCAAATCCAGCCTGGCAAAAAACATTGCTCCATATAAACGTACAGTGAGTTCCTCGTTGGATGATAATACGAATCGCTTTACGACGATCTTACTAAATCCCTGCAACTCGTGGCATATCCTGACAGTGCCACCTTTCTCAGGATACTTACAATTGGATTCGCCCACTCAGACCAGTCAATTAGTTCAAGCTAATCATTTGCTAGCATCTCTTACAGGGCCGCTGAGACTGCCTGAAGTTTTGCTGGCGAAATAGGCCGAGGTTGGCCAATGGCAACGGGTTTTGCATCCTGTTTTAGCTGAATGCAGTGCACACCGCATGGAATACTTCTGATGGACTGCTGAAAAGCTAAGGCTAACGTATATGCCAGGATGTCAGGTATACGGTCGGTATACGGTCGAAAGAAAATACCACTTGCAAATCCACCATGGCGTTTCTTCCAAGCAAGGGTTGTCTGTTGCCTGAAGAAATGTATACTGCAACATCCGCAGCTACCGAACGCAGCTGAAAAGGCACGATAAGTAATCCCAATATAGTTAAAGTGTTTCCACTGTAACTCCAAAATGATGCGAAGTTGGCTGTAAAATATGCTAAGATAGGTAGCGTTCGTAAAATTGGAAAGGTACTATCGTAAGTGGAGAAGTGAAACATCGCATTTGATGGTAAGGAATGACACAGTAAAAACATCAGTGACGCCAAGTGTGTAATCAAGAAGGTAACAGAAAAAAGGGGTATGTGTATCCGCACTCAGTCAAGGGGTAATAGACTCAACACACAGAATACTCAATTGTAACCATTCTGCTTTCACAGAATCATTGAGAAGGGAGTTCGCTGTGTTTCAGCCAACCAATAAACAATGAGTTATGCCTGGTAAAAATGCAGTTGCTTGACTAGTCCCGCAGGATTGTGCGGGCAAAACTACAATGTCAAAAGATTTGTGAGTTGTCTGTTTGAGCTTTCATTTAACAAGTACGTCGTTGGATAATGGAAGTGTCAGTGGAACTTGAATGCGAATGGCGAGGCAACGTGGGTTCAGTTATAGTTGAGGTATTCCGTGAGCAATGTAAAGGCAAGAATTCTCTCTTATGCATCGTCTGCTAAGGTTTATGTGAGATTATAATTCGGCTTGAATGGATAGTTAATATATTCCAAAGTAGAAGAGATGAGGCAACGAATTGTTGGTACCAAGGAAAAGATCCGACCATTGTATGCAAATTTTCAAGGCGGAGGAGGTAATAATTCAATTTAGGAGACAGTTCCAGGGTTGGGAAACCCGAAGAGAAAACTAATTTCGTCGGCATTCCAGGCGGCTCTACTGTACACTCCATTTCAAAGGATTGCCTATGAGATTGGTGTTATGGATGACTTTCAGCAAGCGGTGACATACGTGCTTAGGGTCAATCAATATTTGGTAGACTAATGTGAGATGACCGCGGAGCATTCCGTAGCGGTCAATGAAAACTCCCAGTGCCTTCAGCCTTTGATATAGTAGCAACAGTTGGTGGTCTGAGTGTTCACTGAGCTCGACAGTTCAGCTGCAAACTTTTCGTTACCATCCGAGGTGAAATCGTCAGTGCGGGTTTGGGTAGCAGAGCGGTGCGGTATGAATTGTCAGTGAGTGTGAGTGATCGATCTTCTACACGTTGTTCTGAGTTTGGATTATTAGGCTGACACCTCAGCATCGAAATCGATTCCAATTCTTGCCTCGTAGCCTACTCTTTAAAAGGAAGTACGGGAAGCACTCGGAATGCTACAAAAGTAAGACAATGTTGTAATCCTATCAACAGACAAGGGGGCATAGCAGTAATAATGGATAAACCAGATTACGTTGCAAAGGCCAAACAACTCCTTGCTGACACGACCACATATCGCCTTATAAATCAGGACTCCAGTATGAAACTGGTCAGTCAAATCAACACAGCATTGAAGAGACTATAAGCATCGAGTGAGACTGCCAAGTAGGAGCGATTGAAGATGAAAGCCGAGGATGCAAACATTGCAAGGTTCTGTGGACGGCCAAAGGTACAGAAAGGCGGAGCCCCATTGCGTCTAATCGTCTGGTTGGTAAGATCCCTATCGCAGAAATTTGCAAAGTGCATGTGGAAGAAATTGAAACATCCAATTGCGGGATCTGCACAAAACATCATTAAGGTTGAACAATTCATCAACAAACTGAGGGGTGTCACAATAGAGGAAGATGAAATCATGCTGCGGTTTGACGTCATCGCACTCTTCACGTCGATCAGTCACCAACTTGCAAAAAACCATGATTGAATTACTTCGAAATCAACGGAACACAATAGGAAATCTCAACCCGTATAGCATATGGGAACTCTTGGATCTCTGCATGAGTACTTATTTTCACTTTGATGGGCAAGCATGCCAACAACTGAGAGGAACGCACATGGGATCACCCATATCAGGACTTATTGCAGATGCTGTGATGTAAAAACTGGAGAGTATCATAAAACAGTTAAGCAAATCGAAATTATGGATCCCGTAGTGGACGACACGTTTTTCATCATCAAACGATATTCCATATCAAATGCTCATGTGCTAATCAACAACCCTTTCCAGGATATCAATTTTACCATTGAACTCGAAAAAGACAACTAAGTACTATTATTAGAGGTACTGGTCCACAAACACTGACGGAACTCTTCAGACATATGTATAGCGAAAGAAGCTTCACACAGACTAAATATTAAACTACCACAGCAACCATCTACTGAAACACAAGCAAAGCTACATTCCAAGCATGTTCAGAAGGGTCGAGAGGCACTGCAGCACAGGAGAGTTGAGAAAGAAGAAAGAGAACACTCTATACCGAGTATTGCATAACTACAGAAATATAAAAACTTCATGAGAAGAAGCCTAAAGAAAAGTGTGTCTCAACAGCAGCGAGAAAACGTAGTTAAACGGGTAGCGCTTCCTTGCATTAAGAAGGTGTCTGAACTAACATCGAGATGGGGATAGCCACATGGAATCTTGGTGGCCCGCAAACCAACTGGGACTTTGATAGGATTGCCTTTGAGATCGAAAGACAAAGTGAAACAATGCAGTCAGAATGATGTAATCTACAAAATTAACTGCAAAGTGTTGACAGACACTAAATCGGGCAAACTGGAAGGACACTTTCAACACGGATCAACGAACACAAAATGGCCGTACGGAGATACGACCGGCCTTCACTGGTTTCCATGCATGAAGACCAAGAAGGCTACCACATTGATCTCGAAAACGTAAACATCCTAGCCCATGGAAATTCGATGCAAGCTAGAGAGTTCCTGGAAGCATGGTATTCTACAGACAATTAAACAAACCGACGCGTTGAAATAGATGCTATACATGTAGAGCTACCGATGAAAGTTTACCGAATTAGTGGACTAAATCTAACGGAACAGAACGCCGGACAAATGCATCAAACGACTACGACAACTGAAGAGGTATGCGCGAGTATGCTATGAGGCAAGAATTAGAGATTGATTTCCATGGTCATTTGCCCGTCGAGCAATCCAAGCTCAGACCGACAGGTAGAAGATCGATCACTCACACTCACTGACGCTTCATACCGCGCCGCTCTATTGCCTAAACGCGCACTGACGATGTCACCTCGGGTGATTACGAAACGTTTGCTGCCAAACTGCCGAGGTCAGCGAACATTCAGACTACCAATTTCAGTCTTGGTTGGTGGGATAGTGACATGGTGATGAACCCGCAACCACGCTATCAAAGAAAGTGTATTCGAGAATGCTACTGTCAGGTAGAATTCTATACTGTATCCAAACAACATACGGAAAAGTAATGTCACAAAACAACAGGATTTTACGGCAATAAAACGCTGCTGCACCGCGTCGATTCACTCGCGAGAAGTATTCACAGGACTCCTGTATATAGCTACCATATGCACTCATACGACCCAACAGTTCCTCTGCACTAAAGTTGCTCGCATATGCCTTCAGCATTCTAATGTGTGGACATGAGTCTCTCTCGCATGCCGGACTTTATATACACCACTAATCCACCGTGAACGCCCTTGGGTCTTTCGCATCGGAATGCCATGTATCCATCGCTGTTAGTATCGGGATGAGTAATAACAGCGTGGAGCCATGTTTTGGTCATACAAAATATATTTGAACAATGTCGTTCTACCAAGAGTAGTGTCCCATCATGCTTACCGGTGAGACTGCGAAACTTAGTAAGCTCCACAATGAGCCCGGTAACCAGTTTGAGCCAAGGGTTACTGGTAGCACCCTCTTGTTTGTCAGCTGCCGCTTGTGCATCACTCGAAACTTTACGGTCTGCTTGTTGTTGTCACTTTGTTGAGGCAGTTGCTTATGTTCATTGGCGGAAGTTTGAAGGCAGTTCCGATCCCCTAAGGTGAGGTCAGTGCGAAATGAATTTCCGTACCTTATATACGCCCAGGTTAGGAAAGACTCGTAGGCATGATTTCATTCTCAAAGATCACCCGCAAAGCATGAGAGATGTTGGGAGTCTGTTTTTGTAGACGCAATATTCGTTGTATATGAACATGTTGCCCATCGGGTCCAAGAGCTTATCTATCAACCATCGTAAAACTGCAACATCATGCTCATAACAGATTTGTGAGTCTGAATTTTATACTCCGATGCGTTAAAGTTCATCAAACAATGTTTACGTTGATGGAGCAAACCGGTTTCCGAGAACACGGAGGGCTGCTCAACGGTGTTCGGAGTCACGGCTGCAAGTCTGCTGCCTGCGATACCCATGTTGGCTCCTTGGTGGCTTCGTAGTCAATGACTGCAACAGGAAAAGGTGATTATTTGGCATTGCCAGCCGTACTCTCTGGGTTGTCATTCGAAGGAATTTTGCCGTATGGCAAATCTGAGGGCACTGTGTCTAAACTAACTGAAGGATACGTAGAATGTAGTTCTTCATTCTGGCTAGTTGTATTTTTTGGATGGTCGCTAGGAGATGCAATGTTGCGTTTTCTCTCTCGTCTAGTGGACGGAACAGATGAACATCTCGCAGGATTTTGATGCGGTGGTCGCCTGGCGGACGCAGCAGCATCGGTGCACTATCGGCAGATCCATAGTAAACCTTTGTATTCAGTGTAAGTCTTAAAAAACGATATAGCAGTTTGCGAGCAAACCTTTTGGCAACATGCTCAGTATTTGCAAGCAACACGTTTGATGTCCTGTGTAGCGGAGTTTGACGTTGATTGGAAATTTCCTCTGATACATGCCCTCGGTCATCACGTACACTTCAATTTTCGTTCTGCTCCATGACCTTCCTATCTCACTGCGAGGAGCATTAACACGCTTTCCGTGTCCTCAGCTGTCCCCGGAGTTATCTCCCGCGCCACCGCATATTCTTGTATTGTTAGCCGCTACATACGCCCTTACCCTTGTGCCATGGCTTGTCATGCGTATACGTATGCATTCCCTGAAACGTTGGCCAGAGTTGACTTCATTTGATCTGTGTGGATTGTAACCTTACCTGCTGCACCTGGTCTGTTACAGCCTTTTAGGTGTGTTGATTTCAGTGTCCAGCTTTGCCTCACTATGACTGGGCCGTTTATGAAGGACCATTGGCTTACTGTTAGTTCACAACTCATTGTGTGGTCCCACTTGTTTTGATTGTTCGTGTTAAGAAGTTTTGACATCGGTTTCCTGCCCATTTGTGTAATTGCAATTGTTGGTGACACAGACACCCGGACGCAGAACAATTGAGGTTTGTCCGATTTAGGTGTGTGCCTGTGCTTCAATAGTACCGTAGTTGTTGCGAGTCAACTTTGTTTTGATTTCGGGATCACTGGCAATATGGCACTCAACGTTCAGTCGGTGGAGGTTAACACCCTGAGTAACCACTTTGGCACAATGTAAACACAGGTAATAGGACATGAGGAAAATAGGATACTAAAGGAGAAGGAACATCACAGGGGTCCGTTGTCCGCATTTCGAGAAGCAGAAAATCCTCTCTTCCAACCCGTACTGGTGACAAATGCTGCCGACCAAAACCACAGTATCCTCATTCATGGTGGGGATGTTACTTCGGGTATCGAGTTCCTAGTAAATACCGGAGCCGAAGTCAGCGTTTATCCCACAGCCCAGATGATATGATCTCACGTTCACCGACCAGACTACTTGCCACCAGTGGCAAACTAATTGAAACTTTCGGCGAGTTTCTTCCGCTCAACCTATGTCTTAAGCGAACCTCCTGTAGGCACTCACCTCTGCAGCCATGTATTTCGCTATCATGAGCTTTGACTTCCTTCAACAACAAACATTATCCGCGATCCTGAAAGGTGTAGGTTGATCCCCTCTCCGACACAGCTCACTGTTGCCCGGATTAGCGCCAAAGTGGTTACAGTCACATCCATTCGCGTAAAGCCTCAAACTTTACAGCCTCTCAGAAACCACCTTAGCTTAAATCCACCACCGCCGAAGTCAAATGTTATGCAGCACCCATTTCGCCCTGCCCTGACATTCTATACTCGGACAAGTTTATTGCAGCTAAGTCGGAATTCGAGAAAATGCTTGCGGTTAAAATAATGCACTCATCCATGGGTATTCCCATTGCACATGATACCAAAGACATCCGGCGAAAGCATTTTTAGAGCGCTTCGTAACGCAATATGGTTGTCCCACCATCGTAACCACAGATCGAGGGTCAAGTTTCTCGTCCACGTTTTCCACGTTGCTGACGGATTTGGGTTACCGCCACGTCCACACGACGGCATATCACTCGGCTGCTAACGGCATTGTAGAGCAATTTCGCTGCCAACTGAGGGCGGCGCCACCACCGCACGCAGACCCTTCATAGTGCGAAACTCAGCAGCTTGTTCTTCTTGGCCTTATGAGCAACGTTAAAATCGATTTCCATGCAATACCAGCGCAACTAGTCTACGGATGCACACTACAATTGGCCAGACAGTTCGTAGAACCAGCACCGTCCACTTATGCCTTCGACTAAAGAAGTTATACAGATCGGTTAGCTCACCAGATGAGTGAGCTGCGCCCGCCCGCTTCACAGTTACAGAAGACACCGGTGTACGTGCCCGAAAAACTGTCAACCTGGTCACACCTACCCCTTCGAGTAGACGATGTGACACAGCCTCTGCAGTGGACGTACATCGGGCCCTTTAAAGTTGTCAACCGCAAATGTGAGACATTTGCAATCAATCGCAGTGGCCGACACTACATTGTCACCATTGCCCACCTAAAACCACTGTTTATGGAAAATATACCTTGTCTTCAATGCCTAGCATTGCTTCGAAAGGTAAAGCGAGGGATTCCAGCACTAGTCACGGCTGATGGGTGCACGCGATCAGCAATGGAAGCAGCTGATCTCCTACGGCTTCACTGCTCCAAAACTTTCCAGGAGGTAACGAGCACGAACATTCTCCTCATTCCTACTACTCCTTCACCTGGTTTAGAAAACATCACCTTCACTGCGGAAGCTGTGTTGAAGAAGTTGTTATCCTTGCGTATCCACAGTTCTCCCGGAGCTGACAATATCCGACCAAAGGCTCTACAGGCAGTAGCCAGTGATCTAGCAGCACCACTGGCTATTTTCTATCAGCGATGTCTAGAGAAGAACCAGATTCCACCAGTATGGAAGGAAGGGGTCATCACTCCTATTCATAAAGGAGGTAGCCGCACTGATCCTGCCAACTACCGTCCAATAACACTACTTCCAGTACTATCCAAAGTGATGGAATCAATCATCGCAGACGCGCTGATGGAATACATGGAAAGCCACAATTTAATAGCCCCAGAGCAACATGGCTTTCGTCAAAAGCATTCGTGTAATACTAACCTATTAATTGCACGTAATAGCTGGACTGAAGCTGTTGATGTTGGAGTAGGGGTCGATGTCATCTACTTGGACTTTTCAAAAGCATTTGATCGCCTCAACCATCGCATTCTCCTTTACAAGCTTCGTAATTATGGCATTGGCGACCCAATCCTGAGTTGGATTGACAATTTTCTACAAGAACGACGGCTAGTGGTGAGAGTCCGAGAATCGTTGTCTGATGCAATCGATGTGGCGTGCGGAGTACCACAAGGCTCGGTTCTTGGACCTCGTCTATTCTTGGTGTTCATTAACGATTTGGCGAGATCAATTACTTCCGATTTCTTATTTTTCGCTGATGATATCAAGATATGGCGAAGGATCAGAGGGCCGGAAGACCATGAACGGCTCCAGTGCGATCTTAACAAGGTGTCTAACTGGTCACTTCAAAACGCCCTACCGTTCAATGTAGACAAATGTCGCGTCGTACAATTACGCCATTGTCATAACTACACCTATTCACTTGGGACCAACGGACTGCAGAATAGCTCCCAGGAACGTGACCTAGGTGTGATCGTACAGAGCGACCTCAACTGTTCAAAACAGGCTGAGGTAGCTGCGAAAAGAGGCAACCAGCATGTCGGCATGCTGCGAAGAGCATTCGGGAGATTTGACCCATCAATCTTCCCAATGATGCACAATTCCTACGTGCGCCCGCATGTTGAATACGCTATCCAAGCTTGGCAACCTTGGTTGAAACGCGACCTAGAAGCGATAGAGGCACCACAACGGAGAGCAACAAAGAATGTGCAGGGCCTGCGCTACCACTCTTATCACCGAAGGCTGAAGTTGTTGGGAATTTTCAGCGGGCGCTATCGAAGACTGCGCGGTGATCTCATATTAGCCTATCAAATATTGAGTGACCCCAATCACGTATGCAGCCATTTGTTGAAACGTAGCCACAACACGCAGCTCAGGGGTAACTGCCTAAAGTTGCAGGAACAATACAGCCGTCTAGAGTGTCGACGGAATTACTTTTCCCTTCGGGTTTGCAAACCTTGGAACGCACTTCCTGACTTAGTTGTATCCTCTCCTACCCTGGATGTTTTCAAAAAACGATTAGATGTCGCTCTTAGCTCCCAACATTTTGTTACCTAAATTCCCCTACTGTGGATTACGCCAAGGATGAATTTCTACAGGCTTTATGTATCAAATGGACCTAAGTGAGCGACCATATTTTACTATTCTCACTCTTTACCTCAATGATCACTGCACCCCAGTGTCTTTCTGCATGTTTCCGACCGATAATTTATTTTAATTTTACACTGATGTTGCTTATCAAACTATTCATATCGGCAGACGTTCGATAGATGACCCAGACATATTTTGATTTTATCATATTCACCTCAACCATCCTACGGGACGTGTCAAGCACTTGCTTTTATCCCGTGATAAATCATTGTTCATTGTTCATTGTACAACTAACCGCACCAATTTTCAGCAGCATAGCATCGTCGAATTAGACTATGCTTCAGGTCTATACGCATCAGGCGTCTCGACATCCACCGAAAGTAACCGGTCGCCTTCAAGCCTACTGAAAACATGTGGTTAATTAACTGAGGTGTTTCTTCCAGTTTCCAGTGCTTTAGAATGACAAAGGTATCGTAAACGTAGCATAGCCTAAGTTTAGGTTATGCGACTGACTTCTTCCAATGCTTGCATCACCGCTTCGGCCACTAGACCGGATATGGGTGAACTCATTGGCATGCCTGTTATTTGTTTGTACGTTTGGCCGTTGAAAGCCGAGGAAGATAATCTGTTCGAATTCTTTACACGGAATGGGTATCTCAGGAATTTCATTCTACGTTGTTTAACGTCAATAAAACGCCCGACGCAGGAACAAATATTAGAAACGGATAAAAGAACAATCATTCTACCATACAACAACGGCGCCTCCGAGATGGCAGCGAGACTGCTACTACCTTTCGGAATCGGAGTTGCTCACAAGCCGACAGAAACTATTCGAGACAAGCTCTTCAATGGTAAGGACCGGTTTGGCAAAGAAGAAGCAAGTGGTGTGATTTACAAACTCCACTGTAAAAAAACTTGCAACACATACTGTGTGAGCCAGACAGGAAGAAAGCTCGGCACTAGGCTACATGAGCATAGCCTAGCCATCTGTCGACATGACCAGAACTCCTTGATGTCGGTACATATGGACGCCGAGAATTCTCAGTTTGATTTGGAGAATGTCAGGATCGTAGGCAGGGTAACATGTCAAAAAGCACGCAAGTTCATCGAAGTTTGGTACTCGGGGAATAAATCAGTCAACAGATGCACAGATCTAGATACTGCGTATGAAGTACTGAGGGTCAAATCAATACTCCGCCCCAAATCAACAGGATAATGGAACCTCATTGAGGCGGACTCTAGCCAACAGTACGCAAAAGCTAACTACACGGTCAGCTCACATGGATCAATCGAGTCCTGACGTTGGAATCACTAAGTGATCAATAATTACTTGGATCTGTAACTGGTCCGTATAAATCGCACTGATGGTGTCGTCTAACCTGACCATGAAAGGTTTGCAGCCAAATCAGCCAGCTCGGAGAACACCTGCCTACCCTCATCCGCATCCAGAGGTAGAAATATTCTCACGGATTTCTAATGAATGCTACGTCTGCTGATCATGAATGCACACAACCGATGGCAAATGTATTAACAAGTACTGGACCAGCATGAAGCCGTATGCTTGTCCAACCTCGGGGAACATTTAACCAGTGAGCTTGAGAAAGCGAATGCCATTCGTACGCATTGGACCAAACTCCAAACAAAGCAGAAACTAAAAGGGATAGGATCTCGCAACACAAACCAGCGAATGAAGAAGACGCATGGATTAGGAATCTATCCAAGAGAACCCTATCAGGTATAGAAAGAGCAGTTATTGTACGAGGTTTGTAAGTCAGTTACAAAGATGCCAATCCCATTGATTTCCTTGCCGCACTTGAATCAACGCTGACCACATCAAACATCGTAGCTGAAGCCCAACATACAATTAGACACAGCATCATCCCCAATATGCGTCACAAAGTGAAAACCAACATATTCAGTGTAAGCGAACGAAAAGCACTGATAAATCTCGAAGAAGACAAAGCTATTGTTATATTCCCGGCTGACAAGGACGTCTTACTGTCATAATAGACAAAACTAACTACACGAATAAAGCCCAAGAACTGATCGGAGAAGTGAACACCTACCAGCCGATAAGTGAAGACTCTATGAAACGCCTGGCAGGCGAGATCAACAAAACTCTTCAAAGACTGAAACAAATGGGACAGACCACGAAGTTAGAACACAGCAAGATGGAACCCGTGGATTCGGTGCTACCACGGTTCTACAACCTATCCAAAGTACGCAAAAATGGAGAACCGCTTCGTCTATCATGTCATTACCCGGGGCATAGAATTACAAGCTGTCTAAGGAAGTTTGGAAACCGATGAATCACCGAATTGTAGGTTCAGAGCAGTCATTCTAGTCGGCAGAACAATTCCTTGAAAAACTTAATGGGAATAACAACAGAAAGAGCCGATATAATGGTTTGCTTTGATGTTACAGCTTTGTTCACATCAATTGGCACGATGCTGACGAGGCAAACAATGAGGACTCCGCTTGAACAACAGAGAGCGGTAATTAATAGCAACAGAAATAAGTCACACAAATGATGGGGTTGCTCTACTTTTGTCTCATCGCACATTTCACGTGCAATGACCAAATATACAAGCAGATAACGGGTACACTAATGAGATCTCTGGACTGGTAGCAGAGGCAGTGATGCCAGCTTTGGAACAAAAGGCATTGTCAATAGTGGGGTCCAAAATTTGGGTAGGTTAAGTGGAGGATACTTTTGCCATCATCAAACGCTCCAGACTACAACAAATATATCAGCTAATGAATAATTATTTCCGGCATCCATTGCACCAAGGGGGAAGAGAATAATGATCAGTTGCCATTGTTGGACGTGCTCGTGAGAAGACATGCTTCTGGGTCGCTGGAAACAACAGTTTATCGCGAAGCGACACAAACCGATCAGACCTTAAACTATCGCACTAACCATCCGACCATATGCAAACGAAGTTGTGTGAGGATGCTTTCCAACGGTCCCAGACAGACTGTAGCACGCCGCAACTGAGGAAGGCGGATGAGGACCACTTATTTAGCATGTTCCAGCAAAATTCGGACCCCAGAAGCTTTATTCTACGCTGCTTGATATCGAAAAGTCAGTCACAACCCGCGTCTATATGTGTAACAGAAAGAAGAACGATTATCCTAACTTGCATCCATGGGATTTCTGAAATGACAGCGAGGCTTCTGATGCCTCACGGGATAAATGCTGCACACGAAACAACGAAAACTATTCGAAGTAAACTTCTCAAGGTAATGGACAAACGGACTAAGGAAGAAACGTCAGGCGTAATTTAAAAAATTTCATGCAAGAACTGCAACAAGTACTATGTAGGCCAGTCTGAAAAAATACTTGACGCAAGGCTACACAAACCTAGTCTGGCCATCCGCCGCCACGATGAGAAAGCCTTAATGGCAGTACACATGGATGCCGAGGATCATCAGTTCGATCTGGAGAACATTGAAATATTGGGAGAGCAAGAGACCGCAGAGCGTATGTGTTCCTGAAGACCTAGCATTCTGTCCAGAACTCAATCAACCAACACCTGGAGCTGTAGGGTGTCTACGAAACTCTGCAGTGTAAGCCAGCAACAGGTACCCGATCGACAAGGAGTAGACGTGAGAACTCGGCCTACTCAGTTGAACCAATCGTAGGCTGACATTCGATGTAGGTAATAATCAATAATCATTCGGATCTGGCAGTGGTTTGCGAGACTCCGCGAATCAGGACTGAATAGCCACGTTGAGGATGTTGCCTAGTTTGGTAACGAAACGTCTGCAACAGAAATGCCCGGCTGGGAGGGCACATCAAGGTTTGTCCAGTTCCGTCAAATGAAACTCTCTGAATACCAAGTTCCTTCAAAGAATTGGGACAAATTGATCTCTTTACTTCCTCAGCGACAGCGGACTAATTTTATAACCAAATTGTCGCTAATATTTGCGCATCAAATAAAACATATTCGCGGTCTCAAAATGTTAAAGCCAACACGCAAACTTCATAACTTTCAGTAGAAATTCCGGCTACTGCAAACAATGCGCTCTCAGTTTTGCAGCCAACGATCATTGAAGAATTTAGGCATTAAATTAACAGAACTCTCATTCATTCATGCATTTATTATACACGTTAGCTGCAGGTGAAAAACGCCTTAGCTATTGTCCCGCAATACAAAAAACAAGAAGAAAATAACAAGGTGCAGCCGGCTGAGACCCCAGTAACGGACTGACATCGTTCCGGAGAGCTTACAGCCGGCTATAGTGCTGCAAAGGTGTGTTATACTATGCCTAACGAATCAGATCGTGATTGGAGGTGGAAGCTAAGCAGGAAGAGAATGGACGAAGGAACACGCAACACAGGCACCACTGTAGCTGGCTCTTAGCTATATCATGCTAGAAGAATATGAAGCTCTGAAGGTCCTTGGCAAAATAAATAAACTAGTTAAACTCTTTCATCCTCTAGGTTCGCGTCGCCGCAAATCATCCAATTTTATCACCACGCCTGAGGTAACATACTTGGATGCACCAGATGATGTACGTGACACTTTAGTGCTCACAAAGCATCTCGTGAAGACTGAACATCACGTGGACGCACTAAAAGCATTCAAAGTGCTAGTGATTAACCGCAATTAGAAGAAGCTCGCGGTCAGTGAAGCGCCAGTGATTGCGGTGAACCGGCCGGCGTTATGCGCGCAAATGTACTGAGGCACCTTATCAGATTGTTGTGATCATGTTTTTTCAGTTTCAATTTGCCTATGTGATTACGTTCCACTTGTAAATACGTTATTTCTCAAATGTACTTTGTTTGCGACTGAGGAGTGCCGACGAAATGTTAACATCTCGCAATTTATGTCTTCTGTTTGCATTGACCAAATGGGTAAAGGGGACGCAATGTTTCAAGCATATATTTCAGGAACCGCGTACTCCAGTAATTTTAGTTTCGCACATCAGTGAAAGTCAGCGCATAATGTAATTCAGTACCGCATAAAGCACTGGCCAAGTCTCCTACTTACGATCTGCATGTCGAACTGTTAGCCGCACGGCCGGGGTTCGAATGCTGGGCACGCCACCTTAAGTTGAGTGGAGGGTGTAGAAAGTAATCCACGCACCCAATGGCTGTGACCTGCTTCAGCTGGACCTTGACCGCCTCTCCATCTTGTCTGCATAGGTCAACCTTCCGATCAGCTCGGTCAAGTCACAATTCCTGAAGCTGGATAAGTGTGACCACAGCCAAACTTACCCATCGGCCGGGCAACCGTTTGATCCCGCACTTTTCCTGAGACTCCTTGGTGTACTCTCACGATGCGACCTGAACTCCATAGATAAAACCAATATGCTTTATCAAAACGGCCTTCATATGGTTTGGGCGTTCAAACTCAATTTCAGCACTTGGTCCGAAGAGATTGTCCCTCGTCTCTTCGTCTCAATAATGGGACCAACGCTAGAGTACGACTCACTCGCATAATCTCCTATCACTCGGGACGGGGTAGAAAATGTTGAACAGGTACAGTATGTGTACACCAGACTAAGCCCCAATTTACGAGGTGTGCCGTGCGAAGATCGGTGTAAGATATTAGGGCTTCACACCCTATCCTATCGTCGATTGTGGGTTGACCTCATCATGACTCCCCAAATACTACATCTCCGTAATTACCGCATGTTGATGCCGGTGCTGCATTTGCGCACACCAAGCAGCACACGAAGACACCGGTTTAAGCTGGCAGTACCGTGTTGGAAGCGAGTAGCCCACCAACTCTGTCTTAAACGGAGAGGGGTGAATGTAAGGAACAACCTGCCGTAGCATGTAGTTGATGAAATGTCGATATCGGAAGCCAAAAACTGTCTTGACATACATCTTGCCGATATAAAACGATACCAAGTGCACTTCAACATAATGGGTCTTTGTACCTGAGTGATAGTAGATGCAGCTACACAGAGATAACACTTCTTGCTGCTTTCAACCAGTAAGCACTAATCAGTAATGGACTTGTCCATGACCTGAAGGAATCCCTTCCAGTTGCTTAAAATGCGGTAGAAGCGACTTGCTTCTACTTTTGCTCAAAATTTAGGCTCTCTTTTAACCAGCTAGCATTTTCCACACAATGTCACAAAAGTGGTGCCGCTCTTAAGTTGAAACTTTTGTCCTCTCAGTCACAACTCCATCTCTTCCGATTAATAGAAAGAATAGTGAAAGATGAAGTATGTCTTTTAGAGTAGGTAGAAGATTAGCAACAAGTCGCAGCACGGTTTTATGCAACGTTTATCCTGCGCAGCATGTCAGACGAATTTCATAAACCACAAAACAGCCACCATAGAGAACGGAAACATAGTTTTGTCTTATTCATGGATATGAAACTAGTTTACAAGTGCCTCATCGTTGAATAAAACTTTTGTAGATAGTAGGCATTAGAGAGTTAATGTTCCCTTGGTTATTCTTATATCTATTTGGTTGACAAGAGGTGGTGCGCATCTGTGTCCAATTCTTTAAATCGAAAGCTGAAGCATTTCAAGGGTTTTGTTGAAACCACTTCTATTTTCTTCTCTGTGTAAGCGATTTACTTCAGAGAATAAGACATGGTGCTAATTTTCTGTTTGTGCTTGTCCCTCAAGCCGTTTAGTTGGAAAACTTGAAAATTACCAGGAGTCCTTACGTCTCATGCCGACTGACTTATCCGCCATTGAATCCTGGTGCGAACTGTGGCAGATGTCGTTTGTCGTTGACAAATGCAATATCCTGCCGTACAGATTCCAAGTATCGCCCGACAGTCTGTTGCTGCAAGGCGCGTACATATTTTGCATTGCAGGGCAGGTCTCTATTTGGATGTGAGATAATCTGTCAGCAACTTTTCTGGACATTTAGCTTCTCAAGTTTCGAAGGGCATGAAGACCAGGGGATACATATGCCATCATGTTCTCAGAGAATCTTGCATCTGCCTTACAAATCATACGTATTAACGTGTATAGCATACTTTTCCTTGGTCCGATCGAATATGCAAAAACCTGACCAGCATGCTCCTGAGAAGGTCTTGCGACGCTTCACGAAAAGCTGTGTGCTAATTTTTTTGATGACAGCGGGTGTTGAGATAAGCTTGGACTTGATCTAATCCGGCTTCGGAGAAAGAAGCTGAACCTGTGTTCTCTTTACAAGATCACAAACAACTGTGCGCATACTTCTGATATCGGTGTACACATGTCTTAAACACTAGACACTCGATAAACTACTTGTGTGTGCCCATGTGTGACCATCGTTATCCATTGGAGAGTCTGATCGACGAACAATGCAGCCTGTCTGAAATTGACCGACCCTATCCGGGCTTACCTTGCCTATTGCAAAGCTTTAATCAGTCTTATATATGTATTCGCCTGATACATCTTTTACAATAAAATTGGGAAACGTCACATGCAACCAATCAGACGCAAGACACATGGCTGTTCACATGAATGTTAAGTACTCGCGTGGGTGGTGTGGACGAATCGATAACAAAAGCGAATCAAATTAAGGGGACACGACATTGTCCCCTTCTCATTTCGAAAAAATCTATGTAATACATGTCCATTTGAGATCAATTTTAACGATTGCACTCAATGGTTATGTTGTGTGTTGTGTTGCTTATTAGTGCATATCGATAGAAAGGGCGACTTATCCGACCGGATCGTCTTAGGTTTGTGCTTGTTTTTATCAAGCTCTGTGTCACAGGTGTGTTGTCTGTTTAGCAGCATGTTGGGAAAGCGTAGTGTGCAGCCGTCTTGCCATCACTCTTGTTCCATCGGCCAACTGTTAAGTTCCTGGCTTGCACACAGACCCCACAGTGGTCGGGGGTCGGATCACCTTATTTCTTTTCCTGGGATAGGGTGGCCACACAAGAAAAAATGTGCCAGGGGATAATTATTCCCAACCCGTCTATACTTAGCCTTGCAAATAGCCCATCTTTCGTATTCTCTGTGATCGGCACTTTTGTTGGTAATAACGGCTGTCTTTCACCGTGTTCGAGTTGTTTCCCTTCAGCATTAGATCTGAGGGGGTTCTTGTCGTTGAATTATGTGGAATGGTTCTGTATGACTCTAAGGCAGATGCTAAAGCACCCCCCAGGATTCTGTCGAAAGCTGAAGGACTTGAATTGATTCTCTCAAAGTACGCTTAAGTCGTTCGACAACCTCTTTCGCCGCAAGATTATAAGGTGCAGTCCCCGAGTGTTGGATACCATAGCGCTTTAGAAATTCGACGCACTCGTTACTTGCGCATATTACCTGAGCTACCTTGGAAAGACCGCACAAAAGAAGCAGTGGAGCAACGCGGTATTGCTACTAGGGATAGCAAGAAAACAATATTTGTTCATGGTGTTCCCGAGCTCCTGCATGCTTTTGATCACGATGCACATACACATGACCGAGAACAGTGGTGCTACATCCGCGAAGCACTCTCTGTTAACAATGTTATTGCCAAATCCCTAACAAGAGTTCCGTTGTCACCTAACTACAAGGGTTGCGGTCCTAGGCTAATGAAGGTAATACTACACTCTGAGGGAATGACTCAAGTTCTGTTGGATAGCTGGTTAAAGTTTCGATCTAGGTTGCCAACAGAAATAGGGCTAAAGGCAGCAGGCGAACGACCAAAAGTCGGAAGAAATTCGATGGAACTTGCCAAATCCTGCAAATTCTTTATTTGCACAGTCCTTCGGAGAGACCGACACAACAGCGCCCACGCCACACAGGAGGACCGATCACAGCACAAGTGAACCATCAGTTCAGGAACGCTCAATAATGTCATGTAACACGACTGAAATACACAAACCAAAAAACGATTAATTGCCGGCCACCTAACGGCCGGCTTAAAAACGAACACAAACTTGACATCCACCAATGAACTCCTAACCACAGAAGCCCTATCTTGCATGTACACAAACGCTCAAGGCCTTCGAAGCAAGTTGGCCGAACTTAGAGAACTCCATGCCTCACAACCACGAGACCTCGTCATGATTACAGAGACATGGTTAAACCCTGAGATAACCGACTGTGAGATCAAGTTACCCGGTATGTCGCTGCTTCGGACCGATAGAACCGGAATGGGTGGCGGTGTGATTCTTTACTATAATACAAGCCTCCGATGTGAAGTTATCGATCACCCAGAAATCCGAGCTCCCGATTCGCTTTGGTGCCGCCTTTGGTTGCGAAACAAGGACACATGTCTACTAGCCGTGGTTTATCGCCCGCCAAACTCAACGTCGGAAATGGACTCCAAACTGTACCACGTTTTTCAGTTTGCTTTGAACAAGTCCTACACCCACATTCTTATCGCGGGAGACTTTAACGTGCACGACATAGAAACGCCGGCAACTGACGGTACGCAGTTTAAAGCCTGTTTGCAAGAACTTATTGCTATCCACCCTCTTTACAACCACGTAACCTCTCCCACCAGATTTCGAACTTCTAACAAGCCGTCGATACTAGACCTTGTGCTAACTAACGAAGAACTCATGGTTGTCGGGATAGTTACAAGCACACCACTGGGTCGTAGTGATCATGTCACTCTACTCTTTGATTATATATGCTATGCCGAGTACCCGGAAAAGGAGGAGGATAAAGTGCACACTGTCACGCACTACAATGTGTTGTCCAAGCTTGTTAAGGATACATCTTGGACTTTCTTATTCGAATGCCCCCCAGATTTGGCCTGGGATATGTTTACAAAGACTTTGAGCACACTGGTAGCGCAAGCATCGGAACAGAAGTCCTTCCAACCCAAAAACCAGTAAGTCATTTCTGAGGAGCAGAACACGTAAATGTATGTCCCGGAGGGATTTAGCGTGGCAAAATTACCAGGGTTGCCCGAATTCCGAAACCTGGACTGCATACGTGACCCATCGTAACTTCTGTGTGAAACTGATCCGCGAGGACAAGGTCACGCATCAGCAGAAGTTAATGAAGCGATTCTGCACTAACCACAAACTCCTGTATAGGCACATTAACGGCCTTCGAAAGGTAAAGCGAGGGGTTCCGGCGCTAGTCACTGCCTGATGGATACACGCGGTCAGCAATGGAAGCAGCTGATCTCCTACGGCTTCATTACTCTCAAACGTTCCAACAAGTGTCGAGCCCAAACATTCACCTCATTTCTAATACACCGCCGTTTGGTTTAGAAAACATCACCTTCACTACGGAGGCTGTGTTGAAGAAATTGTTATCCTTGCGTATCCACAGTTCTCCCGGAGCTGATAACATCCGTCCAAAGGTTCTACAGGCAGTAGCTAGTGATCTAGCAGAACCACTGGCTGTTTTCTATCAGCGATGTCTAGAGAAAAACCTTATTCCACCAGTATGGAAGCAAGGGGTCATCACTCCTATCCATAAAGGAGGCAGCCGCACTGATCCTGCGAACTACCGTCCAATAACATTACTTCCTGTACTATCCAAAGTGATGGAATCAATCGTCGCAGACGCGCTGATGCAATACTTGGAAAGCCACAATTTAATAGCCCCAGAGCAACATGGCTTTCGTCAAAAGCATTCGTGTAACACTAACCTATTAATTGCACGTAATAGCTGGACTGAAGCTGTTGATGATGGAGTTGGAGTCGATGTCATCTACCTGGACTTTTCAAAAGCGTTTGATCGTTAGACCATCGAGTTCTCCTTCAGAAGCTTCGGAACTACGGCATTGGCGATCCAATCCTGAGTTGGATTAGCAATTTTCTAAAAGAACGACGGCTAGTGGTGAGAGTCCGAGAATCATTTTCTCATGCAATCGACGTGACGTGTGGAGTACCACAAGGCTCGGTTCTTGGACCTCGTCTATTCTTGGTGTTCATTAACGATTTGGCGAGATCAATTACTTCCGATTTCTTATTTTTCGCTGATGATATCAAGATATGGCGAAGGATCAGAGGACCGGATGACCATGAACGGCTCCAGCACGATCTTAACACAGTGTCGAACTGGTCAGTTCAAAACGCTCTACCGTTCAACGTAGACAAATGTCGCGTAGTACAATTACGCCATAGACATAACTACACCTACATACTTGGGACAAAGGAATTGCAGAATAGCTCCCAGGAGCGTGATCTTGGTGTGATCGTACAGAGCGACCTCAACTGTTCAAAACAGGCTGAGGTAGCTGCGAAAAGAGGCAACCAGCACGTCGGCATGCTGCGAAGGGCATTCGGGAGATTTGACCCATCAATCTTCCCAATGATGCTCAATTCCTACGTGCGCCCGCAAGTTGAGTACGCAATCCAAGCTTGGCAACCTTGGTTGAAACGCGACCTAGAAGCAATAGAGGCACCACAACGAAGAGCAACAAAAAATGTAAAGGGGCTGCGTTATCACACTTACCAGCAAAGGCCGAAGTTGTTGGGAATTTTCAGCGGACGCTATCGAAGGCTGCGCGGCGATCTCATATTAGCGTATCAAATATTGAGTGACCCCAACCACGTATGCCGCCATTTGCTGAAACTTAGCCACAACACGCAGCTCAGGGGGTAACTGCTTAAAGTTGAAGGAACAATATAGCCGTCTAGAGTGTCGACGGAATTACTTTTCCCTTCGAGTTTGCAAACCATGGAAAGCACTCTCAGACTCTGTAGTATCCTCTCCTACCCTGGATGTTTTCAAAAAACGATTAGATGTTGCTCTCAGCTCCCAACATTTTGTTACCTAAGCTCCTCTGTTGTGGATTACGCTAGGCATGTTTTCAACAGGACTAATGTATCAAATGGACCTAAGCTGAGCGACCATATTTTATTTTCTCACTCCTTACCTCAACTATCACAGCGCCCCACTGTCTTTCTGAATGTGTACGCGCGATATTTCTTTTTCCTTTTACACTGATGTTAATTATCAAAGTATTCATCTCGGCAGACGTTCGATAGATGACCCACACATATTTTAATTGCATCATATTCACCGCTACCATCCTACGGGACATGTCAAGCACTTGCTTTTATCTCGTGATAAATCATTGTTCATTGTTCATTGTTCCAAAATATAGACCGTTACCCGTGAAGATTTCCTCTAGAAACTCGTACGTTGCAAACAAACAACGGAGCCACTTTATGATGAGGGATGCAGTTACGTCCCCGCACAGACTAGCCTATAGCCATTTGGTGCAGATGCAGGTGGCAGCCAGCCTGTTCCGCTTCTGCGGAGGTGCAATGCCAGACCGGCCCATAATGTCGATTACAAATTTGCCCATGGCTTCCTTGCGTACACAATAGATTAGACTGGAGCATTCAGTAGCCCCCTACTCCTATAGGATTCTTGTCAGGTGTAAGATTCCCGAATAACTGCCTCGACGATGGAATTTGACTCCGGCGACCAGTAGCATAGTCGTATCCTAATTTTCGTTCGCACAATCCCCTGGATGACCTTGCGCACATCCAACCACCAGATGAATAAGGGTTGCGGGAACAACAAATTGCTCGCCTCTAATAATGTACTTGCTCACAGTATAAAGCTCGTACGGCGGGGTATAGTGCGGAAGTAACTCAGGTTGGATCATAGTACGACTAGGCCATGAAACAGCTATGTACTCCCGAAGCCTAGCAAAGACAAGGCCTTTGTCAGTGTACTCCCTTATCAGGTCAGCAGAACGCGTTCCGTCTGAGAGATAGGATATCATTTTACCACCTCTAATTCCTCATCTTTCCCTATGTTGAATAGTGGAAGTCCCAACAGGGCATATGCAAATTGGTTAAAAAAATCTGGCACGCATTTTATTTCACAGTCGTAGTTCAATAAACGCGAATACCAGCGATTCAAGCTTACCGGATTTTAGCTTTTGCTACCGCGACTTGGTAGTGCTGTACGAGCAGAGTGATCGCGGTGTCAAGTGAACCGACGTCCGAATAAGTAAAAGTGCCATTTCTCACACACCCAGACGCTTGCATGACCCTCGTTTCGTCGGTAAGATTTTCTTCGATTATCGGACAAAGTACGCGATGCGTACGCAGGCACTTGCTTCTCGCCATCATGAAGCTGGGATAGAACTGCACCCAAACCAACATCTGTAGAATCCTTTGAAATAAACGATTTGCAATGCACATTTAAGATCGCTACTATAGGAGTGGATGCAATCATCGCTCTTTTAACCATGTAGACATCAACTTGTTCAGTCGTCCAACGAAACCTCTGGTTTCGGCGAGTCAGCCGCGACAACGGCTCAGCAATAGTTGCAAATTTTCGTAAATGTTGAAGGTAGTAAAAACACAAACCCAGGAAATGTTTCCTCAGTGTGACATTACACGCTATTGAACAATCGAGAATGGTCCTGGTATTCCGCCTATTGGGCTTAATACCAGAGGTAGAAATAATATTCTTAATAAACTCTACCTCCGTTACTGTGACCTAGCATTTGCTGGTATTTAGGCGGAGGTTTAGTTCATTCATTCTGTGCAGCAACTTATAAAGGTTTTCCTTATGTTCGGTGGAATTAGCACCGAAGACACAAGGGCTGTTTGTATACACAACACATCCTTTCAGATCGAATAGTGATAGAGTAATAAATTTCTGTCAAGCGGCTGGGGCATTACCAAGGCCCATTTATAGGAGATGGTATTGACACAAACCGTCTTGTATGAGGGAAGCAGCCAAATGTCGACAATCTGGAGTCAGTGACATGTGGTAATATGCACTGTGAATATCAAGGTTTGATAACAGTTAGGCGTATGAAAGCCTAAACATTAAACCATCAAGTCAATAAAAATACGTTTCATGTACTCCACTGAGCACACATTCAGCAAATTATTTAAACTAGAACTTTGGATAAAAGTTTGGGTAAAATAAACCACTTATAAGAACCGGCGAAATGTGAAAAACCAAAGTTATATATATATATATATATATATATATATATATATTGCGCGGGAGAGCCTATGGTGCGCTGAGGTTGGTGGTGGCTAGATCATGAAAAATGATCTACCCACTGCTGCTACTGTTGCGCCATATTCTCATGTCCTGGGCGCCTCCTCGTGGCGACCGCTGGGTGGAATTTGGGTTTCGCCCTTCTCCCTGCTAAGATCCAGGACACCAATTCGCATGAGTCAGCTAACTGACCATGTGCTAGACCCGCTGCCTTTCGGGTGTTCATTTGATCGAACGCTTTGGCTGAGGACCCGAGTCGTTCTCCTGTCAGGATTGGGCGCCCTGGCAGTATCCTAGTCCATCCTCTCCGGAGATTAGGAAGTGGTCGATGGCCCTCTTCCCGTAAAACCTAGCCATGGGAGACAACAGGTTACGGGTGATATTCTCAATGCTCGATTGGCGTAGAGCACGAGTGCCACGCATTGTCTCTGACGGCGGGAGGACACTTCCGGGTGTTCAATGATTTGCTACTGCCCGCCTCAAGCCAGGCAGCCCCTGGTCAAATTGGTGCAAACTCGCCTAAACACAATTGCGTCTGGCCGCGGTCGCTGGTGTATTTAACAACGGTCGCGAAACATACGTAAACCGTCCCAGAACCTCAAAGGATGCGTGTGACGGCCGTCAAGCGGATCCCAATCTGTCTCTGCAATCACATTCCAGAGCTGAATCTGCTCCCCACTGCCTTGCAGGTCAGGCTGTTGAGCCAAAGGCTCCGGGTGGAATCCCTCAAGCAAACCTCCAAACCACCCACTGCCTTGTGGGTCAGGCTATTGAGACAAAGGCTCCGGGTGGAATCACTCAAGCAGACCTCCAAACCACCCACTGCCTTGTGGGTCAGGCTATTGAGCCAAAGGCTCCGGGTGGAGTCCCTCAAGCAAACCTCCGAAGCACAACGACCACCTCGCGTGCGATTGCCCACCAATGCATTCGTATGCCTGCGCGCAAAGCACTCAGCATCGGGTGCTGGAACGTGCGCACACTACTGGACCGGAACTCCAGCGAGCGCCCGGAGCGACGTACTGCACTGGTCGCAATGGAGCTGGCGCGCTACCACATCAGTATTGCGGCGCTCACTGAAACTCGGCTCGCTGAGCAAGGTACATTACATGAAGCAGGTGCTGGCTACACATTCTACTGGGTGGGCAACGCCGCCTCAGCACCACGTGAACATGGGGTCGGATTTGCAATATCCGATCGCCTCCATGGCCAGCTGGTGGGTGAACCAACGGGCATCAGCGCGCGACTGAGGACTGTTCGCCTACGACTCGGAAGAGGTAAGTTTGCTACTTTTATAAGTACGTACGGTCCGACCATGTGTTATCCTGATGACACGCGTGATCAGTACAACAATGAGTTAACCTCCATGACACGGTCTGTGTCGAGGAGCGACCGACTATTTCTGCTGGGTGATTTCAACGCGCGCCCTGGGCGTGATGCATCAGCGTGGACAGATGTTATCGGTGCGCATGGCATTGGTTCAGCGAATGCGAACGGTGACACGCTGCTCTCACTGTGTGCCACTCACGGCCTGACGATCACGAACACTCGGTTTGCACTGAGTGCGAGTGATATAGCAACTTGGACGCACCCACGGAGTGGTCACGCTCACCTGCTCGACTATGTCATCGTACGTCAGCGTGATATGCGTGAAGTGCGCATGACACGTGTACTGCGTGGAGCTGCGTGGGGCACTGATCACAAATTGGTTCGGACAAAACTGTACATATATTTTCCTAAATCTATGTATTGCACTCTCGCCGTGCATCGGCGTAAATTTAACATTCTCTCCCTCGGTACTGGGGCGAAACGTACTGAGCTGGAGAAGGCGATGGTTGAACGTCTGTGTGATGTGGAATGCATAGCCACAGTGGGCGACCTGTGGCACAACATTCGCGACCAGGTGACAGCTGCTGCCGAGGAGACCATCGGGCGCGCAAACTGTAAGCGGCCTGATTGGTTTGATGACAACAATGTGACGATTGACGCATCAGTGTCAGAGAAGAATGCAGCATTTGCTGCACATGTTGCAGACCCCAGTGACTTGGGAAAGAGTAGTGAGTTTCGCAAACTTCGACGGCGACTGACCCGAGAGCTCCGTCGCATTAAAAATGCATGGTGGACGGAGATGACGAAGCAGATGGAATGCTACGCCGAACGCCGTCAGCACAAGGAATTCTTTGACTCCTTGAAGGCGGTGTATGGACCGAGATTGGAGCCGCTGGGGACGCTGATCGATGGTAGTTCAGGCGCTACCTGCACCCAGACTGCAGACATAATGCAGGTCTGGCGGAAACACTTTGACTATCTCTTGAACAACCGTTCAGAGATCGACTGGCCTACATTGAACGGCCTGAAGCAGCACGATGTGAAGGCGGATCTGGCGGATACGCCGACACTGGATGAGACGCAGAGAGCACTCGCTCAGCTGCGAAACGGCAAGTGTGCCGGGGCCGAGGGGATCCCGCCTGAAGTATTGAAACACGGTGGACCCGCGTTGTTGACTGCGCTGCACCACTTGGTGCAACGCGTGTGGATTGAGGAGGAGGTGCCTACTGAGCTGAAGGATGCCCTGGTGCTACCACTGTACAAGGGCAAAGGGAGCAAGCAATGTTGCAGGAATTATCGTGGCATCAACTTGCTGAATTGTGTGGGCAAGGTTATTGCCCGAATCCTGCTCAATCGCCTCGTCAGTCAGATTGTGGAACCAAACGTGGCGGAAGAGCAATGTGGATTCCGTTCGGGTAGCAGCACTATAGATGTGGTGTTTGCGACTCGTCAGTTGCAAGAGAAGTGCAGAGAACGACACCAGCCATTGTACTCGCTTTTTGTTGATTTCACCAAGGCATTTGATACGGTGAACCGCGAGGCACTGTGGCTGCTGTTGGGTAAGTTTGGTTGCCCGCGTAAGTTTGTAAGTTTAATTGAATGTCTGCACAGTGGTATGCGAGCGAGGGTGCAGCTGAGTGGAGAGACCTCGGATGACTTTGCAGTTGTCTCTGGTGTGAAGCAAGGCTGTCTTGCCTCCTGCCCTGTTTAATATCTATCTTCATGCAATGTTGTCTTGTGCTTTTGATGCCGCTTGTGCTTACGGTGTTCGTGTGGAGCACCGTATTGATGGTGGGTTGCTGAACATCCGTCGTTTCGGTGCGAGAACTCTACTCTGCGAGACAACTATCCGTATGTTACTGTTTGCTGACGACTGTGCGTTGTGTTCATACAGCGCGGATGAGTTGCAGCACATGACTAGTGCTCTGGCTTCGACAGCGGCCAAATTCGGGCTCACCATCAACACAAACAAAACTGTCTGTCTCTTTCAGCCTACACCGGAGGTGCAATCTTCAATATTGCCGCGAATCACCATTGGTGCTGAAGTATTAGAAACCACCTCCCGCTTCTGCTACCTTGGGAGTGTGATGTCGACTGATCAGCAGCTACACAGTGAGCTGCGTATCCGCGTGTTGAAGGCAGCGGCGGCATTCGGGAAGCTTGAGTACCGAGTGTGAAACAACCATCAGCTTACCGTTGGCACGAAGCTGATGGTGTACAAATCCATGGTGCTGTCCGTTCTTCTATACGGCAGTGAAACGTGGACGATGTACCGTCGGGATGTGCGATACCTCGGGCGGTTCCATCAGCAGTGTCTGCGACGGATTTTGCGCATCGGCTGGGGCGACAGAGTTGCAGACACGGAAGTTTTGCGCCGAAGTGGGATGTATGCAGTGGACTGCATACTTTTACTGAGACACCTGAGGTGGATCGGTCATGTGAGCCGTATGGATTCGACGCGGATACCGAAGCAGCTATTATATGGTCAGCTGAGTATTGGGAAGCGGCACGTGGGGAAACCAAAGTTACGTTACCAGGACATGATTAAAGTGAGCCTCACACGTTCTAATCTTGATTGCAGATCATGGGAATCGAAGGCGGTTGATCGGCGTGCATGGCGCGATCTGATCACGAAGGCAGTTGCCGAGGTGCAGGAGAAAGCCTCATGCATGCAGAGAAGAAGCGGCAAGTGCGGAAGCGGCAAGCACCGATGGGTTGTTCTCCATCGACATCAAGCGCATGGTGCTGTAGCACATGCGGTCGCGAGTGCCTGAGTCAGGCAGGCTTAGTGAGCCATGAGCGAGGCCACTCGGGACCAATACCGAAGCGACGACGGGTCCTGCATAGAACGTAGGCAGAACCGGCGCAGCGTTTGTAGGCACGCTGCATTCGATTTACTAACCGCGTGCTTGCATGCTAAGTCTTTTTATTTCAGGTGGTGGGTTTTCAATTCTGCCTACATGCTTTTCTTTCTCATATAAATGTCTACCTGTACTCTATTCCATTAACTTGCACAGCTTGCTTAAGCCAACTGTAGTCGATTTCCGTAGCATTTTTGTGTTCGTGGCATTCCGTAAAGTATACTTTCTGACCCGCTGAACTTATCTAGGATTCGTTTGTAAACAACTTATTTCATATGCTCATTAACTTAAGGTTTATGTCGCCGTTTCCTTTTGCATTAATCGAGTTATTTTCTTTGTCTCTCTCTCTCAAATGATTGGCTGTTGTTTGACATCCCCGGTAAGGCTGCGCTTGATGTGCATGTTGACAAGGTGCCTACCTGTCTATTACCCACTACCTCGTCCATATTGGCTCTAGGAGACTTTTGGTCGTTGAGGGAGGGGACGGGGTGCACGGTCCTTGTGGCCGTGTTCGGCTCGAAGAGTGGTTCCACACAGTCAGTATGGAGCGGACTACGGTCCAGCCACCGCCTTGTGTGTACTTGATTCCCAAATACAGTGTGCTTGTGGTTGCCTGTGAAGGAGTGTGGGCCGGCTCCGCTGATGAAACATGGTTCCCATCCGCATGCCTCCTGGTCTTATTCCTTCGGGTTTACACTGGATATGGTGTGTGTGTTTGGAGCTGTGAGTGATGTAGCGCAAGCCACCCATGGTCACTCTATAGGCGCAGGCGTCCTGTGGCTGGCCACAGTGACAGCCAAATCCGAAACCGGATGCCGCCAACCATATATTCAATCAAGCAAACGTTTGTTCGTGGCATCAAGGCTCTTTGTAGAGTGTAGTGTACCGGAAAACCCCCTCTTTCAGTATGTTGCAACATTGGATTTTACGGTTGTTTTAACCTTCAAAACGTCCACTTGTTGATACAAATCGTTTTGGTAAGTACCTTGCTGCACCGTTTCTCGCTCCGGTTGATTCGCTTACTTCTTTTGTAACCTGCACAATATACGTTGGATTCAGTCGCGTACAGCTTTTATATTGTCCCGTATTTGACAAGGCTCTTACGTGTCATTGATTACCGACCAGTATCCAAGGCTCCACCCAACAATTGGTTACCCTAGTCAATAACACGCCGTCCGCCATTTGAATTTTTATTTTGGTGAGCTCGTTCCAGTGAATTTGATTCAGTACTCGCTATCGTTGTGTTTTCTCACTTGCCGCAAATACTTATTCTTTTCTCACTATGAATAGTCCTAATGATAAACCATCTAAGTACGTGGTTAATGCAGTAGAGCTAGCCTCCCCACCTTTTTGGGAGAATGACTCGTTGTTATGGTTTGCGCATTTAGAATCCACTTTTACAAGTATAAAAATTTGTCTGATAATGCTAAATCTCATCAACTTATGTCCCGGCTTCCGCAAAGTGCATCCTCCTGGATGAGAGAAATCATAGCTTGCCCTTATCTCGATGCGAAATATGAGACTTTGAAGCAAGCAATCATCCAGCGAATCACGCCCTCTGACAAGGTCCGACTCCAGCAACTGCTTAGGGATCTACAGTTACGGGACAAGATGCCTTTAGCTCTGTTGCAACAGATGCAACAGCCACTAGACACATCCATCATGGACACGGGGATTCACCGCGAAATGTGGATGCAACGCCTCCCAAAAAACACATAGGCCATCCTCGTCGTGGCAAACGCCCTGCCTCTCGCAACAGTTGCAGAACTAGCAGACCGTGTCATCGAGCGCCATCAGCCAACGAAGGAATCTAGGACTTTCACTCGAATTAGCCCTGTTGCAGCCCCAGCGACATCCGCGACTATTAGTCCGTCAGCAATCGACACTTTATCATCGCAAATAGTGTCACTACAATGCCAAGTCGAGAAACTCTCCCCAGACCGTAAGCAGCGCAGCCGCTCTAGCTCATCATTCCGCCGAAAGAAGCGTAACAATTCAGGTTACTAAGTGAACGACAGAAGCCACTGCCTCCAACGTGGAGCTTTGGGCTTATAAGCAAACAATGAGGCATCACTAACTTAGGTGCTTGTAGAGGTCAAAGGAATAAGCAGTCGTTCCAAGACTTAAAGCATGACAGATTTATAAGCAGTGGGGCGGAATTTCCGAGCCTCTTTCTTTGGAATTTGTGTTACCCTGACGGGTCTTCAAATGTCCAGTATATTGCCACCGCATAGGCAACGGTCAAACAGGTGTGTTAAAGGTAAAGTGAGGAAGTCGGCGCACTTCGTTATAACAGTTTGTGCTTGTGGCACCGGCACAGTGTGTCAGTCCAACGCCAAGCTAGTTATCTATTAAACTGTGTTGCTATTAGTTGGATCTACCAACGACACTGGGTGTCCGTTAGCGTCAAGATGATCATTGATTAGACTGTCCGAGCTTGTGCAAAGCGTTGTGTTTATGGTGAGAGATAATACATTCTGTGTACCGATAAAATTGACGTGTTCTGCTGTCGTGCGCTACGGGTTGACTACTGCGTTCTACTAAGAGTCGTGGTTCAGTAGGGGCCGAGTTGCAACAGTGAGAGAGCATCAGGTATTCCGGCTTTCCTCACCTTCCGCCTTTCTAGAACTTGGTAGACATCGAGGTGTTGGAACGTAAATGTTAGGCCAACTGCGGAGTGTGATAACTGGCGAAATAAAGACAGGGAGCAGACATTTTGAGGAGAATATAAGAAATCAGATTTGAGTTTATCCACATCTACAGACCCTTGTTGTTTACTAGAGCCTATACCACACAGTTGTTTCAAAAGCTGCCATGAGCCACAGCAGTTGTGTTTGGATACAATAGCTTTGATGTACAGTCCATCCAGGCACATAATGTCTTTTTTGGCTACATAAAGTAATTTGACACCCTCGCACATTTTAGATTTATTTCTACCTTCTTTGTTTGCTTGCGGCACAACGTCTTAGATCTCCAGCACCAGCTATCGTGTATAAAAATGATTTTTTTTCTTTTACGTTGTCTGAGTAATTGGGAGGCAAACCGGTCTGACTTAAAATAAATGGTTTCAGTTAGGCAACAAGGGTTGAAGCCGAACTTGAGATAGTCGCTGAGATGTTCACATTGAACGGAGAACTAGTCGTTGTTGAAAACAGTAAAATGAGTAGAGCATAACGTTGTTTGAAATCTTGAGATGTTGGACATAGAACAGACACGTCGCTTGATAGTTCTAAATAGTATATGAGCCAATGAAAGGTAGAATGCATCGGGAATGTGTCCACAATTATTTGCTGGTTAAGCGCTTGAAGGCCGACGTTTACAAGAATAGATCCATCTTTTGGGAAGGACAGCTAGTAGCTGAGCTCATCCTGAACACTGTATTGATTAGAACAGGCCTTCAGTAGCAATTCGTTTCACGCTTGAAACAAAGTCTCTCGTTCGGCCAGAGGTACACGCCTAGAATGTGTAATGCTGAATAGCTGGTACTCCGCGCTTAAAGGCATGAGGTGCATCGCTTTTGGGACTCTACCAATATCCGTAAGAAAGTAGTTTTGGCAAATGGACCGTAACGAACTAAGGTTGAGGCTGGCACTAGTCATTCTGCTGAGGCACATAATGCATTCAATGAAATCATGGCGGTAGGTTTCAATAGAGGATTACTGTCAGTTTTAGAAAGGTAAACTTCAACTGTACGCTTCCTGCTGTTTCTGAAAAAAAGCCATTGAAACCATAACAAAATCCAGTGTTTGAACTTCACTATTTGAATAGCTGATAAACGTGTAAGCGGAGGAATGCACATGTGACTGGCCAAAATACCGTTTGTAATAACAATAAGGCACCACGGCTATGTGTAGCGCGGCACCGAGTTCCATGTCCAGAAAAAGAGTTTGGTTTCTAATTTTGAAAACACATAACGAATAGCTGGCGAAGGCAGTTTGGGTTCTTGAATGGAAAAGGAAAGTAGATGTTTATATTCACTAATGCCATATAAGGCATCTTCAGGAGTGACTGGAAATGCCGTAGAGTCGTTCGCAGAATCAATACGAGACGTGGCACGGGGACGATAAACTTGAGCAAAACGACCGAAATTACCACAATTCCGACAGATTGCAATCCCTGCAGAACAGGATATATTATTTTCGTGGTGTTAGCTATTTTCACAAATGTAATATCTGTTTCCAACTAAGCACCACCACAGAGAATGATCCGAATCCAAAAGAAATATTTTTTCGTTCCTTGGCTGCGACCTTCGCGTGAGACACGTCCATTAACAGTCTCTCTTGTTTGAGAAGCCGCGAGGCAAGAAACCATCTGTTGTATTAGTACTGCTTCTTTTGCTTTATTTGAGATATTATCAGTCACACTTTTGAAAAGAACAAACAAGGCGAGAAATAAAAATGAACTGAAGTCCACCAGTTGCTTGCTTCAGCTGAAAAAGTTTGGAATAAGATGTATAAGCGTTCACCCAAACGCCCCAGTGTTTACTGTGATCTAGTAAGGCACCTTTTAAAGTGGGCTTCCGTAGGTTAAGTGCATCGAATAAACATAGACCACCTAAACCGAGCAGTAAGCGCAATAGCTTTAAATTGCCCTCCGATTTTTGCGTTACGGATGGACTGAGAATAGGCAGCACAGAACGGAAATCCAAAAAAACCCATTTTGCAGTATTCAGCGCATACTGAATCTTTGGGTAACCGCAGTGTCAGTCTAGTACGGTGCAGGAACAGAGGCGTGCAACGACATAAGTACCAAGTGTAGACAAGCTGTTGTGTCCCAAATAAACAGAAGACCAGACAAGCAACGGAACGGATATATATGCCTGCCTGTAGATGCATGCTTTACAAAAATACTAGGTAGGCGTCACAGAAGCCACCAATCAAATGCAAGAGTATATGACTAGTCAAATAAATGTTAAACATTTGACGTGGGTGGTGTGAACGAATCGACAACAAGAACGGATCAAAGTAAGGAGACATGCCAGGTTAGTTTGATACACTTTGAGTTGGAAATGGGCTCTTGAAATTTTGTGAATATGTAGATATAGTGGGATGCTAATGCGCACGTGCTGTCTAACGTAAATACGTTACTTGCGAGCTCTAAACGCTGCTTTAAATAGGCTGCAGCTGCTGGCTGTCCTTCAAACCGTCTGTGCTGCTGTGCTCTAGCACCGGCACAGATGTTTTGCTGCCTACTGTAAGTCGATAAAGTCGACAAGTACAAGTTATAACACAGTCTGCGTCGTCGATACGGCAACTAAGTGCACGCCTTGTGGAATCCATGTGGCTTCACGGACACAACGTTCCAACGTTTGGGTTGTATGAATGGACAGCGCAGCGATTGTAATCTTTCGTTTATAGCAGACTAATAGGCTCCAGTAGATGAATCTTTTGGCAACAACCAGTCCACTTGACTAGTGGCTGTGATTAGATCATAAAAGTTAGTTTTGCAGTCATTGTAGTAAATAAATAAATAGGTGTTTTATTGTCGATGAAACGAGGCACACCTTGATATGGCATGATTAGGGGACGCCAAAGAGTAACGGCAGTCGCACGGTGGCTGTAATTCACTGCCCCTTGCTGGCTACTAAACACTGTATTGTAGGTACAACTAGAAAGTAAGACATGTTTTACTTCATCACAATATGAGCAGAAAGGTTATAAATTCTGTCCGCAACGTCTACGAATCCAATCTTACTTCAAATGCTCATGTGACATTTTAAAATGCCTGGGCTCACAACTGTTGAATGCCATTGCTAGTTTGCAATCGTTATTTGTAGCGAATAGTGGTGGAAGGTAAATGCAACAAAGTTTTGAACTACTGCACATATTCGGAGTTCAAGATTTGTTCTAACACATTGTTCAAAAGATTTACCACTCTTCTTTCAATGTACCATGGGTAAGATACTCTTTTTACATCTGGCACCACAAGCTTGTACCCGTGTCTGTATGTGATATAAGACGTACGCAAATGCAACAGCGGTCTCAACATGGATTGGTCACCGAGATGTTACATGCAATAAATCATGATGTGGTTGACCTGCACCAGACGATAAGACAAGGTGTAGAGTACTAGTTTCTCACATCTGTCCTCGTATGGTAATTTTTGTAAGACAGGAAAACGCGAATTAGCAAGGTGCTGGACCTGTTCGATTTTCTGTATCTCGCCTAGGGCGGTAATACGGTAGGCACGTGAGCCGTACTCTAGTAATGTTCTTATGATGGAGGACAAGGCGCCAGTGACGACCACTTTAGTGTAGGTATAATGACTATGTTCGACTGCTCAAAGCATGCACAATCCGCTACCGTCTGGTCTGTTCCTGTTGTGACGGACTTCAAATTGCAGCGTGAGCTTGAACCTAGGTTCTTCACGGAAGGTGTGGGATGTAGCGGTTGGCAGTAAGTGGTGTAAGTTCAAAAGTCGCCGGGCTTTCCCAGGCTCATGGATACTGACTTTCTTAGGTTGGTCGTAATGCAGACTTGCAGGCCACATGGTGGGGTGATTGGTGAATTAATAAAGTAGACCGCATTCGTCTGAGGGGCTACTCAATCTTCAAATATTCAGGATGTTTGCCAGCAGAGCACACTGCGTCTAAAGAAACTAAGGAAGATCATTGATGTGAAATAGGAATAGAGTGGGACCCAGCACAGTGACTTGGGGTACGGTATTTGTAGTGGATACCAGTCATCCACCTATACTCGATACTTCCGTCCAATGAGAAAGGCCTGGATGCACTGGTGCAGTGATCCCCCAACACTACGCACTCTAAGCTTGTGGTGGATGACTCCACATTTAACCTTGTTAAAAGCCTTACTGAAAGCAATTTAGATTAAAGGACGTTATTGATCACCAATAAATTCGCGCTTCGGATTCGCTTTGGCCCCAGCTATGCTTATGGAACAAGGACACATGTCTACTAAACGAAACTTACCGGTCGCCAAACATTAAAACGGAAATGAACTCCAAAAAGAACCAAGTTCATCGGTTTGATTTGATCAAGTCATTCAGCCAAAGTCTTATCGCTAGAATTTGATGTGCACGACATGGAAACGTCAGCAGCCGATGTTGCACAGTTTAAGCCTGTTTGCAGGAGCTACTTTTAGCGTTCCGCTGCACAACCACGTAACCTCTCCCACAAGATTTCCAACTGCCAACAGGCCTTCGATACTAGAGTTGTGCCCACAAACGAAGAAACCATGATCCAGCAAACTGTTACAAACACATTATTGGGTCGTAGTGAATGTATTACTCTAGTGTTTGACAATATATGCTACGCGGAATACCTTGAAAAGGTGGATGACAACCTTGTGAGGTAAGCAACACAATGCAGCTGGCGTCAGCAACCGAGACTTTGCGGCTTGAATGAACTTTCCCTCCCATGTGTGTTATGAACATATACATAAATCCCAAGATCCACCAGCCAGGTATCTGCTTAAACCACGTACATAAAGGTGTACAGTGCATGCCACCGTTTTATATCGACAAGTTATCTACATATCCGATACAGTAAAGTATTACAGAAATGAATACTTTTGTGACTAACGGGTTACACACTTACCCCAAAAACATACGCCAGTTACTTTTGGTAAGAATCATTTCTATTATCTGTACAAATGGTCAGCTGTGCATTATTCTGTACATCAAATATGTCTCACAATCAAATAAGAAATGATATGTACATCCCGAGGAGTCCAACGGGAATAACAATCAACGATAAGCTCCACGATACTACAGACTTCGTTCACATCAGTCAACAATACAGATGCAATAGCTATCCCGAACGCAAGAAATAAATTTAAATCAAAGTCCGATGTAAATGTATATCCAATACGATCTAGACAGAAGATAAGAAACGGTTTCATACAATACGCAAAAAACACAAGTTCATCCAATAACCGAAATTTAAAACTTGCATTTGTTGCTGCTACAATAGCAGTAACCAGTCGTACGCAGTCATCAAGTGTCTTCCTGTTCAGTTGCCACTGTAGTCGATTTAAAGCTTTTAGCTCAGCGTGTATTATGTCACTTCGAAGACAAGGGAAACCAAGCTTCTTGAGTACATTCTCGGCCTCCTTAGTCTTTAGTATTTTATGTCTGTACGTTAACTTTGTTGCAATTTGTATTACAGAAATCAATCTCAACATATTTTTCCGTTTGTCACCGATGAGAAATCGACTGTTAGAGAACCACTGGTGCTGACTTATTCCCACCGTCAAGAATGAAAAATAATAATCCATAAATTCAAGCGTCTTGAAGACAACTTCTTGTGGTGCTTTCAGACAACTGCAGATGGACCAAACAAAATCGCAGACACGTGTGTTACAATATGGGCCCAAGTAAGAATTGCACCTAACTTGCCGAAGCCTAGAGGATTGTTCGCAATACGATATCCAGTTTCTTATATCATTATGATGTATAATGTCCATAGAAGCACAAAATGTTTACCATGCTAGCACGGGGAGCGTGCCAAGGCGTTTACCACAGCGAGATAACATTAGTCCCTTGAAAAGAGCTCCATGCAGTGTGATCTGGTCAAGGTCACTGAGGAACATCAGTTACAACATAAGTACGAAGCAGGATAGAACCGCAATGCGGTACATAGGTGTGTCACGTCCAATTATTATATGAGCGTGCTTTAAACCATTTTATGTAAGTCAGTATAGTTGCATGGTTGGTAAAGTACAAAAGTGACCTAGACACAGCAACTTACTAATTTGACATCGTTTACTTTCATGCTTTTAACTGAAATCTGAAATCTGTCTATAACAACTAAGGTTTAGCAACTTTCTTTGGAGATATGACGTCCAAGCGCGGGGACTTTTGCCAGGGTTTTACACTCCTTCGAAATAAAGGCCAATGCACACGCAGCGGCATATGGATACACATAACATGCTGCAATATTGACTGTGACCTTTACCAATATCCCAAAAACACCACCACTTAAGTTTTCATCATCCGTTGTGACCCGTTAAGAGCACTGAGTAGCGAAAACGTCTCGCGATAATTTTGAACTACTTCAGTCTACACACTTCCCAGCTTCACGCGTGTCCAACCCTGAAGACGAAGCACTGATTCCTTCTGTTTACCTACCTGCGTCTCGCTGCGCCACACCAAGAGGAAACCGAAGCCGTCACAACACTACAACATTGGCAACGACACCACCACCCAGCGAGAAAAAATGAGCTGAAAGGTAAACCCAAGGCTTATACAGCAGTTTCTGATTCAGCTTCAGATGGGATGGTAACGATAGAGAAATCCCTCGAGTGTTTCTTTTTGAGCGGATCGTTGAGCTAGGAAATCATAAGGTGCTACGAAGTTTCGATAGGCCTAAAAGAAACACGCGAACCACACGCTGGGCAACAAAGTACTGCCCACATTCCCCGCGCTAGTAGTCCCCGCCGTGCAGGTCACGTGTAGTAACGAAGACGTAGAAAGTAAATGGAAGACAAAGAGGAAGGAAAGTCATTTTCATGAAGGAGAACCCCAAAGAGTGAGGAGAATGATAGAATATGAACGCAGAGTTGGCTGATAGATATGGTCCGGAGAAGGGGAAGGTTTCATGTTGTTACCCAAAAGCCTCTAACTTACGAGCGAAACCTTTAACCGTAGGTGCACTGCCTACACGTTCTGCAATCGATTTCGAGCGTTCGATAACTCTACGTGCTAAGCGAGTATCAGCTATGATCCAGTCGGAACCTGGCTAGTGTACCTTTATGGGATGACCGCAAAGACAAAGCAGCCTAGTCAGGATAAATATTTAAATACCTATAATTGACTGACAGAGTCCAGCCGCAATTTTTGAAGATATGGTACCTGGCTGCCTTCTACTCATAAGGTAATGTACAGCTGTCCAGTTGCTTCTGAAACACCATCGTCAGCGGTCCACTTAGTTCCACTACCAAACCATGCAGAAGCATTAGTTGACTTGAATCAGGCCCAGCGGCCTTAGTAGGGTTTAGCACTTACAGCAGCCTAAGGACTTGCGGTTCTGCAACAGTACATTCGCTAAATAAGAACGCTTAAGGATTCTGAAGACAAGTTCAACGCTAGCCAATGCGGCCTCAAGCTCAAACGCCTTACCTACTCTTGTTCGTCGCAATTAGCCGACGATTCATATATGTCAACCAGCTATCCGGAAAAGCACCAGACGGCCGGTTCGCCCTATTGGGGCTCATCAGTGGTGCGCATCCTTCGGTCCTCTGCGGAGGATCGGCCCCATGGCTGCTAGTGGCTCTTGCCAACTAGTCCGCAGCTTATGCAACTGCGCCATGGAGGATGGTATCCGACCAGCACGAATTGTTAGCTAAATGCGATATAGCCCGACCCATCATCCACTGCCATGCAGGCACCTGCCATGCAGATGACAGCGGTTGGCCTTCCGGCGTCAAGACTTCCCGGGTACGGCAGCTATGAATCGACATAGCATTTTGTGGAATCCGTAATGGAGAAGTGGTATTACGAGCCTTCTCTTTGTCCGCATACGCATGAGTTCCAGCGGCCCGCATCAACCTTGTGATTAGTGCATTTGTACCACAACTTCTCCTTACATAAGCGAAGAACTACGGATCTTCCGAAACTAAAGCAGCACATTCCTTTTCGTACAACAGCCGAGCTCCTCTCAAGTGTTGTTTGAACCTAGACTAGACTTGCGGTACCTATCAGAGGTGCTAGTTGATAGAGCCGCACGGTAGGTCCTACAGTACCTAGAACACTTCTGGAGGAAGTAAACGCTAGTGGTATCTATTCACTGCGATCTTGCTTGCAGCTATTTTCTCCTTGTAAGAGGGATGCGTGGCGTAGACACTTCAGTGTACTAGGACGTTAATTTATCACAGACCGCCTGAACATTCTCGGCCACCGAGCCTTCGCTACGCTACCCATAATCCTTGATACGAATAGCCGTATGTTTGGATATGGCTCGGCGATGCTCTGGTGATTGCTGGTCAGTGCACACCTGAGTGTTAAACAGATGAGAACACTGGCATCTAAATGATAGGCTTAACTATTGCCACGTACGAAGTCTAGGGGCTTGCCAAAAGCTAGATCAAAAATAGGCGACACTTGTGCAGCGAACTACCCAGTGGAGAGGTCCACGGTTTGATACAATGGCATTAGTAGCCTAAGCTCAAAAAGACCTGCACCGAAAGTATATTCCGCCTAGTTGCAAGCAAGATCTCTCCAGCAAACTTCCAGTAGATTGAAGTCGCCCAGTATCAAACACCTGTTTGCGGATTCGGAGCGTATACATTCAAGCACCTGTTTGGATGCCCTTCCAAGGCTTCTATATACAATTGCAACTGTACGTTGGACCGAGGAAGTGCTAACCACTACCGACAGAGCTTCGACAGTTTTATCTGCCGATTGACACGTACGCACGCAAAATGTCGTCACTAGCTAACGTAAAGCGCAACTCCCTTACCCTGTCGGCAAACGAAGCGATCACGTCCAAATAGTGCGTAGCCAGGCAGACGTACTTTACCGTCCGTGACGTCCTGAGACAGCCACCTTTCTGTGAATGAGAGTATTTCTGGATGAGACCCACCTACAAGCAGAACTATTTTGCACATGTTATTCCTTAGGCTGCGCATATTGTTTAGCACCATCTGAAGGTATTCCTAAGGTCCAGTCCTGTGTCGTGCGCTACCAGGACTGGCACTGGTAGGGCGGAAAATGACCACCGGCTGACCACCGGAAAACTCACTAACCGGTGACACTGGTCACCGGCCGCTCGCCTAGATTTGAGGACACTGATGGTCTCTGTTAGCTTCAGCCTACCCGCTAACGGGAGGTCTGGCTGGAGTTTAACGTTGGTACCCTTCAGTTTGAAAGCAAACCCTAACAGCTCGTTACGTTCGACCGTGGGTGGATAGAACCACCCGAAGTAAGCGCGGTCGAGAGTTTGGGGCGTTAAATTGGACGTTACCTGACTTAGTCCGTTTGTTGACGGTAACACCGGGAAATCCGAGCGGAAGTAGCTTCGTTACGCACATCGTAAACCACTGCAGATCGTCCAACGTACGTTCAGCATGAAGTGTGGCAGTAGATTCCACTGCATCACGGAATAGCAGGCTTCTATTCATAAACTACTCACCACGACGAGGTGTATTTACCACACGAGTTTTGGAACTTAGATGGACAGCAGCCGGCTTAGTCGCAGTCAATTTGACTTGGCGCAGGTTATCAGAGGACGCTGAAGTAACTGTATCTTATGTCTTATGCTCCAGCTTGTTTGACGCAACATTCTTATTAATTTTCGAACTGGTTTGAAGGATACTGGCAGTTCAGTCTCGAGGTTTCTTTCTTTAAACAGTCAAAGAAGCCCGTCCATGCCCGCATCCACGATCTGTATCACTGAAAGACAGTGTGAGGTGTTTGGAATAGACACCTCCGCTGGTTGAGTAGCACGTGATACTGACACCTAGTGTTTTTCACCGCCTGACTACACAGCCTTAGACATAACTGAGGGAATTTCAGCACTAGATGGTGGTTCCAGCTTAGCCGTTTGCATCTTAAGCGTTTTCTCACCTCCCGGTTTGGGGACGGAGGGTTTGCGCGCTTTTCTAGCCTTCTTTTTGGCCCTGAAGGCCGTGACGTGCCTTCCATTTGTAAATAAATATATAAATGAGTAAATATTTTATTTTCGGATTCATGGTGGCATATCAATACAGATGGAGGGTCAACCATGTATCCTAACCACAGTAGCCGTTTATCTTCGCTTGAACTAGAACGTCCGGTAGGAGGAACGACCCATCAACGGATGGACTGTCAGCATGGGACAGTCTGTTAGCGAATACACCTTCGCAAACCTCAGGTATTTCCTGGGCGAAGCAACTTTAGGGTTAAAGGAGGCAAGAGAGGCAAGAGAGGCTAGCGCATTTACAACAACTGTGAACCAGGAAGCCAGAGCTCTGAATTCAGCAATGGTAGCCGGGCGCTTCGCCTCCTGAGCGCAGCATATAACACATCTAAAAACAATGTGTTAACTGGATGATAGCATTTTGTACTAGTTCGTTCGGAGGCCGGTAAAGTTTTGTGCTGCCATCGGGAGAAAACCGCATACTGCATGCAACCAGATGAATCCGTAACTGGTCTTGAACAGTCTGAACTGTCGCAGAATGCATTTGCCTCAAGAGGTGAGAACCCAAGGGTTTCATCCGCTTCGGTTTTTAGCACGATAATTAGGTTTAAATTGGAAAAGGGAGCAGAATATAAAAATGCGTATCTAACAGTAAAACGACGGAAAAAGGCAAAGCCGGATGTAAAATGGGAGTAATAAAGGGAACAACCTAAAATTTACCAATAGGCTTCAAGTCGCTATGTCCGGTACCACGTTAATCAATCCAACGTACCTTGGATAAGAGAAAAATTTGACAACCGTCAAATTGCGCTTCAAGTGTTTATCCCAACACTGTTTTCCACGATATTTCAGCCAAAAGGTTCGATCAGCATGACGCACCAAAACTCGCGTTTCCGCGTAGTATTAACGGAGTTTGAGCACATCAGAAAAGATAAGGCTAACCGCATCTGCAACCGTTGTCACGAGAAAATTGTCCTCATGACACAAGATAAAACCCCACAACCCACGCAATATTATACGGTATAGTGGTGCATGGAGCAAAAGCGTGGCTTTACATCGGCCGTGCTGTTATCAAGTAAGATCGCTTTTACAATATCGCTATGAATACAGTAGTGTCCTCAGAACATTTTAACCTGGATATTCGTCAAGTCATTTTAAGGCCACCTCTGCTGCCTTGCGCGTAAACTTTGAGGAAGCTTCAAGCTACTGCGCACGTGATGATGGACGGACCCGATGGTACGTCCAGCATACAACGCTTGCTTTAAATTATTTCGTCCGGAACTGCTTACTTGTCTCTCATTTACACTGATCCCTTTTTAAGTGACCTTTATGCACAATGTCCTTTGACCTGTACATTATCAAAATTTATCTTAATAATGGCTAGTCGAATAATCTCCTCGTGGTGCCAGCTGGGTGGTTAGGGTTTACCCCCTCCCAGCAAAGAGTTTGGCGGCAGTGTTCCAGGATATGGTGGGTTTTCGCCTCGCATGCGTTCCCCCTATAAAAGGTCACAACTGTCCGTTTAACAACAATGTGACGTGGTGGCTGTGACACGCATCCAATTAAAGTCGCCCATTAAATAAATAAATAACTAAATAATTTTTTCCTTGACCAAAGGAGACCCGCCAGTAAAGCGTGAGCAAGTGTTTGACAGAGCCATAGAAACACTATAAGAGTGTGTACACCACACGAGAGAAATCCAAGTTGGCAAATTACATGGCTAGAAACTCGCATATGATTTTGCGTAGGAATTATGCAGGCAAGAAAGGCCTGATCATTGGTGATCATTGGCGCCGAAGCGCTGTAAGACCAAGACATATTTTTGTTACAGAAATGCTGGGTGCGGGTTCGAATGGTTCCGGGGGTTGATCTCCGATTTTAACTAGGCGTAGGAGTTCGATAATGTTTGATAAACACACGATCGCAAATATGGAATATTGAGATCATTCTTCATGTGAAGCAGTAGGCAGTGACTTTATTTCGATGGCGAGTCACATCTGCCACGTCGCAGTGTCGTTAAACAGACATTTGTGGCTGTTTATAGGGAAAACGCTTGCCTAGCGATAACATACCAAGTACTGGAACACTACCATTGACTACAAGGTAAATAATCCTGAGATACTTTTGTAGGACCTATTTTCCTAAGGGCTAATTGCAGTCATTTGCGGTACAATAGCGAAGGTGTTTTGCCACCTCTAGCTGACATGTATAATGATGATGATGATGAATTGCAGTCATGGTACACCCGCTTGTTCGTTGGCTCAGCGGATGGCTAAGTCAGGATTCATCAAGAACGGTTGGTGCCAGCGGTGCTGCTCGGAGATAAGCTGCGTAAATTTCGCTGCTGCGTTATTCAGGTGAGTGTGGAACTCGATTTACCAACCGCGTACTTTCACGCTAAGTCTCTTTATTTCCGGTGGTAGGTTTTCAAGTTTGTACTTAAGCCTTTCTTTCTCATACTATTGTCCATCTGTATCCTTCTCTATAAATTGCACAAATCGCTTAAGCCGATTGTAGTCAAATTCGATAACGTTTTCGTGCTTGTAACATTTCCGTAAAGTATAGTTTGGACCACGTGAACTTATCTCGGATTCTTTGTAAACAACTTATTTCATATGCTCATTAATTTGAGCTGTATGTAACCGTTCCCTTATGCATTATTGGATTTCTTTTCTTTGTTATCTTTCTCTTAAGTGATTGGCTGTTGTTTGACATCCCCGGTTTGGCTGCGCTTGATGTGCAGGTTTACAAGGTGCCCACCTGTCTATTACCAACTACCTCGTCCTTAATTGCGCTATGAGGAAGTTGGTCGTTGTTGAAGGGGACGGATTGCGCGATTCTTGTAGCCGTGTTAGGATCAAAGTGTGGTTCCAAGCATTCAGTATGGAGCGCACTACGGTCCAGCCACCGCCTTGTGTGCGCCTGATTCCCAAATACAGTGTGCATGTGTTTGCTGTGAAGGAGTGTGGGCCGGCTCCGTTGAGGAAACGTGGCTCACATCCACATGCCACCCGGACTTATTCCTTCGGGTTTACATTGGATACGGGGTGTGTTGTCGGAGCTGTGGGTGGTGCAGCGCAAGCCAGCCATGATCCCTCTGTAGGCGCAGGCGTCCTGTGGCTGGTTACAGTGACAGGCAAATTCGAAACCGGATGTCGCCAACCATATATATACAGATTTATGCATATATATATATATATATATATAGAATATGAAGGCAGATATAAATGCCTTTATGTATATGCATATATTTATTTATCATATAAGCATGCATAAATCTATGCCTTTATATATACAGTTACCCCCAATTATTTGCGCATATATAAACGTGCAAAGTATTAGTTTTAAGGTGGCACTTTTTAACCAACTAGGCACACCAGCATAGCTTACGCAGTTTTATATATTTCTATTCGGTACCACCAAGAACAAATAACAAACAGTGCATGCGCATATTCCATTCCGCTTCATATACACACCATTTCAACAATATAAATTGTCCGTTATTCGTAACTTGTTATCAAGTTTGAACGTATTACTCTGTATACCATCAACTATGCGCATAGTGATGCCTTGGTCATAGCATTTATTTCTTTGGGATTTCATCATAGTTATCAAATTATTTTTACTTCCAGTTTTCTTTCAAACCATAATTCATATGTTTCACGCATCTTCATTACGTATATCGGCTTATAATCATTCTTCTAGGTACATACGTTGCCTTAATAGGTTCCATTTAATGCATTCCCTTTAAATTATTTGTGCAAACAAGATGACTTGTGGCTTTCTTAACCTGTTACTTGCTGGATTGCTAACAGCACATTCGTTCTCTAATAGATTGTCACATCACGCCTCACCATATTCAACGTTGCAAAGCACTCTCTGATCTACAAAAGTACTCTAATCCTGGAACGCATTTTGCTCAAACTCGCATCCCTTGCTTTTCCGCCCTGTTGTTGGGCTTCATTATTTCACCACCTTTCCCTCAGTAAAATGCTGATGAATCATAACATGTAACCCAAGTACACGGTTCCTAATAATTTAAACCACTCATTTAGATCGCACAGAAGATCAATTGTTTAAGCCATTATATAGATGTACTAGTTGGCACCAAAGAAATTTATATTTAACCTCCAATATGCAATCAAACGGCTCCAATGTGCAGGAACTGTGTGATCGGAGGGCGGAAAAACTTGTGTGGTTTCGGTACGTTCCGTGGTACAAGTTGTACATAGCAACGGTTGCTTAGCGACATTGCCAAAGTGGCTGAATGTGTGAAACTTGTAAACTAGTTTTAAGATGGCTTTGGAAATAACATTGTATGTGAGTTACTATGCCGAAGAAATGATAACCTGTATTGGTGCATGTGCGAGTGTTTGTTTTGTTTTTTCGGTGGCCTTACTGGTTTTTCTGCTATCGCCATGGTTGTCGATGATAGTGAGCTGTTCGGGTCTTTGGTTATTGGGAAGTATGAACGTGTTGAGGACCTTGAGAAGCGGTTGGAACGTTTTCAGATTGAAACGGCGACGTTTTTCCCGTGCATCCTCCAAGTCTGCTGCCACATACCATCGTGGAAGGAGGAAGCCAGTGCCCGAGGTGGAATGCTACCGTTACATCATGTATCGTTGCGTTCATGGTAAACGTTCAGGATCACGTTGCAAGCGGTAAGTTGGTCCTATTTTGTCGCAAGGCGCCTAACGCATGTAGATACAAATGCTACGATTGCAAGGCTCACTTCTCCGTATTTTTCAAGGAACGTAAGTATGCCGTGCAAAGTTACGTAATGACGCATAGTCATGATTTTCACTTGGGTAACGCATGGTTGTATGCACGGAACCGTCGTATTTCTCCGGTGCAAATGGAGGAGGTTTCGCGTTTGATGGACAGTTTCCGTAGCACACCAGGTTTGCGTCGTTGTATGTACCAGGAGTACGGCAAACGAGTAACTGGTTTGGACCTGTACAGTTGGCGCATTCGTCATCGGGATGCAACCGCTTGTTAGGTGTCGGACGTGGCAACGATGTTGGAAGGGCACGGTGTGTGTCCATTGCTGTCGGAGGGCATTGACATACGTTATGTGTTTTTCGCCCCATCGTCAGTCCGCGGCATTGTGAATCGTTAGGCTGAGGTGCTATTATGCGATGTGACGCAGCAGCTCAATTATGGTGGCTACATTTTGTGGCATTGCATGCTGGTAAATGTCACAGGTCTGGGGAGTTCCTGTTTCTACGCCCCATTACCCGATGAGGCTTCCTACAGGTATGGGCAAGCGGTTGATGCGATGCGGGAGATGGTGCCTAGCACCGTACGTTGCCACACCGTGGTGGTGGATAAATGCGCTGCTCACATCCTGGCTTTTAGTCGTTTTTATCCCAACGCGAATCTGGTTTTTTGTGGTTACCATGTTAAAGTGAACTTGGCTCGACGTTGCGGCCGCTTACGCGGGATGTCTGATGCTCGTAGAATGCAATTACGAGGTTGGCTGCATTATCTTATATATACTCGTGACGCGTCTGTATTTGAAGGGATATTGAACGCGGTGGGGAGTGCGAATACTGATTTGCACCGTTATTTGTGCGCAACGGGTATTCCACACGCGGACTCTTGGCCGGCGCACAGACTGAGGGATACTGTTCTTTTTGGCTGCCACACGACGAACAGAATGGAGAATGAGAAGAAGCATCTGAAGGAGTATTTGTCGGAGAGGTCATCGCTACTCACTCTGTTCACTTGCTTGGTTGATAGTCAACACTATGGTGCACCAAAGGAACAGCATAATGGGTAGGCAGTGCATCAGCGCAATGGCTGTTCCATCTGAGGTGTCCTCAGGGGGTTCCGTTTTCGCAAGACCAAGCGACTTTGCAGGCGACGTGTTCATGGCGCATTTCCGTACGTCAACCTTTCTCGGTTGCAGGTCTGATGGGCCTTACTGGTTGGTTACGTGTCCTCGTTCGACCGTGCGTCGGGTGTACAAAACACGGGGCAGGGAATGCGATTGTGAGTTTAGTCGGCAGTGGCGGCTCCCATGTGCTCACACCTGTTATGTGGTGGCGCGTCACGGTCACTGTGCGCGGGATATACTCCATGGATGTCGGTGGATGGCACCCCGGCTACCTTCAGCAGCATCATAGGAGTCCGTTGCGTCTGCTGAGCTTGTGCAGATTGTGCACCGTAACGCGTTGGATAGGGATGCAGTTGTGAACCGCACGGTAAAACTTCGCAGAACGCAGCATGTATTGGCGCACCTGGGCGCTCAATTAGTGACCTACGGATGGGCGAACTCCGGTGCATTGAATTACCTGAAAATGGTAGCGTTGCGTTGGTAGCTTTTTGGGCGTGCCACACTACATGATATTTGTAGTTAAATTAACGTGGAAAACGGTGTTTGATTACACACTTGAAACGAATTTTGACTATGGTCAAATTTCCTCTGATCCAAGATATCTTTGATCGATTACAGCGGTTCTGGTCAAAGCGTCTTTGGCGCTTACTGGTAATTTCTCCCAGTTTTGCACCCAGCTTTTGCCTTTTTTGTTGTCGTCGTTTATCTATTGCATACGTGTTATAATCACTGTTTTCCACTATGTCTGTCTCGTAATGCACCGAGGCTGTTGTTCCGGATGGCTCGGATTCTGAGGTTGTCGCACTTTGTGGCTGTCCAAGCTGCAATATAACAGTAACTGACAATTCCGGCGGTATGCAATGCGATGTCTGCAACCGATGGTACCATCAGCTTTGTACAGAGCTAAATGCGGAGCAGTACGCAGCGCTTGCCTCTAGCGAAAAGTTGCTGTTCAGTTGCGCCAATTGCTGCAGCCGCCGGCAACGCCGCACGGCGTTTTGTACGAGAGATGATTCTGTTGGCCGACAGGGAGGGGGCGTCGCTCTTTATGTAAGCTGCAAACTTGACGTTTTCAAGACTTGCTTATTTCAGTCGACAGACAAAACGTTTGAAGCTCCATCCGCTGTTATTAGCACATCCTCGGCTCAGGTTACAGTTCTAATTGAGTATAGAAGCCCCGGGAGCGTATCCAAACAGGTACTGGAATTCATTCCCTCCCAGTCTGCGAATAAGTGTTTGGTGATGGGCAACTGCAACCTGCCAGAGATCTGCTGGGCAGATCTTTCTTGCGACTCAGCCTCAGGCACATTCGGCGCTGATCTGCTTGAACTTACGCTCCAAGTATCTTTGCACCAGTTCATTGACCTCCCCACTAGGTACATGCACGCCCAAGTACCGTCTATCTTAGACCTTGTATTCGCTAAGTCACTCGATTGTGTTGGGCACACTACTTACGGACCTCCACTGGGTTCCAGTGATCATGTTTGTTTCGCAGTTGTACTCCGTCTAGGCGCTACCAGAGCCTTGTTGAGTCTCGCCCGAACATATGGCAAGCAGACTATCATTCAGTGACAGCCAAGGCTTCTGGTTTCCATTGTGAGATCTCAGACGACGATACTGTCTAAGTTGTCTGGGATAAATCTAACTCCTATCTCACAGAGGTCTCTGCTCCCTTCATCCCAGTCAGAAGGAAAAAGGAGGCCCGAGCACAGCGGCCCTGGATACATCCCACTGGCAGGCATCTGCTCACAAACAGGTCTAGATTTAGGCGGACTTACCGAGATGCGCAGTCCACGGATAATTATGACATGTACCGTCAGGCTAGAAATAGGTGTAACAAACCCTAAGGAATGCTCGGCTCAATTTTGAAAAAGGGTTAGCGGACGAAGCTTTAGAGAACCCAGAAAGATTCCTCGTTGATGTCAAAACGAGCTGCGCTTCGAACATGTGAAATGCAGTGTTGATGCGTGAGGACGTTTCTCATGCGCATGCAGATGATGACAAAGCCTGCGTACTCAGTGGGCAATATGCCGCAGCGTTTGTAAGGGAAACCTGTTTCACAGGCGTTGAGCTGGTTTGCAGGATCCCAGAGGGTTCAGAACTATCTGAATTTATTGTAGCGCAGACTGCAGTTCGTGGGCTTTTACAAGGGCCGAACCCTTCTGAGGCCTCTGCGCCTGATTTAACTCACCCGAAACTGTTGCATGAGTTGGCTGCGGAACTAAGTGGACCGCTGGCTATTGTGTTTCCGAAATCGCTTGACAGCTGTGCATTGCCTTCCAAATGGAAGGAAGCTGTCATCTGTCCCATCTTCAAACATGGGGACAGGGGTCTTCCTGTAAATTACAGGCCAGTTAGTCTGAGGAGTGTAGTAGTCAAACTGCTCGAGAAACGGGTGAGAGATTCTTTGTACAGTCATCTGAATAGATTTAATCTACTTAGCAATGTACAACACGGATTCCGGAAGGGATTTTCCTGTCTGACGAATCTGTTGGTGTCTCGCGAAAATTTGGCGGATGCAGTGGATAAAGGCCACACACTGGACGTCTTTTCTGTGGACTGTTCGAAGGCATTTGCCAAGGTACCACATTTGGGGCTCGTGCAAAAGCTGTCCTCCTACGGGGTATCTGGACGCGGCCTTCATTGGGTGACTACCTTCTCGGAGGGTAGAAAACAGTATGTACCGGTATGCCGGCGCCTATCATTTAGGCAGTCTGTCCTCAGCGGCATGCCGCACGGCTCGGTACTTGGGCCGCTGTTGTTCTCTATCTATGTGAATGACCTACCCGCGTAGCTTGAGGTACCATCGCTGCTAATTGCTTATGACCTGAGGCTGTGGAACATTGCTGATTTTCCTGGGGTACCAAAGTTAATTAGCGAGCACTGTGCAAGCTTTGGGACTGGTCCACTTTATGGTTACTGCCCATAAATCAGGCGAAGTGCTCCGTTCTTCGAATTGGAGGAGGTTGTCCTCCTGCAAAGTACTTGGTCGGTTGGGTCGAACTCCCCGTGTATCTAGCCAGGTTGACCAAGGCATGGTACACTCTTTGGTTTTACACTCCGGGGACAACTGGAAGAAGGCCGCAAGCAGAGGTTTTCGCATGTTGTGCTTAATCGGACGTTCTTTCGGGGTCTTGACGGGCGGCATCTTTACGACGCCGTTCTGGGCTTCCGTTCGGGCTCATCTGGAATACTGCGTCCAGGCTTGACCGCCCTGCTTCGTCCGGGACAAAGTGGCGCTAGAGAGGGTGTTGCGAGTGGGTACTAGGTTAGTCAAGGGATTACGGGGAGGGACGTACCCGGAGCGTCTACTTAGTTTGGGAATGCATTCAATGCGCTACCGAAGGCTTAGAGGAGACGTAATCGTAACCTACCGATTCTTGACTGGGAAGCTTGGTCCACATTTCTCTTGGCTATTCAAACCGCGGTCCGATCGGATTAGAGCGGAAATCCGGCTGTTACGCAGAGTCATCGGCCGCTGGAACATGCTTCCGGAAAGTGTTATCAGGAAATCTACGGTTAAGGGCTTTCAGCGGCAACTTGACGCTCTTGGGTGGCAACACGAAAACTTTCCATTTTCCTGAGTAAGTCGCACCTTCGTACTTCCATTTCATTTTCTCTTCTTCAGTTCACGTATTGGTATTACTTTCTTATTTAAGTGCACTTCCTTATTCTGTACCTTCCATTTCTCTTCCCATCCTTTGCTTACTTCACGTGACTGCCACAGCAGGGACTTCTGGGGCAAGAAACGTGGGCATTAACTGGTTGGCCAGGGTGCGATACGGGTGTTTCCGTTTTAGATCCATCAATAACTGAGCACTTCATCGATTCCTGTCTCAACCATCCACTCAAGATGGAACACTCACTGGATTCTTCTATCGTCCCAGTCCCCATCTGAAGTGAACTGAACTGAACGCATACACACTGAGAAATGTTTTCCCAGTTCGCGCTGTCATATGTCATCCCAGGTAAGAAGTCCGATGCATGCGTAATTTTGCGTTCCAGTTACACTGACATGTAACGCCGACAGCGTGCTCATTCACTGCCGCGACGGAGCCACCTCCGACGCATCGCCCACCGCCATGTTAACGTGCAATCACAGTCGCTCACGGGTAATAAATAAATAAATAAATAAAGCGTTTATTCTCGGCAAGGCGAGGCACACCCTTACGGGCATGATCATTTTGACAAAACAATGCGTGATCAAGAAGTTGCAAATTCCGATGTGTTTGCCATAAAAGTGCTTGTTTGTGTAGGGGGAATGTAAGTATGTAATTGTGTGTGCGTTTATGTAGCTGTGTAACTTGCGCTTGTAATTGTGCTGCTCCATTCTTGAATGTTTGCTATCGTCTGCAAGGTGCGATTGGAAGATTGGTGTACGTGGGTTGGAAAGGATTATCCAGCTATCCACGGGGCAGTGACTTTATTTTGTGGCGAGCCACGACCGCCACGTCACAGTGTTGTTAAGCAGACATTTGTGGCTTTTTATAGGGAGAACGCTTGCCAGGCGAAAACCCACCACGTCCTGGAACACTGCCGCCGAACTATCAGCTGGAACGGGTTAAACCCGAACCACCCAGCTGGCACCACGAGGAGGTTGTTCGGCTAGCCAGCCATTAATGTTGTTGAGGTGTTGTGTTATGGATGTTGTTTCACAGGTGAAGTGAAATGACACCGCAAATCACTTTTGAGTTTGCACCACCACTGAGGCACCTCCGACGCATCGCCCAAGCCATGTGAACCCTCAATGGGACTTCCTCACAGGTAATCAGTGTCATGTGTTATGAATATTGTTTCACAGGTGAAGTGAGATGCCACCGCCATTGCATTTTTGAGTTTGCACCACCACATGCCTTACGTGTGCTTTTGTCGAATGCCCGGTTCATAATCTTTTCGTATTGTCGACGTTGCCTCTGATGAGCCTTCCGGAACCATATCTCAGTGTTCACCCTTGGTGGGTTCATAGCTAGATACACGCACACTCACCTAGCGGTGAATATTTCTAAATGGTCCAAACGTCCGTCACGTTCATAGCACCTGTTTCGCCTATGTAACGAACCGTTTACCTCCACCGCTGCTTCTCACCTATAACGTTAACCCGGATGGTTCTTTCCCTAGCTGTCACAGTCCAGTAAGTGACGCCTGAGCATCAAGCAAGGAGTGAGTAATGTATGAATAAACTTCTACGATAGAGAGGCTTAGGCTGAGTTATGCTTGATCTGCAGAAGAGAGCTAACAAAGGTTTCATGCATGGGAGGTCAGTAAAAGGGAGGAGTGCAGGCATAAAATACAGCTGTAACATAGTTCAGTGCATAAGGACATAAGACGGAGCGACGGACATACATTGAAAGCATGATGGGGATGTAAGAGTGTATAACTAAGGAAGCCTGAGTCGGGAAAACCAGTGACAAAGCTAAACTTCATTTTCTTAAGTGTCGCAGAAGAGAAGGTGACAGCTGTGCATTTAGCAAGGAAGCAGGTGCCGGAATTAGCCGGTAAGAGAGAGAAACTGCAGTATACGTCGGTGTCAATGACGTAGTGAGGAATAGAGAAATGAACGTCTAGAAAGCTGCGGTTGCGCACGGACTACTTGAGTTGTTTCTTGGACAGAAGAGAGCTAAGATTACATGATGCAAGCACAGCGAACGGGAGAAGCGCAGGCATGCAATATGGTTGCTAAATAGTTCAGAGCCTAGAGGCTAAGACACTGCAATGCGCAGATAGTCAAATTAGGTTAGGGTGCTAATGAGATACTACAAAGGTACCTGGAGATATGGAAAAGCCAGTAAGGAAGCTGCACTACAATTACTTAGGTGTTACAGACAGGTAAGTGACAGCTGGGCAGTTATCAAGCAGCGGCTGTGCGCTGACCTGATGACATAAGGAAGGTCGCCATAACATAACTAAAAAGGTTAAATGAAGGAAGTACAGCAGACATGAAGAATGCAAGCATACGGTAGTTGTCTGAGTGAGTAACATCACCTGAAGCGAGCTAAAAAAGATTGCATGAAGAGCGGACAGAAAACGGAAAGAATGCATACTGCGGTACACTGGGCAGGAAAAAGCAGATGAGAGAAGTGGACTACATTGGATTCCAGAGAGATAGGATGTGGAACACGCTTAAACGTGGTCAGGACCAGGGCGCTGAGCAACACTGAGACGGATGCATTCTTCCCGTTATATGAAGCAGCCGTTTAGCCACATATGCAGGGTCGTGTTCAGGCCTCGTCAACATAAGTCCGCAGTGGCATCATTTGTATAGAAAAGATTCGGAAACCAGCCACCACCATGATGGAACGCAAGCAATGGAAGTCGGACGAATATCGCCTAAGGATGAGGACATCACGAACGGTACATGGAAAACAGCAATCGGTTTCCATAACCTTCTCAGCTATGGCAGCGGCGCCTACTCACTGTCACATGTAGGAGTACAAATCACAAGTAGCGCTCACTGCGGCGATTTAATTGCACATGTCATCCGTAAACAGTAGGTTGCAGGAAGCTCACTCCGTCACTTACGTCATGCAATCCACGTCAGTAAATGCTACGGGAACCAATATGGCGGATGTGATACTTAATATATAACTCACACGTGTATCCTCGTATCCGTGATGTCACATTCCTCTTATAAACCATGTCGTGGTATTCATATGCCTGTATTCTCCATCGAGCAAACCGTCTCAGCAAAGTCATCACCAGTGTACTGTGGCTAGTCATCCACATCAACCAGCCATTACACTTAATGCGTCTTTCCATTGCAGGTAACTGTTGACGCAGTTCCACAGTCATGGTCCCCCACTTGTTCCAAGGATCCACAAACCATTTCTCAGGGTTCTGGAATCGTGGATAACCAGCCATGAAGCAGATCACCCACGAGGTCGGGATTATTTGTGAATGGTTTAAACCTCATATGCCTGCAGTGTGGCCAATACCCTTCGTGACACAGGTCATACACGGAAGTCAACAAAACTGTTCGCAATACCAAAGGTTAGTAAGCTTCTGTGAGCATCGCATTACTACCTGTGGCGTGCTGACAATCTATCATCCACCATCACCGTTTATCACCGTAACACTATGTCACGCTTAAGTTTATTTCCAACAACTATTTTCCCCGTACTCATCTCTCCGCATTGTATGTGCCCCGCCATTCAGGAATGATGCCTCCGGTCTGCTCGGGCAATTATAATAACAAGGACGGAGTAATGCAGTCCAATGCACTGCATACTTTTCAAACGCTTCGTAGATTGCTTGTTTCTTGGAATCAACCATGATGCATGTTAATACAGAACGCAGTGCACCTGTTTGTTAGGTACTACATGAAGAGGCGCCCGGTGTTCCCTAAGTTGCCGTGACACATACCGAAGTTCCATAATACACAGCCAGCGGGATAGCCCACGGTAGACGGTGACTGATGCACTGCATACACCTCTTACCTGTCGTAGCAAATCATAGGATGAACGCCTCGCCAAGAATCACCGTGGTGATTCTCGCCCACTTGCACAATTAACCATGCCGGAGCCTCTCCCCACACGTGCAGCAGCGGCCATTTGATTAATCAGTGACAAATCGTCACAGGTACCATTGGTTTGATATCATTACTTATCTAGCAGAGTCGCAGTGGTATGCACAGTGACACGCAATAGCAGAGGTTAATCACCTGTTGTGCACACTATGATGATCATATTTCACTATTTCTTTTAACATGCCATTCACGGAGCATTGCATTTGTTACTAAAGGGGATTATTCACTTATGTAAAAGCAATGCTGCTAGGGCGAGTTCGTTGCGAAGTGCTAAGCAAACAGGATTAATTTGGAAGCCCTTCATATGACCAGGTAAATATTTTAACTGCATATCATAAGGCATCAGCTGTCGCAGTAGGCTGCATTATATATATATATGTATATATACATATGTATATATATGTATACATATATATATAGATACGTATATATATATATATTTACACATGTATGCAAGTATTCCTTTTCCTATGCAATTTCATGCATACCAATTCGTTGCATGCATACATCCTTATATGAATGTACAAGTTGCGTATCCATCTGTGCAGGTATGCATGTATATTCAACCCATGATTATACATGTACATAATATATATATATATATGCACACATATATATATTTGTGTATATATAGATATACATTTGTATACATATGTATATATATATATCAATATATTTACACCGCGATATTGAAATACGTAACTTATTGAGACTTCTGGATATGCATATATGTGTACATTTGTACATATATACGTAAATATATGCAATTACATATATATATATATATATGCATAAATATGTAAACATGTATATCTACATATACGCATACATATACGCAGATATACATATCTGCTAGTCTCCCTTCAGTTACATATATATATGTAAACATATATTTCCGTATATATATATATATGTAGAAGGGGTAATATTAGGCGTAGATTTAATACGATGTATATGTATAATTATGCATATATATATATAAATAAATAAATAAATATTTTATTCTCGACTATGCGATGCACGCTCGTGGGGGCATGATCAGATATGTACAACGGTACAAACACTTTAATGCAATTGTAACAGTAACGTAGAAAATGTTCATATATCCATGATTGGAACTGTACAATGTTGAAAATGCGAAACAATAAGTTGGTTGTCGTGAGATACGGGACCTCAGCTAATAAGAGATTGAGAATCCTGAATGATCCATTGAAAGGTAATGGAAGAGCCCGCACACAAGGAAGGAAAAGGGCAACGTGTCGTAGGATGTAAAACGACAACAGTATATAGATGTAGAAGTCCCAGTGTAACGATCCTATGTAGAATTGTGACGCTAGTTGACCTGCCAGTGTAAAGTTATGGGCTGTGACTTTATTCGGTGGCGAGTCACATACGCCACGTTGCAGTGATGTTAAACGGACATTTGTGGCTTTTTGTAGGGAGAACGCTTGCCAGGCGAAAACCCACCACGTCCTGGAACACTGCCACCAATCCATTGAATGGCAAATTGTAACTGGCTATGTTTCTTGTTGAAAGTCTGTTTGCTCGGTTATTCGCAGTCAGGTTGCGTCCCATATATATATATATATATATATATATATATATATATATATATATATATATATATATATATATAAAGAGAGATAGAGCGTTATATGTGTGCCTTCTGCATATATATATGTGGTTTATTTGTTTGGGTCAATGAGGATGAATAATCACAATTGTTAAATTTGTTTACGTATGTTTACGTGTCTCCCAAGCTTAATGCAAATAAGAATATGTCTGCATTTGCTAAGTTGTCGGCGTACATGTATAAGGGGTAAAATGAGAAGGCGTATATACATATATATACAGATATATATATGTTTATGTATATATATATATATATATATATATATATATATATATATATACGCCTTCTCATTTTACCCCTTCTACATGTACGCCGACGACTTAGCAAATGCAAACATATTCTTATTTGCATTAAGCTTGGAAAACACGTTAACATACGTAAACAAATGTAACAATTGCGATTATTCATCCTCATTGACCCAAACAAAAAACCCATTCCGTGCATCCCATTTTCATAGTAACCATTTATGACCGCAATATCACAGCAACATATGTTAGTAAGCTATTATTCCTTATCTCATTGCTGCACCTCTTTCCGTATGTCATTAAACATGCACACAGTGATGCCTTTCTCATCATAGTTCTCTATTTCTTATTTCTGCAGATTCACAAAAATTACGTCTCATCGCACGTTATCTTCAAAGCATCATCCGTAAGTTACACACTTACTATTTACGCAACTTTGCTCCGTACCATTAAGTAATATCATTAAATTGCCTCCAAACGTTACATTTCATGTCACCCATGTACATCAGTCCTCCAATTAGCATTCCGTGTGGTTTTCGTAACCTTTCACTTGATGCATTGTTATAAGTCTTTTCCGTTTCTAATCTACAGACAGTTTCCGTATATAAGTACGTAACATTTAGAACGATTTACGACGCCAAAATAATGTCACATTTCCTAAACGTTATTTCAGCCCATTCCTATCGGTTGATTTTCCGCCACCATCACGACCTTACTACTTTTAACCACTTTGACTCAGTATAATGTTAGCACATCATAAGTCATCCAGTACTATTAAACGATTCATCTTAATTTATGCCACCTATCCTTCGTATCATGAACGCAATTTCTTTCAGCCCACTAATAGATGTACCAGTAGCCACCAAAAAATTTCAAATTTCCCCGCCGACTTTCCATCAGACGGTCCCCGATGTGCAGCAGCCCGTATTCAAACTCGCGATTCGCGGACTCGACGGTCACACGTATGACATTTACCTTAAGTTCAGATAAACAAAACCAGAAGATTTAAGCGTACGACTGTTTTCGGTTAGTTCTTCTTCAGGCTCATAAAATTATATACATTAGGGTAAGGTCTGTTGCAATCGTTCGTATAACAAAGAAACAATTGATTAGAAATTTAACTCGTGATCATGATGGCAGTCATTTGTCCGCATGACTGAATTCAGGTGGAGATGGGGAGTACCACCACTTCCTTCCAGGCTGGTGGTCTGCCAGGGAAGTTGTAGAATTTGTATCATATCTTGCTGGACACACAAGTCCGGATTTGTTAGGCGTATGCATACTGCCTCAGCGATGGCAAGCAGACTCGTTGTTACATGATGGTTAGGCGTGGTTGGTATTCTGTATGAAATCTGAAAGGATGTTTGTTTGTTTGTCTGCCGGCTTGGGTTAATTAGGTTGTTCATAATCGCGCTGCAGTTGGCCCTATTCTCGCGATTGTAGAGCCAACCTGGGTGTTCCTTAATTCTCTCACATAAATGCCTGGTAGTCCTTCCAATGTACCTGGTCCCGCATGTTTCCCGGTTTGTCGCTGCTGCTCTTTGTTGCTACTTCTCTCTTCTCTTTCACGAGGTCTGAAGCTATCGACGAAAACTTACCAAGGATCGCGCTTGGCCTGTGGGTCTGCGACCGAATGGACCAACAAAGACAAAAGTGGATCATATCAGACCTCCAACACACTCACTCCCTTTCTGACCTACAAACAGTGGTCAATTGGATCTGGATGCCGGTGTCTATAGGATCGCAGCAGTCATGACCTGCTGGCATAAAAGCCTTCAAAACAATTGATTACCACAATTTACCTGAATCCATCTATAATTACCTAACCTGTGGTCCCGCATGCCAACCATCCAATCACTCGCTTACGGTTAGACAGCAATCAAACATATGGCTCCCCCAGAGTATCAACTGTTTAAAAACAGTGTTTCAGGTGCTGGGTTTTCGCCTGGCCAGCGTTCTCCCTATAAAAAGCCACTAATGTCTGTTTAACGGCACCGCTACGAGGCGGACGTAACTCGCGTCTAGCCAAAGTCACGGCCCCATGGTTACCCAACCAACCACACTCCAACCACGGACGTCACTCAACCCCTCTCACACTATCCACCTGCTCAATGGCAATTGCAGAGGCACTTGTCCAAAATCCTATAGAAGGTAGACACATGCACTCCTAAATACATGTACGAACTCACAGCCCCAAATTTCCTGGCTAACTTGCACCATCTTTTATAAGTAAATAACTAAATAAACAGTTATATTCTAGAGGAAACGAGACACACCAGTACAGACATGATCAAGTTGTTGACAGAGCCATAGAAACACTGAAAGCTGGTGTATACATATAACTTGTGCCTGGCCACAGTGACAGGCTAATCCGAAACCGGATGCCACCAGCAATATAGTGAATGGGATTATTTAAAAGTGTCAACGCTGTGCTCGCACCATCAACTTTTTGCAAACTGGCACGCAAATCATATTAACTCGCAACATCTTCATAAGCTCGGGTACATATGTAAACTGCTCACAAACTCGCGCACGTTTATCACTGGCTATGAAAGATATATATATTTATATATGTATATATATTATATATATGCAAGTGCTCATTTTGGTATGCCATTTCATGTACCCACATTCGTTGCACATATGCATGCATGTATCCTTATATACCGGTATAAATAGCCGTATCCATATGTACAGGTATGCATATATAAACGACAAATGAATATATATATATATATGAGTAAAATATGCCAACACATATGTATACATACATGTATATATTTTCACCGCCACATCTACATAGGTTGTTTACTAAGACGTATAGACATATATATATATATATATTTTTATGGCATACAGGTACGCCTTCTCATATTCTGCTTACGTATGTACCTTAGCACCTGAGCACATACCACCTTATTCTTATTTGCATAGAGCTTCGCAAACACGTAAACATACCTAAACAACTTTTGCACTTGTAAATATTCATCTTCACTGACACAAACAACAAACCCTATTACATGCATCCTGATTTAATATTACCCATTTATAGGCAAGGCTGTGACAAGGCTGTACGTATATTGCGATTATTCCGCACAATAAGTTGGATTTTTATGAAAGTCTATATATGATCGTGGCAGTTCTCCTAGAGCCCATCCTCGCGGATACATTTGCTCAGGATCTCTGCTACTTAATGGACACTAAATAATCTATTCATGACCGTGGAGAATTGCATGCTACTATGAGATGCTCTGATGGCTTCCGGTAGCTTATTCCATACGTGCGCATATCTGTAGAGGAAGAACTTCGAACGTATGAAGCAACGTGCGTTGAGTAGTGAGAATGAGTTTGCCTTTTGACGCAGAGGATAACGTGTATCGCCAAACGGCAGAAAGGCTAGCTACCCTTAAGTCCGTTTTTCATTAGCTTATATAGGAAAACAAGGTTGGTTTTAACTCGTCGCAGCCAGTGGTTCCAGACCTGGCAGCTTCCAGCGACCTTGATAGTTGAACGCAGATGATCATAGAAGACGCTTAGAGAACGAACGCTGAACTTTCTCAATAACCATCCTGGCACTTTCACTTAAGTTGGTAACACCTATTAAGCAGTACTCTACTATAGGCCGGGCACACAACTTATAGAACGAGTCAAGACTCCAGCAAGCACGTTGACTTCGGTATATAACCAAGGAGAGACCTGGCTTTGGCAAAGCTACAGTTAGCTTGTTCCGTAAAATTCAATGAACTGTAATAGTGTACACCGAGGTCGCGCACATTGAAGCTGTTATCTAGTGGTGTGCCGTTAATGGTTAATTGGTTGTGGATATAGAGCACCGGTAGGAAAGGACTTTGCATTTCGTTTGTGAGAACTCTAGTTTCCCTAGTGCACACCATGTTTCAAGGGCACCGAGATCGCTTTAAATGCTAGAGAGGCTATTAGGTAGACAGATAGGGGCAAATGAGTATATAACGTTTATGTCATCGGCAAAAAGGTACGGAATGTTGTGTTTGAAGACCTGGAATACATCATTGATGTACAGTAAAAGCAACAGAGAACCCAGAACGCTGCCTTGAAATACTTCGCTGGTTACATATGCCTCTTTGGATGAAATGTCGCCAAGTTGCACTGGCTGTGTTTAGTTGAAAAGGTAATCAGAAAAGCATGAAAGAAGGTGGCTGGAGACACCGAATGCTGCTAGTTTAGTCATGAACCCATTAGTTGGGACCGATGAAATGCCTTTTTCATGTACAGGAAGATAATGACCAGGGCCTAACCTAGGTCGTTAGAGTGTGTCAAGTGGTTTGAATTCAAACTGGCAGGTTTGATAGGAGTTAGTCGGCAAGAACCCGTGTTGGGACAAGTTGATAAGGTTGCGGTGCGGGAAAAAGCGAAGCATCCCGTCCATTTTTATGCCTTCCATAAGTCGTAACACAATAGGTGTGCGCCTAATAGGACGATAATTGTCAATATTTTGGTGACAGCCTCGTTCGTGCCGTGGTATGACGGTTGCGTGCTTCCAATTTGACGGGTAGTGACCACTCTTCATTGAGTTCAAAACAACGTTAGGCCTTCGCGGATGAAACAAGCCAGCCTTCAGAGCAAAATGACCGGTAACATATGCAGCCATGGCAGCCGTTGACCAGGAGATCGACTGACTGAAGCGAGCCGGTGTCATCACACTAGTGAACTACTGTCCATTGGCTGCACCCGTCGTTGCTGGGAGACAGCCGAACGGTAAAGTGCTTTGCTGCGCCGCCTTTAAGCTTGGCATGAATGCCGAACTGGACGACCATCAATACCCCTTTCCGATACCAGAGGATATCTTTGCTAAGCTGAATGGTGCGAAGTGTTTCGCCAGGCTCGACTCGTCCGATGCCTACCTCCAGGTCGATTTTGATGGAGGCTCGAAAGAATAGCTGACCATCAACACGCATCGCGGCTTGTACCAGTACAACCGCCTCCCTTTTGAAATGCAAACAACGTCAGCCATCTTCCAGCAGCTGATGGACACCATGCTTACAGAATTTTCTGGAGTCGCAGCGTACCTGGATGATATCCTTTTAATGTGTCGAACGGCGGAATAATTATTTGAGCAGTACGGTAAAGTACTCGGACGTATCCTGCCATATGCTTACCGTATCCGTGAAGACAAGTGTACATACTTTGCAACAACCGTTATGTTCCTTGGGTACATTTTCTCAAAAGACGGTCGTCGCCCGGGTTCAGCAAGTATCCGTCCTGTTCAAATGATCCCTTGCCTCCGGATTTGCATTCGCGGCGTGCATTCTGTAGACTAACTAGGCTTTACATCATTCGGCTATCTGAACGGCATCGCCTGCGTGCTCTACTGAACAAGTTGCAGAGCGAGGGGCAAAGCAGGAAGTAGACGTCAGAAGACCAAACTGCGTTCGAGCGGGTAAAGTCGCTGCTGGTTTTAGGCCTACTGCTGACTCACTTTGACCCGTCCCGAAAATTGTCTCTGTTGCAGAAGCAGCGAGCCATGGGTTAGGTGCCGTAGTTTCCCAACGGCTCCCAGGTGGAACTCAGAAGGAGCAATCACATGCCGCTAGAACGCTGACGAAAGCCCAAAGAACATACAGTCAGGTGAATAAGGCGACATTGGCCATAGTGTATACTAGGAACTAGGTTCGCAAGGTGTAGTATGGTTGCTGTTTCAAGCTCTTATCGGATCACAGGCCACTGCTGGCCTTTTACAACTCGAAGAAGAGAATACCTGCCTATACAGCTGCTTGACTCCAACGATGGGCACTCAAGTTGCTGAGCCATGGTTTTGAAATCCGTTATCCGTCATCAGATTTGATGGGCAAGACGGAAGCGCCTTCACGCCGCATTGAGTCCAAGCAGCAAGAGGACGAGGACATTATCATAGCCACAGTTGAGATCAGACTTGTCGCCGAATACCTGGTGTGTGAAACATTATATTGTCTGCCAGTTACGGCCGCAACGCTTTAACAGCCAATCCTGACGAAGGTTATACACTTACACGGGACCAGTTGGCCACCTTCGTGTTCATCTACCGAAATGCCGCAGTTCTATCAGCGAAGGCATTCATGCTCCATTGTGAATGATTGCGTCATGTACTCAGAGAGTAGTCCTCCTGCAGGTGTTGCGGCAGTTCCACACTGGACATCCAAAGCTTACCCAAAAGGAAGCGCTTGCCAAAAGTTATGTGTATTCACCGTTTATTGACAGGAAGCTGGAACAGATAGCTAGAATTAGTAGCAACTTCGCTACGCTTCAAGGGCACCAGGGATGACTGAAATCCACTCGTGGTCAAAACCAACTAAACCTTGGAGAAATGTTCATGTCGACTTTGCAGGCCTAAGCAACGGATAGAACTTGCTCCTAGTGGTCAAAGCTCACAGAAAGTTGCCCGAAGTGTACACCATGAGCAGCACGAAAACCAACGCAACAGTATCGAGGATCCGACAAACTTTCAACATTTGAAATAAATAAATAAAAATAAATGGTATATACTTGTTGAAACATGGCACACCGGTGAGTAAATAAATAAATAAATGACTTATTCTCAGATTTGTCGAGGCACACCAAACCAGGCATGATCAACCTTTACATGAAATTATGTTTCGCAACAAACACGTTGCTATGTAGTAACCGGCAGTAAGCCGAATGTTGTACAGACTGCGGAAATTGTAAAAGTAATCGTGAGGAATAAAGTCGTCAATAAATGATGATACTTTGGGTCCTAGTTTGCGTAGGGTAAACAATCAAAGCACTACATATGTAATGAAAACGATACATGTAGGCAGACATAAATCATGCTTGAACGTGTCAGAAAAATATTAAATTATGTTTCTAATCGCCTTGCGCTATAAACTATGCATCCAAGCATAGCCACCATTTTATAGTAAAACATAGCGTTTTAATGAAAGATAAAACCGAAATGTTGCAGTTCATCATAGTGAGCATTTCGTCAGATAATAAATAAATGAATAAATAATATTGTATTCTCTACAAAGCTAGGCACGCCTTTTGGGCATGATCAGCATATTCCAATATGGTACACGATATCATGAGTAGCAGCAATAAACGCAGGAGTAGTACAGTTGGCGACAGTAGTGTGGGCCCATACGGCCCAAACGTTTTACGAAGTCTATGTCCACAGAATGCGAAATGTAGAGATAAGAATCAGATCACAAATGTGGATCATGTTGAGGAGGAACTAGACCTATTAGGTTTCGTACACAGTGCGGATCAGGTGAGTGAAACCTGAGGAAAAAGTTGAAAAATATTTAAGAATAGTGGCACGTCACCAGTCAAATGTGTAGACGTGTTGGTACGAGAGCAGATTTATGCACAGAATTTGTAAACGTGGAGTCGGTCAAAATGCCAATATGTGTTAGGGGCGGTGACTTTATTTAGTGGCGAGCCACATCCGCCGCGTCGCCGTGTTGCTAAACAGACATTTGTGGCTTTGCAGGTAAAACGCTTGCCAGACAAAGACGCACTAGGTCCTGGGACACTGCCGAATGGTGGTATGATATGAAAAGATTGTATCTAACAGACGACCATCGCGGGTATTCGCAGTCACGTTTCGCCAATTTGTTTCCCATGGTTGTGTAGTCTCCCCCGGGGTCGACCGCAAGTGGTTGGAGCTGCTGAAGTCGGACGACTCAGTGACTTGTATTGATTTGATTATTTTTATGGGTTTCGTTAGTGAGTCAGGGTTGCGAAGTGCGTGTGATTTCTTTGTTCTGTATTGAGTCCGTGCCCATGGGAGCTTCGCAGGTATCTCCTCAGAGGTGCTCCATGCAGGTATTGTTATCCTTTAGCACAAGGGAGAGAGAAGATCGGACCGAGCTAACTGCCAAGGAAGTTGAATAGGACTATGTTAATGTATAAATATAAAATTTATGGTAACGTTGTGCTGCCTGAAAGCAATGGAATCACCGAATACGTTATACACCATATTACTAGTTTTGCGTGCAAGCACGAAACCCGGTATTTGCTGAATGGGAGAGAAAATGCTGTCTGAAGTGAGCTAACCTACGCAAACGTTGTCCTGTGTGGAAACCGTGAGTATCATTCGTTAGTAACCGGTAAATGATTTGATGGGAGTAGAACGTAGTGTGTGGTTTAATATGCGCTTAAGATGTAGGTTGAGCGATCGGTTGACATTGGTCGAGCTTATCGTTTGAACATGTATGAGAGCCAGTGGAGTTACTACGCCGGGTTGGAGACTCATGAAAATAATAACGTAACATGTTCAGTAATCGGCTGCTGGAGAAACAGCTGGGTGAAGGGGTGAGATGGAGTGCAAAGTTTTGACGAGAAAGGGATTTATATACTACAGCTGTAGCGAGAATATGGTTGCAAAGTCAGCCCTACAGGGACCTGGAATAACGGAAAAAGATAGGGATTTTTACAGTGCGGCAAGCAAGTCAAATAGAAGACAGGAAAGTGCGCTACTGGAAGTCGGGTTAATCAGGAGGAAGCAACCACCTGCTGACAGGCCTTCAAACATTATAACAGGAGCGAGAAGGGCTTGAATACTACGGCTTTAGCAGGAAATTGTTGTAGAGCCAGCGCAGTAAGGGACCAGAAATATCAGTAGTGCAAGCGGCAGCCCCGAAATCTGCTAGGTGTGCCACTCTAAGGTGGACATCCACGGTGGAACGTAGAAGTCAAATGGATTGGTAGTTATACCTCACTAATAAATAAATGAATAAATAGTTTATCCTCAACTTTATAGAGACACACCAACTCCGGCATGATAAAGGTTTATAGGCAGTTGTGTATCACAACGATACTTCGGGTTCAATCGTGTGTAGTTGAAACGGTCAAGGCACCATAAGTGCAATGAAACGGTGCATGTAGACGGAGCGTACCATATTCTTGCACGTGTCGGGTAAAGTTGATATATGAGTCTAGTCGACTTGCCAGTATGTAGTTGTGGGCAGTGACTTTATCCAGTGGCGAATCACATCCACCATCTCGTAGTGTTGTTAAACAGACATTTGTGGCTTTTTATAAAGAGAATGCTTGCCAGGCGTAAACCCACCACGTCCTGTAACACCGCCCTAAGGCATTTTGAACACTAATGTATAACGGGCATAGCCGCTTGACGACTGATTGTATATTCGGTTATTCGCGGTCAAATGGCCTCTAATTTTCTCTGTTGGTTGGACAGATACTTTGGTCAACACCGCCATAATTGTTGAGGCCGGTTGAGTAAGGGAACATTGCGAATAGTCGAGTTGTTGCGAGCCCAGGTGAACAAACGCACAAATATTCGTCTTTCTGGGTTTTTAGATGTATAATTTGCTGGAATGTGAAGATGTGTCTAACTCTCCATACTGGGCAACGGCTGTGATGATCGTAGTTTAGTCCCTTTGGTGTACAACCCTGCTCCACGTAGGTTTTCGTCGGTTTTTATGTCCGGCTTGGGCGATAACTGATCCTCAGTCCAATCCCAGATCTCCAAAAAGTTCCGGCCCACGGAGAAAATGGAAAGTGAGGGACATCCGAGAGAAGACCGCAAGAACAGGCGTGGAGTTAAACATTGTTAAAGTCTTATGTCACAATTTTTAGAGTTGAGTTGCTGGCAGCCTGATAAATTAATATGCAGCAGCGGCACGCTTTATTATCCTCAGCGCAGACTGATAGATGGACAGTGTTGAATACAAGAGAGATAACAGGCAGCCATACCTGCAACAGCTGTAGGGAGAAAACGACAGTAGTGCCGGCTCCGAAGTGACCAAGAGTAAAGGAATAATACAGACAGCACCGTCAAGTGCTAAGTGTTTCACCCGAAGAGTTGCGATATTGACCAGAAGTGGTGCCGAACAAGTATACAGTAGGGTATGGTTAACCAGAGGAGTGGATGAGATCCGAAGAAGTTCAAGTGCTCAGAATCTGGTGTTTGTGGAATAAGAAAGACGACAACACAACAGACGGAGAGGTGAACACTACAAAGAGCATGATAGCCCATGCGGAAAACTAGCGAAACCTTGGTTTGGGACCTATGGGCATTTGGAGCCTCAGAGACCCGACTGGTCCATAAGGTTTAAGAATGAGAGATACAGTAGGAAAGAGAAGCTAGCGAGGCCATGGATGTTGCACTGACGTTAGTGGTAACTTTACCACCATTGCACAGTTTGGATATGGACCAAAATGGATGCCAAACAAGCGAGGGAGATGTTAATGTGAGCTGTGAAACACGATAGTGGAGCCAAGCAACGAAACTCAATCAGAGACAGGAACTAATCCAAAGAAGGAACACGATGGCGTAGGCGCTCGTAAAATTCAGTCAAACTGTTGTGTCAATATTCAATTTCGGCGTGCTTTCGCCATGTAATAATCTACGAGCACAGGAGCCAAAGCAAGCTTTCAGTGCAAGCGGTGTCCATTAAAACTCCGAGTTCGGTGCTCCATCAATGCCTTCTCCATAGTAAACTCGGTTGCACAGTTTCGATGTATTAGTCTGATGACTGCGTCGGAGTTACATATTCAGCTGTAACTTTACTCATTGGCGAGGCACAGCCGTCACGTTACAGTGTTGTTAAGCGGACCTTATTGACTTTTAATGGATCGCTTGCCAGGCGAAAACCCACTACGTCCTGGAACGTTGCAGTAGGCTCTGTTGAACAGTTATGCAAACCGGCCGTGCAGCGTAAAAACCGATTTTGCACTCTATTATACGCAATCCGTTGACGGCCAAATTTCTTCGTTGATTGACGGAATGGCTTGGTATTAATTTTTGGCAGCAGTCATTGAAACCGGTCAAAGATGCAAAAGTGTAGTAGAGTCGAACAATGAGTGGTGCGGGTGAGTAAAACTAAGGTTAATAGAGGCTGGCTACTTCTGTTATATATTTGTCCGGTTGGACTTCTCATGGGGATGGTGCTTGAAGTTGTTCCTCGTGGCTGAGTACGTACGTAAGAGACGAAAATGCCATTCCTTTGTCCAATGCGGGATTGTTACGATTTTATTACTCAGCAAAATAGGAACAGAATTCCTTCAAATGTAAGTATTTGTTGGTTGTCAGTGTCTCCATGGTCAAATGGAAACTTCATGAAAAGCCATCAAAAAGGACATTAATCCCAGCACCACCGAGAAGTAGCAACGCTGTCCGGGAAACGACATTGGAAAGCTATAGTTGAATGCAGGAGCAGTATGTTCTCCCGGAATCGTAATTCACCAAAACCAATTTTTTGAACGCCGTTGCGAATAAGCAAAGCTATCCGTGGCAGTGAAGGTAATCATGACAGCATTGTTTGTCTTCTGTTATGGAACGGGAAACCCATGTAAACGTATTATTCCAGGCGAGTAAATTGTTATACTGGAAGTACAATGCGAACAAAACCCGTCTATTTAGACCGCGTGTAATTGGCGTCGCCAGAATGGCGAAAAGCGCCGGATTTAGAACGATGGGTGGGTTTGCACATTCCGCAGAATACATCCAGGGTTTAAGCCAGCTGGCTTTTGAGAATGAGTCAGCCAGCCCAATAGATGAACCTCCTTGTTTTGACCAAGGTAAGTTTGGAAATCCCGGAAAATAACGGGCAAGGGACAAGTGGCAGCCAAATAGAAAGATAACGGTGAATCAAGACGCACTATTAAAGACTGATGGCGTCAAACGGTGCCTATGATACTCTAAAATCTATGTAATTTTGCTTAGTATATATTATTTGCAAGCGCCTTCTTTACATCCTGTCGCTGGTGTGACTCAGACTGCAACTACTAAGTAGGAAGAAAGTTTTGTACGCGCAGGATCAAAAGGCCAATCTAACAATGCGCGTTTACAAACTTGAGCGAAAATCCGTTTGTTGGGGAAAAACCTAGATAAACCAATAATGATGACAGCAGTCCTAAAGCGAGAGGCATCCATGTTAAAACTAAGGCCCACTAGGTTGGGACAGAAAGCTGCAGCACTCAGTACGTAAATCAGCGTTTAAAAAGCAAAGTGAATACAAAGAATGGGCGAGGAACGGGTGTACGCAAACGGCAGGGAGAAGAGTAGTTAGTGAGAGTAACCACGCGGAAGCGCTCACAATTCCATAGTCTGAAAGCGGTCAGAAGCTAGAGAAAAGGGTCACGGTGGACCAAAACTGCCGTGCAGACGGCGTCCTTAACCCGGGTACGGTTACACTGATATGCAAATGCGACATGAAGTAAAGAGCAGATGCATATGAAGAGAGGTATGGTGAGCATACTAATAGAAGTGGTGTCTAAGAAACAATCAGTAATGGTCCGAGTGCTGCCAGTATGCAGGAGCGACATCGGAGTGGGGGAGACCATACGCAGGGGGATAACTTAGTTTGGCGCAATGAGTTAGCCGTATCATAGAGGTGGGAATAACAACAGCGCGCAATAACAGAGAAGGCCACGGATAAGAGGAAATGGAAAGCAACAGGTACTTAAGCGTAAGTGGAGGCGCGCGGTCGCTGCCAAACCCAATTGATGGCACGGACGCCTGTGAGTAGTGGGAGGGCAGAAGACCGTTCAAATAAGAATAGTTTAGTCGGCGAACTGAGATTAGGTCGTATAATTGTGGTGAGAACAACTGTGGGGTGGTTCAACGGAAATAGGCAAACTAATTAACAAAGAGGCTACATTATACAGTGATGATTAAGTCCGACAATGCTCTCGAAGTAAAGGGGACCCATCATGCGACACTTGATTAGCCGGTGTATTGAGATTGAGTTGTCCAGATAAGCTGGAAAAGCATAAAGAATATAGTCAGAATAGGGTATGAAGGCGATTGAGAAGGCTGTTTAGACATTGGATGAGCAACTACAGCCGATTCTTGAGGTAACGATAGCCTAACATCGCGTCCACAGACTCTAAAACATTAGCTACCCGGTAGTCTAGAAGAAGTCACAGAGAAGCGGACAGGTTAGATGAAGCTAGGTTAGGGCATAGCACTGCGGTTTGGCCGCTTGTTTGAAGCAGAATTGATAATGGCGAGAGAGCGCGGCATGGAAATAACGTAGTCGAGATGGAAACGTTTACTGATAAAGTGTGGAAAAGCCAACGAGGCTCACATGTGAAGCGATATGGATCGTTTAGCATTCCGAACAATGGCCGCTAATATCACGGCAGTCTGAGAAAAGTTGGTCAGCGAAAGACAGATCAAAAGAGATTATACTAGTCGGCGCAAGGAGATTGAGTAGTACAGTTAATTTTGGAAGCCAAATGGAGTGGGACAGGAGATAGGCGGGTTAGAGAAGAAAGTGACTATATTAATAAAGGGCAAACAAGTCAAGCGGCTGGCAACACGAGGGAGTTATTGCACTGCGTCTACAGTGACTAGACAGTGTATGTCTCGGTAGTCTGGAAGAAGTCAGAGAAAAACAGACTGGTCCAATAAGACTAGCGTAGGGAAGCGGATTGAGATTTGGTCGTCCAATTGAAGAAGAATTGAAAGCAGAGGGTACAGTCTTCCGGACAATGGACGGTAATGTCACCGTAGTCTGAGAGAATTCGGAGCACAGGTGACCAATCAAAGGAGTCTGGATTAGTAGGCGCACTAATATTATGTCTTACAGTTAATGTTGGAAGATAAATGGTTAAAGAGGAAAGCGCCTATATTAATACGGAGTGAACAAGTTCAGCATACTGTCAAGTTGTGAGAGACGACGATTTGAGACTACAGAGCCTAGACGGTTTATAACTTGCTGGTCTGGAAAAGATCAAAGAATCAAACCGGTCAGATGCAACCATGTTAGTGCGGGGCACCGGGATTTGGCAGTCCGATAGAAGAAATGAAAGCAGAGAGCACCATAAGAAGAAGAAAGCGTCGGGACAGGGTTGTTTACTTATAAAGTATGAAAACGTCAACGATGCTCACGCGCTAATGGGGACAGAGGGTTCGGTCCCAAAGATAATGTTGGAAGACAAATGGTGTGGGTCCAGAAGTGGACATGTTAGAGAGGGAAGTGACTATATTAATAAAGGGTGAAACAGCCCAGTATGCCGACTAGTTAAGGGAGAGGTAGTTTTGAGTCTACAGATCCTAGACCGTTTATATCTCGGTAGTCTGGAAGAAAGCAAAGAGTAGCAGACTGGTCAGGTTAGGCTGGGGCAGGACACGGTGAGCTGGCTGTCCGGATGATGGAGCAATCTAGTGAGCGCGCTAAGAAGAGGACAGAGTCGAGATAGCAAAGGTTAATAGACAAGAGATTGAAAAGTCATCGTGGCTCTCGAAGTAATGGGGACAGAGCGTTCAGTCTCCTGCGCCATGGCGGGCAACGTCAGCAAAGTCGGTGAGAAGCAGACCTAGCAGAGGTGACTGGATTAGTCGGCGCATTATTATTGAGCCGTATAGTTCCTTTAGGAAAATAAATGGCTTGCTTCAGGAGAATTGGATACATCATAGATAGAAGTGGCGATATTAACATACGGCGAATAAGTCCAGCAGGCCGTCGAGGTGAGGGAGACACTGCCCTGAATCGACAGAGCTTAGACCCTTAACATCCCGGTAGTCTGGTAGAAGTAACGGCATATCACGCTGGTCAGGTGAGGCTAGATTAGGGCAGGGCACTGAGATTTGGCCATCTAATTGAAAAGGATTAAAAACAGAGGGCTTTCAGTCATCTGAAAAACTGCCGGTAATATCGCACCTGTCTAAGCGAAGTCGGGGAGCAGAAATCGGATCAGACGAGATGGGATTAGTCGGCGCAATGTGCTTTAGTTATACAGTTACCTTGGAAGACAAACTGACTGGGTCAAGAACTGGGCAGTTTAGAGATTGAATTGGCTATATTAATAAAGGGTGGACAGGTTCAGCAGGCTCTCAACGTGAGTGAGACGTAGCTTTTAGTCTATAGAGCCCAGACCTTTTATATCTCGCTGGTCTAGCAAAGGTCATAGAAGCCGACCGGTTAGATGAGGTTAGGTTCGTGCAGGACATTGTGAGTTAGCAGCCCGATTAAAGAACTGAAAGCAGAGAGCGCAATAAGGAGAGGAAAGAGTCGGGATAGTAAGAGGTTTATTTATAAGGTGTGGAAAATTCAACAAGTCTCACGAGATAATGGGAACACGGCGTTTTGTCTTCCGAACACTTGCTCGTAACGTCACAATAGTCTGAGAGAAGTCAGTGAGCAGGGGACCGAGCAGACTAGACTGGATTAGTCGACCCACTGCGATAGAGCAGTACAGTTAATTTTGGAGGATAAAGGGAGAGGGTCAAGTGATTAACAGGTTAGAGACGGGAGTGGCTATAGTATTAACGGGTGAACAAGTCCAGCAGGCTGTCGAATTAACGGAGAAATTGCTTTGAATCTACAGAGCCTTGACCGTTAACACACGGGTAGTCTGGAAAAAGACAAATAGAACCGCCGTGGGCAGACGCGACTAGGTTAGGGCAGGGCACTGACAGTTGGCTGTCCGATTGAATAAAGATTGAAAACAGAGAGCGCAGCTAGCAAAGGACAGGTCGAAGTGGAAAAATATTTACTGCTATGGTGTGGAGAAGCCAACGACGCTCCTGAGTTAAAAGCAAAGAGTGCGATTAGGCGAGGAGAAAGGTCGGGATAGAAAGTAAGTTACTGATAAGATGTGGGTAAGACAACGAGGTGATCCATTACACATAAAATGCAAGTTATTGGCCCATTTATCCCACTCACATATCCACAACTGGTTCTCAGCACAGAAAAGTAGCACCACACAAGTGCCTCTGACAACCTAATACACATCCCTGGCCACACAACATTCTGTAACGGACGAGACAACCATCGTGGTGGTGATTGCCTCACCTATGTCCGGGAAGATTTTGGTGCACCTGAATTCGAACCGCTACCTAAAGACTAGCATGAAGACTCCATCGGGATCCAGACGACAAAATGGCAACTTGACCTCCTTATCGGTTGCGTATATAAATAAATCAATAAACAGGCATATTTCTAGACTGACTAGAGACTGCAACCTCAAGGGTTCTAATCAATCTTTACCTTAATCCTATGCTCTTGCATGGAAGTAGGTAAAATGCGAGTATATGTTCCTAGTTGGCAATTACAAATTCATTGGCATGTTTTGGTCTACAACTGATAAGGTTGTAGGCGCCCAACTTGAACTTCTCCTGGTTCCTTAGGGCGATATGGAGCTACTTGTTTTCCTTGTTGTGAAAGTTGCGCAGAGCCGTAGTTGTGTAAATTTTCTTTGGAACAGGGTCCACTTCACCAACTTTACTTTAAACTCATTGGACTCCTTTGGCCCAACCAGTCGCCACAATTATTGGTGCGCACATGGAAGAAAGGAGCGTGGCGGGATTATAAAAGCCACGAGAAGCTAAAAAATAAATTCGAGAAAAAAAGATGAAAATAAAAGGGAGTTGTTAAAGGACATATTAGGGCAGCGCGCTTCACGAGAGTAAATAAGTCAACACTGAAAAGCTTACCACGACTACATACTACCATGCTGGATACGCCCCGACACTTTCTTATCTGCATATTTCCTCGCCGTTTTTCTGCGCATTCACCTCTGTTCGTTAAGCTACACTCACATGAACCCAGCAATCGTGTAACCGCGATTGAGCGTGTTTTTCACCAGCTCTTTTCTAATTGATCAGTCTTAGTTCTTGATCTACTCCTGCTGAAGTGTTACTGCACTTTATGGCAGACCGACTGTGCCCCCACGAACGTGCCCGAACTCACGACAATGGGTTTCCACACTTTATGTTTCTGTCCTATTTGTACAGTTCCAAATAGGAACGTCTGAACAATCTCCGATTATCACTGTTACAATTGCTATGATATATCTCTATAATTACACTACTTTGCTCATGCCCTCGCGGGAATGCCTCGCATAACCGAGAATAAATGTTTATATATTTATTTATTTAAAATTAACAAAAAACATAGCAGAGCTTTCCTTGCGCTGACATTGATTTCTGGCGCTAAATTTCAACCTGAGTAATGTAGTACAGTTGAAACCGCCATGTATTGTTTAATTTGACTACAATTTACTTACCTGGAATAATGTATTTACATGGATCCACTGTTCCACAACAGACAATTCTGGCGTGATTATCTTCACTGCCTCAAACATTCCGATTCTCCAGTCACCTGGAGCTTTTCTGCTGACATTTCACGGACAGCATTGCGCGCGTATAAGCGGCTTTTCCGATGATCTTTCATGGAGTTCTCACTTGGCCATGGAGACACTTCACTTACATTTGAAAAAATTACTAGTCCACTTTGCTGAGAATAGCATTTCTTCCTGTTATGGACATATTCAGACTCAAGAAACAACTGCACTCACCGTCCCTATGACAAGTCCAGTATGGATAGTTGGTCACGCGTTGCGAGCCGGACAATATAATAGAAAAAGCAGGCCTCTATTAACAATGTGTTTACTCACCTGCATCAATTTCATTCAGCTTTGCGACTCTTTTACATCATTGACCGGCTTCAACGACTGCTGCCGGATCATTACTAAGCCATTCGGCCAACGAAGGAAGAATTTTGGCTTTCAACCGACTGCGAATAATAGAGTGCAAAATCGGTCTATACGATGCATAGCTGACTAGCACTACAGTTCAACGGAAAATACGACAGTGTTCCAGGACGTGGTGGGTTTTCGTCTGGCAAGCGTTCTCCCTATAAAAAACCACAAATGTCCGCTTAACAACACTGCAACGTGGCGGATGTGACTCGCCACAAAATAAAGTCACAGCTATACATTTCACACTGACGCAGTCCTCAGCCTCCTACATCCAACCTGTGCAACTAATTCTGCTATGAAGAATGCTTTAGTGCAGTACAGGTCATCCCGGCTTTGTAATGGTCATTGCTTGCACTAAACCTTGTTTGGGCCCCTGTGCTCATGGATCACTACATGGCAAATTTACCCCCCACTTGGTTCTTGACGCAAAAATTTTTGCGCGCCACAGCGCCATCATGGTCCTTGATCTGACTATCACCTGTCAATATGCTCGCTCATATGGACTACATCTTTTCGTTTCTTCCTTTCATTGAAAATAAATGTTTTAATATTCCAAAGAAGCTATGCTTGTATGCATATTTGATCATGCCTTTAGAGGTGTGTCTCGTTTTACAGAGAATATACCGTTTATTTATTTATTTATTTATTTATTTATTACTAATGTCTCCTTTGCTTATGTTACAGGGCTTGGCGGACCGAATGCACAATGAATGAAGGGAATCAAAAGCCAAGCCCCAGTACCTGTTTTTTGTAAACTGGTTGTTTATAGACTTGCTTGCCGTGTACCACGCGATTCGCATGCCGCGCTGTTGAATACATCTGTCTCGGTCCAGCTTGCTTGTTCTCGTGGTCGACTCATTAGTGCATGGTCGTCTTGCATGATTGCCGTTTCGGACGTGCTACTGTGTTAGTTACTCGGTCGCTGATTCTCACGTGCCGTTCGTTTGTAGCCGGGACTTCCCGTCCGTGTCTCGAAGCTGCCATTCGGAATATATTACAAATTGGCATCGCGGGCAGTTCTACAAGTATGAGCAAGACTGATTTCAGCCCACTGAAGATTGAGTGTTGTGTCCGGGACACAAGTTTGCAGATCCAATCCCTCAGTCGTCAACCCAATGTTTTCAGCCCGGGTGATGACTTTGAAAACTGGTACTTTCAAGTCAATGAGTATATCGCTACAGCGCCAGAGAACTCACTCGGCTCGATCCTCCTCAGTTGCTTAAGCAAAGAAGCATTGCAGGTATTCTTAACAATTAGCGTAACTGCTAACTCACCAGTGAAAAAGATCTGGGCCACTCTCCGAAAGTTGTTTTCCATATGTCACCCCGTTGCGTTCTACCGTGACACATCCTTTGCTCTGTTTCAGCTACCCTCAGGGAACGCAGATGCCTTCCTCGCAGCCATCCGAATTTTGGCGCACAAAGGGTTTCCAGATCTTCAAAACGCAGATGTGGAAAAGTGGAGATGTGAGAGGTTCGCCATGGGCCTACGCGATTAATACCTCCGTTACAAATATATGTTAAAACTTCCTCGTTCGCTGGAGGAGGTTCTGGAAAAGGCCAGGAATCGGGAATTTCTGGAGCATGTCAAAACCGACCAAACCCATCTTGTTCATGATAGTTGTTCAACTTTACGCCCATCGACCGACGTTTTCGCAGCTGATCACAGGCACCATTTCCAAGCACGAAAATCCCCCGTGGAGAACTGCGTATACTGTCAGCGGTTCGTCAGACGGGCCCAGCGCTATGGACACAACCCTACTACCGTTTTTCGAAAACCCCGAAGTACGTCAGCTTTACGCAATTGTCAGCTTTGGCATCAACTCTCACTAGCAATCTACACTCTAAACCATTGACGATACCTGGGTGTTTAGATGATATTAGCGTGCATTTTTTGATTGATACTGGTGCTTCGTGTTCTCTACATCGCCTTGATATAGCCCGCAGCCTTGGAACGTGTGCACGTTTACCAGTCAGCAGCCTTATGTTATCACCGCCAATGGGGTGGAGTCGCGAACCGAGTTTACACTGCCTGCACGCGTAAAACTTGACTGGGTAGCAGCCACTCATAACTTTATAGCTTGTCAAAATTTGACCTGGGAAGCTATTTTGGGATTGGATTTCCCACCCGACATGGATGTACAGTGGCACTTGGATGCGGAACCGTATTCATGAGTCCTGCGCTAAACGTCATTGGTCATCCACAGGACGGTTGAGGAGCGTTCACTATCGCAGCCATGTCTTCACCAGCAAAACATTATTAAAAGGTCATTGAGCCAATTATTGGACGCACTAACGTTGCCACAGTCAACGCTGACCAGTTCCTCTCAGTGTTACGAAAGTTTGAGGAGGGGTTTCGACAGCTGATTCTCCTGACCGTAGGAATCTAGTTGAACATGAGATTGACACCATGTCCCACCGACCTATTCTTCAACAGGCGTGCAGGTTATCAGTTCCTTACGAACCGCAGTTAGAGTCAATGATCAAAGAAATGCTGGACAAACGTATCATTAAACGTTCATCGTCACCGTGGGCGTCGCCAAGCGTTTTAGTGAAGAAGCAAGTGGGGACCTTGCGGCTTTGTGTTGATTATCAAAAGCTTAACGAGGTAACACATAAAGACTCATTTCCATTGCTTCGTACTGATGCTACATTTGATGCATTCCATGGTTCAAGCTGGTTCTCTATATTGGATCTTGCATGTGGTTGCTGACAAGTAGAAGTAAGACCACGGATTGTGAGAAAATGGCGTTCACTGTGCCCAGCGGTCTATATGAATTTACAACGATGCCTTTTGGTCTGGTTAATACTACGGCTACGTTTAAGAGACTAATGCAGAAAGCCCTAGTGGATCTGACACCAGGTAGCTGTTTAATTTATTTGGACGACATAGTCGTTTATGGGCCATCGATTGAGGAGCATAACTGGCGGCTGCGCCTCGTACTGGATCGGCTGAAGCGTGGCAGGCTTGAAGCTACGGGCTCCAAAATGTCATTTTCTCCTACATGAAGTTAGGTACCTGGGGCACATTATCTGCCATGAAGGTGTGAGGACCGACCCCGCCAAATCTGAAAAATAACTTCCTGGCCACAACCTAAAACGACAGCAGAACTCCGAAGTTTCTTGGAATTGGCTTCGTACTATCGACGGTTTATTTTTAATTTTGCGGCCATCTCAGCCCCCTACATTGTTTAACTGAGAACGGACGAAAATTCTGCTGGACAAAGGAAAGGCAGAATGCTTTTGCAGAGTTGAAAGTTCATCTTACGATACCCCCAACCTTAGCTGTCCCTGACACCTCACCAGAGTCGGTAGCTTTTGTGTTGGATACAGATGTCAGCGATGAAGCGATCAGCGCTGTTTTGTCCCAGAGCACTCCTGCGGGCTAAGTTGTGATCTCTTACTCTAGTCGCCGCTTAGATAAACGCGAGAGAAAGTACACCACCACTCGACGGGAACTACTGATGTTGGTTAGCTTTTTGCGACAATTTAGGCCGTACCTACTTGGAAAGTCATTTCAGGTTCGCAATGATCACCCGTCACTTCAGTGGTTAAAAATCTTTCGTGAGCCGGAGGGTCAGAGAGCAAGATGGCAGGAACAGCTTCAAGCATACGATTTTACCTGCGAATATCGTCCCGCGACACGACACTCTAATGCAGACGCGCTGTCAAGGCTAGTGAGATCCGAACAGGTCAATTCGGCTTTCGTAACCCAGAGATCAATATTGCGTGGGCCGAAGAGCAATCTGGTGACCCGTACGTAGCTAACATCTACAACCGACGGCTGAATGGCTCCTCGAAACCCACTGGAACTGAACTTTTTGAACGTGCCACAGAAGCGCGCTCCTTACTCGGGCACTGGAAGAACTTGAGAAACATTAACGGTGTTCTGTATCGCGTTGATTAATCCAGTCCGAAACTGATTACTCCGATGACCCGATCTCATGGAATACTACAAAATGTTCATCAACAATTAGGCCATTCCGGTCAGATGAATTGGAGGCTGCAGTTTGACAACGGTATTGGTGGCCGGGCATCCACGCCGATGTCGTTCAATTCTGTGCGTCATGTGAGCTCTGTGCTACTTTGAAACCAATGGTGCCGGTACCTCGTGCTCCTTTGGACCCAATAATTACCTCCGCCCAAGGGCAACGAATTGGAGTAGAGATAATTGGTCATTTGCCGATAACAAAGAGCGAGAACTGCTTCATACTAGTTATGATAGCTTACTTCACAAAATAGTGCGAGGCAATACCTATCAGATGCCAAAATGCATCTACGGTTGCTTCCACCATTGTCAACGAGTGGGTGGCTTGTTACGGCGCACCCATATCCTTGCACTCCGATCAGGTTGCGGCTTTTGAGATTCATCTAATGTAAGAAATATGCCACTTGCTAGCCATTAAAAAGACACGAAGTACGCCGTATCGTCCACAAAAAAGGCTCTTTGACGGACCAACAGGACTAGCAAGGCTATGCTACAGAGCTTTGTCGCACGTTATCAGTCCAATCAGTGGGGCGAAGTATTGCTACAATGTATGCCTACCTATTGGGCCTCGGTGCACTCTACAACTGGCTATTCTCCAGCTTACCTTCCCTTCAGCCGTGAGATTCGCTTACCTCTGGAATTACTATCATCTGTCTGTCGGGTTGAAGCTTACTCTTTGTCGGAATACGTCCGCATGACCCGTGAGCGACTCCTCGTGGCCTTTCAAAGCGTTCAGGAGCATCTGAACAGAGCGCAGCGCAGCCAGAAGTAGTATTACGAGCGCCAAAGTCGAAGCCCTGAATACCAAAATGGTGCTCGTGTGTGGCTACACCGACCAAGACCTCCAGCTGACGCACCAGGAAAATTCCATCGGGAATGGCAGGGGCCATTTAAAATTGTGTTCGTACGCTCGCCTACCGTGTATGTGCTTCGAAACGTTACGGGTCCGAGCGCCGACGTACTGACCGTTCATTACAACCAACTAAAACCGATGACACCGTCTTCAAGTTCTACGCCTGTAGATAGAATAGTGCCGCCCGGTTGTCTCCCGACAGTCGAACAAACTGTAGAAGTGCCGGCTGAGGGGGCCTCGCTGTGGTTCCAGATGCGCTGGCACTGGGGACAGTGCCTCACATAGAAGGGGAGACAATGCAGTACAGTTGAAACCGTAATGTATTGTTTAATTTGACCGCCATTACTAATGTCTCCTTTGCTTATGTTACAGGGCTTGGCGGACCGAATGCACAATGAATGAAGGGAATCAAAAGCCAAGCCCCAGTACCTGTTTTTTGTAAACTGGTTGTTTATAGACTTGCTTGCCGTGTGCCATGCGATTCGCATGCCGCGCTGTTGAATACATCTGTCTCGGTCCAGCTTGCTTGTTCTGGTGGTCGACTCATTAGTGCATGGTCGTCTTGCATGATTGCCGTTTCGGACGTGCTACTGTGTTAGTTACTCGGTCGCTGATTCTCACGTGCCGTTCGTTTGTAGCCGGGACTTCCCGTCCGTGTCTCGAAGCTGCCATTCGGAATATATTACAGTAAATCTCAGAAAAATGCAACCCTTTCTAAGGCTAGAATATTACGTAACGTAGCGCACATATAAACTGCTTAAGAAAAGTGTTAACGGCTGATTACATAAAAAGTAAAACATTGCAATACGTGCAGTAGTTTGTGAGTTATGCGCAATAGTATGGTGGTCTACGAATAGGGCCGTGATTCTTCTCCGCTAAAAATGGCTTTCTGCTTTGCAATCTGATAGAAGGAAAAGGAAAAGAACAAATAAAATGTAGCGTAGCGGTATACTTTCTAAACAGGGATGGCTACTAGAAATGCTTTATATAGGCCGTAATACGCTGTAACAACTAGGGACTTCGTAGGTGGCCGAAAAGTACACTTTGCAGACATACATGGCAAATGTAGGCAATTAAGCCATACGTTCGAGCAAGTACGTTAGAAACCCTGTAAGGAATATTCTGTGTGCATGGGAATACAGGAGAACTTACAATCTACCCACAGTCAGAAGCCCTACGTATACTATTTTCAGAGGATACTGAGCCAAACCAACCACTAGGAATATAGAGTTTCGTATATCTTAAGCCGCCAAGTAGTCCTGAAGTTTAAATCCAGGCTGCATGAGCCAGGTCTACCTGAATAACACAGGAGACCTTTCGGATCAGTTGACACGTTTTGGCCTAGAATATACACACATTTCCTAGCTAATAATGTCAAGTTTTTTCGTTTAGAGCCGATTTTCTATACTCATGAAACTATGGCTAAAGCATCATTGAGCCAGAGGAGCCTGTCAATAATAATAAAGAAATAAGTATAGTAAAATTTCCAAAATGGTTTAGGGCGTGAAATTTGTTTGGGTCTGCGTTGGGGGGCAGTACCAACTCTACTTCTGAGGACTGAGTTTGCTCGAACATAAGGGATTGTTATGCCTCATGTGTTGCTGCACACTATGGTGCAGCTGGTTGAGTAATTACGAGCTATTCCTCTCCAAATTTGGGTGCTGAAGCAAGTGCCTGCGGTGTTCAGCCACGTGGCAATAGAATCTAGTACTATACTACCGCACCGGCTATTTCCTTTGTGGTTTTCCTGGCAAGAGCCGTTCTAGCACACTAAGCAAAGAGGGATAAGGTAAAAGAAGAGAATGATTGTAAGAAAAAATGGTGGAAGCTGAGTGTTAATCCACCTATACGCATAACGAATGGTAGGCTTGGAGCCATCTAAAAGTTAAATAACACACGGGTGGCCAAGATAAGAAAAGTGGCAATGGGAAGTTTCTGGTGGTCCAGCCAGCCAGTGTGACAGGGGCCTCTCTGTCGTTGGTCAGCTTTCGTGCCAGCGAAATGGAATCTGGAAATGCGAATGTTTTACTAGCAAAAGCGGTTAAATAAGAGGACGTCGTTTTCATTATGCCTGTCTACTAGTGTTGCCAATAGTGAAAGGTATATGTATACCAGATAAAGCTAAGTCTACTGGGCCAAAAACGAATAGGTGGAGAGCAAAATGTTTGATTTTGGGGCCTAGAACTTTTAAAGTGCTCTCTTTGTCAACAATAAATAAATAAATGAATAAATAGTTTATTCTCGACTATGCAAGATATGTATATGTATATATATTATTATTTTACTGTGTACATACTGATGACTTTGGAAACGGTGGAGTTCGGTTGTTAGTGCTCAGGTTTAATGAAAATGTATCAATAAAGGCCAGCTAGCAACCGACATCTACGAAGACACAAAGGTTTCTCTATAGCCGGTATTTAGACGGTTTTGGACAATTCTAATGCTAGTCCTAGGTGGATCAGTAGCAACAAACGCTTTCAACACCTTATGCAATGCTTAGGTCTAGTAGGATGCCTTTACTAGTCTTACCTCAAAGGTCATATGCTTACTATTTTTCCCCGACCCAGTGGCCTAAGAAGTTGGAAAGTGCTAAATGTAAAGCTTAAGACAAGGAATGTAGATGTAGATAAGATGTAAGGATTGAAGTTGGCCTGCACGGATGGCTTCGAATTTGCCCTGCAATATCCTATATTAGGAAAAACTACGGGTTTGCTTTCCTGCCATTCTGTAGGCCAGGATGTACTGTTGGTTGAAATTTTTAAACATTGACGTACTGACCATTGAAAAATAGAAGCCAGAGGGTTGTTGATAAAGATTGGTCCGTGCAGCCTTTGGACCAACGTGTCAGTGAGGGAACCGCAGCTTATCAGGAGCTAAGCAGTAATGGCTAAATGCCTTTTACATTCAGCATTCTAACGCTAGCACCTGCACAATGCGTGCGACTGATCCGACTGAGATCTCCTGGTTGTTGTGATTGCGGTAATTGATAAGTTAAAAACAATTGGTCGTGTATGGGAACAATTCATATGGGTTATCCATTATTATCCCTTACCGGATGCTTTTGTGATGGCGTCTACCCTGTTCATAGCGAAACCATAAGGGGGAATTTTTCGGAGGAGTACTCAAGCAGGTCAAGAAGAGATCGATGATGACTAAATTAACATTGTGCTCGGATTGCTATTCTTAAAACCTAGAATTGGGTGCGACGGGTACCCTTAAATTTGCTTAGGTGTTAAGACGGTATCGACAATGAATGTCGATGAGTTGTGAGCCTAAGGTGCTTAGATATCTTGCACTACATCTTGGGCGTCCTCAAGCTACATCATAACCAGTTTCGAAGAAGTGGTCTTGCGAATCGCAGCTATGAAACAGGCTTTGTATATTGTCCGAACATCGGAATCTTTGTATCTCCTCCCTAAATGCCTGCAGATTTTGTATTTCTCTTATTCTGGAAGGCAACCTGTTCCATATTTGCACGTACCCAACTAAGAGGAAAGGAGGTCGCAGTCTCTTCTTTGCCCTTAGCGGGGTTTATGGCATGGCCCTTGTTTCGGAGTTTAGATTCAGACGCGCTCCTTAGTTTAAGACAAGTGATATTACTGTGCAGCTTTCTATGACTTAGCTTATGTAAGAAGCAGAGGTTAAACGTGATGCGCCTTTGCCATAGAGGCTGCGTTTTAAGGTGTTCGCACCATTGTTGGTAACAGCGCTTGTAGTGATGGAGGCAACATCTTCGTAAAGCGCCGCTGAGCTTTTTCAAGCAGAACACAGTCCGACTTCCTTAGGTTGCTGCATATGAAAGAGAGCAATATTTCAGACGTGGCCAGACGTGGCTCTTATAAAGCTCTAGGCTTGCATCTGCGGTTTTTATATAATGGCTGACGTGAAACGATAATCCGCTTGCTCTTGCTACTTGATAATAAATTTGCTCTGCAAAGTTGGGGCTGATAGATTAGCGCAAGCCCAGATCTGTTTTTATGGCATTCTGTTTGATTGTAATGCCTTTTCTTGTTAAGGACCCAGCAGGTATAGAAAATTTGTGGTGCATGACATTAGATTTTTGAGCAGAGCACGTCATTTTGCCAGTGTTCGCACTATTTTTCAAGTGCTTTAAGGTCCTCACAGAGGCTATTAATTGCGGATAATTCATTACAAGGGAGAAAGATGTAGACAACTTGTACGTCGTCAGCGAAGGTGAAGGAGCGACCGCGCTGCAAACCCTGCAGAGGTCATTGATATAAAGCAAAGGTAGGATAGGACCAAGAACGCTCCCCTGCACCACGCCACTGGGGACGAAGGGCGGGGTGGATAAGTGTGCTCGACCTAATCAGCCTGCTTACGTTTTATTAGATAACAACCCAGCCAGTCGAATATAGGGCTTTCTACCTCGTAAGCCTTTACATTGTGCGTCAGGCGCATGTGTGGTTGTCTGTCAACCGCTTTTTTCAAATCAAAGAAAAGCATGACAAATGAAAGCTACGAGTCAATGGTCTCGGTGACTAACTTAAGGAAGTCCAACTGACAGGTTGCACAAAACCGAGCACTTAGAAATCCGTTCTATGATTCATTTATGTGCTCGCCTTCATAAAGATCGGTCCGGAGGTCTTTGTTCCTCAACTTCTCTATTACTCGCGAGATAATAGAGTGTGGTTAATAGGGCGATAGTTACCAACTTCCTGTAGGCTTTTGCCCTTATGACATGGCATAATGATTAAATGTTTCCAAGCGGTCGGGCATTGGCCTAGATGCATTGATAAAGAAAATCTTTTCAAAAAGGGATATCTTCATCACCCTTCTTAACTAGACTGGGAGGAATTGTGTCTGGACCATGGTTCCAGAATGGCTTGGTAGTTGAAACCGCAGAACGGCACTATTTGTGTCAAACTGTACACAGGACAGAGACTGGCTACCGGGTACTTGTGGGGCCAAAGGTTGAACCTATTTCTAAACACTGCGATTCTTTAACAATTGAGCCGGACTTCACATAATATTCTTGCGTCGCTAGGAGTGTCGTTGGGACTAATCTTTAGCCTTGAGATCTATCGTCCATAGTTAGGGGTCGGAGAGCGCAGCAGCCAGCTGAGATTCTTATCCTGGTTCACACTATTTAGTGCGGCTATTTCTTGATTGGTTTGCTGCTGCTTAGATCTAGCAGAAAACTGATGTACAACCTCATTCGCTCTCCACACACGTCTAGCTTAAAGAATAATTAACTCCTTGAGCTTTTCACTGAAAGCACCCTCATGCCTCCACGCCACAAGATAGTAGGTGGCTACTTCAATATGCTACATAACCGCTGGAAAGACCAGGCTGCCGCACTCAGATACAGATGTTTGTTGACACAGTCCACGCAAACAACTGAACATAACACGCTCACGATCACACCAGGCTTTCTAAAACTAGGCTTAAATTTTGTGCAAAGTGCCTCTGATGCAGTCACTGGTGTGCTAGAGGAAATACATGGCTGTGACCACAAGGTGGACAACCTCACATGTACACTTTCCACTCCATACTGCGTCTCTTCTTGTTATATCAAACAGTTTTGAAGGTTCAACCATATTAACTGGAACAGCTTTGCGAGGTTAGTACGATCTGCGAACTAGGACACCTTCTTTTTAGCTACGGTAGTTGACATTGCCGCCTAAGTCCTATATCTAAATTTCTTTGGCTGCCTAGATGTGATTGCCCCACTCAATTGCAGTAGCCGACCGTAGGTGCCAGTGACATCAGCCAAGGCGTTAACAGAGTGCTTAGCAAGAGTAAGAAAATTCGCCATCGATACGTCAAAACTAAGGAATTCCACAGCCTTGTACGCAGGAACGAAATTCTAATCAACCGGCGAACTGCTCAGGAAACAGCTGATTGCTGAAGAGGATGACACTCTTATATTTAAAAATAACACCAAGTCACTTACTCAACTACTCCGACAAAGAAGCCGTCTAAAATCTACGCCTGTTGCCCCACTGAGACTCTCTGATACAGCTGTTAGCAGCGATACAGCAGAAATAGGTGAGATCCTTTACGGATATTTTTGCAATTCTTTCACTGAAGCTAACGGGCCCTCACCAGCTGTGCCACCTAAGCGCACCAATGACTCACTTGACACCGTTAACTTTGGCCTACATTCTACCACCCGAGTGATCAACTCACTCACACGGTCATCACATCCTAGTCCCAAAGGTCTACCCTCTACACTTCAGATACTCGGCAGCCAGGATATTCCAGTTCTACCCCTCAACCTATTCAAGCTTTTCATGAAAAACGAGATCTATCCAGCCACAAAGAAACATGCCATCGTTATTCCCAAACACACAAAACGGCAGCCAGCAAACATGGAAAACTATAGTCCCATCAGCCACACGCTTATTGCTTCAGAGTAGTGGAACGAATAGTAAAAGGAACCATGCTCACCTTGCGGCTTACTCGCAACCACGTCAATCAAAAACAATATGGATTTCTGCCGTCAAAATCCTGTCAGACCTGCCAGTTTGAGTTCCTTAACCACGTAACTCAACAAATTGGCAACAAGCAAACACTAGCCTTCATCTTCCTAGACATGACAAAAGCATTTGACAGATTGCCACATGCAGAACTTTTGTGAAAGCTGGAACCATGCGGTATCTCTGACAAACTGCACACACGGTACTTATCATACCTTACATCCCGCTCACAATCAGTATTGGTGGTGGACTTCAAATCACCTTGAAAACCAGCCAAAAGTGACGTAATTCAAGTAAGTGTGGTAGGCCCAGCACAATTCCTGCTTTATACCAATGATATGTTCAGTTTTTAAACATGGGACGCCCTACTTGTTGGCCGATGACCTCAAAATTGTCTTCTCCTTTCATTCCTAAAACTTACACACCGCTCTCTTTCATACAAACACGACTTAAAGGATCTAGCTGCTCCGTGCGACACATGGAAGTTGATGTACTCACCAACAAAATACAATGCCCTCGAGTAAAGATGCACCGTGCCACTCAATACTTTAGTACTACATGGCACGCCGCTAGCAAACTGAGTACCAATGCGGGACTTAGGCGTTCACTACTGCTGTTCGCTTAACTTTGCGGAACAAGTAGTTTATTCCGCAGCGCAAGCGCGCCCTCTCATCGGATACACCTTCAAAACCATGACAACACAAGAAGCTGGAATTATGCTCTACAAAACATGTGTCCGGTCTCTGCTAGAATACTGCTCTATGGTATTCACCAACCTAAAATATTGCGACAGCGCAATTCTCGAAAAGTGCATCGTACGTTCATAAAATGCCTTCTGGGGCATTTCAGTCTCAGTTACCGTGATTGATACAGTGCACCTAAGCTGGACTCCTTCTAACTGCGACGGTTAGAAACCAACCTCGCCCTCCTATACACATCTTCTAACCATCCCAATGGGAGCCCACTGACCGCCTTCTCAAACCCTTAAAATACTTCGTACCCCTACGTGACAGACCACATTCCATCACCCTACCGTGAACGCGAAGTAGTATTCGCTCCAACCTCTAGCTCAGATATGGAATAGGTTGCCTCGCACTATAAGGGCACCTGTGAATACAACCCAGTTCCGCTGCTCCATAAGCAAATACCCCTGTCACACAAGTTTCCAAGCTCCTAAATATTAAGCGTCCGGAAAACGTTATTAAAAAGGGAGCAGACCACTTATAATCGCCTTTTCTTACCTTCCAGCGCTAACCCCTTCCGGACTCTGAATATTACTGTCTGCATGCTCCCTTCAATAACCCGTTTTGCCTTCCAGCACATAGGCACAAGCCACCGGATCCTGAATGCTGCTGTCCTCCTTCAACTCCCCCACGTCTGGCCAGATCGAGGCATCAGCCTCTGGCTAATTGCATTACCAGAACTGGCCACCATCTAGATGGTGAAGCCGGCGTGCGCTTAGCCTTCCGAATTTCCATTTTCATCCTGACCTCTGGACCAATTCTGCTTCCTGCTAAAGGGCTTCCACTAGACTTGTGCTACAGCATCGCTCACAGCCATTCTACTTTACATAATTTTATTTCCTTCGTCTTATGCTTGTGGTCTCCGTCACATTCTCATTATTTCTACTTAAGAAATTTTAGGTCGCTGTATGCTACTCCTAAACTCCATGTTTTGCTCTAGTATGGCCGAAAAGCGTTGTAGTGCCACCTAGCCGGTTCCCCATTCTTTTTCATCTCTATAAGCCATTATTTGCAATGTGATGCTGCATGGCTCACATACCCCCTAAATATCAACTTCTCACTTCCTTATGTTATGTTGGAGGTCCCTGGAACCTTATATTCTTAACATTACAAAATAAATAGATAAATAAATGGTATATTCCGCGGTGATACGAGGTGCATTTCGACTAGGTGGTCTGAACAATGTGAACGGTAGGGTCGCAAAAAATAATCAATTTTTCACGCTTGTTATAATGGATCCAAAACGGGTATTGAAATAATTGGCACGTTTAATACATTAAAGAAAGTAAAGAGCCAGGACCAATAACAAATGCAGAGTTAAACAAATTTTCAAGTAAAGTAATTCGGCCGCTGGTGGACCCATCCCCAGGGGGACTTGCTTCTCTGCATGGTATTACCTCGAAAGGATTCACTCGCACTTCCATGCTATAACTGGCCGCGAGTTGGTATGGCATAGTAGCGTCAGCACCTGTCTATCATGTGTTGTGTTCTGTTTAGGGCTGCTTTTCTATATTATGGTGATGAAGCCTCAGCCCAGTCCGTCATGCAGATCATATTAGTATGACACTTTTTTATACGCCAGTCATATGGTGGCACTGTGCCTTGCATAGCTAAAGTCTTTTACAAACTACTTCCCAGCTCCATTTAACTAACTTCAGAAGGAGAGAGATGTCCCGAAGAGAGACCTAGACTGTGGCTCATTCACACTCCATTTTAAAGGCTTTTGGTTAGATTGTATTGCTAAATCGCTCACAACCATCCGAGTTGCAAACATATCTTTTCCTTTATATTATGCTTGAGAACAAGTTGGCTATAAATCCCTACTGTTATCTCATTCCGGCTCCCAAATAATAACGCCTGTCGCGCACAATTTACGTATGTTCATCTTTAGTAGGACTATTAAAACTCCAAGAACCACCTAGACTGTGGCTCCTGCCCATTTCCTCACTACAAGCTTCCAGTGGGGTGGTGATGCTGCCGTGCACACAAACCTCCGGCTAGCAAACATATTCACTCTATCACCTTATGCTCGACGATTCTGTGACATTACATGCTTACTTATTAGCTGTGTCGGATTTCAAACGTTGATGCCTGGCGAACAGTAGCTCTACCGGTTTCGCCTCAGTATACCTGTTATGCCTCGAAGAAACACCTAGTCAGTGGAGTAATCCCAATGCATATTTACAGAATCCCGTTTGAAAAACGATGCGGCATCGCTCGCAACCAGCAAAAGTGAAAACAAATCCATTCTGTCCTCATATGCTTGAGATCACTTTTGAATTACCTTCATATAATTACCTTATTCCAGCTTCAGTAGGATGATGCCCGTCGCTAAAATTCCCGTCTGTTTATCACGAGAACGACTGTCAAGCGTCAAAGAACTACGGAACACATGGCCCACAACAAACAAAATTGCGAACATTCGTATCGCTTCACTCGTGCCCGAAGCAATCTCCGCCTTACATTCTTAGCAATATCTCTTACCAAATTCCGTATATGGTTGTCTGATGCACCCAATCCTTACCCGCATAAAATTAGTATTTCTGCTAGCCTATAGGTGAGCACCTAGCAATAAACTGACCCTCATTCCAACTTCACATTCTTCCATTCGGATTGTGATGCTCCATCGCTCACAGTTATTCGCAGTACCATGATAACCATTCCCCCACCTCATGCTTGAAATATTTTGGCCACACATTCTAAGTATCATCTAATCCCGGATTAGGAACTACGATACCTGCTGCTACCCAACTACTTCCATCTCCTATAAATAGGTCGTTTCAGCCCTGGAGAGCCAAAGAGCCAGTGGCCCATTCCCATTTCATCTTAACCGACTGCCTAAGGAATTTGATGCCACATTGCTCACAACCATCCGATGTGCCGACCATTCGAACCCCCACCTGAAGCTTTAGGTCACGTTGGTCGTACCTTATTATTATCAGCTACTTCTCTATTCCAACTATCGCTGCCTGCCGCTTCTTATCTCCACCTGACCGTTAAGCTTCGAAGAACCAAATGGCTTGTAACCCACGCCCGATTTTAGCTTTTCAGGACTTCGTTTGGATTGTGATGCCGCAGCGCTCACAACCAATGGAATACCAAACCGCTTTTTTACTTCATTTGTGCTTGAGGTATTTTTGAGCTCGCTATTCTTAACTTCTTGTTTCCGAAAGTTTGTGCCTGTCATCTCCTAGCTCCATCTGCTTAACCGCAGTACGACTGGTAGGTCTCGAAAAACCAACTAGCATGTGGCTCACGCTCATTTCATTTTAACTGACTATAATCTGAACTGTGATACTGCATAGCTTACAACCATCCGACTTGATCTTCTCATCTCACGCTAAATAATACCTCGACCTTACGTTCGTAGCAATTGTCACCTCTTAATCATTTCAACAAATAGTACAGCTTAGCCTACTGACTGGCAGGAACGCAAACCCGTAGTTCTTCATAATGTAGGATATTGCAGGACAAAGACGGTGCCATACGCGCAGGCAAACTTCAATCCTTACATCTTATCTACGTCTACATTCCTTGTCTTAAGCTTTACATTTAGCACTTTCCAACTTCTTAGGCCACTGGGTTGGGGGAAAAATAGTAAGCATATGACCTTTGAGGTAAGACTAGTAAAGGCATCCTACTAGACCTAAGCATTGCATAAGGTGTTGAAAGCGTTTGTTGCTACTGATCCACCTAGGACTAGCATTAGAATTGTCCAAAACCGTCTAAATACCGGCTATAGAGAAACCTTTGTGTCTTCGTAGATGTCGGTTGCTAGCTGGCCTTTATTGATCCGTTTTCAGTAAGCCTTAGCACCAGCAGCCGATCTCCACTGTTTCCAACTACCATCAAAATGTACATAGTAAAATAATATATATATCTTCCATACTGTTGACAAGGAGAGCACTTTAAATGTTCTGGGCCCAAAAATCAATCATTTTGCTCTCCACCTATTCTTTTTTGGCCCAGCAGACTTAGCTTTATCTGGTATACATATACCTTTCACTATTGGCAACACTAGTAGACAGGCATAATAAGAACGACATCCTCTTATTTAATCGCTTTTGCTAGTAAAACATTCGCATTTCCAGATTCCATTTCGCTGGCACGAAAGCTAACCAACGACAGAGAGGCCCCTGTCACACTGGCTGGCTGGACCACCAGAAACTTCCCATTGCCACTTTTCTTATCTTGGCCACCCGTGTGTTATTTAACTTTTAGATGGCTCCAAGCCTACCATGCCTGAAGCGTAATGGCGGGTGAACGACCTGTTGTTACTATGTTTTGTTACTATCCTTTTCTTTGTGTGTTGTTCCGCTGTTCTTTGAACCGTATATCGCTGCTTTCTTTTTCGGTTTGTTTTACCCTAAACTTACACTTATTAACCGTTACTCCCTTTTTGCTTTCATTTGACCTTTGTCCAAGCTGTTTTACCGAATCCGTTTTTTCCTGATTATTCGTATCATTGTTCGTATCATGGTGAAAAATCCCATGTTTCCCGCGTCTGCCAAATATAAAACACTGGGACCAGCCTCCCGTGACGTAAGTGAGGCTGGCCCATCCCAACTAGGAGATTGCAAATTTGTGCTTGTAGATCCACTAGCAGAAACTCTACAAAAAGTCCTTGTTATCGAATAGCAGGTAAGCTCGCTTAAAGAGGGCTTACATCTCTCTCGACGCTACTAAACAAAGTCATGCCTTTGGTCAATCTAGACAACGTCCAAACTTTGGCTAACCAACCTGCTATGCCCGCTGCAGGTAAAATATTGTATAACATTACGCACGAGGTCAGCGAACGCATTCGTCTTGCCAATAAAGCGGTAGTATTCAACGTACCCGACAAGATATCGCTTAAAAAGGTGTTGCGTACTCTTCTTAATGATTGTAGACTACAACACGATTGCTGTTCAGCCATTCGCCTACTTAAGGACCCTGGCCGATCTTGCCAAATAGGCATGAAAGTTATCAGCTCCGAGCTAGCCAAACGATTCCTTGACGCCCAAAATATACTGAATCAGCACTCGAAACTCAGGCCATTTCTGATAAAACCGGACAGAACTCGGCTGCAAAGATCAACTTTACCTACTAGTTAAGTTTCTCAGAAATAAGAAACCTATGTGACATCATTCATAGAATCCCAACTCACAAGTGCGCAAGAAAATCCAATCAACACGGCTTCTTCCCCGACCCTGTGTGACGTTGACCTGGATTCTTCACAGCGACTAACCTACCGCGATGCAAAAAGTCCTCAAAAAACAAAAGTCAGCCAAAATGTATTGTTGCCAAGTCCGTAACATCAGCTGAAAACTCAGCTAATGTCGTGGACACGATCGAATACAGTACACAGGCTGTTGATAGGTCTAAGTTGCGCGACATATACTCTAAACCTGAGAGTGTGGGCTTTCTATCAGTATATACTCAATTTCCAGCGTTGTCGATGACCCCACGCAACTCTATATAGACATACCGCCAGCGACCAGCAGCTCAAAGCAACGGTGTTCCACGGTTCTCCCCCATCGTCGCCCATCGAATCCATATCAGTACAACAAAAGGACTATACCCAGACGTGCCGATATGGCTAAAATATACTCATTGTCAGTACCAAAAACACCACGCCACCAGATGGCTCGCTTGCACACAACAGGACTTCCAATCCCCAATTTGGACCGAAGTGCTTTGCCAACCAAGCACAGTCTCATCGTTGGAACTGCCTACTCAAAACACCAAACCAAATAAAGCACTTCCAAATTCGCAACAAACCCCGATACACTACCGACCGCGTAAAACCAATACCCCTGCAACTACAACCGGTGACTACTACACCTTATGCTCCGGCTTGTCCAGCCTTACCCGGGATTGTTGCTCCGACCAGATCTGGCCAGCCATTCAGAAAACCAAATCTACTCGAACAAACAAAACAAACTGCTCAAACTCAAACTTATCAACATCAGTTCAAAACACACGGATATACGGCGCCCAGCCGAAGACGACAGTGTGCTGCTATTGACAACTCGACATCCAACACGAATACCACAGCTCCTTTTACGTCGACTAACCGCTCCCACACATCAGGACTACTGCAGAATGTCTGGTCGCCCAGAATTGCCACACCTAACGCAGCCCCAATTTTATGGAATGCAACAGGGCATGGTCCACCACCTCCAGTTCTCTAAGAGTTGCGCCTGCTCTATATCACCTACAGAGGCTCATTCATCCGATACAGCCAACCCAAAACGGCTAATTCCAGCCCCACGTGTAACCCCCTTGGACCTCAAACCAACAAATGACTCGTCAGCGGCCGGCTGCCATCAATGTAACAACCCGCCGCCCCCGGCACACATATCCGCTGCACTTAACTCACCTATCCCAAGCACCCAAACTACCCGGTTACGACACCACTTCAGAAGATGGCGATCAGACGTCAGGATTCTGAGGATACTACACGTACACATTTTTCCACCTCAATGTACGATCGATCAAAAATAAAATGCACCTACTAGGCCCCCACATTCTTTTGTCACGTCCGCATCTGGTGCTGGTCACAGAAACACGGCATTCGGCCGATGAATCTGACACACCACTGCACGTTCCAGGGCACACCATTTTCTGTAGTGGACGCGCCAATCACCGAGGTGGCGGATGCCTCATATACGTCAAGAACGAGTTTCATGCAACGTCTTTCCATCCCGCATCCATTGGCAATTCTGAAGACTCAGTATGGATTCAGGCCGCTGGTGGTCCACTAGACCTCTTGATAGGCAGATTATACAACCCACCGCACTCCTCTTGTGCTGGCGTTGACAAACTTGTATAGCGCTTCCAGGAAGTCTCATTTCTTCCTGCACGCTACAAAAGTATTGCTGGAGATTTTAATATGCCTCATGTCTCGTGGCCTAATCAGTCAGCCCCACTCAAATATAGAGCCGTGGTAGACACCATTTTTACACACGGCTGGACTCAGCATTTGAAAATACCGACTAGACAACCTAACATACTGGACCTAATATTCACTAACGGCATTTCCCACGCATGCGCTAGCGTGTTAGACAACACACCAGGCAGCGACCACAAGGTGGTGAAGCTGTCTTTTGCACTTCCTAGATTACCTTACCAGGAAGAAAACCAGTATGAATTATATCGCCTCCTCCATTACATCAACTAGGAAACATTTTCTTCTCTTCTCCGCGCATTACCTGGGGCCGATTTCTTCCTCTCCTAAAATACAGGTAATGCGATCAGGGAGCTTTATAACAATTTCACGAACTGCTTCGACTTCGTTGCACCAAAAAGAGGAAGCGAAGAAGGCGGAAGACTCCTGATGGTGCTTCCACACGCAAACTAGCTACTAGGCTTAAGAAAATGCGTTCCCGCTACAGCAAGACCAAAGACTTTCATTTAATCACCCATATGAACGTGTTAATAATCGACTGTAGAAGTTCACAAAACTATGCTCGTACATTAGCTGCGCACGCAGCACTTTGCACTGACAGCAAGGCATAGTCACTTATTTGACTAATGAAGCAGCGGGGTGGCAGCTAAGTTATACCGATCACTACCCTTCTGCTTCCTGATAAAACTATAGCCACTGATGCGGTCGAGCTCTGCGACTGCGTTAACATACACTTCTGTAACTCCTTCACTAGCAATGACTCGGCGTTGCCAAAGACGATTCACAAGTTCATTGAAGATCAAATACACGCCATCGACTTTGACTTAAACAACATCAATCGGGCACGTTGCTCCTTGAAAATGCCACACTACCCAGGTCCCGATGGTGTCCCCTTTTCTGTACTAATAGTTGGAGGACAGGATATTCCAGTCCTTCTCCTCAATATCTTCACCATCTCTATGAGGAGCGGACAATACCCGTTTAAACGGAAACAAGCAACCATCATGCCACGACACAAGCCTGGCTGCCGACAAATATTGACAATTACCGCCCTATTAGCCACACGCCCAATGCATCTAGACTCATGGAAAGAATAATAAAGGACGGGATGCATCGTTTTCTGTTGCAACGCAACCTTATTAATAAGTTCCAAAACGACTTACCGCCTACTAAATCTTGTCAAACTTGCCAGTTTGAATACTTAAACGACGTTGCACACTCCATAGTACTAGGTCGAGCGCTGGTCATCATCTTCCTGTACATGAAAAAACATTCGACCGGGTTCCACAGAGTGGTTTGTTGACAAAATTAGCTGCATTCGGTGTTTCAGGCCGCCTCCTTTCTTGGTTTTCTGCTTACCTTTCTAACCCAACGCAGTCTGTGCTACTGGGCGATGTCTCGTCTACAAAGGCATCTGTAACCAGCGGAGTGTTCCAAGACAGCGTCCTAGGTCTTTTGCTGTTTTTACTGGACAGCAATGAGGTATTCCAGGTCTTCCAACAAGGCACTCCCTACTGCTTTGCTGATGAGATAAAAGTGGTATTCTCATCCGATCCTAGCTGCCTACGCAACTGCCTCCCCAGCATTCAAAGCGATCACGGTGCTCTTGAAACATGGTGTGACCTGTGGAAACCAGTGTTCTCACCAACGAAATGTAACGTCCTTTCCTACCGGTGCTCCATACCGCCCAAAATATTAACTCTTAACGGAATACCACTAGATAATAGCATTACCGTGCACGATCTCGTTGTGCACTACTCAAGCTCACTGAATGTTGAGGAACAAGTGAGCTATGGCTCTGAAAAAGCCAGGCCCATCGTTGGCTATATACTAAAGTCCATGAGCCTGTTAGAGTCGCGACTCCCGCTCTACAAGTTGTGCCCGACTTATAGTAGAGTACGGCTCGCCAGTGGTTACTAATTCAAGCAAAATTGCTGGAATGTTCATCGAGTAAGTCCAGCGTTCGTTCACCATGCGTCTTCTAGGATCAGCTACGCTCAGTTATCAAAGCCGGTGCAAGTAGCTTGGTCAAGAACCACTTTGGCTGCGGAGACTCAAAACCCACCTAGTTTTTTTCCATAAGCTAATCAAAACATCGGACTCAAGTATTGAAAGATATTTTCAACCGGTGTGCAACACCCGTTATGTTCTACGCAAAAAGCCATCTTCATTCTCATTACCCAAAACTTGTTGCTCCATACACTTTAACTTCTTTTATAGATATGCGCATGTGTGGAACAAGTAACCTGAAACCATCAGAGCATCTGATAGTATCCTGTAATTCTCCACGGCCCTAACTAGGCTACTAAGTGGCCACAAGTTAGCAGACATCTTGAGCACCTGCATCCCTGAGAACGAGCTGTGGGAGGACGGCCCCGATCACATATAGACTTCTATACAAATCCTTAATTGTGCGAAAGGATCCTAATGCGCCAAGAGCCTTGTTAGCCTATACACCCAGCACCAATAAGGCTCCTTTCAAACCAACCCTGTCCTCTCCTTATCACGCTATTCGGTTTTAATTCCTCTTCTATCGGTCTGCCGTTTGTTAGTGCCCTGCCCGGACCTAGCCCCATTTGACTGGCCTGTTTGTCTTTGACCTACTCCAGACTAACGAAATGTAAACGGTTACGGCTCTTTAGACTTCTGGCTATGCCCCTCTTCCCGAAAGCCTGCTGGTCTTGCTCACCTTACTTTTTAACATAGCCACCTCCATCTCTAACCCGTCCATTTCTGCTGACCCTCTCTGAATATTGCGACGGTACCGGTCCTTGTTCAGAAGGCTGAACAATTTGTTCCCCCTCACTCGTTACCTTACCCCACCTTATCAGTAACTTAGTCACCTTTCTTAGTTCGGCTGACTCAACTACCCGATTACATTACCTAGAGAGCCTCGTGGGTTTTTCCCACCTTTCTTCAATAAACCTTTCTCATCCTGACGCTAACTTATATTTTATCGCGCTCTGTTTTCCTTTCTTCTTCAATTGGAGTGCCAGATCTCACTGCCCTGCGGTGATCTCCTCTTACTGACTAGCCTCTTTCTCGTTGATTGCTCCTATGCCACCCAGACTTAAGCGGTATACGCTATGCAGTCTCAACGCACTTGTTTCCCTACCCCGTGAGACTGCTAGCTTCGTCCACCCTCTATTGTTGCGGCCTTTTTCCCTGCCTTTATTTTGCGTGCTATCCTCACGAAGTGACTAATTTAGTCTCGCCGGATCGGCTACTTTTTCTCCGCTTTCACTCAGAGTTCTTCGACGTTACAAATCTTGGTTCGGCTGATCCAACAATTTGTTTACATAACCTGGAAAGGCTCGTGCGCTACTCCAGCCTTTATCAATAAACCCTTCTTACCTCTACCCTAACCTTTTCTTATATCGCTTTCTGTTTTCATTCTTTTTTATAATCGGACGGCCGACTTTACCCAGCTCCAGCTACCCTTGTAATACCTCATTAGCACCCTAGGATAATTTGATTATCCGCGTGTCGCTGTGTCTTAGTACCTACGCTCTGAACTATCAAACAGCCGTATTGTATGTTTGCACATCATCCGTTCGCTGTCCTTTCTTCATGAAAAATGTCTTAGTTCTCTTCTGTTGAGTAAACATAACTCAAGTGGTCCGCGCACAGCGCACCTTTCTAGACGTTCACTTATCTATTACTCGCTACGTCTATGACACCTACTTATACTGAATTCCAGCTATCGCACCGGCTTTTCCCGGCACAGGCTTTCTTGCTAGATGCACAGCTGTCATCTACTCATCTGCGGCACCTAATTAATTGTAGTTCAATCCTCTCACTGGCTTCTCTCGGCTCAGGCTTCCTTAGTTATATCCCATTGGCACCCCAGCATGCTTGGATTAGCTGCGTTTCGATGCGGCTTAGTCTATTATGCTCCGAACTATTTAACAACCTCATTGTATGCTCGAGCTTTACTCGTCCGCTGTCCTTCTATCACGAAACCTCCCTTAGCTTTCCTCTGTCGTGCATGCGCATCTATGTATTTAGCGCAAGCCGCTGTTTTGTCTCACATTTCTAGATGTTCATTCATCCCTTGCTTGCTGTATTGTCTTAGGCCATTTTACCTGAAATCCTCCAAGTCACGGGCTAATATTCCCTGGCTCTATCCAGCTTGGTACCATTATCTTAGCACCCTATCTGCTGCGGTTAGGCTTTAGGTTCTGATATCCTCAGCAACCTTAATGTACGCTTGCATTCTAGTTATTCGCTGTCCTTCCAACAATTAACCTTTCTTAGCTTTGTAGTTCATCACTTCTCTCATCAGGTCAGTGCACAGACGCCCGTTAGCTTCTCATTTCAAGGTGTTCAGTACTCAATTACTCGCTGCCATGTTTGCGACACTTACCCATGTATGAGTCCAACAGACTGAATGGCTTTTCCTGGGTCAGCATACCCTAATACTATTTTCTTAGCACCCTAGAATAACTGGTTCCTTTGCGTGACGCTAAGTATACATTTGTTCCGCAAGTTCGCTTTCGTTTAACCGATCTCTATTACTTCACTTCTATCGATCGATCCTTCTCACCTAGTGTTCTGTGTCCGGTATTGCAGCAAAGGTTTCGACACTTATTTATGTAGAATGTAAGCTTATTAACAGGCTTTTCCCATCTCAGGCGGCCATAGAACTATATTCTTAATGCCCTTGTGTCGTCTTTCTGGCTTGATCCCCGGAAGATTTTTAGCGCTTGAATCCTATCTATCCGCTGACTTACCACCAACTGACCTATAAAATCTCTTTCATCGCAAGTCATTTATACCTTAAGTTACTTATTCTGCGCACCCTATCGAAGTAGGTTGGCTACCAGCTGTTCATCCACGGTACAGACGCCGCTGGTCTTTGAATTTTGCTTTCTGTCTTCCCACATAATAGTAAATAAATAAATAAATAAATATTTTATTCTCGACAAAGCGAGACACGCCTTTTAGGCATGATCAGCACATTGCATTATTGTACATGATAGCGGAATAAGCAGCACCAACAGTGGGAGTAGTGAAGTTGGAGACAGTAGTGTGGGCCCATAGAGCCCAAAGGTTGTATGTAGTCTATGTACACAGAATGCGAGAGGTAAAAATAGTGATCAGATCACTTATATGGTATGTTGATGAGGAACTAGTCCGATGAGGTCCCGTAAGCAATGTAGGTCAGTGAGTGAAGTATGAGGAAACGGGTGGAAAATACTTAAGAATAGTGGTATGTCACTAGTCAGATATGTAGGCGTGTTCATGCGAGAGCCGATATATGCACAGAACTTGTAAATGTGGTGTCAATCAACTTGCCAATGTGTTGGGGGCGGTGACTTTATTGAGTGGCGAGTCACATCCGCCACGTCGCAGTGTTGTTAAGCAGACATTTGTGGCTTTTTGTAGGGAAAACGCTTGCCAGACGAAGACCCACCACGTCCTGGAACACTGCCGGCTATTGATATACATTGGCAAGATGGTATCTGACCGATTACCCTCGCGGATATTCGCAGTCACGCAACGCCAATTTGTTTCCTATGGCTGTGTAGTCGCCTTCGGAGTCCATTACAAGTGGTTGGAGCTGTTGAAGTCGGACGACTCAGGTGACTTGTATTGAATTGATCAGTTTCCTAGGTTCTTTAGTGTGTCATGATTATGAAGTGCGGGTTTTTCTTTGTTCTTTATTGAATCCGTGTCCATGGGAGCGTCGCAGGTACGTCTTCAGCGGTGTTCGGTGCAGATAATGTTATCCTGTAGAACAAGGGTGAGAAGAAAAACGGACCGAGCAAACTGCCAACAAAATTGAACAGGACTATGTTATTGTATAAATATAAAATTTATGGTAAAGATGTGCTGGCTGAAATCAATGGAGTGACCGATGAGCTGATGCTAGTGGTACCTATACCGCCAAAGAATAGTAGCGATATGAGCGATGAGAGACGCCAAACAAGAGGGGAAAACGTTAATGTGAGCTGAGATGCATGATAGTGGAGCCGAGAGGCAAAAGTCAATCAGAGACCGGAAATTCGGATTTCGGTAGGCGTTACCAAGCATAGAGATAATGATTCAGACAAAGAAGAGTATCATGAGGTTGTAACTTATACCAATGAGAACTTGAGTCGCTGGCAGCCGATGCTCAAAATAAGAGAGGCCTTGGCTTGAAACCTATGGGCATTTGGAGCCTCAGAGGACTGACTTGGCCAAAATGTTTTGGAATGAGACGCACAGAAGTAATGGTAACCAAAAGAGACCTGGGATGTTGCGCTGACGCTAGTGATAACTATACCGCCATTGGACTGTTGCGATATAGACCAGAAGAGAGGCAAAACACGAGAGGGGACGTAATTGTGCGCTGAGAAGCATGAGAATGGAGCCGAGAAGAAAACCTCGACCAGGGACCTGAGATTGCAAGTTCCGTAGAACGACCAAGCATGCAGATAATGTGTCAAATGGATGCGAGCACATAAGGCAGTTAATTATACCAGTAAGAAAATTAATCTGTGGCAGCCGATCCTCAAAAGAAGAGAGGCCTTGGTTTGATGCCTATGGGCATTTGGGGACTGAGAGGCTGGAGTAGTCGAAGAGGTTTAAAACTGAGTACCACAGTAGCAAAGGGAATCAAAAGAAGCTTAAGAATTTGCGCTGACGCTAGTGATAACTATATCGCCATTGAACCGAAGCGATATGGACCAAAAGAAAGGCCAAACAAGAGAGGGGAAGGTAATTGTGAGCTGAGATTCATGATGGTGGAGCCGAGAGACAAAAGTCAATCAGAGACCTGAAATTGCAATTTTGCAGGCGACCAAGCATGCAGGTAATGAACCAGCATCATGAGGCTGTTTCTTATGCCAATGAGAACTGTAATCGATGCTCAAAGGAAGAGAAGCCATTGTTTAAGACCTACAGACATTTGGAGCCGGAGGCCGGTGCGGTCCAGGAGGTTTAAGAGTGCGTGGCGCAGTAGGAAAGTGGATCAAATGTGGCCTAGTATGTTGTGCTGACGCTGTGGGAACCTAAACCACCATTAAACCGATGCGATATGGACCAGAAAAGAGGCCAAACAAGAGAGGGGGACATAATTGTGATCTGAGAAGCATGAGAGTGGAGCCGAGAGGAAAAATTCAACTAGGGACCTGAAATGTCAATTTCAACAGAAGGACAAAGCATGCAGGTAATGTGCCAGACTGAGGCGAGTACAAAAGGCAGTTAATTATAGAGATGAGAACGTTTGCCGACGGCAGCCGATGTTTGAATGAGAGAGGCCTTGATTTCAGACCGATGGGTATTAGGAGCCTGAGAGGCCGGACAAGTCCAGTAGGTTTAATAATGAGTGTCACAGTAGCGAAGGGAATCAAACGAACGCTAGTAAGTTGCGCTGGCGTTAGAGGCACCTATACCGCCATTGAACCAATGCGATATGGACCAAAAGAGAGGGGGACGATACTTGTGAGCTGAGAAGAATGATAGTGGAACCGAGAGGCAAAAGTCAATCAGAGACCTGAAATTGCAATTTGCAGGGGTCCAAGCATATTATAATGTATCAGACGGAGGCGAGTACACGAGGCTGTTTTTTATGCCAATGAGAACTTGAATCGATGTTGAAAGGAAGAGAAGCCTTGGATTGAGACCCATAGGCATTTGGAGCCTGAGAGGCCAACTAGTCCAAAAGGTTTAGGAGTGAGAGCCACAGTAGCAAGAACATATAGCGACGTCTGGGATTAGGCATATAGAAAATGACTCGGACGGAGACGAGAATCATGAGGCCGTTACTTATACCGTTAACAACCTCAATCGATGGCAGCCGATCCTCAGAGGAAAAGAGCCCTTGGCTTGAGACCTATAGTCATTTGGAGCCTGAGAGGCCGGAGTAGTCCAATGGGTTTAACGATGAGTGCCGTAGTAGCAAAGAGAATCACACGGGTGCTAGTAAGTTGCGTTGACGTTAGAGGCACCTATACCGCCATTGAACCAATGCGATATGGACCAGAAGAGAGGCCAAACAAGAGAGGGGACGACACTTGTGAGCTGAGAAGATTGATATTGGAGCCGAGAGGCAAAAGTCAATCAGAGACCTGAAATTGCAATTTGCAGGGGTCCAAGCATATTATAATGTATCAGACGGAGGCGAGTACATGAGGCTGTCTTTTTATGCCAATGAGAACTTGAATCGATGTTGAAAGGAAGAGAAGCCTTGGATTGAGACCCATAGGCATTTGGAGCCTGAGAGGCCAACTAGTCCAAAAGGTTTAGGAGTGAGAGCCACAGTAGCAAGAACATATAGCGACGTCTGGGATTAGGCATATAGATAATGACTCGGACGGAGACGAGAATCATGAGGCCGTTACCTATACCATTGAGAACCTTAATCGATGGCAGCCGATCCTCAGAGGAAAAGAGGCCTTGGCTTGAGACCTATAGTCATTTGGAGCCTGAGAGGCCGGAGTAGTCCAATGGGTTTAACGATGAGTGCCATAGTAGTAAAGAGAATCACACGGGTGCTAGTAAGTTGCGTTGACGTTAGAGGCACCTATACCACCATTGAACCGATGCGATATGGACCAAAAGAGAGGCCAAACAAGATAAGGGAACGTAATTGTGAACTGAGATTCATGATGGTGGAGCCGAGAGGCAAAAGTCAGTCAGAGACCTGAAATTGCATTTGCAGGCGACCAAGCATACAGGTAATGAGCCAGACGGAGGCCAGTATCATGAGGCTGTTTCTTATGCCAATGAGAACTGTAATCGATGCTCAAAGGAAGAGAAGCCATTGTTTAAGACCTATAGACATTTGGAGCCGGAGGCCGGTGCGGTCCAGGAGGTTTAAGAGTGCGCGGCGCAGTAGGAAAGTGGATCAAATGTGGCCTAGTATGTTGTGCTGACGCTGTGGGAACCTAAACCACCATTGAACCGATGCGATATGGACCAGAAAAGAGGCAACAAGAGGGGGGACATAATTGTGATCTGAGAAGCCTGAGAGTGGAGCCGAGAGGCAAAATTCAACCAGGGACCTGAAATGTCAATTTCGGCAGAAGGACAAAGCATGCAGGTAATGTACAAGACGGAGGCAAGTAAGTGAGGCAGTTACTTATACAAATGAGAACGTTTGCCGACTGCAGCCGGTGCTCGAATGAGAGAGGCCTTGTTTAGAGACCGATGGGTATTAGGAGCCTGAGAGGCCGGACAAGTCCAGTAGGTTTAATAATGAGTGTCACAGTAGCAAAGAGAATCAACGGGGGCTAGTAAGTTGCGCTGGCGTTAGAGGTAACTATACCGTCACTGAACCGATGCGATATGGACCAAAAGAGAGGCCAAACAAGAGGGGGGGACGATACTTGTGAGCTGAGAAGAATGATAGTGGAGCCGAGAGGCAAGATTAATCTAGGACATGATCTTTCGATTTAGGTAGAGGGATCAAGCGTACAGATAATGACTCGGACGGAGACGAGAATCATGTGGATGTTACTTATACCGTTAACAACCTCAATCGATGGCAGCCGATCCTCAGAGGAAAAGAGGCCTTGGCTTGAGACCTATAGTCATTTGGAGCCTGAGAGGCCGGAGTAGTCCAATGGGTTTAACGATGAGTGCCGTAGTAGCAAAGAGAATCACACGGGTGCTAGTAAGTTGCGTTGACGTTAGAGGCACCTATACCGCCATTGAACCAATGCGATATGGACCAAAAGAGAGGCCAAATAAGATAGGGGAACGTAATTGTAAGCTAAGATGCATGATGTTGGAGCCGAGAGGCAAAAGTCAATCAGAGACCTGAAATTGCAATTTGCAGGGGTCCAAGCATATTATAATGTATCAGACGGAGGCGAGTACATGAGGCTGTTTTTTTATGCCAATGAGAACTTGAATCGATGTTGAAAGGAAGAGAAGCCTTGGATTGAGACCCATAGGCATTTGGAGCCTGAGAGGCCAACTAGTCCAAAAGGTTTAGGAGTGAGAGCCACAGTAGCAAGAACATATAGCGACGTCTGGGATTAGGCATATAGATAATGACTCGGACGGAGACGAGAATCATGAGGCCGTTACTTATACCATTAACAACCTCAATCGATGGCAGCCGATCCTCAGAGGAAAAGAGCCCTTGGCTTGAGACCTATAGTCATTTGGAGCCTGAGAGGCCGGAGTAGTCCAATGGGTTTAACGATGAGTGCCATAGTAGTAAAGAGAATCACACGGGTGCTAGTAAGTTGCGTTGACGTTAGAGGCACCTATACCGCCATTGAACCAATGCGATATGGACCAAAAGAGAGGCCAAACAAGAGAGGGGACGATACTTGTGAGCTGAGAAGATTGATAGTGGAGCCGAGAGTGAAAATGAATCAAGGACCGGAATTTTCGATTTCGTAGGGGTCCAATCGTACAGGTAATGAATCAGACGGAGACGAGTATCATGAGGTTGTTACATTTAAAAATGTAAACCTTCGTTAATGGCAGCCGATGGTCAAATGAATAGAGGCCTTGATTTGAGGCCTATGGGCATTTGGGGCCTGAGGTGCCGGGTTAGTCGAAAGTTTTAAGAATGTGTGCCACAGTAGCAAAGAGAATCAGAGGAGGCCTAGGATTTTGCGCTGACGCTAGTGGTGCCTATGCCACCATTGAACAGTTGCGATATGGACCAAAAGAGAGGCCAAGCAAGAGCTTGAGGCGTTGAAGTGAGCTGAGAAGCATGATATTAGGAACGAGAATCTCGCGAGGCCTAGGATTGGTCACAGGCGTTATGTGTTCTTAGGCCACTATTGAAGAGTTGCGATAAGGACCAGAAGAGGTGCCGAATACAATATACACAGAGTCGGGTTAAGCATAAGGGAGGAGTAGAGTAAGCAAAGATGCGGCTAAGGATGTAAATCCCAACGTTATAGAGGGAACAGTAAGTGAAATATTTGGAGCAAAGTGATGGAAGTCTTGATGCAGTTTCGTCTAGGTAGGGATAGGAAGGACAAAAGCGAGCAGACGTGCGAATAAGGTATCGGAAACAGTCGTGATGCGAGGTTAAAATGAAGTAGGAAACTGTTGGTAATAAAGCATTAAAAAGGGGATGTAGGCTAGTTCGCTAGAGGTTGTTTGGTCCTGTCTCCCATAGCTCGTCTTCCGTCACTTTGAGGCTTAGTAGTTCGGAGACTGTGTTTACGTCTAGGAATCTCTGTATAGCATTGCTGAAGTGTGTACTGGTCATAGATGATCGGATTTGCAGGGGTAATTTGTTCCAGGTGTTCGCGTATTTATAAAGGAAGAAGTTATGTCGTATGCCACAACGAGCAGCCGGCAGACTGAATGAAAAGGTCGCGTTGCGCAGATGATATCGGGTATCTCCTTCCGTTCGGAAGTGTCGGGTCAGGTTCGTTTCCGGCTTTTGTTTAAGTTTGTGTAGTAGTTTATCTTTAGCCTACGTAGACACAGCGGGTCCAGTCCCAGTTGTTTGCATCGACTACGATAGTTCAGCGTGTTTGAGCCCAAAAGACGTTTGGTGAAGGAACGCTGTACGTTCTCGAGTGCAATCCTGTCGCACTTGCGTGAGTTCGTAAGGACTATAGAGCAGTATTCGAGAATAGGCCTAGCGCACGTTTTATACAGTGTCAATCGAGATTCCAAAAGCGACATGGATTTGAAGATATAGCCTATTAACGACCTAGCTTTAGCTGCACTATAGCTTACCTGTTCCGCAAAGTTAAAGGTATTGGAGTATTGAACCCCTAAGTCACGAACAAAGTGGCTAACGGTAAGAGGAGCGCCATTGAGAGTAAGGGTATTCGGTGGCACGGTGCATTTGTAAGAGAGAATGTTGCATCATAGCAAGCTGATACTGCGTTATTTGCTCAATAGCGCAACTCTCTGTATTCCAGGCAGATGGTAGCAACCAACCCATACGGCCAATGCTTTCGTAGAACATTCAAAAGACACTCTCAGCACAATCATTGTTGAACATTGCACATCATTCGTCCCCACTAAAGTTTATACCATAGGACTTTAACCATGTTTGTTTCCACGCCTGTTCTTTACGGCCTTGGTTGTCTTTCACTTACCCTTTTCTCCGAGGTCCGGAACTTCTTGGGAATCTGGGATTGGACGGAGAAACATTTT